>JAQPPZ010000442.1:0-687500 GCA_028583015.1 Wollemia nobilis | reverse complement strand
TGAGAAATGATAATTGACCCACTTCCATACCTTTCGAAATCCACTGTTGTTCTATTGTTATTGCCTCACTGTAGACTCTAGGCAAGGATGGCTCTTTAAGAATTATCCCTAGAAATATAGAAGTAAAAGGGTCTAAGGCTTCTAGGTAAATTTTAATAGCTTATTCTTCTAAAATTATGTAATTCATCCCCATATCGATGTACAACCTATGGAACCTATCATTAAATTGGCTCACAGACTCATTGCGTTCTTTCTAATAGAGATAAACTATTTTAATATCATATCCGGGTCAACCAATTTTCCAAATTATTCAAGAAAATTTGTTTCTAGTTGATCCTAAGAGGTAATATAAGTTAGAGGTAAGTGTATGTACCAATCAAAATCAACCATATCCAATGCGTATGAAAATAACCTACAAGTACCATCTTCATGCATAATTTACAGATAAGTTAGAATGTTTTTGTATGCCTAAATATGTTCCTCAGTTGTACCCATTTCATCATGCCTAAACATGGGTAAATATTTTTCTATACCTTCAAGTATTTGATGGGTTACCTCAGGAATGTCTAAGTGACTATAATGACGACCTATCCATGATGCAATTCCTTGGAGTAAAGTTTGACATTAAAGAATATAACTTTCATACCAATTTTGCTAGTAAAATAAATATATCTTGCAAAGAAGCATGATATGAATAACAAATAACCAAAATATATATCAATTAAACCATGACATTAATGAATGCTCTCCAATTTGCAAATCTTAGTATCAATGCATCATCAATTCAAAAAATTTGAATCAATAAATATGATCAACAAAACCTCATTAGTCAAGACCAATGCCTTCAAATAACCTTTCAAATAACATGAACAAGTTAGCATCTACAACAAAAATAACCAAATCAGGCCCTCCTTCTAGCACCAAAATATTGAGTGGTAATTTTTCCCAATTGCAAAATCACACTCACAGTTAGAATTTTGATTAGAAAACCCTCTCTTGCAAAGAAATAAACATTTCTCCAAGGTTCATTTTACTTAATGTGTGTATGTATGCTTATGAAAATGTGTCAAAAAGTACTAGAATACCTTACTTATTTGCAAGCAACTATTAACAAGGGGCCTGTGTTGGTCTTACTTTATTATGCTATGCTTTTATTGTTCATTAATTGAAAGGGCTTGATTTCCCTTATGTGCAGAAAATAAAAGTGAAAGGGTTTGATTTCCCTTATGTGTAGAAATAAAGTTATGAATGAGTGCATGAAATTGATCCCTTATTCACTTTATTTCTGATTTGTTAAAGTGATCTATCCTTGAAATATTAATATGAAATGCTGAATGGATTCATTTTATGTTGCTTTGAGCATAAAAATAAAATAACTAGATGACTAACTTCGAAATTGTATTGGCATTTGCACACCATATGAATTACCCCCTTTTAATGAAATTGTGATTTTCATAAAGGAAGTTAATTTATTGCTATAAAAAACAAAAATTTTAAAGCCTAGAATTTGAATATCTCTTAAACTAAGAAAGCTTGAAAAACTGAAATTATAAAATCCTTGTTAAAAGTGTGAACTTCAAATAATTTTGGAATTTTGAATTTAAGTTAAAACAAAAATGTCCTTGCTTTAAATGGAACATTAAAGCTTATTATTTCAACCCATGTATCTCTTTTTGTAATTTTATATTTTTTTATATTTTTATATTATTTGGAAAACTTTAAAGAAATGAAAAAAAAATAGGGTTAGAAAATAAAAGAAAATAAAAATGAAAGAAATAAAACAAATGTTGCAATCTAGAGATTCCACAAAGACCATGCAATGTTAGTATCTTGCAAAACTAGAATTAATGTGATCCATATTCATGCAATATGACATTTAATACGGTGCAATATTCTAAAGGAAAGGTGTAAAAATATTGAAAATGACATATACGTTAACCATAATCATGCATAAAACCCACTACATTTTTAATATATTGCAAAATGAAGATTTTAAATAATTTCAAAACACATGAAGAATACGAACTTCTATTGGCATCAATGGTGAAAAGTCTAGTCCAGTGATGTGGAAAGAGAAACCCTAAATAGATCCAGTTCCAAAGCCTCACTTTTGCACTTGCAACTTTGTCTCAGAGTTTTCCCACCCCCCAAAACTGCGCTTACTGTGAAACTTTAAAAATCTTCACCAAAAACTTCACTTTCCTTAATTTATATTTTGTCTTTTGCTTTTAAAATACCCTTATTTCTTGTGCCCCCCTCTATATTTTCCTTTCAAATACTGCATTTTGGTATGGTAACACCTACCATTTTATTCCTTTTCAACCAATGTTCCTTTTCTCACCTTAGAACATGTAACGTTGTAATCACTTACGATAGGGCCACATGTGTATGTTACTTGTTTTAATTGATATCCATACCATTCATTTGGTTCAATATCTCCAACGTTGAAACTACCTTTTGTTTTATTAAAGGAGCCTTATTAGCATGTTGCATTGCTATTGCTATTAATACAAAATGGTAGATAACATTGACTAAACTCAAACTGCAAAATGGCTTCATTTATCCACATCAATGATGTTGCTTCATCGTAAATGAGCAATCATCATTCCATAGTACCTAGTTGGAAATATCAGTGTCATAGATCATGTTGATGCTCACTATTAAATATTGTTTTTGACCTGTTACGGAAGGAATGCTTCGAACTACCACTATGAAATACACCGTGTAATCTCATTTTTGTTTAATTGCGTAAAGGGTATCTCCAATAATTTATTTTGATTTGGAATCATTTATGCACAATACTTTTGTTTTAGGGTAATGCTTTACCTTTTATATTCCTCTCATAAGTAGGAATGAACACATCACTAGCCTTTGCAATAAAATAAAAATTTAATGCTACCATTTGCAAAAAAATGTTCGAGAAAGATTTTAAATCCTCTTGTAAGAGTAACCTACACACCATAATATTTTGTCATTCCATGGTAGACACATGCTTTTGCTAGTACACATGGTCTGAAAATACTTCAATTACATCCTACTCCAAGAACTGTGCCACGTGGTAATGAAAACATGGTAGGATAGGTCATCATGAAACAATTTCAACCGTGGTTCCCAGGAAGCTCCAATTCGACCTATTCCTCACCATAATTATTTCCTGCCCACCATGCACATTAGATCCATTTGAGTTAGTGTCATGGTCAATTTGGGTTATCCACTTCCAATTAGTGATCATTCTGATTATTTAACTGAGAACACATCTTCACTTTCACACATTCATTCAGATATCATAATCCTTCCTTAAGTTTGTTGTATTTATGCCTAGTGTGTTTCTCCTTCGTTTTACATAAATTTCATGTATGTGATGTCTATTTTGTAGCAAGGTCCTAGCCTATGTCTGTCCATGTCATTATTGTGTGGGTCTACGTATATCCACGTTGATAGCCAATGTTATCCTGGGCATCCATTTGTGCATCATCTATATGGCACTATTTATAAATAATGCACACTCCATATTCATGAGCCATGCTATCCCTATTGTCCATCCATATCAGTAGACTTATCCATCATTTTCACTACTCTTATTCGACCGCAAAAATCGCATTAGTTTCAACCTACTATGTTTTCCAAATGGTTATTCTTGCAAAATGTAGTAAATACCTCCTTTCATGGATAAGTTATTTCTTACTATTCATGTATCTGTTACATCCATCTAGTGGTCTTTCAATCCCATGAGTTATCATATTTTGACTACCACCATGTTTTCCTTCGGTAGGTCCCAATCCACTTGTTGTTTGTTGTCTCCCTTCTGATGCACCTACATAATTATCCTTCTGTAGGTCCATCACTACTATTAATACCATGTACTACCATGTCCTATATCCACCTCCACATCACCATGTGGACATCCCCATCTAAGTCATCTGATTATACCCATATACCTAATCACCCTAAATGCACCATTTCATCTATGACCCTATATCAACTTCTCGATATACGTGGGTCTAGTTTTCATATGCTCTTGTCCTTATTCTCCAATGTGGTGCCATCAAAATCTTGGTCAATAAACCATGTGGTCCCTTTCAATAGTTGGACCACCCTTCCTTTAAAACTGCAAAGAACATCACTGCATGTGAGCTAAAATAAAAAACAAAACTAAATCCAAAAATTAAACTTTAAAACAACGAAAACAACAAAATATATTACCCCAAAAAAATAAAACTCTCTATTATATATATATATATATATGATATGCATATACATATATATATTCATTAAATAAATTTATCTTTTTCTTTTTTATTTATTTTATTTTTTTGTTTTATATTAAAGAAAACATTAAAATGAAGATGAACAAGAAACATAAAAATACTTTTTTTTATGTTTTATTGATTTGATTTAATATATTTCAAATACTTGAATTAGTTTAATTCAAGACCTTTAAATTAACCAAGACAATCAAAAAACCCAACCAACATACTAGACAACTTGAAAGAAAACAAAAGGGGATACTCAAGCAAAACCAAAAATCCTAAACTAACCAAAATTTTAAGGTGGGTTCAAAAATTTAGGGGGTAGTTGTGGAATGGCCATAATAATACCTATAAATCCATATCGACATTGTAGTTATTTTATGATCACAATACAGAGGGCTAGTATTTCAGAAGAACCAGTTGTGTTCTTTGAGTTATCATCTAGAAAGCAATAGCCTAAGTTGATCATTGAAGCCCTTGATTCTATTAAATAATAAGAGGAAGATCATATTGACACTCACTTGGTACCCATATCCCAAATATCCATCTTCCACAAAATAGCAATGGCCCAAATTAAAAATCCAAGAGTCCCTAACTAGAATAATACAAGACCCCTTAACCTAGGTGATCAACATGTGATTCCACAAGCAACCTTGAAATCCCTTCCAAACTATGATGGTATAGGAAAAACAACATATGAACATGTTCAGGATGTAGTATCATTGGCTACCATGCATAACATCTAAGATGAGGATGTGATGATCAAATTATTGGTCATTTTCCTAAACGAAAATATGCTTTACTAGTATAGAACTTTATGTGATGGGAGTATAAATTCCTGGTATGCCTTGGTGTCCAAGCTAATAGAAGAGGTCAATGAATAAGTAGACCCATTCTCCTTGCTTATTTAGTTCACAGTGATACAAAGTCATCCAAAAAAAGATATCATGGATTTTAATATAAGGTTTAGTTGTACCTAGCAAAGAGTGTCTGATGGTCTTAGGCCAACCCATGAGCAAGTTGTTTATTATTATCTAAGAGCATTCATTTCAGATCTAGTATTGATGATAAGGCAATCAAATATCCTTACCTTCCCTTAGATATTAAAAGAATCTATAAAGGCATAAAAAATTCTTATTGCTATAGGTAGATTATCTCCCAAGCCCTTGACTATTTTCCATGAGTTCCTTAATGGTCAACTATAGCTGGCTATCTTAGTGCTTACTTATACAGCACTCTCACCTCCTATGAGATTTTCTCAATGGCCTAACACACCTACAATGCCAACAATTCCTTCCACACCTATAATACTAACACTTCTCGCTCCTCTTGTAGTACCTACATTACTCGCTTTAGATTCACAAACCACTACATTACGAGAGATGTAGAACTTTATGAAAATCTATCCAATGAGGTTACCATGATGAAAATAAGGGAGGCCAAAAGGAAATTCCAACCAAGAAGGTTCCCATATGTGGTAAAATATTAGTCTTCTTCCACTAGCAAGACACTTGAGAGATCTAATGCAGTCCTTAATAATGAAGGGAGTGAGCCTTCAACTTTCATGTCTAATTCATATTATTGGTGTTCTATATGTAATAATTCCCAAGGAAAAATACATTTATGATGCATCAACGCTATATGCAGAGAATGACCATTAAGAGGTTAAAAAGAGTTCATAAAGGAAAAATCAACATGGTAAAAAATGGTGAACATAATTTCATGGTGCCATCAGTGGAACAAGTCTTTGTCTTGATGAGATCCAATAAGAAACCACTCCAGGTGAACCCTAAAGAGCTAAATCCCATGAAAATTGCTATTGATGGTCTAGAAGAAAATAAAGTTAGAAATGATGCTCCTTAAAAGGTTCCTTTTAAAAAACTTCTTCAACAACAAAAACAAGATTCTAAATCCATCAAAACTCAATCAAAAGTAGTGGAGACTCAAATGGAGGCTAGAGATAAGCTTAAATATCCATCCTTGACAAAGCTTCAATAGATTGAATCCACCCATGAATATAGGATCAAGTTTGAACTCCCTCTAAAATATAAGAACAAACAATATGAAATCCTCACCTTCAATATTGTGGAAGAATTAAAGAAAACCCCTTCAAGTGCTAGTATGTATGATGCTTTATTAATCCCCAGATAGGTTGATCTACTTCAAGCCTCTCTTAAAATGATCAAGAACCAAAGAAAAGTCCAATAAAAATAGAATTTGGTTCAAGGAAGCTCTATCATAGGAGGTGAAAAGAACAAACCTTACCTATTTTACCTTTCTTTAGAAATTTAAGGATGGGTTGTGCATAACTGTATGGTAGATTAAGGTGTTGCCACTATAGTCATGCCCAAAGTGGTGTGTGATGTCATGGGTATATAATATACTAGAATTTATCATGGGGTGTTATGGCTAGATGGTACCCCTATAAAAATTGTTGGGGTTATTAAGGATGTGTCCATGGTCCTTCATATATTACCTCAGGTCACTATTATACAAAAAATTGTGGTAGTAGACCTGGAACCATACTTTGGGATGTGCCTTTACAAGGAATTCACTACCAAGGTGGGGGGATAACTTTCTCTTGATTACTCTCATATGGAAATTCCATGTAAAAGGAGGGTGAAGATTTATTCAGAAAAAACATCTTCTTTTCATATAGAAATATTAGAGGAGATAGACCAACAAGCAGTCATAGTAAATATTATTATTAAGGAAGGAGATCTCATAGAAGAGTCCTTGGAAGAAATGCAAATGAAAGATCAATTTTCTCTAAAAAATTTCAATGCTATAATAGAAACAGGGATTGACACTTATACCATTGAGACACCAGAGACAAAAAAGCCAATTGCCCAGGAATAACCTCGATCTTCTTCCCATTAGTTGTGGAAGCTTTATTTCGATGGAGCAAGATGAAAAAATAGTATAGGATCTAGAGTAGTCTTGATTTCTCCTGGAGAAGCCCAAAATGTTTTCTTGTATAAATTAACATGGAGCTATACTGATAATGTAGTAGAATATGCATTCCTTTGTTTGGGACTCAAAAAGGTGGAAAAGCTAGGAATCAAGCAACTCCAAATATTTGGGGATCCTGAGCTGGTGATTAATTAAAAGACTAAAAATGTATTAGTAAGTAGCATTAATTAAAATCCTATAGGAACAGAGTATGGGACCTATTAGAAGAATTTGAGGCACTAAATATTAAAGCTATTCCTAGGGATCAAAATAGACATGCTGATATATTGGCCTTCCATTACAGTAAATTTTTATCTGAAGTATAATACCATTCACAAAGAAAAATCAGTTAGGTTGGTGTATAGACCATCCATCCCGGATAAAGACATCTTCTGGCAAGTATTTGAAAATTATGAATAGATAGTGGATTTTTTAATTTATGAAATGAATTGTTTAGCTGATGGGTCCTCCGAAGCTAAAGATGATAAAGAATAATAAGGGTTTATCCAACTCAAAAATAATCACATTCCAAAGGGACTAATCACCCTAGAAATCATATTTGATAACAGTGATTGACCAAAATGTCATATGATCAAATTTGAATCCAAAGGTTATAAGGAAATCCAAATTTTAGTGGGAAAAAGTCTAAAGATAGGAGTAGATTTCTCAGATAAGAAAGTCCACCAAATTTAGGAATTATGTAGAAGGTATAATGATACTATCGCTTGGACATATGATGACCTTAAAGTATATAGGTAAGATGTTGTTGAACACACCATTGAATTAGAGCTTGATGCAAAGAATTTTTGACAAAAGCAAAGACTGGTAAATCCAAAAATAGAAGCCCTGATGAAACAAGAGTTGTTGAAATTATTGAATTCCAAAAGAATTTATCCTATTAAGCACTCTACTTGAGTAGCTAACCTAGTTATAAAAAAATAATGGATATATTAGGCTTTGCATAGATTTTTATAATATGAACAAAGTCTCTTTGAAGGATCATTATCTTCTACCACAGATAAATAAAATATTGCATACGGTGGCAAGATCAAAACGGTTCTCATTACTAGATGACTTTTCAATATTTAACCAAGTTTGAATTAAATATGAAGATCAATATAAGATAGCATTCACCACTAAATTGGGAATATTTGCATACCAAAGGATTTCATTTGGCCTATCTAATACTGGTGCTACCTTTCAAAGGGTGATGGATCTAGAATTTGGTGAATTGGTTAGTAAAGTAATTGTTATCTACTTAGATGACATGACTATTTTTCTTACAAAAGGTAGGACCATGTATAGCATCTCCAAAATTATTTTGAGAAATACAGAGAGTTCAAGATATCATTAAATCCAAAGAAATCAATATTTGTCATACAAGAAGGTAAAATCCTAGGACATGTGTCAAAAGTAGGGCTTGCCATAGACCTAGATAGGATCAATGTCATCTTAGAATTTCCAATACCCATGAATAAGAAAACACTTCAATATTTCTTTGGGTAGATCAACTTTGCATGGATGTTTGTATCTAACTTTGCACAAATAGTAAAACCTATGACTCAAATACTTAAAAATAATGTATAATTCAAATGGACATATGCCTGAAAATATGCTTTTAGGAGCATTAAAGAAGGTATTTCACGAGATCCAGTTCTCATTAATCTTGATTATTCCAAGGAATTTATTTTGTATGCCTTTGGAGAAGAATAAATTTACATGGTAATTCTAACGTAAAAGGGAGATGATGGTAATGAAAGACCAATCACTTTTCTCAACCAAAATCTACATGATCATGAGGAAAGATATAATTTCATAGAAAGAAAATTATATGATGTTATAAAATCCCTCAAGAAATTTAGGTATTTTGTCTCATAGAGTAAATTAATGGTATATGTGGTACACCCAAATGTTAGGAGTTTCATAATACAAGGAGAATGGGGTTATTGAAGGGATGAGTGGACAAAAAATATTCAAGAGTTTGATATAGAAATTCGACCAATAAATCTAGTCAGGGGATGAACTCTTTGTTAGCATTTGATGGAATTAATAGTGATAGATTCCAACTTGTATATAAAAGTGGTAGACAATCATGAATTAGTACAAAAAAATATGTCACTTGACCCTTGGATCACCCACTTGACTTGCTACCTTAATACTAGAAAATTTCCAAAAGGATGGACATTACCACAAAGATGCAAATATAAGTTGTAGGCTAGAAAATATACACTAGTCAATAATATTCTCTGTCAAATTTTTTTTTATGGAGTCTTATTGTGTTGCATACCTTAGGATAAAGAAAGGGAGTTGCTTGAGGAATATTTATCTAGATTCTCAGGAGGCCATTACTCAGTGTAAACTATAGAAACTAAAATTTTGAGGGTAATATTTTACTGGCCTTCCATATTCTTATATGAATTCAAGTTAGTTAGAAGATATGATAAATGTCAAATATTTACTAGGAAGAAAAAAACCATGCCATGCCTCTAAATTCGATAGTAGCATAATAACATTTTTAATAGTGGGGTCTAGATTTTATTGGGGTCATAAATCCAAACTCATCAATAGATCACAAGTTTATTCTTACAGCAATAGACTACTTTACTAAGCGTACCGAGGCTGAAGCAACTAAATAAGTTGACCAATAGACATTCATTAATTTCATGGAAATGTTAATTACCATATTTGGGGTCCCAACCACTATCATATTAGATAATGTATCTTCTTTCAAATGTGCTAATACAATAGAATTTTCTAAAAATGTAATATACTGGAATGCAACCTCAAATTATGACCCACAAGGCAATGATTTAGCGAAATCTTAAAATAAAAATTTATTGAAAATTATTATAAGGAATATGGATGAACATGATAACTCCAAATAAATATTTAAATAAATCCCCTTTCTCTCTAGTGCATGACAAAGAGGCTACCCTTCCTATTAATCTTGAACTACTAGCACTAAAGTTTCTAAATCACATAGATGATGAAGACTTCCCACTAGTTGAAAAAAAATTAGTGCAGTTGATGTAGCTAGAAGAAGATTGAGAAAAGGCATTTGATAATGTAACCCAACATTAAAGTCTATTCAAGCATTGGTTTGATAAGAAATCAAAATCAAAAGACTTTTCCAAAGGTGACCTTATACTTATATGGGATGTAAATCGAGCTAAGCCATGTGCTCATGATAATTTTGATTCATTATGGATGGGTTTATATCTCATTGAAGAATGTAAGACTTCAAATGTATATCAATTACAAGATTTTGAGGGTTGATTGCTTCTTATCCCAGTAAGCGGCCAACATCTAAAACACTATGCTTGATCTACCTTTGGAAATTGTGTATATATGTATATAGCCTAATTTGTGTTTTGTACAGAAGGAGGTTGTAGTTATGCTTTTTGTTAAATAATTAAGTGGCCCAGGACTTTTCAATTCTCAAGATATTTACCCATATGCGATATTAAAATCCAAAAATGGATGTGCAAATGGGAGATGTTTAATTAAAGTAAGGACCCTAAAAGTCCATTTCAAAAAGGGATAGAAAAATAGGATCGGTAGCAATGAAAGTAGGACCTAAAATATCACCCAAATAGAAAGAAAAAAAGAGGATTTGTGACCTACAATTGTCAGCCATCAAGGGTAATATTAGCTCACCTTGAAGATTAATGATCAAGCTGGAAGGAGTGCCCAATAACATAGTTGTGTACATACAAATGGTTAATGCTCTAGTCTGATAAAATCAAAATGAAATTCATAGGCACATATATCAAGAAGCTCCAACATGTATAATGACTAGGGAGGGCATGGTCATCCAGTTGTCATCTATAAATTTTTGGCACAAATTTGCACATTAATAGAAGGATCAAAGAAACCACACTCTTCAGAATGATTTGAGCATACATCATAAATGATGGAAGGATGAGGTCTAAAGTGTGATCTACCTAGGAAAATAGTATCTTAGTTGTCTTAATAGGATGTTTAACTTACCCAGATCATTTTATTGGTTGGCAGTCCATAAATCAAAAGGAGTTGGTGGATATAACCTAACAGTAATGATGTACTTCAACAAGATTTACCTCATAGCAACCAAGATCTTATGCAACATCTCCAATAGTTAATTCATTGGTCCTATATTTTTGAAATTATAAAAGGGGGATACCTATTGAAATTTTGTGATGATGTAGAACCTGATGAATATTGCTAATACTCTTCAAAAGTGAGGTGATTGCTAGAAGAAAAACTCCAAGTGTTCTGAGTATAGTAGCAAACAGTCAAACAAGATGACCAAGGCAAAGCCAAAGAAAAAACTAGAAGAATCATTTGAGGAAATTGCGGACACATGCATTGCCATTAAGGACAAAGCAAATATATCATGAAAGGGTGTGGAGCAAAAGGTAAAAGCAATTAACTCAAGTGTCACAGGGGTAGCTCCATGGAACACACAATTGTCAATGTTCTTACCAATTGTTATACACTCGTGTCTCAAGTTGGTAGATATTGTGTCAAAGTTCTATGATGCCAATATGGAAATTATTAGAGGGCAAGATGCACAAACTCTATTTCAAATAATGACTCAAAATATCATAAAAGCATTTGCAACTTCAAAATCCTCCATTGAATATGTATCCATAAAGCATCTTAGAATTATTAAAGAAAATTTCCAAAGAGTGAAGCTTGAGGAGGATGGCCTGAAAGCATGGATGATGGAAATATTTAAATTAAGAAGCTTACTCGAGAACTATTTAGAAAGGATCTAGTAGTTGGTAGAATTCAAGGAGAAGGTTCAACTAGTATTGTGCATGATAGCCATATTGTAGGGTGCTGAAATAGATAAGACAATGCTCCCATAGTGGATAGCCATGGTGCACGCTGTATTGAGAGCTCATAGATCATTAAAGATGGAGTGGATAGAATTTCTATCCAGAAACCTAAGAAGGTAGCTAGCAGAATATCAGTACAAATAGAGTATGGGATTTTATTACCCTTATTATTTAGCTTGGTTATTTTTTACTTCATGCCTATGTCAACACACTTTGTGCCAGTCACTGAGAATGATCCCTTTACAATCATTGACTAGATGTATTTTCTTATAAAAATCCAATCCTATTTAGAGTTTAATAAAAATATCCTTGGTCCTACTTTGGCATAAATTTATGGTAGTTTTCCTCACTTATCTGAAATGGCCATATAGTTTTTAAGAATAAAATTCCTTGAAGTAGGGAATTGGTATTTTATGGCAGAAGGAACATGCATTAGGTTATATGGTTTCTATAGCTTACCCTTACTTCTCCCCTGCTATGTAATAGATTAGGTTTTTGGCCTAGATGTTTGTAGGTAAGCCATTGTAGTTGAAGATAAGCATGGCCAAGGGCTAAATAAGAGAATGATTTTTTATTTCCTAGTGTCGCATAGCTCTATCAGTAATCCATTTCCTAGTTCCCAGCAAGAACCTAGGGATGCATCTCATGCAATACAAGTTAAACTAGAAGTCCCATCCTCATAGAAATAAAAAATTAAACCCCTTCAAGATACATGCCACTCATATGGATCTTCCCCTCAGATATTGATGCAAAGTGGAAATAAAAGGACTCACTCTAGCCCTATCATTCTGCAATAACAATGGTCAATGTATAAGCATCAATGATTATAGACCAAGGTGGTGCAAGTAAAAGGATCAAAAGTGTTGGTGCATCACACCAAAGGAAACCAAAAAGTTGTGGAGCTTGAAGAAGAACAAATTCCCTTGCAAGTACAACTCAATACACCTTCCCCAAACCAAAACCCTCCCAAAAATCTACTGAATAATCCTCCTCGTTTCACTCATGTCATTCTATCTTCTAAGGAAACTCTATCCACAAGGCCTATGATAAATAGAGTGACTTAAAACTTCATTAACTTCTTTTCTATATCCAAGACACTTGCCTAAAATTCCTATGAATCTATTGGAATCATCAATCCCCATGTCTTCATCCAATCCATCAATCACTCTCATATCCTCAATCACCCCTATGCCTCCTTCACAAGTATTTCCCCAATAATTCCAATCATCATCAAAATTAGTGATCGCTAAAACTTTAAATCAATCAATAAGTCCAAACCAAGAGCAAACACTAATGATAATCCTAGTGTCCCCATTATCCTCTATGTTGTCTTTTCCACTTCCATCTTAGGAAATAGAAGAAGAAGAACTAGAAATATTCATGGCTGTATGTGTGGCAAGAGATAACCAAAATAAATGGGTAGAAGAGTATATGCAATAGGAGTATCAGGGTCAGGAAGAGGCCACTATGGTGATATTGCATGAGCTCAATCTGATTAAGGCAAAACAACATAAGGTAATTTCCAATCCCAAAGTCAAAAAGGTAAAATTTGACATGAGATATGATGATTGGGATTTTGAGTGCCTCACCAAGCATATTGATGATATTACCTCTATCAAAGTATTGAAATCATTACATGTGAACTCTGATATCCTATACCTCAAATTGAAAAATTCTGAAAAGAAGTTGAAGGCCACCGAAAATAAGGCAAATTTTTTTACCTAGTTTCATTGGGTACAATGTAAAAAGAAAGCTATTGAAAATAGAAGCAAAACCCTGTGTGATACCCTAAACAAAACTCTCTCCCAAAATTATGCAGAAAAAGGAAGAATATATTTCTAAACTCAAAAATGAGTTACATACAATGAGTAGCAGGCTGGAGCAATGTGATGAAGAATTCAAAATAAAGATGCAACAAGAAGAGCTCTTGCTCAATGAATGCAAAAACAAGATCCAATGGTAAGAGAGTGAGCTTAATCTTATCCTTGAATATTTTCCAAAGGAAAAATATAAGCCTACTAGGTCAACCATTTCAAATGACAACATCAGGAGAGTTAAAGTTTTTTATTTGAAGAAAGTGAGGGATGCGGCCTTGAAAATTGTTTCTCCTTTCAAACATGCAATAGAGAGTAGTCTTTATATCTCAGTAGCAACAAAGGTTGTGTTCAATATATAGAAGGGCATCATACACAATATGATCTCATAGTCAACTGATTTACGTATAATGTTGATTAGTTATAACTCTAACCCTCACATCTATCAAGGGCATGAATGAGAGAATGATGAAGTCATGATACAATGAGTTCTATAGTTGACTAACTTGTATTGCAAAGAAACCAATCTTATGGACATGCTAAAGAAGAAGTTGAGGGTAATTAATGAATTTAATAAATATCTCAAAGCACTTGGGTCACCGGTATTTTGGGACACTAATCATCAACTATACTCATAGAAAAATATTTAAAATTTGTTGCAATATCTTGAAGAATATGAGAGTATTATCATGGATTTGTAAGAGCCTACAACACCAAATCAAAATTTTAATCTAATATTGAAGTTATTCAGTCTATCAATATTTTTTTATCAAATGGTTGATAGATACATTGACCCACCTGACAAAGAAGGGTGCAAGTTCAAGTATATTGTGGACCAGATGAAAAGTGCTTCTATCCCTTCCATGGATGAATGGGAAAAAATGTACAACAAGTTGTAGAGTTGAGCAATGACTCAAGTAGTGGTTCCTCATGTCGATCCTCTAGAGTGGAAGTACAATGATCAAGATTTCCATTGGGTCTAGCCTAAGTCATATATGATAAATTTTATGCTTTATTTTTGAATTCATTTTGTTTTGATGACTTTGCAACCCAAAATGTGTGGCCATAAAGGTTAATATAGTTTTTATTTTTGTTTTTGGTATGTTATAGTTATCTAGGTTTTGTTCCTTTTCTGTAGTAAAAGCCCCCATAGTTTGTCAAGAATGTGGGTGAGTGTTCTACACCTACTTATTTTATTCCATGAAGATAAAGGGATAATCTAAAAAATGGCTAAGAGAAAATATGGATAGAGAAATGGGTCACTTCTAAGCCATCAACTATCCAAAGTTTCCATTCAAAAAAGGGTGAATCAAAGAATGCACCTAACAAAAAAATGGGTTGTGAACCTATCATGGGCATTACCAAAACTCCATCTGCAAGTGAATGGAATTAGGTGCAAGATCAAGAGAATAATAGAAATGAAAGTGGTCCTAAATCTCTACTCAAGCGATAAACTCATATAGATGGAGAATCCAAAAGTAGATTCAGGAGGTGGCAAATCTAAAATTCTGCTCGAGGTTGATCCAACTACAAAGAAGATGGAAATAGAAGAAAAAAGAGATTAAAAAGGGCTTCCATTTCCCTGTCCTAGGATAATGTGATCCAAATGTAATATTGGGGTGGAACCAAGGTATGTGTTTAGCCTAGAGCTCCATCCTATCCATTCATAAATGCACAAATGCCCAACTGCATAGAAGGCTCCATAAATTAAAATTTCTCCTTCCCACCAATGACGTTAGAACATTGGATCCAAGGATATAGAAAATGAGTGAATTTAATGACTAGACAATCTGATTATGTAGGGTAGTAGATGAATAATTGATGTAGTGCGACTACCTTAGCTCATAAATAAATATGTGTGGGAAATAGCATCAAGTTCATTAATTATGAAAGTGAAGGCTCAAAAAAGGAATTCCAGTATTTCCTATCCGAACATAGTGGATAATGTTTCATTTGTGATAGAGGGATCGTAAAAGAGGTCATTTGAACCAGATTCCACCATTAATGAAGTATTAATTAGTCTTTCAAAATACTACTCCTTGAATATACATGTTTGTAATATATTTTTTAGTGTCAAATCTCCAGTCATTACAATCTGCATGTATAGTTTGATACATTCGATAATATAAGTGGATTAGTATCTGGATATCAATTGTTTTCATGTATGTATGATCTTGTTTTATTTATTTTTTTGCTAAAGTTAAATGAATGAACTAGCTTTAATTATGATATATGGATTTCATGTTGTTTATTCTTTAATTCTAGAATTCTCAATAGAGATATGTGTATAAACAATTAATGAAATTAGTGGTTGGTCTATTAGGTAGTCCATGAATGTTATTTATGTTTCAAACTTATTGGGCATGTATCTTGATGTGATTGGATCTACACCATATTATGTTCTATCTTTACATTTTCTTTAATTTATTTTCCTTCAATTTTCCCCAAGCATTTGGTTAGAATTTACAAGGAGCCTACTCTAAATATTGACCTTGAGATTCATGATATTGAGGTTATTCAATGTTGGTAGAGGTCTGTGGGCATGTAATTCTTACCATTCGATAAACTTCTGACCAACACTATCATGTCTGCACATAAAATAATAATAATAAATTATAAAAATTAAAAAGTTTTCACACCACTATCTTAAGTTGATCGAGTAGGTCATCACCTTTGTTAGCCCTCCAATTAGGTAAATTATTCATGTGTGTCATTTTTATTTTATATTTTAGTTACTGTGTTGTCCTATTAGTTTTTCATTTTGTCTCTCCCATTTTGATTGATTGTCTATTGTTTGAAGAAGAAGAATTTAGATTAAAGGCAGATGATGCTAATAAATGATGAGTCATATTGTCTAGAAATTGATCCAAATCCCTAGAGCTAAAATAGATGAAGTAAAAAAATACTGCAACATTATGCTAAAGCTTCACATTTCCCATAAAAAATAAAGTTATTCTAGGATCACTAGGATGGAGTCATCATTGGTAGGATGTTTAGCTCAAAAATATCTACACTCTTTTATTTAGCCTTACATATCCCTAACCCAAAATGAACACTTAGCTTTGCAATTCTTATTAATTATTCTGAACCAAGGAGAAAAATATAAATAATGTAAAGTGGGTAAGTACTCTGGCTATCTAGATAACCTCTACCAGGGCTATAGACTCCTGAATTGCAGTAGAGCAAGTCCAAAGGGAATCAAGGTCATTGTTAGAATAAATTGTTATATTCCATTTATTGGCATTTATTGGCATAACCAAAAGTAGCGCTCATAGGCGCTCTCCAATTTGGTTATGCAACCACCGAGTTGGTTAAACCAACTCGTAACCACATTGTAACCTTTATAATGCAAATTAATGAGAAGGAACCAATTGCTTCGTCAATTTCTTTATGGCATCAGAGCTATGGATGCAAACCAAGCAGACAAGACTGACGAGCGAAGACACAGACTAAGCAGATAGGACGACAAACCGAGTAGACAGGATGGATGAGCACAGACGTAGAATGAGCAGATAGGATGAATGAGTGCAGACAGACTGACGAGCGGGCAAGACGTAGACAGACTGACAAGCGGACAGGACGTCGACTAACAAGCAGATAGGACGCAGACTGAGGAAGCAGATGGGATGCAGACAGCGTGACGGATCGGGGAGACGGCTGTGGAGGCAAAAGGGCATACTGGGGGTGGTTGCCTGAAGGCAACCAAAAGCTTAAGGAGCTTTCAAAAATTTTAAACCCTCCCATAGTGGCCGCATAGGCCATGTGGGATCATTTATTTTTTTTTTTGCCTGTCTCTAGCCCTACGGATGTAAATAGATCCTAGTTCCCGCTTGTTCCTATCAGGTCTTCTGGCTCATGTGGTTAGGGTTGTGAATGTTAGGCAGTAGGTTTTGGGTTCGAATCCCTTCGGGGAAGATTTCTTGATGCCCTGCATAGATTTTTGATGCTTTGCAATCTGTTTGATGCCCTACATAGTTTTTTTTGACGCTCTACAATCTGTTTGACGCCCTGCACAGTTGTTTGATGCCCTGCACAGTTTTTTGATGCCCTGCACATATTTTTGATGCTCTGCATAGTTTGTTGATTCTGGAATAGCGCAGTTGATTCCCATGACACCTACTTATGGCCATTTGATGCCTAAGCAGTCTACATGATACCTTGACAAGCTCTAATTTTGAGAGTTTCTCTAGGTATTTTTTTCCCAATACTTGTCTATTTTGCAATTTGAAGGGGGGAGTTCACAAATTTCGCTTGCAAAATTGTCAGAAAAAGGGGGGAATTGGTAATAGGTGCTATAATTTATGGGCATTTATGATTGTTTTTTTCGCATTTAAATACTCTTTTTTTTCTTGCATTATCAATCATAAATTTAAAAAAATATAAGACCCCAAATTTATACCCTATTTGTGCAATTTATTGCACAACAGTGTTCGGTATTTGAGATACCTTTGGTCCACACTTACAGGTAATGTTGTCATGCTTTGGAATACTGTATTCGCTACCTAATATAGCTACAAAAACAACATCTGAGCTTGTTCTCTATAAATCATCGGGGAGAAATAAGGCAAACCAATTTTTTTGTTTTTTCCCATTTCATACCCACATCGTGATTGTTGTTAGGCGTAAATCCTGATGAAAGCTCTTTTTTTTTTCAAAGTGTTTAGGGGAAGTTACGCCCCATGCATGCGGAATAAAAATTTCTATGGTAGGTGTCATTAACAACACGATGCCCTTTCAGTATTGCTTATGTTCAATATATTGTGCTTGTCATATGTACTTATAGTCTCCCTCACGTAAGGGCGAGTACATATTGAGCAGTATACTGTTCATATATACCTATAGTTTCCCTCACATAAGGGTGGGTGTATATTGAATGGTTACAATATAACGATCTGGCAAGTATAAAGAAAGGTAGACCAATTGGTGGTATAAGGAACCTTCATAATGGCCACAATTCATAAGTATCTCTCAAATTCACAATTGTTGAAAGGTCCTAACTTTGTTCCATGGAAGACAAATATGAAAGCCATACTTTAGTTGGAAGATTTATGGGATGTAGTTACTGGCACTGCAAAACGTCCTCAAACACCAGGAATAGATCAAAATGATTGGGATAAGAAAGATAAGAAGAGTCTTATGTTTATCTTGCTTGCTACCATAGATGAGGTGCAGCATCATATTTGTGATGCCAAAACTAGTAAGATAGCCTGGGATGCTTTGATCACAGTATATGAAGGGAAGAATCAATCCACTATTCTCCATATTCAAACTCAACTACATAATATCAGTATGAGTTATGGAGAAAAAGTTGACATATTCCTTTGCAGAGTGGCAGACTTGAAAGCAAAATTGAATGCTATGGGAAAAATTGTGGATGATGATGTCTTGAACTTTGTTATCTTGAGAGCATTACCAAATGCCTACAAGATGATCACTTCTCTCAATGTTTCTGGTAGACAAGTATCATTTGTGGAACTAGTAAACTTGCTTCAGACCGAGGAGGCAACTCAAGTCCAGAAATATGATATGCCAGATAATGCTCTCTCCACACAACAAAGTGGTAAAAGGCAAGGTCAGTTTCAAAAAGGCGGTGCTTCTTCCAAATGCAAAGGGAAGCAATCTCAACAAAAGGATACAAAATATTGCAAAATTTGTGACATGAATAACCATGACACCAATAGGTGTTGGTTCAAAAACAAGCAACCCAATGACAGAGGTTAACAAAAGAAGGGCAAGAACAAGAAAAAATATAATAAGCATAAGCAATCTAAAGGCCATGTTGCTTTTTCTAAATCCAACTCAGGCTCAAATTCTCCTGAGTTTGATTCAGATTCTGACTTTGAAAGAGCACACAAGGTGCTCATGACTCATACTTCATCTTCTCAGATAGATGTTGTATGGTATATTGACTCAGGAGCTAGCAAACACATGACTAGGGATAAATCATGGTTTGATACTTTTGTGGAGAAAGAGGGTAAGCCAGTCACAATTGCTGACAATCAGGTATATCAAGTAAAATGAGAAGGGGATATTTCAGTGTCTCTTCCTGATGGTAATTTTCAAATTGAAAAGGTTCTCTATGTTCGAGGCTTAGCCAATAATCTGCTTTCGATCACACAAATGTTGGATAGAAACATGGAAGTCGTGTTTCGAGTTGTCAATGGCAAGAAGAGATGTTTTATCACACACAGTGGTAAACATGTTGCAACCGGATCTTACAAACATGGCTTGTTTATTCTCGATGCTATTTCCACTCCACATGTTGCTTTGGCTACCACTACGAATGAGGCCACCTCTCTCTGGCATCGGCGTTATGGGCATCTCAATTTTGGATATTTGCTTGAATTACACAAATATGGGATGGTGAAAGGTCTTGCACCCCTCTCATCTATCTTACCAATTTTTTTGGATTGCTTAGCAGGGAAGCAACATCGAGTGCCTTTTGAAGCAAGCTCCTCTCAAGCTGCAAAACCTTTAGAGCTAGTACATACTGATATGTGTGGTCCTATGCCAACCAACTATGGTGGGAAAATGTATTTTCAACTATTCGTTGATGATTACTCATAGAATATGTGGGTTTTATTTCTTCAATTGAAATCAGAAGCGTTTCTCTACTTTCAACAGTTTAGGAAACTTGTTGAGGAGTCGGGATGTTTGATAAAAACCCTCCACTCAGATCGAGGGGGGGAATACACCTCTGAAGAGTTTTTAGAGTTTCTTAAGAAGCATGGGATCAAAAGACAACTGACTACAGCCTATACACCTCAGCAAAATGGAGTTGCAGAAAGAAGAAATCGTTCCATTATGAAAATGGTTCGATGTATGCTAAAAGGAGCACATCTTGAGGATCAATATTGGGCGAAGCGATAAACACAACATCATACCTCCTAAATAGAGAACCCACTAGAGCTCTACAAGGGAAGACTCCACAAGGAGCATGGAGTGGTAAGAAACCTTCCATTTCTCATCTGAAGGTGTTTGGATGTAAAGCATTCATGCACATTCCAAAATAGAAAAGGAGGAAGCTAGATGAGAAACCCCTGTAGTGTATCTTTCTTGGCTATGATGAGTACTCAAAAGGTTATCGATTGATTGATCATAAGACCAAGAAGATACATGTAAGTAGAGATGTTATATTTGATGAAGCTCTCACATCAAAAGACACATCCACAACTGTATACCTAGATGAAGAAGAGCCTAAGAAGGAGGTTCAACTTCCACAGCAAAAACAGAAAGTTCCAAAATGGTATACTAGCACTTTGAGAGATTCTAAGTTGAAATATCTTCCAGATATATATCTTGATAGGCCATGTACTCGCAGTATGACTCAACATATGAGAGCATAAGAATCTACTTCAGAGGTTGACAAACTTTGTCAACACTTTGATGATTTGTCAGTGGGTACCAAAAATGATAGAGAGGAAGATAAGGATGGAGAAAACATTTATATGTCTACATTGAATACAAATGAACCCACAACGGTTCAATATGCACTTGATGAACCACAGTGGAAAGAGGCCATGGATGTAGAACATAAATCTCTCCTTAAAAATAATACTTGGAAGTTAGTCGATCTGCCAACAGGAAAGAAACCCATAGGCTGCAAATGGGTGTTCAAAGTGAAGTATAAGGTAGATGGATCTATTGATAAGCATAAATCCTGGCTTGTTGCAAAGGGATATGATCAGAAAGAAGGCATAGATTATGATGAGACTTTTGCCCCTACTGCAAAAATGACTACCATTCGTGTACTTTGTGCCATGGGAGCTCAGTTTGGGTGGAAATTGCATCAAAAGGATGTTAAAAGTGCCTTCTTGAATGGTGACTTACAAGAAGAAGTATACATGACTCAACCAGAAGGATTTGTGGTTGAGGGGGAAGAACAAAAAGTCTACAAATTGATCAAATCCTTGTATGGGCTTAAACAAGCTCCTCGAGCTTGGTATATCAAGATAGACAGTCACCTTGTGCAGCATGGTTTCATAAGAAGTCCTTCGGATGCAAATCTCTATATTAAGAAAAATGGTTCTGATATAGTGATTCTTGTACTTTATGTTGATGATCTAATCATCACAGGAAGCTCCGAAAGAATGATTGACTTCGTGAAAAATGACTTGAAGCAATCATTTGATATGACAGATCTAGGACTTTTGCACTATTGTCTTGGTTTAGAAGTTACTCAAAAAAAGTTTCATATTCGAGTAACACAAAAAAATATGCCAAGACTTTAGTATAAAAATATCGGATGACTAACTATAAGTCAAAAGCAACTCCTATGGAGCAAGGACTTAAGTTATCTCGATATGATGAGTCACCTCAGGTAGATGGTACTCTCTATCGCCAGTTGATTGGGAGTCTTCTATATATGACAAATACCAGACCAGATCTCAGTTTTGCTGTGGGATATCTTTCAAGGTTCATGCAAGAGCCTAATATGAGTCATTGGAAAGCAACAAAAAGAGTTCTTCATTATGTTCATGGTACTAAAAATTATGGTCTGGAATATAGGCAGAATAATAATTTTTTCTTACTGGGATACACAGACTCGGATTATGCTGGATCCCTTGATGATCGTAAATCCACCTTTGGATATGTTTTTCATCTAGGATCTGGACCTATCTCATGGCACAATAAGAAACATCATGTGGTTGCTTTATCTTCTACAGAAGCAGAATATCGTGCAGCCAATGAAGCAGTCTGCGAGATAATGTGGTTAAGTCACATTCTGACAAACATGGGCCTTCCAAAGAATCTTCATCTTCATTTGTTTTGTGACAACCAAGGTGTTTTGAACCTTGTCAAAAATCCAATTTTTCATGAACGTACCAAACATGTTGATACCATATGTCATTTTATTCGAGATGAAGTTCCAAAGCACCATATACAACTTCAATACATTCCTACCTTTGCGCAAGTTGCATATATCTTTACCAAAGCACTTGGACGTATCAAATATGAAAAATTTCAAGATACAATTGGGATTTGCCAATAATGTAATAAGGGAGGATGTTAGAATAAATTGCTATATTCCATTTATTGGCATTTATTGGCATAACCAAAAGCAGTGCTCATAGGTGCTCTCCAATTTGGTTATGCAACCACCGAGTTGGTTAAACCAACTCGTAACCACATTGTAACCTTTACAATGCAAATTAATGAGAAGGAACCAATTGCTTTGTCAATTTATTTACATCTCCATCGGAGCTATAAACGCTTGTATGGTTGTGGATCAATGCAATGACATATATTTTAAGAGTGAAATATTTAACAAGATTAACTCCTTCCAAGAATATAATATTATTATTGATAAAGGAATGTAAATAAATACATAAACACACACTTCAAGCTGAGGTATAATTCAACAGTAACTTTTGACCAATTATGTTTATCTCTCCTTTTATGTATTTATAGACAATTCATACTTCATAAGAAACAAATAATTTAACTTTAAACTAAGTCCTTTGACTCCATTAATTTAAATCCATTATTAAGTCATTTATTTTACTGTTATTTCAGATTTTAGTTAGTTTTTTTGTAGAATTGTTATCCAGAGTTGTCCTAGTTTGAACCAAGTTTTTGGTAATAGAAGAGTCTAGAGTTCTCAAGTGCATAACATTTTCTCCATTTGTAACAATTAGATTCTATGTTGGATCCAAAAATCCAAATTAAAACTAACCCCTAAATTTAAAATTTTGAAAGGTCATGGAAGTCCTAGATTTTGTTGTTAAAGAACAAAAATAGTCTCAGGTTTTCCAAAACTGACTCTATTTTTTAATCTTTAAATAAATCCCTCAAGGGTTTATACCACTAATTATTAGGGAGTATTTTAAATCATATCACTAAACCTTCACCAAGCTTCCTAAACTACATAGACTATGAAAGTATCATTCACCACAAGAAGTTGCTTCAAAAGAGTACCACCTTGCCTCACAAAAATATTTAAAATTCGAGTCCACATCATTTTCCCCTTACCTTAATAAAAAACCATGACCTTATCCTTTTAAGCCTTCACAATAATAATTTATTAAATATATAAAAAAAAATTAAGACTAAGGATCCCTCTAAGGCATTTAACCAAAGAAAAAGTCAATTAAGAGATTGGCACGATTGGTTGAAAGAAGAAGCCAATTAGGCGAAAGCACATCAAATACCCAAGGCCATCAATTAAAATTAGATTGATGGTCAGTATAAATTTGATCAAATATCAATGGCAAGGGATGAACCAAAAAAAACAAATATGAAAACCCCAATCAAAGTCGATGCCCTAAGGTCAACATCTAAGTTTGGAAATTTTTGGCTAAAAATAAAAAGCGATCGGCTAACCAACTTTGGTGCTAAGAGAAAAGAAAATTTTGATTAGTTGAAAGTGCATCAAAGGCCCAAATTAATTAGTAGAATCTTAGCAGAGATTAATGGATGAGATTTATCGACTAAAAAACCCATGCACGACCTAAAGCTGGATCGACTGAAGCCTAGTCAAACTACCCGATCAAAGCCAATATGTCACTTGAGTTACATAAACTTTATAAAAGTATCATAGGTGTATTTAGTATTAAATTGATTTTCCCATAACATTAGCCTATACCTTAGTCCTTGATGATGTTAAAATTAACCTTAGGACTCCCTTTAATTATGGAAGTTTGATCGAAAGCTAATAAGAGGGTCTACAAACATCTTAAGCCTTCTAAACCTGAGTCTAATTATTGAAGTCCATATAATCATGTGCTAAACCAAATACCTAAGGTTGGAGTCAGACATAACAAGGAATCCATGAGGATCATGTTGAGTGATAATTTTACCCTATTACAAAATCACACTCACAGTTAGGATTTTGTTAGAAAAACCCTCTCTTGCAAAGAAATTCAAATTTCTCCAAGGTTCATTTTACTTAATGTATGCTTGTATGCTTGTGAAAATGTGTCAAAATAAGTGCTAAAATACCTTAGAGGTGCAAGTAATTGTTAACAAGGGGGTTGTGTTGGTATTACTTTGATTTTTCTATGCTCTTTATTATTTTTCATGAAACTTAAAAGAAAGTAAAATGTGATGTGATTGGCCCTCATATGACCATGCTGAAATGGTGATTTAATTCATTTTATCTTGAAGTGTTTTAGGTAGATTTTTTTTTGGTAGGTAAAAAATATTAAGTGCAGGGTTTCAATGGGCCCCAAAACCAAATATATAAACTAGTAGCTAAACCAATAACATAACTTAACACAAGCCTGCATATTGGCCAGCAAAAACCTGAACAAAAAGGACCAAACAAAAACAAAGAAGGCTAGATGGAATGCTAACATCAGATAAATAAAAATATAGTCCAAGAAATACCTACGCAAGGGTTTCTTAATATAAGTAACTACCTAAAAAATCTGTAAAGGAGCCATGAGAAAAACTCGCATAGGGGAATCTTGCAAAATAGCCATAAAAAATGTAATAGACACTTGTACATAAATAAACACAGTGCTCAAAAATGCCCACATAGAGGCACTATAGACTATAATTGAAATACCACGCAAGGGATCAAAATACCAAAAACAAAGAGATCTAGCATGAGAAAAACTAAGTACTCAATAGAACCAGATCTAGACCTCTATAACATCTTCATTTGCAGGAGCATATCTAGGATGGTTTGGGAGTAGCACCTTAAGAGTCTCGTTGATCTTATCCATGGCATTGATAATGTTGTTGATGATGGTAACATGGATTGTGTTGCAAGTAGTAATGCAAGGATCATCACTATCTTCATTCAAAATGTGGTAAGGGGAAATCTGACTGGTATCAACCCTTGATTTCTTGAGATGGGTTGACCTCCTAAATTGAGGTGGATGAAGGTTTCAGTGATATATTGCTTAGCTTCTTTGAACTTGATTAGAAATAGAATAAGACTATGAGCTTCTAGAAAGGTGTGAGACAGGGTATCAAGCTAAAGGGTAGATGGGTCAAGCAAGGTCATGTTGGCAAGACTGAGGTTAAAGAAAGACCATAGAACCTTCTTACTACCTAGGACACTCAACAATGAACAAAACCAGATGGTGATGGACCGACACAGGCCAAGGATGTAAATATAGAATTTTTTGGCATCATAGACACCCTTTTTGGAACCTAAGTTGGTGTGATTGGCATACCACATAATAATTCTCCTTAGTGAATTGACATAAAAAAATAGACATGGCACAGGATATAATTCACACATGATAGGGTTGGGAAAGGATTGGGAGTTCCAAATGACTAAAAAAATGAATCTCAAAATTCACAAGACATAAAATTAAGCATCTCGAGACTTGACACATATTGACATTGTTAGATAACATCCAATTGCACAACCTAGACCTACTCAAGGACTTGACATGCTTGGAAAATATAACCATGAGGTAAACCCACTGATAGGGCCTATCTTGGGACATTGCATACTTCACGAAAGGGAAATAAAACCAAAAGCAAGAACTAATAGCAAGAAAAAGATTCACACTAATCAAAAAAATTTTGTCATAAGAACTGGAATTAAAGAAATACATCATGTTGAAAAGGGTAGTGTCAACATTGGAGAAGTTGATCTGCCAAAACCTGTGACCACATATTTCAAACCAAATCATTATTAGTAGCATTTAAAACTTCTTGGGGAAATATTTCTTTCCAAATGGATAGATATTATTGATAACTCCCCAATTGGTAGGAATATCTGCAGGTATATTAGATTCATGGTACACATGGTTGATAGAGATATTGAAATTTTGGGATAGCTTCTTAGCTTCTTGAACAATAATTATGACATTACAAGAGAACACCCTATTGTTTTTAATAGCATTTATAATGTTCAAAGAATATCCCTCAATAAAAAGGTTACCTTTATAATCCTTGAGAATATCTAGCCCTCTCCACGCATTATCTTTAGAAAAATGATTAGTTTTGCACCCCAGATACTCAACATAAGCCATAATAATTTGTCCACTATTATCTCTAACTAGACCACTTGCACCAACATCCCCTGGGTTTCCTTTGGAGGCACCATAAAAGTTAAGTTTTAGCCACTCACTTGGGGGAGGAATCCAATGGGCACCCACTCTGGTATGGGGGGCTGGTAAAATAGAACTGGAGTTGCAGGGAATATTTAAAGAGAATGGAATAGACTCCAATCTAGAATTAGGTGGTTTGGAACAAGGGAAGAGCTAGAAATTCTTGATAGCAAAGGTAATATATTTGTTGGAAACAAAGATGGGATCCATAGATGAGGAAGAAAAAACATTGTTGTTTCTTTCAAGCCATAATTTACATAAGATATGATGAAGGATCACTTTCCATAAAGAAGATAATCTGATATTTTTGAATGGAGTAGACCATTAGGTGAAAATGTGACTCAACAAATTAAGAGGAACCCAAGAGATAAAATAGTGGACATAAGATGATCCAAAGATGTCGTGGAGAAAGGGCACTCCAGAAGGAGGTGATTGGTATATTCCTAGATATTCATGAATAGATAGCATCTTTTGATGATAGACATAACCCTTTTTATAACATTATCAATCGTTAGAATCTTATTTTGAATGGCCAAATAGCTAAAATGAACAAATTTTAGTATGAGGTATTTAATCCACATTTAATCATAAGGTTTATGGACCACTTGATAATCAATAGTCAGATCATGAGTAGATTTAATAGTGAACAACCCAAAATTAGTTTCTTTCCAAAAGGGAGATTTAGGGAAATTACCAGTGGGGATGATTGTTGCATTTAGGATGGTTTTGAGAACTTTTGAGGCAGCAGAGATTTAACCATTAGCACATGGAATATGGAAATGTTTCCAACACTTGGAATTTGATGAAATGTCAATGAAATATTCAACCTTGTTGCCAATTAATGTGTCCAAGAAATATTGTAAGATAAAAATTTCATTGTTCTCTAAAAGCGATTGATTAGAAATCCACCTTTCAGTCCAAAAATTAATTTTTCCCCCTGTGCCTAATTACCACATTTTATCCTTCTAAATTAGAGATATAGTTTGGGTAATTGATTTCCATAAAGTTGAACCATCTCTAGGAATATCATCATTCAAGAAACAACTATTTTGAAGATACTTTCTATTGATAATTGAGACCCATTCAAGGTTTTTGTTGGTGAAAACATTCCATGCTTGTTTGGTTAACAAGGATATGTTCATATTAAAAAATCTTCGAAGCCCCAGTCCCCCTAAATTTTTGGGGAGAATACCTTGGACCAACTAACCAAATGAAATATTTTCCTGTCCTTGGAACCTGCGCAATTTTTTTTTTTATTTGATTAATTTTCATGCAAACAGCGGTAGGAACTTTGAAGATGGATATGAAATAAATAGAAATACTTTGGAGATAAGACATTGTTAGGGTGGCTTTGGATGCTTGAGAGAGGAGGGTCCCTTTCCAACCTACAAGTTTTTTGTTAATCCTCTCAATAAAATTACTCCACATGGATTCCTTTGAAGCACTAGTTAAAAGAGGGAGGTCCAAATATTTAGTAGGTAACTGAGATATAACATATTGAAATCTGAGTGCAATATTTTCTTGTATCTCTTGGGGAGTGTTAATGAAATATATTTTTCTTTTAATATAATTTATTTTCTGACCTGAAACCTCCTCATATGTATCAAGAACACTCTTAATAGTTTTTGCTTTCCACTCAGAAGTATGAGTAGCAATGATGGTATCATCAACGAAATATTCATGAGACATGGATCTTAAATTGGACATAGCCTTAATACCTAAAATTATGTCATTGGAGCAAGAATTTTTGAGTGCTCTACCCAAGGATTCAGTAAGAATAATAAAAAGGATGAGGGAGAGAGTATCTCCCTATTTGAGGCCCCTATTACTAGGGAAAAACCTTGTTGCAAAACCATTTACTATGACTAAAAACCAAGGATTATAGATGCAATTGTGAACAATATCAACCCATTCCCTATAAAATTCAAATTTTGGAAGGACATCAATAAGAAAATCTATGTTAACTCTATCAAATGCCTTATTCATATCAATTTTGAAAAACATGGCAGCTTTTTGTTAAGCCTGGAAGAATGAAGGACTTTGTCATATCCCACCTTGGAGGACTATTTTAAAGATGTTATTTGTAGTTGGTTTTAATGCTTAATATATTTACATTGTATTTATTTTCTATCAAAATAAAATGATGTTATGTAGCTTTATTGTAGGAACATTTATTCTCGTAGGTGGAAGACTTACCACCAAGATATGGGAAGGGAAATGATGACTATGACAACTGAACAGGAAAATCCCATATTCCTATCACACTAGTTACCTCCCTGATGGTGGTGTTTCTTTATTATTACTCTAAAAGTCCCACCCAATCAAAGGAAAAATGATAATGGGGGATACCGAGCACATGCATCGAGTGCTTGTATACCTTTTGTATGATTTCACAATTGATTTGAATAAGTTTGGTTAATTGAATTTAACTTAAAAATGAACATTAAATAATGTTTGAAATTTTACAAATTACTCTAGAAAATATTGAAAAGAACATGCAATTTATTATGATTTTGAGAAATCTTAATTTGAGCAATTTCTAAAGTAAAAGATTTATTTCATTGAGCATGCTTATTTGATCTAGTTGATCCTATTTTAGAAGGAAATTAGGTAGTTTTTTTTTTTTTTTTATGAAATTGTTCAATTTTGATTGGACCAAAACATTTAAAAAACTATCTTGTAGATTTCAATAATCATTTTTTCCTACACAATGCTGCTTTGGGAAGGTTGAAATGATGGATGAGATTCTTCTCGTATCTATATGGATTCCCTTTCCATTAAAATAATATATATTAAAGGAAGCCTTCACTCGGGGTGAGAAAAAGAAGATAAAAAAACATATATATTTAGAAACATCTTTCTTGTCTGGAAGAAAGAAATATATAAATTGACATTTTGGTTGAGAAAAAATAATCATGTTATAATATACTATGTTATGTTGCACTGAAGAAGGTAGGAGAAGGTATTTACAAGCTTTGGGAAGCATTCAACTGCTGGAAAATTCTAGGTTGGATCTGTCCGCTGTATTTTATTTTAATGCATGCCATAATGAATTGAAATATGGTTATATGTATTGAATGTTTTATTCTATCTGGTTTCTTCTCTTATATAGAATGTCTTAATATATAATCTTCCTTCAATGTTTAAGTATCAACCTTCATAGATTAGAATTTTCCCATTGATTGGCTAGAATACAATCATGCTTAAAAACGTAGAAGATAAGCCTCTTACGACTTTAGGTCCAACTCGGATATCCTTTGTGCATACTCTATGAAAGGGGAGTCGTGCAAATTTTATAGAGCTGATATTTAATTAAACTTATGTGCTTTTAGTAGCTTATATACAATCCTATTAGGTGTTTATGAAATATAATGGCTTTTGGAAACTCCATAATGATGTACTGGTAATGCACTATGTAATATAGCTTTGGTTGGGTTGTGCAATGTTAAAATATTTCCCATATAGCTATGGTTAAAAGCCTCCCAATATGTGCTGCAAAAATAATATTGGCTTGGTTGATTTCATTGTGCTTGGTTGATTTCATTGTGCACCAATACAAAGCTTTGAACCTTGTTATGCAGACTGTGTCATATTTCCACCATTTGTAGTTACCAATAGTATAAATCTATGTTGGAATTTTTCTCCACTTTAATTCTCCATCTTCCAACGATTGTATCCTGCCCCATTGTTCATGCTATTTGTGCAAAAAACCTAAAATGATGAACTTCCATAAAATGTAACCTATTATCCGAAGGAGTTAGACCAATTTTTGGGTTTGTCCAAGAATGGAAATATGTTGTTTTAGACTTCAGATGTTGTAATATGTATCCTAACCATCTCAAAATTGGTAAAACCTATTGATGACTATCTATAACTAGTTTTATGGCAAGAATTTTGATTTAAATGCCTTCACCCAAGTTTGGTATAAAAATTGTAAGTCTGGGATGTCCATATTCTGTGCTCACTGTTCCCTATAGTGATAATGCTCTTGTTGACCTATGATATAAACATAATTTCATCTATGTAAAACACATACCATATGCCTTTCATGTTTGATTGATACCGACTCCATCAGTTACAAACAATAATTAGCCTCAATTTTTTTTAAGATATATGGATTACTTTTAGATTTCATTTGAATTAAAGCATGATATATTAAAATGTATGAATGATTTTATCAAATGAAACTATGCTAAGGATAAAAAAATCATAAAATATATCGATATTTTAAATAGGTTGTATTACTTGTCTTTATGAAATCCTGATTAAAATAAATCTCCTTTAAGTTTAGAATATATATGTTTAGTTATATGGAGAATATTTGTAAATCTTAGTGTGTCATAATATATGACAAAACTGAATTGGATAATTATTATTGTAATATATTTTCATAAGGAGAATAGTGTTAATTGGTTTATTTTAATTTAAATTAAAGATGATGACTTTTAAATTAAAGAAATTTCCTTTATTTTTGGAATGATTGGAAAATCAAATTGAAATCAATTAGATTTGTAAATATTGGTTTTGTTTTATTAAAATGTGTATTGATTATAAAATATAAAAAAAACAACTATGATTTGAGGTCTATTAGATGAACAATTGAAATTAAAGTCCTTGTATAATTCTAGAAAATTAACAATAAACTATTATGTGCTTGATGAATTTTGTAAATAAATATATCTCAACTAGAAGGATGGAATACTTTCTAGTTTTGGGAAGGAATGGATTGGTGTCCATTCTTTGAAAAGAGGTATGGGAATCTTCCTTATGTTTGGTGGTAATCCAAACGAATGATGAAATGGATTAAGAATTAATCCTTGTTATGAAAATTTTGAAAATGGATGAAATTGAAATTCATGCTTGGTGATTTCTCTATATGTGATATACATTTGGCAAATGTGTGATGCATGATTGCAATCAAAATTGATAAGAATGCCTTGATTGTAATGCATTTGGGATACTTTGTATTTGAGTTGTATTGATCCCTTCACTATCATCTCTTCCAACCATAGAGAAATCAATACGTTTCACAAAAGAGCCGGATAACACTTTTTTAATACTATTGCAATGTTCATCATGTATAAGCTTATGTCGATAAAGATCCAATGTAACTATGTGTAGTGACCCCAGGATGCATGCACTGCTCTCTTTATGCTACTTGCAATGTATTAAAAACCTAAAATGAAATGGGAGACAATGAAAATTATATAACACGAAAATAACAAAGATGGATTTCTTTATTTTTATTAAAACTCGGTTACATGTTGGTCCCTTTTAGGGATACCCATTTCAATACAATAAGGTTACAAATAGGCAAAGAGTACCTCTTTCGCAAAGAGGTGGTGCACTTTCAAAAATCTTCCTGATTTCACACACGAAAATGTATGAGGGCTTAAAGATGCCTCCTTCTCCATGCATGTTTCATAGGGGAATCCATTTTGCTCTTGTATGTTACATATTATGTCCGATGAACCTATGGCCATGTAAGTAATGAAACAACAACACACACTTAGATGTCCAAGAATACCTCCGTGGATGATGTTTTTAGCAATGGATATAACAAATGAAAGCAAGTGCAAATTACACTAATGCTATGAATGCGAACGAATGAAATGATGCTATGCTAATGATATGCTAAAAAAAATAATGAATCTAATGTTTAAACCCTAATCTAAGCTTATGGGCAACTATCCAAGACAACAGCCGCTAAAGTGAATCTCGTCCTCTTTGCTCCAAAGCTATGGATCAAAACTTGTATTCGATGTTGAAACAATGGTTTCGATGCTCTCCCATATGTCATGGATTCATCATACATGTGATCTCCAAGGGAACTCTCCAAGTCTTGAAAGCTCTCCTCAATGACCTGTCCTGATAAATTGTCTGGATAAAGATCTCTTAGATAAAATATGTCTCTCCTATCTTCCAATATTGATAAAAATATAAATATGGTTCCATCCTTGGTGCTCTTAGGCTTACACCTTTTATAGTGTGAAACCCTAGGTTTATGTCCAAGCCCTAGTAATGAATTTCTCATGCGTAGTGAGAGTTAGCATGAGAATATTTTTATCTTTTCTATGTTTGGAGGCTAGTTAACTAAAGTCTAAATGCAAACTCAAGTCTCCTATATGAACTGGTCATGAAAAGGAATGAAAAGTTACTCCCACTCACCTTTATTGCATGCAGACTTCTGCTTTCGCCAATGATTAGGCCTGTTTGTTGACAAAACTACTTTTAGGGTTTAGCCACTGTTGTCTGTAGTGACTAAGATCTGGTTGTTGTCGTCTACAATGGCTAGGGTCTAGCCACTCTAGGCTTGAGTGGCTAGGATATGGATGCTCTTGGCTTGAGTGGCTAGGCTTGGATGGCTTGAAAAGGCCCCAAATGAGTGGTGAGAACCAATGTTGATGCTTGGAAAGTCCAAGATTATGTCTTCTAATCTTATTAATGTGTCTATGTGAGTAGATACCCTAAGCATGACACGATTTAGGTGTCTACACATGCTCCTTTTTGTGACGTGTTGTGTGAAAAACACAATGTTGAGAAAAAACATAGACTGATCTATTTGTAGGGTGTATGGTGATCAATGGTTTGATCAACGCTGGATGGACCAATAATGCAAGATGGTGCACATCCCTTGAATCATTGCCTCAATGTTTAGAGGACTTAACTCAGTGGCTTGGGCATGTTAAATTGCACTCATTTCTCAAACTCGATTGGGTAGCTTTAGCTATGATAATAGTTTCGATCAGTAGGAGAGCTACAATTGAATATGTCATGTCTTCTTACGTTCCTAGAAAACAAGGGGAATTTGTGATTGTTCTATGTAATGTTCATAGGATGAACATGAATTTGTTATGATCGAGTGATATTTTGTTGATTTTGATTATGATTATGTTGAAGTTTTGAACTACTTCCTCACACAATGGATTGGTGGAGAAATGACAATGAATGAAGTGACAAGTCGCTTGACCAATATGACTAATCTAGTTTATTTCTAGCATTTGTTACTTTTAATGGGCAATCCCACACCCAAGTGTGATTCCAATTGTTTATGATAATCATTTATCCCTATCCCGAGGAGCGGTCCAGATATCAATAGCCTTCTTAGGGAGTTAGGATGAGTGATTCTATTTATGTTAAAATTACATCACTTTGGCATAATTTTTTTGGTATCATAGGAGAATTAGGATGATCCTTTCGCACCCGTGGAGCAGTCTGACCATCTTGATCATGTTGAGGATTGAAGGGTGGCACATCATAATTCCAAAATGAATGTTTTTACCCCAAGTGGCCCTATGGTAACCTACTCATCTCATCAAAGTGCATGGAGTGCAAATCGCTACAATTATCGAGTGGATAGAGTAAGGTAACTAGGTATGAGGCCTACTCAATATTATTCTTTTATGTGATTTTTTATTATTTTAGTCATTAATATGACTTCAATTCATCAAAATACATTTATTTAATGTTTTTGTCATCCCCCCATGGAAGGATTTTTCTTGTTTTTATCTATGGAGCAGGTCATTGTCAGGTCCAATGGCCTTTGAGTTTCTACTTATGGCCAATGTCGCCTTGAGCGCCCATAAAGTTTGGGTCGCTGATGTCAGCAGTGACCAAGGCATAATTTAAAAAATATAAAAAACATGTTTTTAGGCTTTTGACCTATCACTTTCATTTGTTGTCAATTCACTTTTCAGAGCTCTGGTGAGATAGCAATAGTTGCAATTTTTGAAGGTACCTATGTCGAGGACATGGTTGCACAGGGTGAGGCATCATCTATTGGAGAAGCCACAGCTTCTTGGGTATTATTTCAAACCCTACCCTCTTTTCCTTTTTTAGGTAAAACTGAACCTCACTAAGTAAATAACAAATGAACCTCACTAAATCTGTTGGTAATTAATGAAACCCGTAGTTAGACTTAGTTTAGGTTTTTAAATTTTGGGTTGGTCCCCATTTTTGTTCTTTCAATTTTTTTTCTTTTTTACAGCCTAGGATTCATGGGTTTGCTGAGTCGCCCTTCGGCCCCTATTGCTCAGAGTGGTGAAGATTTGACCGTTGTCGCTCAGAGTGGCTAGGTTTGAACCCCAACGGTCATAAATTTGACCATTGGGTTTGGCTATTGTTGTCTTCAATGGCCAAATTATGGCCTCTATAGGAGATAGTGGCTAAACCCCTTAGCCAATTTTGCACAATTGTTTTACTTTTTATTTGATTTTTGAGATAGTTTAATAATTTTTTTGTAATTTTGAACTACTCTTTAGCATGTGTTGCATGCCTAGGTGCATTTATTCCCCCATATTTGCTTATATTTAGGAGAGTGTTAGATTTTTTTAATGTTTTATTAGGATTTATGCCTTAGATGCACTGCAGTTATGTTTCATATTTCTTTTGCTTTACTTAGATCCTTATTGCTCAGGCTCGGGACCCAAGGCTCATGAATGAACTTCTACATTTTCTGGATGACATAGATTGGAGGTGGCTTAAGGCTCATAGGCTCCAGTATGTTAGTAGACTACCTCATATTATGTTAAACTAGGCTTACCTTATAGTTTTGGCCCATCATTGGGATCCTTGAAATAATACATTCTACCTCCCAACTGGTGAGATGACCATTACGCAAAAAGATGTGTACAGGATATTTTAGATCCCTTTTGATGGGATGGCCATTATTTCTTTAGCCACTAATTATCAGGTGGTCGTATTCACTCGGGTGTTATGAAGGTATTCTATGGATGCTCTCAAGGACACCAGGTCTGGGGGAGTGTCTATCATCTACTAGTATCGAAAGCATGTTTTCATAGTGAGGCATGCGGTGTTGTTGATGGTCATCAATAATGTCCTTATCCCAAACTTTTTAGGCTTGAGGTTCCCTTGGAACCTGCTTCTCATGGTTCAAAACATGATGGATAGTGAGGCAACCATCATCTATGTGTGGGATAGGTATCTATTAGCTCAATGTTATAATGAGTTATACCACATCCATCGAAGGGGTCGTGCCAGCATCGCCTATAGTTGGCTTTTGTAGATTTCGGGATGGGAGCACCTTAGGGTAGATCACCCTAAGGGGATTCTTGTTAAGATCATAGTTGTGGATAGGAGGATGCAATTCTATGGTGCTAGATGGTCTAGAGAGAGTGAGGAGCGCAAGAGCCACACTTTTGCAGAGGATCTGAATCGTTATACTAATACTTTTACTGGACTCTAGGTTGGAGATGTCATATGGCACCCGTATCATGAGTGCCCTACTTGGGATGACCCTACCAGCTTTACTTCTAGGATGTAGCATGAGTGATGGCTCATTGGCTACAAGGTTAAAATTTGGGAGCACTTCTAGTCTCAAGTTCTTTGTCAGTACGAGTTGCAGCAGGATGTGCCACTAGTACCATTTCTATATAGGCACATTGGAGAAGAGAGATACCTCCCTCCCTGATAGGTTACAAATCTAGCTGATGAGGAGGATGCCCTAGCTATTGATACTAGAGTGTTTGGTGGTGTTACATATGCATTTATGCAATGGTAGGGTGACCTAATGTGGTATGGTAAGGGTAGTCTGGTCCGAGAGGATGATGGTGGAGATGGGGTAGATTCAATGAGGTCCAGGGTTTATGCTAGGACTGCAGTGTGGGGATAGTAGGTAGAGTAGGTGATAGTGGAGGAGCAGGAGGCTCCTGAGGAGGTGGAGGAGGTGATGGATCCTGAGGAGAGATATTCTCCTCTTAGGACACAACTATATGATGTGGAGGCTGAGCTCCAATCGTCCAAGATATAAGTACAACAATGTGATGCTATCATAGCTCAAAGAGATACTACCATAGCATAGTTGTCAGATCAGGTACAAGCTTTGTAGGCCACTCTGGGAGGAACTACCTATATGTAGGTTGTTGTTGCTCCTTCTACTCCTAAGGGTCCTTCAAGAGCAGATCTTGAGGGTGAGATCAGTCATCTACAAGTTTTTTTGGATGAGAGTGATGTACAAATTATTGAGGATGCAACTCAGATTGTCACTCTCTTAAGGTAGATCAGGAGGCTAGGAGCCATCCCTAGGGAGAGAGGAGCTACAGGTGAGTCACAGGTCAGAAGGAGTTCTACATTAGGGTAGTATTATGTGTAGCCTGGTAATGGGGACCGGACTTGTATAGAGAGACTAGCAGGGTCCAGCTCGCACCATTCTCCTAGATATCTATCCACAAGGGATGGTGTTGTAGGGGGTGCAAACCCAATATTCGATTGAGGGTTCACTTGGTTTTGATTTATTTTTAAGGTCGAGTGACCTATGTGACTATATCCCATGGGCATTTTTGTATACCCGTTGACACACATACTTCTATGATATCTTTGCATTATGACTTATTATGTGTATCATTTATTGCTTATGTTTTTGTTGTTATTTTGTTGTATGATGTGATGTGATGATGGCATTATGATGATTTGATGTATATGTTAGATGATAGATGATATTGTAGATGTTTATATGGATTTGTAAATTCTTATATTATTTGATGATATGACGTGATGTATTTTGATGATGGATGATGAATTCATGATTGTATGCAAATGGATAATGCCTATATGTTTTATGATGTGATGATGGATGATTAATGACTTATGTTTCTAGATGCGATGTTATTGTTAAATGCATGTTTAATTTTGCTTTAATTGTATGCATCTAACTTATGTGATGGGATGGTATAAATGAACATGTATGTTCTAATCACTTAAAACATAAAGAATGCATATGACATTGATAATATTAATGGGTGATACCATAGAAAGTAAAAAAATAATCATGAATTTAAATAATCACTCTTATCATAAGAATTGATTAAGTATTCATATATGAGATGTAATGGTGTGTAATGTATTTTCTTGATAAGAAACTATAAATTAAAATATATAAAGTAGTCAGTGGTTTTCTATATACTATTTCTAATATATATGCAGTATCTGTCCTACTATGTTGATACCCCCTAATTTATAGAATATTATATAGAAAGTGATGGTGTGAATGATGATATGATTTTTTGCTATGTAAACATTTTTGGGGATTTTTGGAGATTCAAACACTCTAGTTACCCTATCAACAGTTGTCTACTGACCACTCTAGAATTTTGAAAAGTAAGGCTTTTACCATGGACCTGGATATTCATGATCTCTATGTGTGCAAGTGATTGTATATTTTGAGATAGAACTCAAGCATTTCCTCCAATGTCAGGTGAGATTATTTCAGCCCATTTCTAAGATCAGTGATTCTCAAATGTTCATCTCGTCCTAAGTTGGACTTAACTGGACTATACCACTAGGCAATATTTGGTTACCTAAGCTAGCTCATCCACATTCAAACATTGGTCTAAAAAAATGCATGAAGCAATTATGATAGACATATCGTCATGCATAAATATCTCTCATTTTGGTTTTGTAAAATGCTGAGAATTCCACAGATTCAAGCTTTATTCCCTTCTTTTCTTCCTTTTGGCTTTGGATATTTGCTCATATGTAGTGATGAAAATCACCGTTTATTTTTTATTGATTTTTTTTTAGCGAGGATTTTTATAGTGATGATAATCATTGTTTATTTTTCTCATATGTAGTGATGAAAATCATTGTTTATTTTTTATTTATTGTTTTCTTTGAGCGAGGTTTATTGGAATATTTGATTTGTGTATCAGATCATTGCTTTGAAATTTGAACTGTATGCTTGGATTTTTTTTTTGATTGGTAGAAAGGGTTTTGAAAGGTCCCTGAACCTTGTACAAGAGAGATTACAATAAATCCAAATCGACCGAGGTGGTCCAAGAAGAGAGGAATAGAAAGTTGGCAAACCTCCACCCTAGGGAAGGTGTCACGAAATCGCGACCAAAATGGTGATGTCATGAAATCGCAACAAGAAGTGTCGTAGAAACCGAAGGAAGAAAAGAAGTCACGAAAACGCGACAAGAATTTCCATCGGAGCCGAAGAAGGAAAGAAGTCATGATATCATGACATGTTGCAAAGTGTCACGATATCGTGACAAGTTGCAAGGTTGGAGCCGGTCGAGAAGAAGAGTCACGAAATCACGACAAGAAAAAGAAGTCGCGAAATCGCTACAAGAATTGAAAATGCTGTCAAAGAGAAAAGGTGTCGCAAAATCGCGACAAGAATGCAGACCGCAGCCAAAATAGAAAATGAGCCTCAAAATCACGACAAAAGTGGAAGCCTGCTGCCAAGAATAAAAGGTGTCACGAAATCGCGACAAAAAGGAAGACCTCCGTTGGAGAGAAAAACGGTCGCGATATCACAACAAGGATGAGAGTACGCCGTTCGAGAGAAAAAAGGTTGCGATATCACGACAACTTGGAAGCTCGCCATTGGAGAGAAAAAAGGTCGCGATATCGTGACAACTTGGAATCCCGCCGTTGGAGAGAGAAAAAATGTCGTGAAAACGCGACAAAAATGAAGACCGCCTTGGAGAGAAAAAAATGTCACGATATCGTGACAAGTTTGTGCAAAGGTGCCCGAAGAGAAAAAGTGTCACGATATCGCGACAAGTTTGCGCAAAGGCACCCGGAGAGAAAAATTGTCGTGATATCGCGACAGAATGGAAGACCACCATTGGAGAGAAAACCCGTCGTGATATCGCAACCGAATGGAAGACCGTCGTTGGAGAGAAAAAAGGTGTCACGATATCACGACAAAAATCAAGACCGTGCCTGAAGGCCAAAAGTGTCACGATATCGCGACAAGTTTGTGAAAAAGCACCCGAAGGGAAAAGGTGTCGCGATATCATGACAAGTTTGCAAAAAAGAACCCGAAGGGAAAAGGTGTCGCGATATCGCGACAAGTTTGCAAAAAAGCACCCGAAGAGAAAAGGTGTCGTGATATCGTGACAAGTTGGAAGTCCGTGCCAGAGGGAGAGAAAAGTTTCGCGATATCGCGATAAAAAGCAACCTCACGGCCTGAGAAAAAAGGATAACGTAGCAAGCTGAGATTTTGCAACCAACTTAGAAAAATGATGTGAAAGCACCCCAAAGATGCCAAAACGCCACCAAAAAACCCGAAGACCAGTAACCCACTCACATTGTGCAAATATTGGAACTTAAAGAAACGTCCCTTAGACCGATTGGAAAGGAATATCTCCAGACCTGAATGTCTGTTGCGTCAACTCCCTTATTAGCAAGCCGATCCATGACTTTGTTTCCTTCCCGGTATTGATGTTGAATGATTAATTCCGGATAGACACCAATTAGTGTCTTGCATTCGTCGAAGATGGAAACAAGGGCCCAATGAGGCACGAGAGGTTCCTTTGAGCCGCTTGATGCAATGCAATGAGTCTCCTTCTATGATGAGTTTATTGATAGACAAGCCTTCCAAGAGAATCAAGCTTTGGAACAAGGCCCGAGCCTCGGCCATATTGTTGGACTGAATTCCTAAGTTCTGAGCAAAGGCCAAAATTATTTCTCCTCTGTGATTTCTAAGAATTCCACCTCCGCCCGCCGCTCCAGGGTTGCCTTTGGCTATGCCATCAAAATTGAGCTTGTGCCACCTAGAAGGAGGAAAGACCCACTTGATAATAGACCTGTCAACAGAAGTGCGGGGTGTTGCAAAAAAATTGAGAAGATTGAAATGATTTGCTAGATCCAATTCAAGTCCAGGAGGGGGAGGTTTGGACGATGAGACGAGAGAGGCATTCTCCATAGCAAGGGCCAATATTTTGGCAACAACAATCTTCTTATCCTTGGCAAGGTTTTGAAAAATTCTAGCATTTCTCTCAAGCCAAATCTGCCATAGGAAAATGTGAAGGCACGCTTGCCACATGAATTTGAGTTGACTGCTTTTGAAGGGCCGGGGCCACTATTGAAAAATGAGGGGAATGGAATGAGGGAGGGCTATGGAGATGGCAAAAGTGTTGAAAACCTGGTTGAGCACTGCAAGGGAGAAGGGACATTCCAGAAAAACATGCACAATAGACTCATAGGTGTTTTTACATAGGATGCACCAATTTGGGATGAGAAGCCCTTTGTTTATCAGATTGTCAGTGGTGAGGATTCTATTTTGGATGGCCAACCAGCAGAAGAATTTAACCTTGGGAATGATCTTGGGAACCCAGACCAGATTAGTGGAGTCACGACCATCACTGGGAGCTTCTTGGATGTAGTAGGCAGATTTAATAGTAAACTGCCCAGAATCTTCAAGGTTCCAAACCATGGAGTCTTCTTTGTGAGAGCTGGGGATTATGCAGCTCCTCAGTAAGTTTTGAAGCCATCTAAGCACCTCGGTGATAAGTCTAGGCCCATTCAAAGCCAATTGTTTCCATTCAGGTCTTGTAGTACCTGGGTTGATGAAATGGCACACCTTATCTCCAAAGGTAGCTTCGGTCATCGTCTTGAGCATAGCAAGATGAGGATCTTGACTGAGAGGTTTGTCACGGATCCAAGGATCATCCCAGAAACGAATGGCAACTCCATTTCCAAGACACCACCTTAAACCTTCCATGATGATCTTCCTTGATTTAGTGACACCATTCCAGAAATGAGATCCGCCAGGAAGGTAGTGCTCTCCAAGAAAGGGAACCTAATGAAGGTACTTAGCTTTGATGATGTCAATCCAGGTGGCTTTTTCATTGATGGTAAGTCTCCAGGATTGTTTGGCAATGAGATCCATGTTCATCCGCTTGATGTCCCTGAGCCGAGACCTCCATCCTTTTTCTTGGAACAAACCTTGTCACAGGCAACAAGGGAAAATTTTTTCTTGTTTTCGTTTCCTGCCCAGAGGAATCTACGTTGAATTTGCTCAATTCTTTGGCAGATGGAAGCTGAAGCTTTGAAGATAGATAGAAAAAAAATAGGAATACTTTGCAGGCAAGCCTGGACCAGAGTGGCTTTGGTTGCCTGACTGAGCATTGAACTTTTCCAGCCTGCAAGTTTCTTGTTGAGACAATCTAGAACAGGGTTCCACATAGCCGAGACCGATTTGCCATGGAAAAGCGGTAATCCGAGATAAGTAGTTGGAAGGTTCCCAATGATACACCCATGGAAAAGCGGTAATCCGAGATAAGTATGCTTGGATTTTTGAATATGTACTTTGCTTTAGATTTTTTATTTCTTTGATTTAAGCAAGGGATTTCGATAGGGCAAAGCTTGTCCTTTTGCCAATTCTCAGCACCTTTAAACTAGTTGCATAGGGGGATAAGCAAGTAAAATCCTTTTTGCTTAAGGTAACCTAGATCACTTTGCAGCTTTCATCTTTTCCTTGTACCAGCTAGGATTTTAGTGTTTCTATTAGTGATGAGATTTTGAATATCCAAGGCATTATCACAGCTAGACCCTACCTTCTACTCACCAATATGGTTTTCCACAAAATTTGATAAGATCACTAGGTGTGGTTGATTAATCGAAAAACCTTAGTATATTATGTATAGCAACAAGTAATGGTTGTGTTGAAAAATACAATTACACACATGTGTTGATGGAAGTATGGATTTGAATGATTTGTGCGATGAACTTTGGTATCAATTTTAAGGCTCTCATGACATATGCAATTGTAATGGATGTAAAAATACAATGCAATTATGTGGATGCAAGATATGAGATGCAATTGTTTTTGTATTTTTTATTTTTATGTTGTTTTTGTATTTTTGTTTGATTTGACCAAAGGGCTTATCATGCCTTTGTGGATTTTTGGTTTTTGACCAAGTAGCATGGAGTATCCTTGGAGCTTTTTCATTTTGACCAAGTGGCATGAATTACCATTGGAGAATTTTTTATTGGAGTTGACCAAGTGGTTTGAATACCCTTGGAGCATTTTTTATTGGAGTTGACCAAGTGGTTTGAATACCCTTGGAGCATTTTGAATTGATTTTGACCAAGCAGCTTGAATGCCCTTGGAACATTTTTATTGGATTTGACCAAGCGGTTTGAATACCCTTGGAGTGTTTTGAATTGATTTTGACCAAGCGACTTGAATGACCTTGGAGCATTTTTATTGGATTTGACCAAGCGGTTTGAATACCCTTGGAGCATTTTGAATTGATTTTGACCAAGCAACTTGAATGTCCTTGGAGCCTTTTGATTGAAGTTGACCAAGCGGTTTGAATACCCTTGGAGCATTTTGAATTGATTTTGACCAAGCGGCTTGAATTTCCTTGGAGCCTTTGATTGTATTTTAAATTTTTAAATTTTTATGATTTGTTTGTGTTTTTTATCTATTTGAATTTTTTTGTACTTTTGACATATTTGAATATTTTTGTATTTTTTTCATATTTGAATGTTTTTGTATTTTTGTCATATTTGAATGTTTTTGTATATTATGTGTAGAATACCTTTAAGTGAATGATATTAAAATTTTTAGGCTCATCAACACCATATAATGATATAAGGCGATATTCTCTAGGCCCAACTCTCTATGAAATCATGTATGGGCCTATCTAGTTTGTCGCAAACTTGTCTCGCAAATGCAGCAGAAGATTCGAATTCTACTGGTTTTCTTTGAGAACTAGATCTCCAACCTTGAATTCCCTTAGGTGGAATTTACTATTGTAAGCTCACACAAGGTGATCTTGGTAAATGTGAAGATGCTCTAAAGCATTGACTTAGTATTTATCAAGAAGTATCAACTGATCAATGCGGCCCTGCCACACAATGTCATCATCTATGAAGTCCTTTAATGCTATGTGGAGAGTTGGAATTTCCAACTCTAGTGGCATGATGGCCTCGATGCCATATACTAGTGAAAATGGTGTTGCCTTAGTGGGTGTTCGTATACTATTATTGTATGCCCATAGTGCAAGATGCAACTACATGTGCCAATCCTTGTGATTGTCTTGCACCGTCTTCCTCAATATAGAAACTATTATTTTTTCAAGGCTTTTGCTTTCTCGTTTGCTTGTGGATAATAAGGTGTTGAAAAAATGTGTTGAATATGGTATCTGTTCATTAAAGAACACATATTTTTGTTCTTGAAATATGGCCCATTATCCGATATTATCTTCGAAGGGAACTACAACGACTTACGATATTGTGGAGTATAAAATCCGCAAGCCTTGGTCCAGTTGTTGATGTTAAGGGTATCACTTCCACCCATTTAGTGAAGTATTCTATGGCCATTATGATGAATGTGTGTCAGCTTGAGGAAGGGGGTGAGATCTTCCCAATCAAGTCTAGTTCCCACTACGAGAATGGACATGCTCCTTGGATGGGTTGCAAGGCTTGCGATGGTAAGTGCATTAGATTTGCATGATGTTGGCACTTATTGCATTTCTTGACATACTCACAACAATCCTTTTCCATGGTGGGCCAATAGTAACCCATTCTCAATATGTGCTTAACTATGGCCATGCCACTAAAATTCCCCGCATATGTGTCATTGTGAGCTTACAAAATTGCCTAGGATGGTTCCTGGGCCTCAAGACAACGTAGTAATACTCCATCATATCCTCGTCTATAAAGGATTTCTCCTAGCAAGATGTATCTTGTTGCTTTCTATTTGAATGCTCGATTTTTAGTATGCAAAAAACCATGAGGTACTATTCCAAGTTTTAGGAATTCCCATTGTTGGGAAAGCCAATCCTGATAAGCCATGACTTCTATAGAAAATATGGCTTGCTTTTATTGCATTTTCAAGCTAGTGAATATGAATTGAGGAACAACTATATAGTGTATTGTTGCACCACACTCCACAGGTCATTGCGAGATCAAATACCCCCAAGGTGTCATTTGCAAGAAATATTTGGCTGCAAAGAACAAATCCTAATTTGGTTTAATGTTGATCATGTTGACCTATTCTTGACTGTCAAAAGCTTCATGGTGTATTACTGAGTGCAAAAGCACTTTTACATGAATGGTTGTAAAATTAGCAGATGGATTTTGAGGTATTAAGGATCCCAAATAGGCCATGGTGTCTACAAATATGTTTGATGTATGAGGGATTGCCTCGATGTCATACCATTCCATCCAAGATAGGTAGGTGTCAACAAGTTCCTTGTAAGTATTCAGGAGTGGGCACCTGCATTGAAATAGTCATTTGACCTATTTTACTATGAGAAAGGAGTCACCAAAGATATTTAGTTTTTTAATTCCCATTTCTATGGTTTTTTGGAGTCTCAGGATCAATGCCTCATATTATGTGTTGTTGTTTGTGCAAGGGAAGTCTAGTTTGAATGATAAGGGTAATGGAACACCCTGCGGTGTGATAAAGACAATCCCTGCTTTACCTCCTTGTTCACACTTAGAACCATCAAAGAACAATGACATATATCTTTCTTTCTTAGGTTATTCAAGTTTTGGTGGATCTAATAATGTAAATACCTCATCATTAGGCAATTCTATAGTGAGAGGCTTGTTATCCTAAAGATGCGCCTCTACTAATTGATCTACTATGACTGGTCCCTTAATGGAATTTTGGCTTATGAACTCTAGATCAAATTCTGTCAATAGCATGATCCACTTTGTAGTACGTGTATTGTGATATGTCTTGCTCATCATGTACTGCAAAGGATTTTGTTTTGATATGACATAGGTCATATGGCTCAACATGTAGTGTTGCAAATTTTGAGTTGCAAAGACCACTGCTGAACATAATTTTTTGACATATGCATATCCTAGATCATAACTCACCAAGGTGCGACTAATGTAATATATGGCTTTCTATTTATCTTGTGCATTATTTTGGGCTAACATGGTTCCCAATGCGAAATCAATAGCCGATATATATAGTAAAAATGGTATTGTTGGCCTTGGTGGAGCCAATAATGGTGGTGTGTCCAGATAAGTTTTGATCTATGCAAAGGCTTGATGGCACTCTTCATCCCAATGAAATGGGACCTCCTTGTGTAGCAACCAATTCATAGGTTGGTATTTGTCTAATAATTATGTGATGAATCTTTTGATGGATGCTATCTTGCCTTGTAGGCTCCTTAGCTCCCTAATGTTGATAGGGATGGCCATTTCCAATATATCCTTTACCTTTGCAGGATCTACTTCGATGCCTCTCTTGGATATGATAAATCCCAAAATATTGGTAGACGTTATGCCAAATACATACTTCTTAGGATTCAATCGAACATTGTGTTCTATGAGGCATTCTAAGACTTGTCTAAGGACTTTAACATGCTATTGTCGCAACAGGGACTTGGCTAGTAAGTCATCCATGTAATCCTCTAAGATATTATGCATATAGTCATAGAATATGTATTTCATGGCCCACTAATATGTGGCACCAATATTTTTGAGACCAAATGGCATCACTTTGTAACAAAATATTCCCCATAGGGTAATGAAAGTAGTTTTATGTTGATCTTCAGGCTTAATCTGAATCTAGTTGTATCTGAAAAAACCATTGATTAGGGAGAGCATCTCATAACCTACGATTGCATATACAAGAGCATCTATGTTTGGAAATGTGAATTAATCCTTTGGTGTTGACCTATTTAAATCTCTGAAGTTTGTGCATATATGGACTCTTCCATCGGGTTTCCCCATGGGTACCATGTTCGACACCCACTCAGGGTAGTCTATAGGAATACTGCATCTAGTGGTTTTTGGAATTTGTTCTTCACCATAGAAGCGATGGTTGGATGCATTTTCCTCAACTTTTTCTTGATTGGCTTCTTCATGGGATCTAATAAAAGGTTATGAATGACTAACTTTGGATCTATCCCTAGCATGTCTTTGTAAGTCCAAGCAAAAATATTTGGTCTCTCTTTGAGGAGAGGAATTAGGATGGCTTGTTCCTCTAGAGATAGAATTTCTCCAAAATTGACCTTTCTTGGTTGGATAGTATCATCACTGATGTCCACCTTGAAAGTCACTTCTATAGCCATATGTGACCCATCCTATAGCTGATGAGGCATGGGTATCAAATGAATATCATCAACAAGATTTATAGGACCTACTAACTCAGGTTCCAAACCAACATGGAATATGTCATACGCAAAACCTAATGCAAAATGGAACGATTGTAAAATATATTCATTGGAGAAGAGGTCTTCAGGCTCTATGGGTGAATTAGCATGATCCTAATAAATAGCCTCTATATCAAGATGCAATGATTTAGTAGGATTTGTTGGATTATGAAGTGCAGTGGTCAAATAAATGGAGATCATGTTGATGGATGAGATGAAATATCTAGGACCACATGGATGCAATATTATCTCTAGGGCTTCCATTCCATACTTACGATGAGGCTCTAGAGGAATGGGAATTTCTAGATCTATCCCATGAGTAGGGTAGATTATAGGATCATTGGGCTCTAACCACTATCTAAATGTAGGTGTGGGGGGATTGACCATCTGATAAATGGAATCTAGGTCAATAGGTCTCCCCAAAAATCATAGATGAGGATCTATAGCATGGAGTGTAACCTCTCTCTACTAGCTCATTTACTTACCGCAAGTGGTGAGGTCCAAGATAAGCCATCTCGATCTTATCCTCAAAGTCATCATCACTTATCCATACACTTTTAGCATTGGTATGTGATCCTAAGACAAGGGGATCATGTCTTAGCCCCAAGTAGGCCATATCTATTTCATATTCATATTCTTCGTCACTTATGAAGAATCCATTTTCATTTGTCTCTTGCCCCAAAGTTAGGGGTTTTTGGCTCAGGCCTAAGTGGGCTCTTTTTGTCGAGTCTTCTAATTCATAGTCACTTTTATCTAATGTATACCCACTCTCATTGTATATGGACCATGTGAATATTTGTAAATAGTGAGGCCCCTAGTAGGTTAAGCCAAGTTGAACCTCATCATCACTTGCTTCATATCCATTCTCCTCATCCCATGAGTTGTACCCTATTGGGGTGGAATCAATTACGATGTTTGGATGATAACTTTTTTGTGGCGGTATGTTCACCATGGCCACTTGTCTATTTCTCAAATTTCCTATTCTTATGGGGTGATAAGGAATGAAATTGATATCTTCTCCTAACCCTAAGATTAATCTATCCAATGCTGCTGCAAGAGAGTCATATCGACCTCCAACATAATAGCATAAGCCAAACCTATCAAAGGGAAGCTGATATTGTGGCTCGTATGGTCATCTATGCCCCTGCTCATATATAACAAGGCCATAGCCATGCCAATGACAATGCTCAAAGTATATTAGAGAAAACTCAGGATTAGAGAGGTAACAAACATTGACCATGAATAATTTGTCACTATTGTCTTCTATTTCTAAAGACTTATAGGCGTAGTATAAGCCAGACATAGAAAAAATTGGTTTGGTTGGGAGGGATTCCAAGTGGAACCACTGTTCCCACTAGCATCCTCAAGTCCTTAGGTCTTCCCATGTTTTGTGCTTACTAAATTATAGGCATAAAGGTAATGTTATACATAAGGTACTCCCCTATGCCTATGCTAGCCAAGTGTATTTATGCATGCAAAATGGATGACCCTATGGATGATACTGGTGAAGTGGGGTGGTAATCACTATCTTCATATTGATCTTTAAGATCTTATTATTTCATAGGACTTGACCTTTTAGCAATGGCTATGGTTTGCACTTCCTTGGGCCTTTCTTATTTGAATAAGAGAGCCTTTATATTCTGATTATCTTTTGGTTTTGATATTGATGGTACTTTAGAAGCATTGACTATTTTGAGTGTACTAGGAGGTGTTGATGTACATGGGTCTTTTCTTACCATTTTGTATTTGTTATCCATTTGTGTGGTTGGATATGAAGGTGCTACATACAGGTGGATAGAAGGAATTACAAATTCTCCTAGAATTTCCACCTGATAGACATATTTAAAAGGCTCTTCATTGAACAAAACCATATAGAATTTATTTTCATGCACATACTTGACACACTGGTGCAAGATCGAAGGCACACACTTCATGGGCCTTATCCAAGGATGCCCTAGGAGGATGGTGTACTACATAGCTCCTTTTAAGACATGACACATCACAAGGATGGTATTATACCCCACCTTGATGGGTAGGACTATCATTCCCATAGTATTACATAAAGCATCATTAAAATCTTTCAATGTGTAAGATCCTAGAATGATATTGGACTTGGGGATCTTGAGGTGCTCTATTGTTGTTCTTGTAATGATGTTTATTGATGAAACTATATCGACCAAGACCATCTTGAAAGGTAAGTAATTGATTATTTCCATAATGATTAGCAGAGGGTCTGGTAATGCAGCAGGTGCTATCTTAATCTCATAATCATATAATCAAATTATAGGTTCCTGGCATTCTTGTACTTGTCCCACAAAGTGAGTGAATGTATTCACATCTTGTGGTTGTAGCTCAATTGTTCTTAAAATTTCCATTAGAGTCTCCCTATTCTTTGGGTACTATTGTATGAGCTCATAGATGGATAGCTCATTCAGATTTGTCTATAGGTTTTGCTCCAATCTACTCCAGATAGTTACCATAGGTCGAGTTGGTGGACCTAGAAGTTTTCTTACCTCTACCTAGGTGTGGATGGGATGTTCATGGGAGATGCAGGAGGTTGTGGTTGGCCATACCACCTAGTCCTTGTTGATATTTTAACAATATCAACCATCCCAACACATCTATGGGTAGGTATATCAGCTTGAACTTGATTGACTTTGATCACTTGCTCTCTAGGGGCCTTATGATTGGGAAACAGGTTTATGTATATGCTCATGTCTCTATTATCGTGAGCCAATGGATTATTAACTTTGAGTTCTCCTGCCTTAATCATGTTTTGCACTTAATACTTAAATCCAACACAAGCCTCAATGTCATGCCCTGGTATCCTGTGATAAGGTAAAATTTGATCTTCCCTATATCCTTTTGGCTTAGTATGGTTGGGATCTATAAGAGGTATATCAGTAAATCTAATTCTCATGGCCTTGCTCAGTTGATTGAATATTGATTGCATTGATTATGTTAGAGGCATGAAATAGCAAGGTAGCTTGCATTCTCTATTTTACCCCTGATTGTTTCTTTGTTCATAATTGACTGGTGTGGGATGTGTTTGATAGTTTTGGGGTTTTTGTGCACCCCCATACTGGGTATAGTTAGTACGACTTGATTGACTAGAGTAGGGTTGCCCTGATTCTATTTGTACTTGTCATTCTTACCATTATTGTTCCACTCTTTTTTTGGAGTTTAATGGTTCCCTCATCTAAATTTATGTCTTCGATGAGCTTGGTATGTGTCAAATATTCCTCAAACAAAGGATACTATTGAAGTTGTAGCAAGAGGGAGATGTTTTTGGAACAACTTCTAGTGAACATGTGAATGATCTCTTCTGTGGGAATGGAGAATGATAATTTGACCATGACTTTTCTCCATCTATTCCCATAATCCATTACTGGCTCATCATCATACTATTTCAAGTTGGCTAGGTCTAAAAGGTTCACCTTCTTCTTAGCACCAAAGGAGAAATGCTTTAATAATGTGTCTACTAGTTTTTCAAAGTTTGTTATGCTATTCATAGGTAGTTGGTTGAACCATTGAGTAGCCACACCTAAAAATGTCATTATGAATGTCCTTAGCATGAGAGCATCATTGTCTTCAAGATGAAAACATGCATTGATAAAATTTGTGGCGTGCTCTTGTGCATCCTCTTCACCCTTAAATTTTTCCAACCTAGGCATCTCAAAAATGCTTAGGATATGGAGGGCTAGGGATTGATGGGAACAATGGTTGGTTGTATATTTTTCTTAATGTTAGCAAGTTCCCAACTGCATCTTGTTTCTCAAAGGCTTTCATATTTTTAGCGAGCTCTTAAAATGAAGCTGATACATAGATTTCCTCCTATTATAGGCCTACTCACAGTGGCAATGGAGGTAAATCTCTATCCATTTGATTCATTCTATTTTCCTCCCTCCTATGACGGGACTTAGGATTGTGATCCTGGTTTGTTATGTTTTCCCTTTCCCCACTAGTTGGATTTTGTTCATGATTTAGTGGCTGATTTCATTGTGGGCTATCTTGTCTAGTGCACCTCTCCTTAGGTGAGTTAGCATATCTAGTTATTTTGTGGTTACCACCATTTTTTTGTATTTTTTTAAGATCTAGCTGCTCAGCCTACTCTCTTAAGCACTGATCATGTTGGCACAAGAGTCTTTCTCTTTGTTTATCCTATTTGAGAGCCTCCACTAGCTCTTGCTCCTTAAGTAATGCATTTTATAACCATCTCATATGGTTAGTTTATAGTATCACATAAGACTCATGTTTATCTGACTCTGTTCTTATGTTCTTAACTCATAGATTCCTAAAGGAGGTTTCTACTGTACTTGTACTCTTGCTAGCTAATGTGACTTGTTTAGTGTACTATTGAGTATCCCTACGATCAGACTTTGTAGGTCTCCTATGGGGTTGCTTTGAGGTACCCCTAGACTGAGATATGTGCTTAGAAGTCACAGTTTGTGAGCTTCCATATGCAGAGTTCTCAGTAGCTACAATTCTTTGAGTTGGTCATGTAGGAAACCGATCCAACCTATCTAGCTATCTTGTTTTCCATGGTTGGTCCCGTGGGGTGCAATTCACTCCTATTAATTCATAGTCTATGAGAATATTTCCTTTTGTGTGAATTATTTCTTCTATTTGATTCCCATAACTAGATGTAGATTTAGTTTAATGACCTTCAGTGGGCAGACATGTTTCATATGTTTCTTGTGAATCTTGAGATGTTGCAATTCTTACTTGCCTTCTTGATGAAGAGGGATTTGTGGTAATATTTTTTCTCCATGTGGATGAAGATGTAGCAGTATTGTCATTTCTATGTGAAGAATGAGTTTTAGAACCTTCTTTATGTCCATGTGAGGAGGAAGCCCTTGAAGCTTCCTCACATCTTTGAGATGATTCTGTGTGTTTAGAGGAGACCCTTGAGGTCTCCTCATGTCTCCTTGATGAGGATGGATGTGAATCTTCTTTTTATCTATATGAATTTGTTCCATGATGTGGTTCCCTACTTGGGGTTTCTTGAGGATATCCCCTAAGGGTTGAATTATCACCCCTTAGTCTCACGGAGCTACGTCTCATGGTATTAAAGGTAGGTTGTTCAATGTTACTACGACTCCGCCTATGGGTAAGAGTTGCTTCAATTTCTCCCTCAGTATCAGACCAAGGGTGTTTACTTCTTATTTTGACCATGTTGTCCATGAATTGATCTTTTGAGTTACAATTTAGGAATAGCCACACAATACCAAACAAATGTTTATCTTTATTATTGATTTAAGTGTTCCCTAAACTGTTTTGTGTGTTTTGATGTGTTGTTATTTTTATTTCTTGCTCTTGTTCTTGGATTAAGAATGAGAAGACTTATCCATAGTGATAATCAAGTACACCCGTGAAAAACATGATTTTCTCAAAAGAATCTAGGGTACACCACTGAAGACCCAGTGGAGGGTTCGCTTAGCTCTTCCACTCTGAACCAATGATTGTTCCAACAGTGGGAGATAGTTTGAGCACAAGTAACTTATCACTATAAGTAAGTTTCTCAATTCGTTTCTAGGAAGCTCTAGGGGTAAACTAGTGGAAGAAGATGAATTCCAACATCACTGGACTGAATTGAGGGTTGGTGATGAAATCCAACTCCCCAATGTTTAAATTATATGTGTGTGTGGTGTTCATTTTAAGCTTACATAACATAGAGTGCATCATATAGTAGCAATGAGTCTTTCCTATATGCTTAAGTGCAAAAATATGTTTCAACATTCATAAAGATGCATGAACTACTATGATTTGTATGACCACACTTTATCTTGTGTAGCTATGGCCTCTAGTATAGCCTCAAATCAAGAAAACAAAATACAATGTCTGAAACATTAGATTCTAGGGTGAAATTTTTAGGCATAAGTCATTGTTCCTAGCAACGCCTAGTGGAAATCTAAAAGAAGATCTAAGATATGCAAAATGCTTAATTATTTCTCCTTTTATTATTTCAATTTCCAAACATAAATGTGCTTTAAGTTCTCTATTTTAGACACACATAAGTAGATAGAAAGCTATAAAATATTAGAGAAGCTATAAAAACCTTTGATCCAGCTCAGAGAGTTAGTGTTTTGAAATCTGTTGCACTCCAATTCTGGTCATTGTTGACCAGAGCGACTGGTTCTTTGTTGTTATTAGTGGGAGTGGCTAAAGATCTATTGGCTGTTGTAGCTTAGAGAGGATTATTTCTAGTCATTGTAGCTCAAAAAGTCTAGACATGCACACAAAACTAAGTTAGTATTTAGGCATAAAATGAAAAATTAGTGGAGGTCCCACCGTGATCTCCATCTATAGCAGCCCTGGGATGCACGCACCACTCTATTTATGCTACTTGCAATGTATTCAAAACCCAAAATGAAATGGAAGACAATGAAAATCATATAACACAAAAATAACAAAGAGGATTTCTTTATTTGTATTAAAATCGGGTTACATGTCGGTCCCTCTTAGGGAAACCCATTTCAATACAATAAGGTTACAAATAGGCAAATAGTACCTCTTTCATGAAGAGGTGGTGCGCTTTAAAAAATCTTCCTGGTTTCACACATGGAAATGTATGAGGGCTTACAGATGCCTCCTTATCCAGGCCTATTTCCTAGAGGGATCCCTTTTTCTCTCGTATGTTGTAGATTCCATTTGATGAACCTGTGGCCTTGTAAGTAATGAAACAACAAAACATGCTTAGATGTTCGAGAATACCTCCTCGGATGAGGTTGTTAACAATGGATATAATAAATGAAATAAAGTGTAAGTTAGACTAATGCTATGAATGTGAAAGAATGAAATTATATACTATGATAATGATATGCTAAAAAAAATAATGAATCTAATGTCTAAACCCTAAGCTAAGCGTACGGGCCACTGTCCAAGAGAGCGATCACTAAAGTGACTCTCATCCTCTTTGCTCCAAAGCTATGGATCCAAGCTTGTATCCGATGTTGAAATAATGGTTGCTATGCTATCCCATCTATCAGGGTTTCATCATACTCGTGATCTCCAAGGGAAATATCCAAGTCTTGAAAGCCCTCCTTAATGACCTATCCTGATAAATTGTCTGGATAAATATATCTTAGATATAATATGTCTCTCCTCTCTTCCAATATTGATAAAATATAAATATGGTTCCATACTTGGTGCTCTTAGGCTTGCACCTTTTATAGTGTGAAACCCTAGGTACATGTCCAAGCCCTAGGAATGAATTTCTCATAAGTAGTGAGAGTTAGCATGAGAAGGTTTTTATATTTTCTATGTTTGGAGGCTAGTTAACTAAATTCTAAATGAAAACTCAAGTCTCCTATATGAACTGGTCATGAAAAATAATGCAAAGTTACGCCCACTCACCTTTATTGCATGCAGACTACTACTTCTACCCATGATTAGGCTTGTTTGTCAGCAAAACTACTTTTAGGGTTTAGCCACTATTGTCTATAGTGACTAAGATCTGGTCACTGTCGTCTATAGTGGCTAAGGTCTGGCCACTCTAGGCTTGAGTGGCTAGGATTTGGTCTCTCTTGGCTTGAGCGACTAGGCTTGGATCACTTGAAAAGGCCCCAAAGGAGTGGTGAGAACCATTGTTGATGCTTGGAAAGTCCAAGATTATATCATATGATCTTATGAATGTGTCTATGTGAGTAGCTCCCCTAAGCATGACATGATTTAGGTGTCTACACTATGTAGGGCTGAAATAATTTATGTAAAATCAACCATGATTGGTAATATTTTATTACTAGCTTTGTAAATTAGAGATAAAGTCTTCATATTGTAATATTCACCTCTAACAAATATTAAGTGATATTTATTTTTGAAATTGATCAAGTAATGGAAATTCTTTGATTATTATATTTTTTCAATTGTATTATGTTTAATTAATGTTTATAGTTTCTATCTCTTATTGATTACAATAATGTAGAGGGAAATGTACGGATGACCTACACAACAATATGAGATATAACAATACCATTAATCTAAGATAATTAGAAGCAAACCAAGCACTCAATACATTTGGGAAGATGACAATCAATCACCAAACCATCTACACCTTGTAAATGAGTAATTTTTATAATGATGCTTAAGACAATTATCCCAAGTCATACGTAAGTTTTCACGAGGAATAATAGATTAATGATTTCTCCTATTTACTAGTCTTCATTGATAGTATGGAGAAGAGGAGGAACAAATCCCTTTGGTGAGGGATAGTTCTCCTAAATAATGGTATTACCATTGAGATGTCCTTATGCCAGTTGGTGATGACATGTTGGACATAGCCATTGTATTATCCTCATAACCACTTGGTGATGGTATGATGGAATTGTAGGATTTGGTGCTCCTATTTTTGAATGGCTTTGAATGAATTATAGAAGTTGGTGCTTCTACTTAAATGTGACTTTGAATTAATCTATAGTGGCTTGGATTGCTTACTTCTCATTTGGGGTATTATCTTAGATCATTATTATATTCTTAACTCATTGAAAGGTGGTCAAAGATGAAAATATGTACAAAAAAAAATTAGTGGATGAGTAAGTAACATATGAGGTTTTTATAGTTAGTATCAGATCCCAGGATAACTAGTGGATTCTAGCTAGATCTAGGTTAGCAAAAGACTTACAAATGAAACAAAACAACTCAAACATAAGCTCCATAACTCTAAATGATGCACACTTGGTAAGGACAAAGTCAATACTTCATATTACTAATGTATGAGTTCCTATCCCCCATGAATATATCCACAACCGTTTGAAATTCGAAGAGCTAAGCAAAACCTCATATAGGTTTTATGAAGTGTACCTTAGAATATTTTGGGAAAATTACTTGACATCTATGTATTTTAACTTACTCCTTATTCTCAAGTGTGTAGGAACAACAACAGAGTTAGTGGACTAAACTAGGGAATGGATCTAGTAGTAATAGATTACTTAAGAAATTATGATAAAATCTAGTTGTCTAGAATTTCAACTACGAAAATAAGTGATAATTAATACAAATTTTTAATCCAGGTAAACATGGTGACAAGCTTGATAAGTAAGAAGAAATGAACCTTACAACAAGCTAGTCCTAATAGTCCTAAAGCTAGACAAGATAGGAGAAAGTTCTGGGAATTTAGACAAAGATATGGAGAACCTTACTAACATGGTTTCCATAATGCAAGATCAAATTCAACATATTTTGCAAGCTATAAATCCACAACATCACCACAAAAATGATCAGGATATGGAAAATTTGAAGGTTGAGATTAGAGAGGATGAAGATCCTGAAGAGCATGAAAACAAGGCCCATATGAAGAAAGAAATGGGCAATGACATAAAGCATATTAAAGTGACTAAGTTCATGAGAAAAGGAGGAGAAGATGCAGCTGAGTCAAGGTTTAGATGAAATGGAACTTCATTTCTCCATAAGAAACTACTCCTTTGAAACTAAAATGATATTTGATCTTTCTCATCTAGGAGGAATAGGAATTGGCTGGTGGAATGCTTATAAAGATGAACATAAGATCTCACCTAAAAATTTGAAGTGGGAATTTTTTGTGGAAGATTTTAAGGATAGATTCCTTACAAAGCAATTTTATTTGAATAAATTTAAGTAATTCTTCGTATTTCAACAAGGATCAAGTTCTATGGAGGAATACTATGAAAATTTTGTGAGACTCCTTATATATGTGCCATCCTATAATTAGAATAATGAGATTAAAATACACAAATTTGTCCCAGGAATGAAGCCTTGGATTATAGATAGGGTAAGCATACATGTTCATAACATTGTGAAAGAAGCTTATGATATGGCTCGAAGGACAGAGTTTACTCAAACTACAAAAGAAACTCACAATAGTTCCAAAAAATGGTCAAACAAGGGATATAAGTTTCAAAAAAAGAAAAAGTGGGATAATGGCCAAAATCAGAAGAACAAAGGAAATTCAAATTTTGAGAAGCACAACAATGGTGGTAAGAATAATTTCAAGAAATAATTTTTCCATAGGAATAACAATTAATCCAACAACAACAATAGGGATTTCTAGGATCCTAAGTAGCTAGTTCTGTTACAAACAATGGATATAGGAAAATAGGTCTAAGAAGGATATTCAAACTCAAGGATAAAGTTCTTCAAGTTTGGAGGTTCAAATTTTGCCATTAACTACCCACAACATGCAAGCAGTAGCTCTGATAGGCCAAATCACAAGATCTATGCAACAACAAAAATACAAAACTTGGATGGAAAAGCTACACCTCTACTACTAAGTGGTAAAATTTTGATAAATAAATTAGCATTTTAATTTATAGTGGGGCTATCGATAGTTTTATTTCTAGTAACCTAGTAAGGGATATGCTAGAAAATCTAGGGTCTTTGGCACAAGTGTGGAAGGTTGAGTATGAATCAGGGTAAAATTATCATGTTAATCAATGTTTTTACTCAACTCAAATTAACCTGCCCAATGGTTTTACTAGGTGTCATTTGTATGTAGCACCCCTACATGCTTTGGACATCATCCTGGGAATAGACTAGTTTAAGTCTCATGAAGCCTTGGTAAATTTTTAGGAGAGATGGATTGAGTTTACAAACAAAGACAAAGAAAAGAAAAGGATGTATAGTGAACCAAGATAATTTCAACCAATGATAATTTTGACAATGCAACTGAAGAAAACTATTAGAAAAGGAGTAATGGTTTATGTAGTTAAACTCAAGGAAAAAGAGGAAATTCCAAAGGAAGAAATTATTGGAAAATTTCCACTGTTGTAGGAATTTCATGATGTTTTTGTTGATGAGATACCTGGATTACCACCTAAATGTGAATTTTATTTCACCATAGAATTGATGTTAAGTACTAAGTCTATCCATAGAGCTCCTTATAGAATAAACCCCATTGAGATGCAGGAATTAAAAGTGCAACTTCAATATTTTATAGAAAAAGGGTTAATAAAACCAAGTCTATCACCTTGAGAAGCACCTATTTTTATTTGTAAAGAAGAAATATTGTTCATTAAGGCTATGTATAAATTATAGAATGCTAAAAAAGGCAACCATTAAGAACATATATCCATTTCCAAGGATAGAATATTTATTTGATCAACTAAAAGATGCCACCATTTTCATAAAGATTGATCTAAAATCTAGATATCATCAACTGAGAATCCAAGAAGAAGACACATATAAAATTGCATTCAAGACTAGATATGATCACTATGAATTTACAGTACTACCATTTGGATTGACTAATGCACCATCAAGTTTCATGAATTTTATGAATAGTGTGTTTAGGAAGTAGTTGGGTCAATTTGTGTTGATATTCTTGGATGAAATTTTGATTTATTCTAATAATAGAGATGAACATGCTAAGCACTTAAGGATAGTTCTAGAAATTTTAAGTAGGAACCAAATCTATGGTAATTTGTCTAAATGTGAATTCTTGTTGAGCAAGGTGCAGCAGGAGTATTGTAATTATTGTCAACACAGTCAGTTAGATCTAATGATGCAGTGGACAGACAGTTCAAAAGTCAGTCAGATGCAGAGGACAAAAGTTCAAAGGTTAGTCAGAGCATGGACTGTGAGTTTCCAAGAAGACCATAGTGGCCCATTTGCAAAATATCAAATAAAAAGATAAGTAAGAAAAGTGTTGTGATATCACGACATATATAGCAGGCAAGAAAAACTGTCGCAATTTCGCGACATGTTAGAGGAGAGAGAAAAATCTAGAAAAATTGTTGTGATTTCGTGACATGATAGAAGAGAGAAGAAGTAGGGAAAACTGTCACGATTTCATGACATGTTGGAAGAGAGAGAAGAAGTAGGAAAAAATGTCGTGATTTCATGACATGTTGGCAGAGAAAAAGGCAAGTGGAAAAACTATCGCGATTTCGTGACATGTTTGCAGAGAAAAAGACAAGTGGAAAAACTGTCACGATTTCGCAACATGTTGGCAGAGAAAAAGGCAAGTGGAAAAATTGTCACGATTTCACAAAATATTGGCAGAGAAAAAGGCAAGTGGTAAAACTGTCATGATTTTGCGACATGTTGGCAGAGAAAAAGGCAAGTGGAAAAACTATCACGATTTCGTGACATGTTGGCAGAGAAAGAGAGCAAGTTGAAAAGTGTCCCAATTTTGTGACATGTCACATTATCGCAACTTGAAGAGAGCAGGAAGGTAGAGAAGGAAAAGTGTCATGATTTCGTGACATACTGCAAGGAAAGTTGTACGAACTAAAAAGTGTCACGATTTTGTGACAAGTCAGAAGACAAAATGGAAGCAAGATAAAGTGTCACGATTTTGCAACGTGCTGCAGAAGAGAGAGTCTGAAGTGTGAACTATCACGATTTCACGAAAAGTTTTAGGAGAGAGAAAATAATATGAAAAGTGTCGCAATTTTGCGACATGCTGTAGAGTTCAAAAGTGAGAATAGTCATGATTTCATGATAGATTGCAAAGAAGACGTACGAAAGCTGAAAGCATCGCAATTTCACAACAGGTTGTAAAGAAAATGTACGAAAGTTGAAAGCATCGCAATTTCATGACAAGTTGCAAAGAAAATGTATGAAAGTTGAAAGCGTCATGATTTCGTGATAAGTTGCAAAGAAAACATATGGAAGCTGAAAGCATCACGATTTCGCAATAGGTTGCAAAGAAGACGTATGGAAGCTGAAAGTGTCATGATTTCATGACAGGTTGCAAAGAAAGCGTACGAAAAGTTGATAGCATCATGATTTCACGATAGGTTGAAGAGAAAGAAAATAGATGCAAAAAGTGTCATGATTTTGCGACAGATTGAGATGGTAGCATATGGTTGGAGAAAGTGTCACGATTTCATGATAGAAATAGAAAGTAGGTCTTCAACAGGAGAAGTGTCACGATTTCACGATAGAAGCCAAGATGTGAAGTACGAAGGCAGAAGTGTCACGATTTTGCAAAAAAATCAGAAAGGAGGTCGACGAAGGGAGAAGTGTTGCGATATCACAACAAAAGCAAAGTTGATGTTGACAAAGACAGAAGTGTCACGATATCGCGACAAAATCTTAGTTGAAGTCGACAAAGGCAGAAGTGTCGTGATATCTCGACAAAAGCCAAAAAGAAGTTGTATAGAGGTAAAGGTGTCGCAATATTGTGACATGTTGTAGTTTCATAGCAAAAGCTACAGAAGAGTTACAGAGGTAGTTGAAGCCGACAAAGTTAAATGTGAGCCGACAAAGATTAGGGTTTGTAGTCAACAAAGTTTAGGGTTGTGCAGCCATCTAAGATCAGGGTTATAGCCGACTAAGATTAAGTTTTTGATCTTGAAAATGTTGTTATAAAAGGAAGGCTATTTTGAAGAGTTGGCTGTGTTGCTTGAGTGCAAAATTAGTAGATAGTGCGCAAAGTGAGAAGTTTGATCGCAGAGAGCAGAGTGCAAAATTTGATCGTAGTGTGCAAAGTGCATTTCGTCAAATCATTCTAAGTGTGAAAGATTACAAAGGAAGCAGAGTGCGCAAAGGGGAGAAGATGATCGTTTGATAGTTTAGCAACAGATTGTGCGAAGTAATAGCACAGGGAGAGCAGAGTGCGCACAGGACAAAATAGTGAAGCAGATCAGTCAGGATCTGGTTAAAGGCAAAGGTATCTCACTGTCATTCTTTTAAGTTTCAGATTTGAAGTCCAAGTTGGTGCTTGGCATAAGGGGTTGGTGCTCCTTCCAGTTGGTGCTGGCAATTTAGGGGTTGGTGCTCCTTCCAGTTGGTGCTGGTAAATTAGGGGTTGGTGTTCCTTCCAGTGGGTGCTGGTAAACTATTTGTAAAAGTTGTTGCTTTGCAAAGGTTGGATTTGGATGGTAGTCCAAGTAGTCATTTTTGAGGAGTAGCCACATTGGTGAACCTCGTTAAAATCTTGTGTTGTGTGATGCTCTCTTGCTATTCTTGCTATATCTGTTTATAAGTTTTAACTACTGCTATTTTAGAGCTATTATTTTTTGATTAAAAAGCTACACTAATTCACCCCCCCCATCTCAGTGCCATTGTAAGTACAACAATTGCTATCAGAGCCAAGTCCCTGTACAAGCTTAACCAGCTAGGGTGATCTTGGAATTATCACAATGGCAAGAGGTGAAGGTTTCTCATCAAAGAAAGCACCATTGTTTGATGGATCTAATTATGCATTCTGGAGAGTCAAGATGCAAACATATCTCTGTGCTTTGGGATATGACATCTAGGATTCAGTAGTGAGTGGATATTCAATTCCTATCATTCCTCCAAAAGAAACAGAGGAAAAAAAATTGTTTGAAAATAATTCGAAAGCAAAGAATGCCATCTTGTGTGGATTAGCAGACAGTGAACTGGTAAAGGTCATGAACTGTCAGTCAGCAAAAGAAATATGGGAAAGATTGAAGAGTGTTCATGAAGGAGATGACAAGATCAATGAAGACAAGTTGCAGACACATCGAGCTCAGTTTGAAGCTTTGAAGATGAATGATGATGAAAACATTGAGGCATTCATATTGAGAGTCAATGGAATCATCAATTCTATCAAAGGACTCGAAGAGAATATCGATGACTTTGCTGTCATAAAAATGGTATTAAGATCCCTTCCTCAAAGTTTTGATTCCAAAGTCTCAGCAATAGAAGAAGCTAAAAATTTAAATTATTTTAGTATAGATTAAATGTATGGTTCCTTAACTACCTATGAGATGAGGATAGGAAGATCTAAACCTACTGACAGAGAAGCAACTTTCAATGCCCTTAAAAATAAAAACACTAAACAAGAGTCCAAGGAAGAAGAGACATCAGATGAAATGGAAACAAACTTTGTGAGAAAATTGAAAAAGGGGAAAGGAAAATATAAAGGGAAGCTTCCATTCAAATGCTTCAACTGTGGAGGTGTTGGACATTTTGCAACTAAATGTCCATTGAAAGAGAAGAACAAAAATGATGAAGGATCCCACCAAGAAAGAGGTGACTAGAAGATGAAAGCAAATTTTAGAAAAGGCAACTTCAAAAAGAAAAGTTTCATCTCCAAGAATGTTAGTTCATCAAAAAATAGCTCCGATGATGAGTCTAAAGAAGAAAGAGATGAAGCTCTTTTTATGGCTTTTGAAGAAGTTAAATCAGAAAAAGAAGAAGGGATGACCTCTAAAGTTTGTGGTGAAAATATCGAGGCTGAAGTTGACTTAGAAGGTGAATTGATATCTGCACTTGAAGAGTGGGAGATAGAAAAGAAAAAGAATAAGAAACTATCAAGAAAGATTGAGGATGCACATGGAATCATAACCAACTTAAAATTTTAGATAGAAGAATCTAAGAAAATCACCGAAGATCTCAAAGTTCAAATAACCATGAGAATAGACTATTGCAGCAAGCTAGAGGAAGAGACTATTGGTCTAAGAATGCAACTAGAAGAGATGAACAAGAAAATTAGTTGTTATCACAAATGTGAAGAAAGTTCTTTGAAACTGGATAAAATCATAAATGACCAAAGACTTGCAGGCATCAGGTTTGGTCTGGGTTTTATCGAAGGAGAATCATCAAGTGGTTCAAAAGCCAGAAAAGTAGAATCCACAAAGAATGAAGATAAGAAACAGGTCAATCAAAGGAAATTGCCTCTTGCAAAAGAAAGCAACAATGCCAGGAAGGAAAGGAGAACTAACAGTAATGGTTTCACCAATGTCACACATCAAAGAAGAAGAAGACCTATGGCTCCTACGACAACATGGCAAAGACCATCTCCCAGGTTCAATTATCCCTTCTCTAGTTTCTATTTTAAATGCAATGGCTATGGTCATAAAATCTCAGACTGTAAGTACAATGTTAGACCAAGAAATTTCACAAGTAGAAATGCTTTTTCTCCTTTGATGAATTACACAGTAGAATGTTATAACTATCACAATTTTGGGCACATTGCAAGAAATCATAGAAGCATTTTTTCATCAAATCAGTTTTAGGGAAGAAAAGTTCAACCAAACAGGATGAGACAAAATGAGAAACTTCTTATAAAACATGCTCAAGCTACTGATAAGGGAAAAACTAAACAAGAGCCCAAAACCTCTATAAAAACAATGTGGAAAGGGAAAGAAAGACTAAAGGAAGAAAATGAATCTTTAATCATTTAAACTGCTTTCAAAGCACAGAATAAACATGTACCATGGATACTAGATAGTGGATGCTCCAGTCATATGATAGGTGACAAACATAAATTTGATAAGTTACAAAAATATGGAGGATCAGTAAAATTTGGAAATAATGATGGAGCCAAGATAGTTGGCAAAGGCTCAGTCAAAATTAATGATGGAAGGATTAAATCAGAAGAAGTCTTATTTGTGGATGGATTGAAACATAATTTACTAAGTGTAAGTCAGATTTGTGATAAAGGTCATGAAGTGGTCTTTATGAAGTAGGGTTGTGAAGTTAGGAAGACCAACAGTGGAAAATTGATAGCAACAAGGTCAAGAACTTCTGGTAACCTGTATACACTTTCAGAGACGGCAAAAGGAACTTGCTTTATTGGATAGGAAGAAAAAAATTGGTTGTGGCACAAAAGACTTGGCCATATCAGTTTTGATAATCTAGTGAAAATCACCTCAAAAGGGGCTATAAGAGATATTCCCACCATCAGCAAACCTACAAACAACATTTGTGCTTCATGCCAAAAGGGGAAGCAGACTAGAGTCACTTTCAAAACTAAAGAATACTACACTAGCAAACCGCTGGAACTAATACACACTGACTTATGTGGACCCATGAGAACACAAAGCATAAATGGTGACAAGTATTTTATGTTGTGCATTGATGACTATTCCATAATGACATGGATATTCTTCTTGAAGCAAAAATCAGAAGCTTTTGATATGTTCAAGATCTTCAAAAACTAGGTTGAGAATGAAATAGGAAAGAGGATCAAATGCTTAAGATCAGACAGAGGTGGATAATTCATTTCAGAGGAGTTTGCAGAATACTATGAAAATTATGGAATTAGGAGACAGTTCTTAGCAGCAAGGATACCTCAGCAAAATGGGGTAGTAGAAAGAAAGAACAGAACTATGCAGGAAATGGCATGAACTATGTTGGTCGAAAGCAAAGTAGTGACATGATTTTGGAAAGAAGCGATCCATATCGTGGTGTATATCCAAAATAGATACATGCTGAGAAGACATGAAAACAAAAATCCATATGAATTATGGTTCAGAAGAAGGGCAACAACAAAATACCTCAGAGTGTTTGGTAGCAAGTGCTATATCAAAAGAAATGAAGACAATCTTGGCAAGTTTGAAGATAGAGCTGATGAGGGTATTTTTGTTGGTTAATCATGAAGAAGCAAAGCTTACAAATGTTATAACAAGAGGCTAAAGAAAATTGTGGACAGTGCTGATGTTAAGTTTGATGAAGATAAAGAACGGGTGATTAGCCATGAAACGAACTACCCAATTTATGAAGAGGTTATTGAAGGAGATGAGGAAAACAAAATTGAAAAGATATAGAAAATTGACTCAGATGACGTAAGTTGTGATTCAGAAGCAGAAGAGAATAAGAAATTCAAAATAGGTAGCTGGCAAAAAATCATCCTAGAGACCAAATAATTGGAGACCCCAAAGTTGGTGTTCAAACAAGAAGAAGAGCAGCAAGTAACTACTTTCTGTTATTCAGCATTGAGCCCAAGAATATTGCCTGAAGCAAGTAAAGATGAAGGTTGGATGAAGGCTATAAATGAAGAGTTAGACCAGATTGAGAAAAAAAAAACCTGGGAATTAGTACCTAGACCTGCGAAAAAAAACATAATCGGGACTAAATGGATCTTTCATAACAAATTGAATGAAGACGGACAGGTCGTTAGGAATAAAGCTAGACTGGTTTGCAAAGGCTATGCACAAGTTGAAGGCATTCATTTTGAGGAGACTTTTGCACCAGTGGCCAAATTAGAAGCAATCAGAATGTTTCTGGCCTTAGCATTCTACAAGAACTTCAAAGTTTATCAGATGGATGTAAAATCAGCCTTTTTAAATGGAAAACTTGAAGAAGAGGTTTATATTGAACAACTAGATGGTTTTCAAATTAGTGAAGATCCCAACCTTGTCTAAAAATTAAAGAAAGCTTTATAAGGTTTAAAACAAGCACCCCAGGCATGGTATGCAAGGCTAGACAACTATCTCTCTCAACAAGGATTCAAGAAAGGTATGGTGGACAGTAATCTGTATGTCAAAATAGAAGGTGGGCATATCATTGTTCTTATTGTTTATGTAAATGATATCATATTTGGCAGTAGCAAAGATGAATCTTGTAAAGACTTAGCAAATAAGATGCAAAAAGAATTTGAAATGTCTATGATTGGTGAACTATCTTACTTTCTTGGGTTACAAGTTAATAAAAATGAGAAAGGCATATTCATTTTCCAAATCAAATATGTGAAAGAGATGCTAAAAAGATTCACAATGGAGGACTGTAATCCAGTTAGCACTCCCATGACAACAGGTTGCAAGTTGAGTAAAGATGACAAATCTCCACCTGTTGATCAAACCATGTACAGATCAATGATTGGAAGCTTACTATATTTAACAGCTACCAGACCATATATTCTACAGGTAGTTTACATGGTAGCAATATTTTAGGCCAGTCCCAAAGAGACTCATGTGACAGCAGTAAAAAGGATTCTTCGGTATCTCAAGGGTACTATGGAGTATGGGTTGTGGTATCCAAGAGGTAAAGACTTCACCCTTATATCATATTTAGATGCAGATTGGGCTGGATGTGTAGATGATAGAAAGAGTACCAGTGGAGGTGCATTCTATCTGGGAGACAAGTTGGTTGCATGGCACAGTAAGAAGCAAGAGTCAGTTTCTTTATCTACAGCTAAGGTAGAATATATTGCAGCAACAACACGTTGTACACAAGTTTTGTGGATGAAACAAACTATGAAATATCTTGGTATTAATTTCAGTGAGCCAATATCAGTAAAGTGTGATAACACCAGTGCAATTAACATCTCCAAGAATCCAGTTATGCATTCATGAACAAAGAACATTGCCATTAGGTATCACTTTTTGAAGGATAAAGTTGCAGAAGGAGAGGTTAAATTGGATTTTGTCCCAATCACAGAACAAGTAGCAGATATTTTCACAGAACCATTGCCTAAGGAAGTGTTTGAGTACCTTCAAAACAAATTGGGAGTGGTCACACTTCTCAAGAAGTGACTAGCTATAGGGATCACTTTCTCAGGGGGAGCATTTGAGTATTTGACTATTCTTTTGCTCATGATCATAATTTGTGCTAAGTGCAACAAATTGTGCCTGAGAATGTTGTGCATGGACTCAGGGGGAGTCTGCAGTAGCCCTTTGGTATTATTGACAAAGGGGGAGAAGAGTTACAAGAAATTCCACAGGTGTTGCCAAAAATTCCAAAGGGGGAGATTGTTGAGCAAGGTGCAAGCGGAGTATTGTAATTGTTGTCAACACGGTCGAGTTAGATCTAATGATGCGATGGACGAGTAGTTCGAAGTCGATCAGATGTAGAGGACAGAAGTTCAAAGGTTAGTCAGAGCATGGACTGTAATTTTCCAAGAAGACCATAGTGGCCCATTTGCAAAAGATCAAAGAAAAAGACAAGTAAGAAAAGTGTCACGATATCGTGACATATACAGTAGGCAAGAAAAACTGTCGTGATTTTGCGACATGTTAGAGGAGAGAGAAAAAGTTGGAAAAAATATTGTGATTTCACGACATGATAGAAGAGAGAGAAGCAGGGAAAACTGTCATGATTTCATGACATGTTGGAAGAGAGAGAAGAAGCAGGAAAAACTATCACGATTTCGTGACATGTTGGCAGATAAAAAGGCAAGTGGAAAAACTGTCATGATTTTGCGACATGTTGGCAGAGAAAAAGACAAGTGGAAAAACTATCATGATTTCGTGACATGTTGGCAGAGTAAAAGGCAAGTGGAAAAATTGTCACGATTTTGTGACATATTGGCAGAGAAAAAGGCAAGTGGTAAAACTGTCGCGATTTCGCGACATGTTGGCAGAGAAAAAGGCAAGTGGAAAAACTATCGCAATTTTGCAACATGTTGGCAGAGAAAGAGAGCAAGTTGAAAAGTGTCACGATTTCATGACATGTCACATTCTCGCAACTTGAAGAGAGCAGGAAGGTAGAGAAGGAAAAGTGTCATGATTTTGTGACATACTGCAAGGAAAGTTGCACAGACGAAAAAGTGTCACGATTTTGTGACAAGTCAGAAGACAAAGTGGAAGCAAGATAAAGTGTCATGATTTTGTGATGTGCTACAAAAGAGAGAGTCTGAAGTGTGAAATATCAAAGAAAGTAATATGAAAAGTGTCACGATTTTGTGACATGCTGCAGAGTTCAAAAGTGAGAACCGTCGCGATTTCATGATAGGTTGCAAAGAAGACATACAGAAGCTAAAAGCATCGTGATTTCATGATAGGTTGCAAAGAAAATGTATGAAATCTGAAAGCATCATGATTTCATGATAGGTTGCAAAGAAAATGTACGAAAGCTGAAAGCATCGCAATTTCACGATAGGTTGCAAAGAAAATGTACGAAAGTTGAAAGCATCATGATTTCATGATAGGTTGCAAAGAAGACGTACGAAAGCTGAAAGCGTCATGATTTTGCAATAGGTTGCAAAGAAAGCATACGAAAAGTTGATAGCGTCACGATTTCATGACAGGTTGAAGAGAAAGCAAACATATGCAGAAAGTGTCACAATTTTGCGATAGATTGAGATAGCAGGGTACGGTTGGAGAAAGTGTCATGATTTTGTGACAAAAATAGAAAGCAGGTCTTCAATAAGAGAAGTGTCATGATTTTGCGATAGAAGCCAAGATGTGAAGTACAGAGGCAGAAGTGTCATGATTTCACGACAAAAGCAGAAAGGAGGTCGACGAAGGGAGAAGTGTCACGATATCGTGACAAAAATAATGTTGATGCTAACAAAGACAAAAGTGTCGCGATATCACGACAAAATCTTAGTTGAAGTTGACAAAGGCAGAAGTGTCACGATATCATGACAAAATCCAAAAATAAGTTGTACGAAGGAAAAGGTGTCACAATATCACGACATGTTGTAGTTTTGCAGCAAAAGCTATAGAAGAGTTACAGAGGCAGTTGAAGTCGACAAAGTTAAATGTGAGCCGACAAAGATTAGGGTTTGTAACCAAAAAAGTTTAGGGTTGTGTAGCTGTATAAGATTAGGGTTACAGCTGACTAAGATTAAGGTTTTGATCTTGAAAATGTTGTTATAAAAGGAAGGTTGTTTGGAATATTTGGCTGTGTTGCTTGAGTGCGAAATTAGCAGATAGTGCGTAGAGTGAGAAGTTTGATCGTAGAGAGCAGAGTGCAAAATTCGATCATAGTGTGCATAGTGCATTTCATTGAATCATTCTAAGTGTGAAATATTGCAAAGGAAGTAGAGTGCATAAAGGGGAGAAGACGATCATTCGATAGTTTAGCAGCAGATTGTGCAAAGTAATAGTGTAGGGAGAGTAGAGTGCACACAGGATGAAATAGTGAAGTAGATCAGTCAGGGTTTGGTTAAAGGCAAAGGTATCTCACTGTCATTCTTTTAAGTTTCAGATTTGAAGTCCAAGTTGGTTCTTGGCATAAGGGGTTGGTGCTCCTTCCATTTGGTGCTGGCAATTTAGGGGTTGGTGGTCCTTCCAGTTGGTTCTGGTAAATCAGGGGTTGGGCTCCTTTCTGCTGGGTCAGATAAAATTAGGGGTTGGTGCTCCTTCCAGTGGGTGCTGGTAAACTATTTGTAAAAGTTGTTGCTTTGCAAAGGCTGGATTTAGATGGTAGTCCAAGCAGTCATTTTTGAGGAGTAGCCACATTGGTGAACCTCGTTAAAATCTTGTGTTGTGTGATGCTCTCTTGCTGTTATTGCTATATCTGTTTATAAGTTTTAACTGCTACTGTTTTAGAGCTATTATTTCTTGATTAAAAAGCTACACTGATTCACCCCCCCCTCTCAGTGCCATTGTAAGTACAACAATTCTATGTTCCACAAGTGTATTACTTGGGGTATATTATACCGATATATGGGATCATTGTTGATCCAAAGAAAATAGAAGCCATTTTGAATTGGCCACCTCCAAAAAATGTGATAGAAGTAAGAAGCTTCATGGGTTTGTCATAATATTATAGGAGGTTTTCTAATGACTACTCTAATATTACTTATCCAATAACCAACCTTTAGATGAAATGGAAGGAGTTTAAATGGATAGAAAAGTGTGAAGAAGCATTTAATTTGCTTAAACATAAACTAACCTCAGCTCTATTATGAAGATTCCAAATCCCATAGGAAATTTTTTAGTTTGCACTGATGCCTCTTTGGAAGGGTTAGGAGGAGTCCTATCCCAATATGGTTATGTAGTAGCATATGAGTCTAGAAAAATAAAAAAACATGAAGTTAACTAACTTCCTTCAGCTATGCATGCCTTGAAAATTTGGTGATATTATCTAGTTGGTAGACCATTTGAGTTAAGAACCAATCACCAGAGTTTTAAGTATATCTTCACTCAACCATTACTAAATGCTAGACAAAGAATGTGGATAGAGTTCTTAGTAGAATATGATTTTGGTATTTAGTAGATCAAAGGAAAATAAAATAAAGTTGTTGATGCCTTAAGTATGAGGATGCAGATAGCGATATTGACTCGTAGTCATGTGGATTTAATGGAGTAAGTCAGAAAAATGTAGTGTTAGGATCCTGAATGTAGTGAAATTCAGGTTAAGATAGAGCAAAAATTGAATGAAAAACAAGATTATAGCATGAAATATGGACTTTTATGATTTAGAGATCGAGTAATTATACCTAAAATGGGTTATTTGAGGATATTGATCATGCATGAAGCTCATAATTCTCCTTATTTCACTCATCCTGGAGGAGCCAAGATGAGGGCAAATATGAAAAAGACCTTTAACTGGTCTGGCATGAAGAAATATATCATCAATTTTGTGGCACGATGTTTATAGTTTCAGAAGGTGAAAGTTGAACATCAGCATCCAACAATAAAATTGTTTTCACATGCTATACCCACTCACAAATGGCAAGTAATATCAATGGATTTTATTATCAATTTGCCAAAGACAAAATATCATCATGATGCAATTTTTTTTATAGTTGATAAAATCACTAAGGTTGCACATTTCATACCAACATGTACTACAAATGATGTTGTAGTTGTTGCCAATAAATTTGCAAAAGAAATTTTTAGGTTGTATGGATTTTTGGAGATGATTATATCTAATAGGGATTCTAGGTTTACTTCTGAGTTTTGTAAAGCTCTCCATCATGCAATTGGTACAACTTTGAATATCAGTTCTGCATATCATCCTAAAATAGATGGATAGGTAGAAAAGGTTAACCAAGTTCTAGAATATATGTTACACATGTTTTGCATGGACCAGAAGTCTCGTTGGGAAGACTATATGTATCTGGTTGAGTTTGTTTATAATAATAGCTATCATTATTCCTTGAATATGGCCCCTTTCAAAACTTTGTATGGTAGATAGTGCAAAAATACATTATCATGGGATAATCCTAAGTATCGGGTTGTCATTTGACCATAACTAGTCAAAATAATGGAAGAATGACTAGGACTAATATGTAAAAATCTCAAGGAAGCCACAAATAGACAAAAGAGTTATGCAGATTTGAAAAGAACGCCTAGAGAATTCTCCATAGGTGACAGAGTGTTTCTAAGGGTAAAACCTAAGAAGAGTGCTATTAAATCAACAAAACTGGATCCTAGATTTGTTGGTCCATTTGAGATTATAGATAAGATAAGTCTTGTAGCCTATTGGCTTGACTTACCACCTAAATTGTCAATGATCCATAATAATTTTCATGTATCCCTACTTAGGAGATTTATTACTGACCTTGATCATGTGTTAGATGTTTCTAATTTATAGATGGCATATCCGACAACCTTTGAAGTGAGACCTGTGAATATCTTGGAATTTTGTAGTGTAAGGTCCAGTGGGACCAGTATTCTGAAAAGCATTCCAATTGAGAAAAAGTGGAAGATATGAAGAGACACTTTCCTTATTTATTTAATGATGCTATGTAATAATATAGGCTAAAATATGGACCGCTTACAAAGTGGAAATTATGCTAAAAAATATGTTTTATTGATTTTTATGTAATAATGCAGGAAAACATAGAGGATTGTGTTTAATCTAAGGGGGGTAGTATGTCACATCCCATATTGGAGGACTATTTTTAATATGCTATTTGTAGCTGGTTTTAATGCTTAATATATTTGCATTGTATTTTTTTGTTAAAATAAAATGATGTTGTGTTGCTTGATTGTAGGAACATTTATTCTTGTAGGTGGAAGACTGACCACCAAGAGATGAGAATGGAAATGATGACTATGAAAATTCTACAGGTAAAGATCATATTCCTATCATCACTAGTTACCTCCCTGATGGCAGTGTTACTTGAGTATTACTCTAAAAGTCCTACCCAATCAAAGGAAAAACGGTTATGGGGAATACTAAGCACATTCATCGAGTGCTTGTATGCCTTTTGTGTGATTTCACATTTGATTTGCATAATTTTGGTTAATTGAATTTTACTTAAAAATGCACATTAAATCATGTTGAGTATTTTACAAATTACTCTAGAAAATATTGAAAAGAATATCATGCAATTTATTATGATTTTATGAAATCTTAATTTGAGCAATTTCTAAAGTAAAATATTTATTTTTTTGAGCATGCTTATTTGATCTAGTTGATCCTATTTTAGAAGGAAATTAGGTAGTTTGTTTTTTTATGAACTTGTTCAATTTTTATTGGATCAAAACATGGAAAAAAAACTACCTTGTAGGTTTAAATAATCAATTTTTCCTACACATGGCTGATTTGGGAAGGTTGAAATGGTGGATGAGATTCTTCTCTTATCTCTATGGATTCCCTTTCCATTAAAATAATATATATTAAAGGAAGCTTTCACTAGGGGTAAGAAAAATAAGAAAAAAACATATATATTTAGAAACATATTTCTTGTCTGGAAGAAAGAAAGCTATAAATTGCCATTGTGGTTGAGAAAAAATAACCATGTTATAATATACTATGCTATGTTGAACTGAAGAAGGTAGGAGAAGGGATTTATAATATTTGGGAAGCATTCAATTGCTAGAGAATATCAGGTTGGATCTATTCACTGTAGTTTATTTTAATACATGCCAAAATGAATTGAAATCTAGTTATATGTGTTGAATGTTTTAATTTATCCCGTTGCTTCTCTTATATAGAATATTTTAATATATAATCTTCCTTCAATTTTTAAGTAGAAACCTTCATATATTAGCCTTTTTTCCATTGATTGGCTAGAATACGGTCATTCTTAAACACGTAGAAGAGAAGCCTCTAATGACTTTAGGTCCAACTCGGATATCCTTTGTGCATACTCTACGAAAGGGGAGTCATGTAAATTTTATAGAGTTGATATGTAATTAACCTTATGTGCTTTCATTAGCTTATATACAAACCTATTAGCTGTCTATGATATAGAATGGATTTAGGAAAATTCATAATGATGTACTGGTAATACGTTGTGTAATATAGCTTTGGTTAGGCTATGTAATGTTAAAATATTTTCTAAACAACTATTGTTAAAAGCCTCCCAATTTGTGCTAAAAAAATAATATTGGCTTGGTTGATTTCATTATGCTTGGTTGATTTCATTATGCACCAATACAAAGCATTGAACCTGTGTTATGCAGACTGTGTCATATTTCCACCATTTGTAGTTATCAATAGTATAAATCTATGTTGGAATTTCACTCCACTTTAATTCTCCATCTTCCAACGATTGTATCCTACCCCACTGTTCGTTCTATCTGTGAAGCAAACCTAAAATAATGAACTTCCATAAAATGTAACCTAATATCTAAAGGAGTTAGACCAGTTTTGGGGTTTGTCCAAGAATGGGAATATACACAACAATTCTAGTTGTTTTAGACTTCAAATGTTGTAATTTGTATCCCAACCATCTTATAATGGGCAAATCCTATTGACGACTATCTGCAACAATTTTATGGTAAGAATTTCAATTTAAATACCTTCACCCAAGTTTGATATAAAAAAATTGTAAGTCTGGGATGTCCATATTCTGTGCTCACTATTCTCTATAGTGATAATTCTCTTTCTAACCTATGATATAAACATAATTTACTTTGCGTAAAATGCATACCATATACCTTTCATGTTTGATTGATGTTGACTCCATCAGTTACAAACAATAATTAGCCTCGAAAGTTCTTTTTAAGATATTTGGATTGCTTTCACATTTTATCATTTGAATTAAAGCATGATATATTAAAATGTATGAGTGATTTTATCAAATTAAAATATGCTAAGGATAATAAAATCATATAATATATTGATAAATTAAATAATTTGTATTACTTGTCTTTATGAAATCCTGATTAAAATAAATCTCCTTTAAGTTTAGAATATACATGTTTAGTTATATGGAGAATATTTGTAAATATTAGTCTATCATAATATATGACAAAACTGAATTGGAGAATTATGATTGTAATATATTTTCATAATGAGACTAGTGTTAATTGGTTTATTTTAATTTAAATTAAATATGATGACTTTTAAATTAAAGCAATTTCCTTTATTTTTGGAATGATTGGAAAATCAAATTGAAATCAATTAGATTTGTAAATATTGGTTTTGTTTTATTAAAATTTGTATTGATTATAAAATAAGAAAAACAACTATGATTTGAGGTCTATTAAATGAACAAGTGAAATCAAATTCCTTTTATAATTATAGAAAACTAACAATAAACTATTATGTGCTTGATGAATTTTGTAAATAAATATATCTCAAATAGAAGGATGGAATACTTTCTAGTTTTGGGAAGGAATGGATTGGTTTCCATTATTTAGAAATAGGTATGGGACTCTTCTTTATGTTTAGTGGTAATCCAAATGAATGATGAAAGGGTTTAAGAATTAATCCTTGTTATAAAAATTTAAAAAATGGATGAAATTGAAAGTCATGCTTGGTGATTTCTCTATATGTGATATATATTTGGAAAATGTGTGATGCATGATTGCAATTAAATTTGATAAGCATGGCTTGCTTGTAATGCATTTGGCATACTTTACATTTGAGTTGTCCTGATCCCTTCACTATCATCTCTTCCAACCATGGAGAACTCAATATGTTTCAGAGAATAGTCAGACAAAACTTTTTGAATACTATTGCAATGTTCGTCATGTATAAGCTTGTATTGATAAAGATCCAATGTAATTATGCAGGGCTGAAATAATTTATGTAAAATCAGACATTATTTGTCATATTTTATTACTAGATTTTTAAATTAGAGATAAATTCTTCATATTGTAATATTCACCTCTAACAAATGTTAAGTGATATATGTTTTGGAAATTTATCAAGTAATGGAAATTATTTTATTAGTATATTTTATCAAATGTATGATGTTTAATGAATGTTTATAATTTCTATCTCTTATTGATTACAATAGTGTAGAGGGAAACTTATGGATGACCTACACAACAATATGAGATAAAACAATACCATTAATCTAAGATAATTAGAAGCAAACCAAGCACTCAATACATTTGGGAAGATGACAATAAATCACCAAACCATATACACCTTGTAAATGAGTAAATTTTATAATGATGCTTAAGACAATTATCCCAAGTCATACATAAGTTTTCACGAGGAATAATAGATTAATGATTTCTCCTATTTACTAGTCTTCATTGATAGTATGGAGAAGAGGAGGAACGAATCCCTTTGGTGAGGGATAGTTCTTCTAAATAATGGTATTACCATTGATATGTCCTTATGCCATTTGGTGATGACATGTTGGACATAGCCATTGTATTATCCTCTTAATAACTTGGTGATGGTATGATGGAATTGTAGGAGTTGGTGCTCCTATTTGTGAATGGATTTGAATGAATTGTAGAAGTTGGTGCTTCTACTTAAATGTGACTTTGAATTAATCTATTGTGGCTTAGATTGCTTACTTCTCATTTGGGGTATTCTCGTCTTAGATCATTATTATATTCTTAACTCATTGAAAGGTGGTCAAAGATGAAAATATGTACAAAAAAAAAATTAGTGGATGAGTAAGTAACAATTGTTGTTTTTATAGATTTCATGTAACATGATAACACCATTAGTAATATTTCTTCCTTTGATAGAGCTACCTTGACAAGGGTCTATGATCTAAGGAAGGATCTCCTTGAGTCTTGTAGCCATGGCTTTAGTGAGAGTTTTGTAAACAATATTTCTGAGACTAATGGGTCTAAAATATGACATAGATTTGCAAATAGGCCCTTTAGGAACCAAGGGAATGAAAGTGGAGTTGATACTTTTGGGTATACATTTATTTTGCTGAAGTTCAATTATGGAATTACATATGTCCCAAAAAATTTGGTAGAACCGGGGGAAAAACCATCAGGGCTTGGGGTTTTATCAAGGTGCACAGAAAAAAGGGCCTCTTTAATTTCATCAGAGGTGAGGAATTTGATAATATCCATATTCATATCTGAAGTGACCAGGCTAGGAATATGGTGGAGCAATTTTCTACCAGCCTAGGCAGTATTTTTGGGGTTTTCTCCCAAAAGGCCCTCAAAGAAATATGAAGCTTCATTTTGGATCTCAAAAATATCCTTGGTGATGGTGCCATCACTTCTGGTTAATTATTTAATTTTGTTCAAACTTTGGTGCCTCAGAGTAGTGGCATGAATTTTTTTATTTTAGAGTCCCCCTCTTTGAGCCAAAGGGCCCTTGATTTTTTCCTCCATAAAGTCTCCTCTTTAGCTAGTACATTGTGATAGTCTGCAAGAACCTATCTCTCTTCATTTTTGAGTTGTTCATTGAGCTACCCATTCTAAATTTGGAGTTCAATACTTTTAAGCTTTTGCAAAATATTTTCCTTATTTTCAAATATGTTATAAAAAACTTCTCTATTACAGACTCAGATATTTTCTTTGACACTATTAAGTTTTTGAGAAACCTTGAAAGTAAAGGACCCATGATAGTCAAATTTCCACTAGTCAATAATTTGCATCCACAACTCTAGGTGTTGAGTCCACATAGCTTCAAATCTAAATGGGATTTTAAAATAAGGATATTTATCATCTTCAAATAGTAAATGACAATGATCAGATCCAACTTTGGGAAGATAGATAAGAGTGCCACCACCCATCACTGGTATATAGTTTCTTGAGATAAGAAAACCCTATCAAGTTTTACTTGAATTTGTTGATCCCCAATTATTCTGTTACTCCAGGTGTATTTTTACCCTTTAGTCTGAACACCCATCATATCACAATTAGTGACAAAGTTATGAAAGTCCTCAATGCTCTTGGAGGGTATCAAGTTCCCTCCTTGTTTTTCAAAAGCAAAAAAGGGAGAGTTGAAATATTTAATGATAATACACAAAAGGTTTAATAAAGCACTTATCATTTTATTCAAAGTATTCCATATACCATTATGGCTAATATTTTTAGGGGTGTAGACATTGGATAGAACCCAAGAGAAATTACTGCTTTTATAAAAAAAATCATATCGAGGACCTTGTCGAAAGAGAAAATGATTCTAGATTCTAACTTGTTTGAGTCCAAAATACAAAGAAGTCCCCCAGATGTACCTTGAGTGAGGCAAAAAACAAACTCACCATTTTTCCAGATAGAATTTATGATTTTCTAGATTTTATTTTGGTCAATTTTTATTTCTTGCAGACTTATGATAGTGGGTCTACGTTCTTTTCTCAGAGTGCAAACAAGCCTTTGCTTGAAAACATTGTTGGTGCCTCTCATATTCCATGAGAGGATCCTCATTTAGAATTTTTGGAAAGTTTATGGCCTATCTTAGATTGCTGCAATGGAGGTTTGGGTATTTTTGATTCATCCTTCTCCTGTTCGAGAAGATATTGGAATAGGGTTTTTTGGGTACCATTTGCAATATCATTTTATGTTTCCTTTTTATTTTGATCATTTATAGAGGGTCTTCCCTTCTTTTTATTTTCACTACCGATATCAATAGAAGCTTTCTTGAGACTTCTAGTGTTAATGGGTCTAAAATCATATTTATCTTCTTTCTCCACTTTGTCTGATATGGGACAACTACTTTTTGTATACCCCTTAGGGGTGTATGGAGGTTTTGAGATAGTATTGGAGGGCCTAGATCTGGATGGGGATTGAGGCTCCTTTTTTTTTAGAAACTAGGGCTTCAGTTAGACTTGAGGTAGTTTCACCCTCAACAGGTTCAAGTCCATGAAAAATAGTTCCTTTTAAAACATCAAAATGATTATGAAAGGTAAAAATGGAAATCACCTTTGGATGATCATTCTCTAAATTTTGGATTTCAATATGCTTTTATTTGGATTTGTTTGGAATTTATTCCTTCTTCTGGTAATTGCTTTGAAGCTTACCCTACAGGGGTCTGCCTTGTTGCAACTTGAACTACAACCCACTTTGAAAGGTATTTTGGAATTTCATATCCTTTTAGTTTCTTAGCAATGGGTATTGGGTTTTGAGATGGCCTTGAGCCTTGCATTCAATATAGAATATAGGATATTATATGGCTTAACATCTGTGATAGGATCCATAAACTAGATTTATCCAAATGGGAATATGGGAATCTAGATTGGTATTAACACAAATTCTAGCATGTACCATGCGAGTGTATGCTCTGGTCACTAGGTCAATATCAACCATCTCACCTATATTTTTTCCAATACCCTTTAAAATATATTTGTGCCAAAATAGGTAGGAAGATCTAGAAACCAAACCCAGATTAGTGTGAAATTTATGCTATGCATATTGGTATTGAAGTCTTAACCCCACCTCTAAAGAAATAAAATCTTATAGATGAAGAACTAAGGACCCCTGGTAAGGATCCGGGGGGCATCTTCTTCATTATTGAGTCGAATGAGAAAAAACCCTTTGAAAGGGCAACCAACTCCATATTTCCTATGATTTTCCATTTGGTATAGGCCCATCACTAAATAGATTTCATGTCTATCCATCCTCTAACAAATTTCCCCACCATATTGTGGGATTCAACATAAATATAATCCACAATTAGGGTTTCAAGAATTACCAGGTCTTCACACATTAGGAGTAAGAGGGTTCCACTACATGAAGGAGGTTTCACAGACCCTTTTAATTTATTAGCATAATATTGAGGAGAGGAATCATGATCTTGAGATAGGGACCCATTGTACATGTGTCCCTTATCAGGAGGATCCTTACCCCCTATGGTCTTCGCATTCCTAAAATCATTAGGATATGAATCAACACCTTCAATGTCAATAGACATTGTACCACCCATGACTGTTGTGAGAATTCTATCTTGATTCACCTTATTTGATTTCCCAACTCCCATCGTATTCATAGTTGAAGTCACAGATGCCATATCTAGAGTTGCTTGCATCAACCCAGATGAAACCTTCGTACAGTCGCTTGGTAAAAATATATTTCACACATAGGGATGCACTAGGATCTGTGTTTCTTCAAATGATATACAAATTGGTAGAGATATTATAGGGTTTTTTAGGCATATACCCTCAAAATTTTAGCTCAATCTAAATTCGTATGAGTGAAATATAACCAAAACTGAAGAACACAAGCTTATACTAAGAGGGGGGGTAAATAGTATAATATCACTTTTTTTTCTTTCCTAAATAATATTATACAATATATCAATGGCAATATCAATAGTAGTAATAAAATAAATGCACAAATCACAACACACAATAGAGACACCAATTTAATGTGGTTCACCCAATGTAGGCTACTCCACGGAGAAAATATTTCACTAAAATTTTCTCAAAAAATATCTTGGGAATCCTTTCCCTATTACAATGTTTATGGACCTCTATCCAAAGGATACACCAATCCCATAATAAGGTTCGTGGATATCTATCCATAGGATAAATCCTCTGCTCTGGTTGGTGATCTTCTAGAAGAACTGTTGCCTCCACTACACTAGCTTATGGATCTCTATCTATTGAAGACTCATTCCATCACTTAGAAGACCTATCTTCACTACCTTGGCTAATGGAATTCTATCAACTAGAGACTATTATCATCTATACTTTGTCACCTCTAAAGCTTTATCTTAGCTTTATCTCAAATTTGCACTAAATACAGTCCTTCGATCTAGCACAAATTTGCTCAATCTCTATATTTGATCTACACTAAACACAGTCATTCGTTCGAGCACAAATTTTCTCAATCTCTATCTTTGATCTAAACTAAAAAAAATCCTTCATTCTAGCACAAATGTCTCCAATATCTATTCTCAAATCTGTACTAAACATAGTCCTTCAATCTATCAAAAATCTACTCAGTCTCTATCTCTGATCTACACTAAACACAGTCCTTCGGTATAGCATAAATCTACTCAATATCTATCCTCAAATCTATACTAAACATAGTCCTTGGGCCTAGCACAAATATATCCTCAAGCCTTAACACAAAGCTTAACTCCATCACAAATCAACTCTTTTAGATTTATCCTAAACCTTAACCCAAGGTTTGAACAAATAAATCAATCAAGTCTACTCTCAAGTCTTCTTAAAGACTTATCTCAAATCTGCATTGTAAGCTTCCACAAAATCTCACACTAATCTATCCACAAGTCCTCTCTAGAACTTGTTCAATTTGCTCAACAAGTCTTCACCAAGACTTACCTCAAATTTTCTCAACAAGTCCTCACTAGAACTTTTCCAATATGTTCAACAAGTCTTCACCAAGAATTACCTCAAATATGCTCAAAAAGTCCTCACTAGAACTTGACCAATCTGCTCAACATGTCTTCACCAAGACTTGCCTTAGATCTATATTATAAGCTTACATAAAAGCTTACTTAATTCAACTCAATATTATCTCAAAAAATTCTCCAATCACACAAACAAGCTTCACATAGAATCTTGTTCAATCTCATAGAAACATATAGAGAATTGTTAGAGACTCAATATGCTTCACACTCACAACAATGCTTAATCACTTTCATTATCTTTCTCAAATCAATTCAAAATATAGAATAATTTGTTTAAAAAAACTTGAACTATCACTTCAACACTTCCACTTGACTAGGATTAATCAACTTCACTCAATCAATCACTCAATGAAACACTTCTTGCTTACAAACCCTAGTCCAATCATATGAACACTCACTCAATTATTTCCAACAATGCTTAACAAAAAATCTCACATAACTATGATACTCATGATCTTTCACAATCCCTAGTTCAAGATAGTTCTCAACTTCACATAACAATGATACTCATGATCTTCCAAAAACCCTAATCATGCATATGAAGGTTCATTCAATATTTCCATAATACTTATCAAACAAGGTTTCTACCATCAACTTTCACTCAGAAAAACATTTAACAATCAAAATCAACAATGCTTATCAAACAACCCTTTTCACTCCAACTTAGTGTTGCGGGCCAAACAAGGTGAATGGTTTCCTATTTTTTTCACATGCCCGTGCATTTAATTATCAACCCAGGGAGCTTCATAAACTTGCGAAGAGTTAGAATTAGGTTACTACAATACCACTGCAGGTGAATATGCTAATCCTACATTTTTTGGGGTGTTCTTGAAATGGTTTGTCAATCATTCCCGCACTCTTCAATTATTTACAAAAGAAAAACATAATTAAACCTACAAGAAATAAATCATGCACGTGTTCCTGAAAATAAATCTACTGCAAATGCTAGAACTAATAAACTAAAAAATGTTCTTATGAAAGCAATAAACTAATTAAAATTAATAAACAAAAAGGAAATGGGGAAGAAATACTAGCTTGGAGTGGGCCCAGGCTCCAGCAGCTTCTTCCCGATTGAACATGCGCTTAGAACTTCTAGAAATTTAATATATTCGTCAACACACTACAATTTATCTCTGTATGTCTAAATGGATATTTATTTTATTTCTATATATTTCTTAGAATGATTTGCATGTGTTTATATAACACACCCATAGAACTTCTATTATAGAAGTAGTTACAACAGTCGATTTGTCCCAGACCAAATCAAGACAGTCTGGTAAATGCAATCGACATCTGGCATTCTATTCTAATGGCGGCGTGTTCGTTGTTCGGTTTGTGCTTTGCCTAGCATCAGTAAGATGTTTTGATACATTGGTGCAATCTCCAATTTAGCTCTACATGATGCAGAGCTAGAACTGCACTAGTCGTTGTCGTCCATGTCATTCAAATCTAGTCAACGGGCAAAGAATCAATGGTGCCTTCTGGTTGCGGGGAGGCGCTTGCCTTTTGCTAGCACATTTCGACTGTGGGGAGGCACTTGTATTTTGTTGGCGCCTTCCAGTTGCAGGGAGGCACTCATCTTTGGTTGGTGCCTTCCAACTACAGGAAGGCACTGGTATTTAGTTGGTGCCTTCCGACTACAGGGAGGCGCTCATATTCTCTTCATTAACCCTCAATGAAATAAAGTGCCAGGTCCATCAAAAGGACCTCGAGCATTCCAAATATAACTAAATCAACTGCAATTCCACAAAACATACTAAAAACACACAAATTAGATAACACACATAATTATATCAAATATATATATAATCATTCATAAAAGTACACAATCCTTATTATACAGCTGCATATTGATCAAAGAAATATGTACAAAAAATGAACATTTCTGGTGCTCATCATCCTCCCACACCTAACATATGCTACGCCCTCGTGGCATCCAAGCTATAGGTAGCCCTCTAACTTTTCATCATCGCCATATCTTGGAGGATTCTGTTGCCCCTATGGCCTGAGTCTATCTTTTTGTGTCAGCATTGGAAGGTGTGGTTCGCCTTTGCCTATGGGAAACTGTGGCTATCAATTGTCTTCTTCTTGTTATGGCCGCTACTGGTGGTGGTCTAGCCAGTGTTGTTCTTGTCGATTGAAATGCAGCTTCGATAGCTTGCCAGAGGTTGGCATCTGGAGGTCTAACCACTGCCAGAGGGATATCTGAGTTATCCCCTCTGGAAGGCACTACTTGGGCCTTGTATAATTCGATCGCTTTAGGGATAAGCCTTGCATTCTCCTTTGCAATCACAGCGGCCTCCAATTGTGGGCCATATACTCCCCTCCATTCCAAGTACTTCATCATCATGGAAGGCCACCCTCGGGATGAACCATAGATGTCCCAAAACTGGCTATCTTCTGCTGGATTGACGCAGATGCCAGAATCTCCTTTTACCCTCGAGGATGCCTTCCTGGCCTCCTTGGTTGCTTTCATTTTGTTGCGCTGTTGCTCAAAATATTTTTGCCTTTTGACGAATGGATGCATATCCCATTCATCCTCTTCGGAGTCAACGAAGGTCACTTTTGCCTTTTTTCGAGTCGTCCTGGGCCTCTTTGCCTTGGTTTCTACAAAAAATGTGGTGGCTTGGACAGGGGTCTCTCCTTTCTCCTTCAGGGACTTCTCCTTGCTCTCAAGGATCGGCTGTGCTACTATCTCTGGGGGTGATCCTTCGTTTGCCTGTCTACCTGGTGTCAACCCCTCAGGCTCTTCTCCTTCTTCAGGCCTAGGGAGGTCCTCCTTATCCTTTGGTATTATCTATTGCTAGAGACCTTCATCCTGCTCTATGTCACTCAGGACAATGATAGGGGGTATGGTAGGACTTCTTTTCTTTTCACCCCTAAAAATAGAGGAATCCTCCCCTACCTTTGGGCTGCTCTGTCGGGCGTTCGATCGAATCTCCACTAAAGATAATACTCATTCGGTGGATGTGGGAGAGTTCGTTGGCACTTCTTATACCCAATCAGTCTGAGTGGACGCCTCCTGTCTTGGTGTTCCTCTATCTTGGAGAATTTGATTTTCCTCCTACAACTGTCAGACCATCTGCTCGAGATGAGCAATTCGCCTATCTCTTTCCTCCAATTCCCTTTTATACTGGTTCTGGCAATCTTCCAAAATTTGCTGTGCCATCTAGCAATCGGTTTGCCATTCGAGCGCCTTCTCCAAGGCCACATCGATCTGGTCATTACTCTCAAAAGTTCCTTCATTCTGTGGGCTCTGATTTGTTAATTCTCAGAGGTTTTGGGCAGCAACGTCTATCTTCGGGTCACTCTGTCCTTCATCTATCGAGAGGAATCACCGTAGACATTTCCTCCTGGGGATTGGTTCATCCTCACCACCAGTGAGTGGCGCTCCTTCCTCCTCATACTCGAGCATTGGGGAATGCTCTGCTCCTCCTAGAAAATAGGGCAATGCCAATTTCTTGATGTTTTTTATCTCATCGACAGGGGATGCTTCATCTTGCCCTAATTCAACAACCACATTGTGTTGCTCTATTTGGCTACCATCTCCCTCTGCGTCGTGGTTCTGTCCTTGTGCTTCTGCGTGGTGGAACAATGCCGATATCAGCCCATGGTGGGATAAGGTGGACAGTTCCCCCTTCTGGTATCGAGCCACTTCATCTTTTAGAGCATTCACCAGGTAGAAAGGTATGTTTAATTTCCTCCCATGCACTAGGTGATTGATGAAGTGCACATGATTAATGTGTAGATGGGTATACTTTCCTATGCATGTGAAAAATCGAGCAATCAACTCGAACATCTTTCGCATATTCATGGGGAGACTATTTTTAAGTAACCCCTCCCTATCTATCTGCACATTTCTTCCTGGCAGTAGTATTTCGGCATATAGTTTTAACACTCCGCCCTTGTATGTACATTCCCCCGTGAGAGGCAATCCAGTCGCTTGTGAGATGAACTCAGGGGTGACTGGAATTTCCACCCCTCGTACTTGGGCTGCATCACCCCTCAAAGAGGTGGCAAATTCTCTAGCTACATCCACATCCTGGCCCTAACTGATTAGGATGCAGTATTTGAGCCACCCCTCGACTTCGAATTGGGTCTTCACTGCCCCTCTGATCCCATCAATATCACTGGGTTCATTCTTCTTGATCGCGTAGTTATTGGACCTTCCTCCAATGGCGCCTTCTACTGCTGTATATTTTTTTTTGTCCTTCTTCAGGAAGGTGCCTTCTTATAGAAAAGACGCCTAACCCTAGTAGTTATGGAAGACACCCTATCATTCGCACGCGATTTCGGCTATGGGGGGATACGATCTCTATGATGATGGTATATTTTTTGGTACTGCGTATTTATAAATAATTATATAAATGATTTGATTTAGTATGCACGTACCTGATTCATCGTTCCAGTCGTCATGGTAGCCATTGATTTGCTGACTTGTGACACGAGGGAGGGGTATGGTCCTTTGATGCCACTCATTCGTGGGATGCTTTGTTCTGCTCAAGGCATCCAATAGATGTAAATGTTGCACATGGGAGGCATTCTTTGGTACCTTTCCCATGTGGATGGTGTCATTGTAGCGCCTTTCTGACGTTGTCGGTGTTCTTCGAACGAATGCGCCTTCTGGTGCTACGAGGTGCCTCTGATTGGTGGGAGGCACTTTTGCCTGCATGCATCTTCCCAATGTTGGAAGGCGTTCATCTTGATGAATGTGCCTTCCTAATTTTGGAAGGCGTATTCGACTGGATGAATGCACCTTATTGATGTTGGAAGGTGTCTCGGCTAGATGAATGCACCTTCTTGATGTTGGAAGGTGTCTCGACTGGATGAATGCACCTTCTTGATGTTGGAAGGCGTATTCGGCTGGTTTTTTTTTTTTTTTTTAAGACTTGGTGCCTTCCTACCACGGAAGGTGCCTACATATGTATATATATATATATATATATTTTTTAATAGAACTTCTGAATGGATGGAAGGTGTTGTCTTCCGATTTGGCACCTTTCGGATGCAGTAAGGTGCCTTCTTCTAGATGGGCACCTTTCGGGTGTAGTAAGGCGCCTTCATGTGGACTTGACACCTTCTTCTGGATGCAGTAAGGTGCCTTATTCTGGATGGGTGCCTTCTTATGGATGCATTAAGGCACCTTCTTCTAGACTTGGTGCCTTCTGGATGCAGTAAGGTGCCTTCTTTTGGATGGTGATTTGATTGGAAAAAGGGTGATCAAGCCTTCCCAAATTTTCATGCTGCCTAGATTATACCTACGAGCTGGTGTCAAAATTCTAAGCCGAATCAGGCATGGTTTCCTAGATACCTATCCATCGTGTTGTCAGGTCCTCCACCTACAAAAAGCAATCGAAAAAGAAAAAAAAATAAAGGCAGTTAGACGCATTCCGTGCCTGTTAGGCCCTAGATTAGGATGCATGTAGCTTGCATGCGGGCATCGTCCCTGCAAAAACACACATTACAAAAAAAATATATTAACTAAAAATTTTTTGGGTGAGCACTTTCATGCCCACCATTTCACTTGTGAGAGTTCGGTCCAGATCTAGCAAGATGGGGTCTCCCCCACGCCTACTCTGGATTCCACCTGTAACGTTTTAGATGTATTATAGGGGCATAGTCGGTGGACATTGATTGTGAACATGGTGTTTCTGCCATCAATTGTATTAACGCACACCACCCCATTCCTAATGAGCTTTGCCACCTCATACAGCCCCATCCACCTTTGCATAAGTTTGCCCTTCCTTTCCTTGAATCGGGAATCGTAAAACAGTATCCATTCCCCTACTTGGAACTTCTTTAGCTTGATGTGGTTATCATGCCACTTCTTTCTCTGCTTCTGTATAATCTCTGTCCTCTGCAAAGCATCCAGTCGGATTTTGTCCAGCTGATCTAGCTAGCAAATCCTCTATTTTTGAGCTTCGTCCAAGCTCAAATTTAATTATGAAGTCGTCCTCAGAGTTTTGATTTCGAACTCGATGGGCATCATTGCATTTTTTCCATAGACTAGTTGGAAAGGTGTGCATCCTGTGGTGGATTTCCACGTGGTGTTGTATGCCCAAACTGCCTCCAGCAATTGTGTGGCCCAGTATTTCTTGTGTTGCTGCACGATTTGGTCAAGATGTTTTCTATCTCCCTGTTTGTCACTTCTACTTGCTCGTTCGCCTATGGATGGTAGGGCATGGTTTTATTGTGCCAAACTCTATACTGCTCCTTCAGCTCCTCAATCATTATGGAGGTGAATTGGGGCCCTTGGTTTGTTGTTATCTCCTGAGGAACCCAAAATCATGTGAAAATATGGGAAAATAATAAATCGATGACCGTTCTTTCATTTGAGTCCCTTAATGCCTGCACTTCCACCCATTTGGTGATGTAATTCGTGCATACTAGAATAAACCTTCTTACCATCGAAGGTGGATTAAATGGTCCCACAAAGTCCATGACCCATTTATCAAAAGGTTCCAGGTGTACCTGGGGCTGCAGGGGCATTTCATCTTGGTGGGTTGGTCTACCCATCATCTGGCACTCGTGACACTTGTTGGTATATGCTATCACGTCCTTGAATAGAGTGGGCCAAAAATACCCAGCCTGTAGGATTTTATAGGTAGTTCATTTCCCTGCAAAGTGTCCTTCGCATGGCTCATCATGACATGCCTTGAGCACTTCTAAAAACTCCTGTTCTACTATGCATCTTCTTATAATTTGGTCCCGTCCTATTTTAAATAGGAGACCATCCATCCAAAGGAATGATGCGCTCTTCTCTATGATCGCCTACTTTTCTCGGTAGGAGAGAGTAGGTGAGGTCCTTCCAGTGGCCAAGTAATTGGCTATGTCTGCATACCATGGAGTTTGTTCACTAATAGCGAACAGATGTTCATTCGAAAACTGGTCTTCCATTGCTTGATGATCTGCTGGTATCAATATGGATAGAAAATCTGCCATGACATTGTCCTTTCCTGGTTTATCGACTATAGTGATGTCGAATTCTTGCAATAGCAACAACCATCTGATAATTCTGCCACCAATGGTTGGCTTTCTCATCAGATACATGATAATCACGTGGTCCATATGGATGAAGACCTTGTATCCCGTTATATAGTGGCCGAATTTGTTTATTGCATGGAAAACTACGAGGAATTCTTTTTCTGTCACTGTATAGTTGAGCTCTGCTCCTGCCAAGTTTTTACTGACATAATATATGGCATAAAATTCTGTCATATTTCTACCCGAGGACTACTCTGATCGCACCGTTAGATGCATCGCAGTAAATATGGAACGATATGGCCCAATTCGGTCCTCTCAAGACCGATGCAGATATCAAATTTTCTTTCAACAATTGGAATGCTTCTTCGCAATCTCTCATCCAATTGAACTCTACATCCTTAGAAAGTAGGGTGTGCAGTGGTTTGGCAATATTACTAAATTTGGCGATAAATCATCGATAGTACCTGGCTAATCCAAGGAAACTTCTTACCTCCTTCTACGTTATGGGGTTGGGTAGGTCTTTGATGACCTCGATCTTCCTCTTGTCTAATTTTATTCCTTTCGTAGAGAGGTGGTGTCCCAACACGATGCCTTCTTGCATCATCATAAAACATTTTTCATTACTTAGGGACAAATGATTTTCCTTGCTCCTGTCGAGCACTCTTTCTAGATTTGTCATTGCCTCCTTGAAGGTTTCTCCATAGGCGGTGAAGTCGTCCATGTATACTTCCACCTAGTCTCCTATCATATCATAGAATATGCTAAGTACCGCCCTTTGAAAGGTGGTCGGTGTGTTGCACAATCCAAAAGGCACTACCTTATAGGCAAACGTTCCCCATGGACAAGTGAACGTTGTTTTATCTTGATCTTCTTCCCCTATCTGGATCTGGTTGTAACCACTGAAACCATCCAGAAAGGAGAAGTATTTTATTCCTGAGAGTGTGTCCAAGACCTAATCGATGAACGAGAGCAAGAAGTGGTCTTTCTTAGTCGCCTTGTTCAATGCTCGGTAGTCCACGTAGATCTGCCATTTCCCATTATTTTTGGGGACCACCACTAATGGTGATACCCATTCACTGTTAGAAATTGGATATATGAATTCGACAGCCAAAATTTTGTGCAGTTCTTCTCTGACAATGTCTTTCATTGTTGGGTTCATCCTTCTCTGTGGCTACCGACTAGGAGTTGCCTGGTCATCTAAATAAATTCGATGGGTCCATATTTTTGGGCTTATGTCATGCATATCTGTGTAGTTCCATGCAAATGCTTGCTGGTGTTTTACCAGAAGCTCTTCCAATTTTTCTAGGTATGTGGGTGTCAACCTACTGTTGACATTTAATATCCTCCCTAGCCCAATGTGTATTTATCAGATTTGCTGTTCTTGGGCACCAGTCAACTACGATCCAGGTGTGGGGGTGGAAGATTCTCCATGGAGAAACTCCATGATAGCACCATCCTCGTCCTCTTCTACCACCTCTTCCAAGGTCATCATCGGTTGGATTATGGACAACTCTGTAGTTCCATGCTCGGTGATCCTGGGTTCTTTTGCCAAGTCCATAGACTGAGCTGGCGGTGAAATGGTTAGCCTTTTGATGTTTTACCCATTGGAGATGGTCATTAGCCCATCCTGGAAGCTGATGTAAGCATCAGATGTTGCCAGCGATGGCCTCCCCAAAATGAGCGGGTAACCGCCCAGTCTGGTCTTGGTTTGCAAAACTAAAAAATCGGTTGGATATTCCCATGCACTGATTGTTATGATCACATCTTCCAACATCCCTTTTGGTGACACGATTGATCGATTGGCTAACTGCAGTACTGTCGTGGTTGGCTTCAGGTTCGTGAGCTACAGCCTATGCATGGTCTCTTGAGGCATCACGTTGATGGTTACCCCGAGGTCAACCAATGTGTTGGACAAGGAATGTCCTCCAATTTTTATAGTTAGCACTGGGCTACCTAGATCTGCATACTTTGGATGACATGTTCCACCCATAATTAGATCTGGCAGTTTACCCATGATGTTGATAGTCTGGGTAGCTTTTCATCCCGGTCTCCTTAGACACATTTCTATAATTGCCTTGGTGTAAATGGGGACATCTCGAATTGCTTGAAATAATGGGATTGCCATCGTGAGATTCTTAAAGCTCGACAAGATGTCAAATTTTGGCTATGTTGTTTTTATTTGTTCCTACAACCGACTAGGAAATGGAGCCTCCACTCTCTCAAGTGCTTTTCCATCTTCTACCAGAGGTGTCTCCTCTATTTCTTCCTCATATTCTACCAGTGGAGGTGTCTTTACTATTTCTTCCTCCTCTTCTACCAGAGGCAGTGTCTCTACTCCTAGTTGCATACCGATCTAAGCTGAATATTGTACATATGATACATCTCACCTTCTATGTTGTATGTCAGTTGATTTACTCTATTGTTTGGGTTTGCTGTCGATTGTGCTAGTAGCTGCACAGGTCTCGCTGCTAGCAATGCTGGTAAGTTTTGTTGGATGTGAGTAGGCACTACACTCTGTGGAGTCTGATCCCATGCATTATGGCCTCTCCACTACTACCCATGATATGGATATGGCATCCATGGCTACTGATTTGGAAATGCTGCTAGGGGTGCGTTAGTCTAGGGTGATGGTTCCCACCACCCCTTATTAGGTGGTTGAGGGGGTCCTTGGTGCATGTATGGCCCTCCACCATATGATGGAATTATGGTTGGTATATTCCCTATGGGGGGCTGTGGCCAACTCTTCCTATTGCCTATGAAGTAGGCCTCCGTGCTCTCAGTCGCTTCCTGGTTACTGGGCAGTTATGGGCACAATCGAGTTTTATGATTTAGCCTACAAACTGCACATACTCTGACCTTGTTTTTTGGATATGCATTCTTTGTGTGCCTTCCTCTGCATTTTGGGCAGAAATAGGCTAATGCTGCATCATTTTCTTGTTTCTTCTTTTCTAACAGTAGCGTATCCATCTACAGTGCTAGAGAGGAGAGCATTTCACTCTTCAAATCCTCCAGCATGTTGCCTATTTCTATTTTGGTGACTAAAGCAGTCGCCTTCATGGTCCTAGAGGTGATTTTGCCTCACCTTCTCGAGTAGTTTCGGCATAATTTCTAGATTTCTTCCATAGCATGCTGATAGACATCACCTCCAGAGATCATGTTGAGAGCCTCCAGTGACTCATTGGTAAGTCCCCTCAAGAAGATGCTTTTGAGGGACTTATCAGATAGCTTCGAGTGAGGGGACCATTGAAGATTAAAGCTGAATCTCTCCCAATACTCCTTGAGAGACTCATATTCTCTTTGTTTCATGCTCAGGACCTCCTCCCTGGAGTCTCTTGATCTCCCAAAATCTTGATATTGCTCTAGAAATAGCTTCTTCATCTGGTCCCAGGTGGTGATGTGTTTGTCTCCTAGACCAATGAACCATCGTAGAGCTGCATCATCTAATGTAGAAGGAAATAATTTCAACTTTTGCGTGTTTGATTTGTAATCCACAGACCTGCACAAAACATCAAACTTGAATAAAAATAGGTCAAGGTCCTCAGTCGGGTGTCCTCTGAAGGACAAAAGGTGAGCAGGGGATATGTTTTTCATTTTGGTGTCTCCTACTCCCTCTTCTATTGGGAAACTAAATCCAGATGAGACTTCATTGTTACCTACCATTTTTTTGGGAAATATGGTTTCTAATGCAGCGTTTATGGCCTTCCGATCATTTAAAACTTTATGAGTCAATGTTCTAAGGTTGTCTAGCGCGATCATCTGATTCTCCACAAACTTCCACAATAGGGCTTCCTCTAGAGGAGTCCTATTAAATGGGGGATTTATGATGATTTGTTTGTCCCCTTGTTGATGGGATGAGGTGGCACTTTGCACAAAGTATGGTTACTCACTCCAATGGACTGCTGGTAGGTCGGGCGAGTCTAACTCAAATCCAAAATGCTCGACTGACTCAGGTCATGATGGATTAGTTCTTATAAAGCGACCGTCAGGCCCTCTTCTTCTTGAAGAACTCATACAAGGTCATATGGAATGTTTCAGGGTATTGTAAGTAATCTAATTAAGATGCTTCCCCGACAACGGTGCCAAAATGTTGTGGGCCAAACAAGGTGAATGGTTTCCTATTTTTGTCACATGCCCGTGCATTTAATTATCAACCCAGGGAGCTTCGTAAACTTGTGAAGAGTCAGAATTAGATTACTACAATACCACTAGATGTGAATCTGCTAATCCTACATTTTGGGGGGTGTTCTTGAAATGGTTTGTCAATCATTCCCACACTCCTCAATGATTTACATAAGAAGAACAAAATTAAACCTACAGGAAATAAATCATGTACGTATTCCTAAAAATAAATCTACTACAAATGTTGGAACTAATAAACTAACAAACGTTCTTATGAAAGCAATAAACTAATTAAAATTAATAAACAAAAATGAAATGGGGAAGAAATATTGGCTTGGAGTGGGCCCAGGCTCCAGTAGCTTCTTCCCAATCGAACACGCGCTTAGAACTTCTGGAACTTTAATATATTTGTCAACACACTATAATTTATCTTTGTATGTCTAAATGGATCTTTATTTTATTTCTATATATTTCTCAGAATGATCTACGTGTGTTTATATAACACACCCACAGAACTTCTGTTACAGAAGTAGTTACAACAGTCGATCTGTCCTAGACTAAATCAAGATAGTCTGGTAAATGCAATCGACATCTGGCATTTTGTTCTAATGGCGATGTGTTCATTTTTCGGTTTGTGCTTTTCCTGGAATCAGTAAGACATTTTGATACATTGGTGCAATCTCCAATTTAGCTCTGCATGATGCAGAGCTGGAACTGCACCAGCCGTTGCCATCCATGTCGTTGAAATCTGGTCAACGGGAAAAGAATCAATGGTGCCTTCTAGTTACGAGGAGGCACTTGCATTTTTCTAGTGCCTTATGACTGTGGGGAGGTGCTTGTCTTTGGTTGGCAGCTTTCGGTTGCAGGGAGGCGCTCATCTTCGGTTGGTGCCTTCTGACTACAAGGAGGCACTCATATTCAGTTGGTGCCTTCTGACTACATGGAGGCACTAGTATTCAGTTGGTGCCTTTCAACTGCAGGGAGGCACTCGTATTCTCTTCATTAAACCTCGATGAAATAAAGTGCCAAGTCCATCAAAAGGACCTCGATCGTTTCAAATATAACTAAATCAATTAAAATTCCACAAAACATACTAAAAACACACAAATTATATAACACGCATAATTATATCAAATATCTATATAATCATTCATAAAAGTACGCAATCCTTATTATACAGCCACATATTGATCAAAGAAATATATACAAAATATGAGCATTTCTGGTGCTCATCACTTAGCATTCAAAACATCCAACAATCACTCACAAGGAAGATCTACCCATACCTTTTTTTTGATGAATATTTGACCTTAAAAACCTATCTCAATCACAATTACTCTTTTGCCAATCTCAATGGTTAGGTAGCAAAAACCTTCTCAAAAATTCATTCAATAATTCCCTCACAAATTATTCTCACCATACAAAATACTAGATCTCAATTACACCTTATTAATCCTCTCAAATATTAAACACAATAAGAATTTATTTTAAAATAACATTTAAACTCCTCTAAAGCCTTATTACTCCATTCAACACATAATCACCAAAATCACAATATAAAATTTATTTTTCATAAACCTTATACCTCCCTAAAAGCTCATGCCAAACAAACCTTAGGACAAAAATCAAATTTAAAAATTAAATTCCTTTTGCCCTTCCTGGGAATCGAACCCATGTTGCACTGCCACCAATGCCCTAGCCACAATTTCAACTGTCGTGTGAGCTACGTGCTCACCTTGGAAAAAAAGGAGCACCTCGTGCACTATATTGCTTCCCTTTGGTGCCTAAACAAAAAATGAACACATTGCTTCCTTTGGTGACTAAACCAAAACCTTCACTAAAAATTACCGTCGAGATTCGATCGTGGGTCCTCTCGCCTTGCCAAAGCCCTAAGTCATAGTCGCTTGCCACTAGCCCAACCAACTAGTTGGTTATGAGGCTTAGAGCCTCTCTTATCTTTAACCCTTCATTGGAACAAATAAGACAACACAAATTTATCTTCTTCCTTGCACAAAAATCACAAAAATTATAGGCTTAATGTTATTCGAACGAAGGTAAATCCTTTGCAACTAAGGCACATGGTATTTATACCATTGTGCCATCACCATATTAGATGTCAGAAAAGGAATTAATATATGACGTTGGTGCATTCTTTTTTCCCCTCTAACCCTAAAGTTAGGGTTAATTAAATTAGATTATAATTTAATTAATTATATTATTATTATTATTAATTTATAATTAATTTAATTACTTTAGGTCTTACCATTTTACCTTTAATATTATAATATTATTTTTCTTGGGCCTTCTTATTTCTCCTATAGATCTTATCTGACCACCTTGAATATTATAATGGGAGATATTATAATATTATTCCACTTAGGTCTAGAAGTAATCTTTCTTTGGTACAGATGACTGAAATTGACTCTTGACATCCTTCCTCTTGCACTGCCCACTGAAATATATTCTTGACATCAATGACAACAAATCTTGCTCATATTTACAAAAATCTCCCCCTTTATCATTGATGGCAACCCATTTACCTTTTACCTTTTCCTATTCTGTTCCCCCTGAGAAACTACTCCCTTGACTGAATGCTCTCCCCTAACTCAAATCTCTCCCCCTTTGTCATCAATGGCAAAGGGTCACCTTTGGGGCTCAAGGCTAAGAATGAGACTCTTAGCTTAGCCCCTCCACCACCTCTTCTTGAGGTGGTTAATTTTGGGATGGGAGTATTTCTACTCCCAACATGCACTGATATTTTAGTTTGTCCACTTTCCTCCTCATCCGATCCTTCTAATTTCTCTGACTATTCTTGTTCCTGCTTGTCTCTAGAATTTTTCCTCTACACCACTTTTTGGTATGTCCATCATTATTTCACTTATAAAACTTAATGTTGTTATTCCTTGGAGGTGCAAATATCTTAAGATTTCTCTTGGTGAAGCCATATTTATTCCTGTCATCAACCCTGCAATTCACTATCTTGTGACCAAACTAATTATAAGAGTAGCAATACCTTTGAAAAAGCTACCTATTTTTGAATTTCCCATATTCCTATATTTCATGTGTCCTGCACTATGTGGCCTTGTGCCCAAACTTGTGATATGAGAATCATAGTCCACTGAAACTACCTTGCCTTGACCTCATTGGTCTCTTAGTTTATTTTTTCTTGTTCTATCTTCTGTTCCATTTGTTCATCATTTGTGCATTATTTCTTTATTTTTTGAAATTTCTATTGTCCAACTCTTCCTCATAATTCTAACTTTCTCTTACACTCTTGTTCTGAAGTTTCTTCTTCTTCATAACTTGAGATTGACTCATCTCCTTGTTTCTTTTGTACTTGTTCAAAACCAAGACCTATCTTGTTTGATGTTGTTTTTTGTGTCTTGATAATCTTATCCAAGTTATTTGAGATTTTTCCAAACCTGTGTAACTTATCCTTAGACTACTTTACTTCCTTCCTTAGTGAAGCTACCTCATACTCTAATATTTCACACTCTAAAACCTTAGCTTCTAAATTCTCATTGAATCTCCTTGTCTTATCTATTGAGTTATTTATATCCTCTATAAGCTTTCATTTCTCTTCATCACATTCTTGAAATTTGAGCTTGAATTTTGAGTTTTGCTTTCTTACCTCCCTTAATGCATCAAGGGCATGAATAAGCTCACCCTCAAGATCAACTTCTCCTTTCTCTGATTCTTCCTCTGTTTGTTTACATTTAAAAAAATCTTCATTCTTTTCTGACTCATCTTCTATAAGCTCACCTCCTTCTTCTTCTAGTTCCATAAGAATATCATTAAAACTGAATCCATTCCTTGTACAACTATCTTCAAGATGACAAAATTTACCACATCTAAAACACTTGAGGATTATTGGTGACCTTTTCCTAACCACTTATTTTTATTTTTCCAAAAATAGAACTTCATCTCTATCATTATCTAAGGAACTATCATCACTATCACTTGAGCTCTTACCTACCTTATCTGCATAGAAACTCTTCTTATGCATTTGAAAAAACTTATTTCCTTGTGTACCTTGTCCATCCCTATTTTTATTTTGGTACCTATGCTTTCCTGCATCCTTGTTCTTATGATCATGTTTCTCATCACCACTGTTATTTCTAGCTTTTGGAAAATCTAATGCATAGTGACCATATTTTCCATATTTTGAAACATCTAACTGATTTTTTACCTTTATACTTTCTTGATTCCTTGTTCCTTCTACCATAATTTGCTTCTTCATCACTGGATAACTCATTGCTTGAATAGGACTTCTTACCCTTAGTTTTATTAGTGGCTTTAAATGTTTATTCTTTCTAAGGAATAGGTTCCTCTTTTGTTCTTATCTCAAATGCTATGAGAATTCCCTGTAATTCATCCCTTGTCAAAAGATCATATCTTTCGACTCTTCTATTTTTGAAATATTTTCAATACACCTTTTTGGGAGTGACCTTAGAATATTATCAAATACAACAGGTTATTGAACTTCAAGCCCAAGTCCTTGCATAGAGTTAACAACCTCATCCACATGAAGTAGATATTCCACAATATTTTCCTCATCCTTCATTTTTAGGTCTTCAAATGCTCTTTTGAAATCTTATAACTTTACCCCTTTGACATTTTTATCTCCTTCATATATGCCTTTCAACTTATCCCAAATTTTCTTTGCTAATTTATAATGCATAATATTTATAAAATTTATTTCGCACAAGCCCTTTTGAATTGCATTCATTGATTTTGAATTGTAATGATTTAGAAGCTTACCATATTTATATGTAGGTGGAGTTTTTGGTGGCATGTATCCATTTTCAACCGCTTCCCATATTTCATTGCCAAGTGCCAGTATATGAAACTTCATCCTTGTGCTCCATAGTGTATAATTGTTCCCATCGAACAAAGGTTCTAAATTTCCTAAAGATCAACTCTAAGAATCCATCTGTGTTCTTGTAAGATTTTTATTCAAGTTGTTAAACTCTTCCAAAGGAACCCATTTTGATACCGATTGAAGAACATATGCTTATACTGAGAGGGGGGATGAATAGTAGAATACCATTTTTTTATTTTATTTTCTAAAAAATATTATGTAATATATCAATGGAAATATCAACAACAATAATCAAAGCAATGCACAAATCACCACACACAATAGAGATACCAATTTAATGTGGTTCACCCAATGTGGGCTACTCCATGGAGAAAATATTTCACTAAAATTTTCTCAACAAATATCTTGGGAATCCTTTCCCTATTACAATGTTTATGGACCTCTATCCAAAGGAGATAAAAATACCCTAATCAAGTTTATGGATCTCTATCCATAAGAGAACTCCTCCTCTGCTCTGGCTAGTGATATCCTAGAAGAACTGTTGCCTCCACTGCATTGGATTATGGATCTCTATCCAATGAAGACTCCTACCGTCACTCATAAGACTTGTCTTCACTACCCTAGCTACTGGATCTTCATCCACTAGCGACTATTGTCCTATATACTCTATCACATCCAAAGCTTGCTCTCAGATATGTCTTAAATCTGCACTAAACATAGTCCTTCGGTCTAGCACAAATCTTCTCAATCTCTATATTTGATCTACACTAAACACAATCCTTCATTCTAGCACAAATTTGATCAATATCTATATTTCATTTGCACTAAACATAGTCCTTCGATCTAGCACAAATATTCTCAATCTCTATCCTTAAATCTACACTAAACACAATACTTCAGTCTAGCACAAATCAATCACAAATATTGACTCAATCACAAATAAAATCTGCTAGATTTACCCCAAACCTTAACCCAAGGTTTGAATAAATCAATAAATCAACTCTCCTCTCAAGTCTTCTCAAAGACTTGTCTCAAATATGCATTGTAAGCTTCCAAAAAATCTCACACTAATCTATCCATAAGTCCTCTCTAGAACTTGTTCAATCTGCTTAACAAGTCTTCACCAAGATTTACCTTCAATTTGATCCAAGAAGTCCTCACTAGAAATTGTCAAATCTACTCAACAAGTCTTCACCAATATTTACCTCAAATCTGTTCAACAAGTCCTCACTAGAACTTGTCCAATCTACTCAACAAGTCTTCACCAAGACTTGCCTCAAATCTGTATTGTAAGCTTCCACAAAAGCTTACTTAATTCAACTCAATATTATCTCAAAAAACTTCTTCAATAACATAAAAAAACTTCACACAATCGTGTTCAATATCATAGAAACATATAGATAATTTTTAGAGACTCAATATGCTTCACACTCACAACAATGCTCAATCACTTTCAATCTCTTTCTAAAATCAATCCAGAATATAGAACAATTTGTTTCACAGAACTTGAACTATTATTTCAACACTTCCACTTGACTAGTCTTAATCAACTCCACTTAATCAATCACTCAATGAAACACTCCTTGCTTACAAAACCTAGTCCAAGCATATGAACACTCACTCAATTATTTCCAACAATGCTTATCAAACAATCTCACATAACAATGATACTCATGATATTTCACAAACCCTAGTTCAAGATAATTCTCAACTTCACATAACAATGATACTCATGATATTACACAAGCCCTAATCATGCATATGAAGGTTCATTCAATATTTCCAACAATACTTATCAAACAAGGTTTTTATCATCAACTTTCACTCAAAAAACCTTTAACAATCAAACTCAACAATGCTTATCAAACAACATTTTTCTCTCCAAATTAGCATTCACAACATCCAAAAATCACTCACAAGGAATATGTGCCCATACATTTTGTTTGATGAATATTTGACCTTAAAAACCTATCTCAATCACAATTACTCTTTTGCCAATCTCAAGGGTTAGGTAGCAAAAACCTTCTCAAAACTTCATTCAATAATTCCCTCAAAAATTATTCTCACTATATAAAACACTAGATCTCAATTACACCTTATTATTCCTCTCAAATATTAAACATAATACTTTATTTTAAAATAATATTTAAACTCCTCTAAAGCGTTATTACTCCATTCACCGCTTAATCACCAAAATCACAATATAAAATTTAATTTTCATAAACCTTATATCTCCCTAAAAGCTCATGCCAAACAAAACTTAGGAGAAAAATAAAATTTAAAAATTAAATACCTTTTGCCCTTGGTGGGAATCGAACCCACGCTACGCTACCACCAACTCCCTAGTCGCGGCTTCAACTGTCGAGTGAGCTAGGTGCAGACCTTGGAAGAAAGGAGGGCCTCATGCACTATATTGCTTCCCTTTGGTACCTAAACCAAAATGAACACATTGCTTCCTTTGGTGCCCAAACAAAAACCTTCACCAAAAACTGCCATCAAGATTCAATCATGGGTCCTCTCACCTTACCAAAGCTCTAATTCATAGCCGCTTACCACTAGCCCAACAAACTAGTTGGTTATGAGTCTTAGGGCCTCTCTTATATTTAAGCCTTCGTTGGTGCAAATAAGACAACAAAACTTTATCTTCTTCCTTACACAAAAATCATAGAAATCACAGGCTTAATGTTATTCAAATGAAGGTTAATCCTTTGCAACCAAGGCACATGGTATTTATACCATTGTGCCATCACCATATTAGATGTCGGTGGAGGAATTAATATATGATGTCGGTGCATTATTTTTGCCCCTCTAACCCTAACATTAGGTTTAATTAAATTAGATTATAATTTAATTAATAATAATATTATTATAATTAATTTAATAACTATAAGTTAATCAAATTAAATTATAAATTAATTTATAATGAAATTTTTATAATTAATTTATAATTAATTTAATTACTTTAGGTCTTACCATTTGACCTTTAATATTATAATAAAATATTATAATATTATTTTTCTTGGGCCTTCTTATTTCTCCTGTAGACCTTATCTGACCACCTTGAATATTGTAATATTATTCCACTTAGATCTATAAGTAATCTTTCACTAGTACAGATGACTAAAACTGACTCTTGACATCCTTCCTCTTGCACTGCCTATGGAAATTTATTCTTGACATCAATGAAAACAAATATTACTCATATTTCTAATAGAAACACATTCTATAGTTTGGGCAGTCCTGCAAAAAACGTCCTCCCATGAGTTTTTAGGTAGATTTTATCTTGTTTTGGTTAAATAGATTTAAAAATAAATTATCTTTCTTTGTTAAACTTTTATTCGAACATGAAATAAAAGACTAAAATTTATCTTTGAAATGTAAATCTTGGATGATGATCAGATTCATCTTATCTTGCTTTGTGAATCAATTTTATCTTGCTTTGTTAAGTTTTGTTTGAGCATAAAAGAAAAATAACTAAAATATAGCTTTGTAGTGTAGTAGTAGTTTTAGAATAGCATCTTCATGATTAATTATAATGAAATATTGGAAAAGTTTATTTTTTTTACATTAACTAAAACTAATTTTCTTTTCTTTAATAGTGCAAATTTTGGATGTCGTATTCCCTTTTAAAGTGAATTTGTGCAGTTAGTAATGTGAAGTTGTGTGAAAACTTGAAAATTGCAAAACTCCTTTTAAACAAAAATGAACTCCATTAAGCTAATCTAAAAATAATGTAATCTATGGAGTGCAAATAAAATGCTTCAAAACCTTAAAATGAATGCCTTAATTGGAAAAGTCCAAATAATTGAATGTAACGAACCTAAATTGTCCACTAATTTTATTTTATTTTATATATACTCATTGTTCACCCATTGATGAGTCATAACTATAATAATGATTAAAACAAGGTTATCCCATTGATAAGGTAACTCGATTTGCAATAGACCGCATATATAGAAGCACCCACTTCTATGGTTATTTAAAGCCAAATGCGAGCAAGAACACCCATTCTTACCCTTCCATCTCACCATCCCATACTGGTAGATGGATAATATTATATCAAGGCTTTAAATCCCCTTATATGTTATTGTAGTATAACAAGGGTCATATTATGGTTTTATCCACCAGTTAGGGTAGGGATCCTCACCCAAGGATTACCCTTCCCGATTCTCCTTACTACCAATGAGGCTAGTAATTTAGGAGAATCATCCATCTATTGCATCTAGGCTACCAACATGTGTTATGGGATTGAATGTTTTAAACATCATTATAAAAATTACTCATCTTTTAGGGTGTTAACAAGTTTATTGGTGGTGGTTTTGGTTTATGAATTTGAGACCATGATGAGCCCTTCGTATATGGATTGTTTATGAATTAATCATTTCCTACTAGATTTCTGAATGTTCAATTCTCAAGCATACATTCTTACAACTTAAAGAAAGTAAATACATAAGTAAATGGAGAGCATTACTGATACAATAAAGCTTTCAATTGATAAACCTTCCAAAACCTTACATCATCTATACCTAAGGATATAAATCACATTATTTACAAGGCTTCCATGCTATCCAATTTTGTTTTCATAAGGAAGTACTTGAATAAATAAATTTGTCTTTCTAGTTTACAAAGAAGTAATAAAATACATCCACATTAAATCACTTGGCTTGTCTTTTCAGCCCCTTTAACAAAATGTATTAACAAATAATATAATCAATACATATCAAATCTTCAATGGTAGTTTCTTGTGTCTTCTCTAGTCTCCTTGAGTCTTCATGAGGTGAGAGATGAGTGATAAGGGATCAGGACAACTCGAGTGCAGAAATGCTAATGCATCACAAGCAAGCCATGCTTTTTCATACTTAAATGTGTACATGCACCATTAAATATGCCTTATGCATAATTTATGTTTAAAAGCAACTTTAGAAAATATTTCACCATTTCTATGCATAGTAGGATCATTACCCAATTCAAGGCATTATTTGTTTGGATTATTTCCAAATTTAGGAAGAGTCCCATACCTCTTCCCCAGGAAAAGACACCAATCCCTTCCTTCCCAAAACTGAAATTATTATTCCAATCTTCTAGTTTCTCAGTTTTCTTCTCTAAATAATTGCATATAAGATCTATGATATTGATTAATCACATTCAAATTCTAGTTTAATAATTAAACCAAATTTTCAATAAATCATCAATTGTTTCCAACATGAAATTAAATATCTACCAAAGGTACATTTATGTATAAGAAGTTTAACCCAATTTACTTTATATCTTCTATTATTTTAATTCTTATATCTCTATACACATTTCATATATGCAGAATGTATAATTGCACTGAGATACTCAATTTAAATTCCATAACTTATAAACCTTTATTTTTAATAATAGTGCACAGAGAGGAGTATATAAAACATTCTACAATATTTCCATTAAGATCCAATACTATCATAAAGGAAAAGGTCAACATTTATAACTGAAATGAAACTCTCTAGTCAAGATACCCATGACAAGAGGCTTGCTCAAATCATTCCTATGCATATTTTATCACATTTAACCCTATTCCCTTTTGCCAAGACGACCTAGACTTAATTTCAAAATATTTCAACAATATGGTAGTGACTAATCACATCACTGTCAGGACTGCTGATTAGATCTAAAGAATATACGGTTTGTCTCAAGAAAGTTCATACCCGAACATTGCATTAAACCTTACGGTAAATATGAGATAAGATTCCAATGAATCATCCCTACAACACATTATGAGGAGATTTCCAATAAGGTGATGGTTGTCTATCCGAGTATGACCGGATGACACTCAGAGAACTCATGTAAGCAACATATGGGGATATCCATGGTTGCAACGTTAGGAATACCGTTGGAAGGAGTACAACTATTATGTACTAGTGCTGGAAGACACAGACACTATTTACAGTAAGAGATACCAATTCAAGACATAATCCATTTATTAAAATCTCATACTCATAGACAAAAATAATCACAACCCCTACCAATATTTTAAGATGAAATCTGGGGAGTATAGCCAGCCAATATTGTCTGGTGATTGGTGTTTAGATTTAATTTATGAGAATAAAGTGACATGTCAAAGTTCATTGTTGGATAGCATAATAGGTATTTGAGTGGAACAAAAACATAGCTGAAATTGATTTTGTCCGACTATAACAGTCAATAGCGAAATAAAACCCCAAAACATTCATCACTGATTTGTTAACTGTAGGTTTTTACAGAAAAAGCATACTCTTAATCACTTTAAACCCTTCTTTGCTTCTGAAAAACATTATATCTTCTCAGGATATATTTGGATTGTAAATTGACCTAGGGAAGTGTTTCTTATATTGGGATACGATTTTATATCATAATTCTTCTTCAAAGAATCTGTAGTCACTCAGTTTTGGAGTAATATTTCTAATTCGTATTCTAGATTTTCTATACAACGGTAGCTCCATGTTACTCTATGGATGTGATATTTTATGACATCGAAGTGTCACTTACAACCACATAGATCAACATTTGTTTTAGGATTCTTTGGTGGAGGCAGCATTATTAGTATCATCCCCACCATAGTACTAGGGTTAATTTCCAGTACACTCTTTCCATAAGGTGGCACCTTAGACCTGGGTAAAGTATCTATCATTGTTAATACAAGATCTACCATATACAAATACAGGAATCATGAGAAACGGTAGCTTCCTATGTTAAACTAGGTCCATCATAGAGATAAACAAAAGATGATGGTTTGGAAAGTAGTTTGCTGATAAGGTATTCTATTTTCTGCATAGTGTAGTGGTGTTTTATGTAGGATATCATCATAGGTTTCTCCATGAATAGCACAAGCATCGGGCATGACACACTTAATGGAGGAAGAGGTATTAAAGTGGAATGAATTCCAACATATATATGTATATTGACGACTATGATCCGATGTAAGATTATATTATGTACAACAATCAATGTATACAACTATTCGGTTTATGATGATTGTAGTAGTTTTTTTTTGTGGGTATAATCGAGGTTATACAACAGTATTTGATGATCATCTTCCTGGCATAAATGCTATTCATATATCTATTTATTTCATGAGAATCAAAAATTTGAGGATTAGAGCATGTCTCGAATGGAGTTTGGAGAGGACATGCAAATACTATAAGGTAATACGCGTATTGCAATCTTGCAAGCTACCGCTGGGAATTGTAATTATCTCAAATTTCACTCAAGTCAGGTTTAATTGGAATCCTTAATCACCCGTAGGAATTTCCTAAACCATTCAGGGATGATTTTATTCCATCGATCAAACCTCTGTGCTTAGAGACGGATACGAGAAGCGATTACTATCATATTGTGACTTGGTCATTATTGATACATAGGTCATAATGAAAGGATTATAACATTAATCTGACTTGGACGAGGTGAGGAAATGAACTGACACCTCCATGGATGGTCATGCTTGTTGATTAAAATTTCCCCATCGATGATGGCTTAATGGAACCGACGTCGATATCATCACAGGTTTCTCCATGAATAGCACAAGCATCAGGCATGGCACACACTTAATGGAGGAAGAGTTATTAAAGTGGAACAAATTTCCAATATATATATATATGTATATTGATGACTATGCTTCGATGCAAAGGCTATATTATGTACAACAATCAATGTACACAACTATTTAGTTTATGAGGATTGCAGTAGTTTTTTTTTGGTGGGTATAATCGAGGTTATACAACAGTATTTTATGATCACCTTCCTGTATTAAATGTTATTCATATATCTATTTATTTCATGAGGATCAAAAATATGAGGATTAGAGCATGTCATGGATGGGGTTTGGAAAGGATACACAAATACTATAAGGTAATACGCGTGTTGCAGTCTTGCAAGATACCATTGGGAATTGTAATTATCTCAACTTTCACTCAAGTCAGGTTTAATTGGAATCCTTACTCACCCATAGGAATTTCCTAAACCATTCAGGGATGATTTTCTTCCATCAATGAACCCTCTGCACTTAGAGATGGATACGAGAAGCAATTACTGTCATACTGTGTCTTGGTCATTACCAATACATGGGTCAAAATTAAAGGATTATAACATTAATCCAATTTGGAAGTGGTGAGGAAATGAACTGACACCTCTAGGGATGGTCATGCTTGTTGATTAAAATTTCCCATCGACGATGGCCTAATGGAACCGACATCGATACTTTCTATTAGATAATAGTGACTTGGTCTATCTTAATTAGTAGTAAACATTATGTCTATAGTTGGAGAAAACTCGCTACCTATGATTGAATTCCTATCCATTCTATACAAAACCCCAAGGGATTACATCATATTTTTTTTATCTTATATCAATATCAGCTTCTTATTGACACGAGGTACATCGGAATCCATTATAACCCACTGTGATATGTAGATTCAACTTACACAACATATGGATAAATCCTCCACTACCCAAAACTAGTTATGACTATTTCAAGCATCAATCATCAAGTCACTTCGGAGTCCTTTCTAGAATGTGGTGATAGTCTTCGGATATCGTCAAAGACACTATTGACAATAACCCACCATACTTGACTGTGCTTCGATCTTGAGGAAATGCATGGTCGAAGGAAGAACTATCCAACAGTTAGTATATAATATATATTTATATCAAGACAACCCTACAGAAGTCCGCTTGACGTATCATGACTAACGTGGTTTCTATAGTGATAGCACAACCAACCGGGTTACCACCATATGGACATATAATTAAGGCAGTACTTTTTGTTAAAAATATACCACTAACCCAATACATTTATCCAAAATATTCTCTTTAGAACAAGAACTAGTACATTAGTTCTATGGATGTCCATATTAAATCGGATAGCAACTACTTTTCAGATATCAATGCAAATCCTGGAACAAGCAAATTTAACATACGCAAAGGAGCAAGAAGGAAACTTCCACACCTGATACTTGCGCAAAGCCACTAAAGGTCCTTCTCCTAGCCTTTCCCAATCTTCACCTAGCTTAGCATGCCCTCCATTCTCAGCCCTCATGTCAATTTATAGGCCCATTTCTTCTAGATAGGAGAGATGCTTCTCAATATTTTATTAATTCCTCCTCTCTCCTTCACATGCAAGCTTCCTTACAAATATATATTATTTTAATGTATGGAGGGATTCACTAGAGATAAAGTAGGGATGGCTACATGCCCTTGGTCAACACTAATACTGTTGAAGGTATGGGTGCTCTGATTTGAAACTGTTAAAGATAAGAGAGAAGTCCTACAATCCTCTAAAATTGCCATGTGTATGGAGGATGTAATATTTTATTTATAAGGTGGTCCTTTCATATTTTTTTTGGTCCAATAGAATTTGGACAGGTCATAAAATTCAAGTCACCTAATTTTCTTTCAAAAATGAGATCAATTACAATTAATATTTTCTCTAGAGAATACTCAAATTGTATGCATAAAGGCATATATTTTAAAATATTAAAATGCCAAATATTAATAAATGTGTATTTCAAGGCATACTTTCTTTATGCAAATTAATGATGCAATCAACTTATGCCATATAAATAACATGCAATCACTCGATGAATTTGCTCTTCGTTTCTCATTGTCGTTCTTCCTTTGAGTGGCAGGAATTTGGAATTAATTCCTTAGGTAACACCGCCCTCAGGGAGGTAACTAGCAACAAAAGAAACAAGAGCTTTACCTGGTGAGTTGTCATAGTCATCATTTCCCTTCTCATCTCTCATGGTTGATCTTCCCACTTGAGAGAATACCTATTCCTGCACATTCATCAAAGTACGCAACATCATTTTCTCTTAATAAAACCCATCATAAGGTGAATACATCAAGCATTAAACCAGCTATCAACATACAAATATCATGTCTATAAAATTCTTCCAAGGTGGGTCGTGACATTGAATGTGTTAACCTTAACAAAAAAATTACTTGGCTGTCTTGTTACTTTAAAACCCCTAATTTTAATGCAGAAAATTATGAACCTATTAGGATTTTGAGTGCTTGATGAAAAATTAAAGTAAAATTAAATATAAAGAAATGAAAAAAACTAGGGTTAAAGAAAAAAAAGTTTAAAAAATTTGGAACATAAAACAGAATGCTTAAAACGATCAAAGGAAACTACTAAAAACTAATCCCTCCTATTCTATAGAAAATCTTAGATCATGAACATTAAACAAAACCAGGTTAGACTTGCATTCACATAATCTATAACTAGTTAAGTGCAAGAGTCTATGGTGTAAAAAATACATTAAAAACACTTAAACAATGATACCATATCCATGCATAAAACATCATTATATGTATCCAATGTATGCGCAAAGAGAATAGGTAATAAATATTTCATTATGTTCAAAACCTCTCTTTTTTGCATACAAGGTGAGACCAAATATTGATAGCAACTTGGAGACTTCCAATCCTTCTTCACACATCTTGTTCCAAAATTTTCTAACCCATACATTTTTATTTGCATGGCCTTTTAAAAAATTGAGACCAACCTTTCATTTCTCCTCCCATTTTCATTTTATAACATCCTCTAAAAGTAATTTTTTTGCCTCCACTCTAACACTTGCTAATCATGGAAGCCTTTGTAACACTCATAACCGATGCGTTCGTTATGCCTCGCTTTCCTTCCTTTAGTAATGGTTATATTTACATCCTCATATAAGTGAATATTATCTCATTTAACATAGTGCACCATGGAACTAATATCTCTTTGAGCAACAAGTTGTGTCAGGTATCTCAATTTATCCCACTCCCTTATCCTATGTCTCATCATGCATTGTATTTTTTAATAGACTCAGTAATAGGCCTACACCGTTTCTCTTTAGAGCATATACAATTGGCATGTGGGCCTATTAACTCAAGTGTATTTTTGAACCTCCTTAATACCTACTCGCACCATAGCCAAGTATATCAGTGATATTTGAATCAAGGATAAAAATTAATGTCACCCTCTCAATTTTATTTGTAATTGGTAATGAACCTGTAAGATGTTTAGACGTGTCAAATGGGCATTACAATGATGATTATGAACTTATTGCATTGTTATAGCCACATAGACCAGTCTATTACACATACCTACAACCATGCATTACCTAGGCCAAATATACATCATGGTTGTTGGCATCAATACCCCAAAGCCGTCAGTGAAGCTAAGATTCACTACATCAAGCGTACAGCATGTCCATGATGTCCATGACATCCTCGAATGCCACAATGCATTTTTTATTCTTCTTTATGATGACTTTGAATGTACTTAGTGAAACACAATGCATTACTCAAACGCCCTTTTGATGCATTTAAACCACCAGAACAAACACTGGTCCATAGTATTCTCACACAAACCACAAGATCAAACATGGGCATCTTCGAGTACCATATTAAAATCACTTTAAATCCTCAATATGGATTATTTCATGACACCTAAGGCTTAGATACCGCTATGGTATGGGTGAAATAATTATTTAAAAATGGTATTGTCCCAATAACACTCTTAATTCATCCTCCTCCACACTCTTGAGTATAAAACTGTATTGTCATCTTGTTGATCACCTCAAAATACATTGAGTGACTATGAAAATGGGTCATTTTTTGATGTAGGGATAAACTTGGTATGGTAGTTTCTTCATGCTTCCTACAATAAATTAGATTCTATACCAATCGACTAGTTAAGATCAAGGAGCTCGTGTAATAAACTTGTATGAGTCACATTCATCGTCACCGTAAACCTCACCTCTTTCACTCATCATCTCTTATGACGTATCTTTCACAAATTCTAAGCATAAAATATTTCCATAGAGTATATTTACATCGTGTATATTTATAACCATGAACTTCATATTCCTAATATTGATTTTCTTGCCCGAACCTCCTCAACCTGCATCATTTCCAAATATAATGAATAACTCATTGTTACATCACCGTGTTACGAGTCATCCTTATCCGTCATTTGAGATTGCTCATTGTGTTGTGTATAGCTCCACATCATCAACATAGGCCCCTCCACATCATCCCATTGCATCTAGGTTCATGTCTAGATATAATCAGTTCATATCTAACTATCATCTATCCATGTTTACTATCAATGGTCTACATTGGGTCTAGGTTCAAATCCATCCAAATTACCGCCCCGTGTCACTCTGTCATGAAGTTTGTATCCACTAGTAGGGCCTGCAGTTGGTTTGAAAGAGCTATGTCACCCTTCAAAAATCCATGTCCTTGTATGGGGCCTATGTCGTCATCTAGTTTGAGGCACTATCCTTTGTCACCTACAAGCATCAATTTAAAAATTAATTAATCTAACCCTAAACATAACATTTTAATAAACAAAGGTCAAAAAATATTACTTACTCTAAAAATACACTAATAACTAAACACCTACATACAAAATCTAAACCACTACAATGTAAACTAATACTAAATCAAAAGCGGGATGCAATTTTTCTTTTATTCATTTTTTTATTGTTTTTTTATTATTTTATTTTTTTATATAGGTTTATTTTCTTTTATTTTTTATTAAAATTCTTTTATATATATATATATATGTTTTATTTATTTAATCAATTTTAAATGTTTGAATTTATTAAATCCAAAACATTACACTAACCAAATAATAACACAAAATAAAGAAACAAAATCTACCCAACACATTAGGCACTTCCAAAAAACTAAAATGAGGCATTAACCAACCAATAATATTGCATTGCAACCTTGTGGATAGGGACCTATGAAAATTATCACTCAAATACAAACTATAAATTTCCAAAAACACAAAATTTAAGGTGGGTCCCTAAATTTGGGGTAAGTTGTGTAATGGCCACTATAGACACCAAAACAACACCAATCCGATTATGTGACTGCAAACACTGATCGCTTTGACACACACAGCCCCCAGGGCAGCCCTCAGAGGTTAAACAATGGTCCTAACCACTTTTATAGCAATTTTGTAAGGTCAAAAGGCAATTTGGCACATTCAGGCACTTTGCTCAGTATTCGTCTCACCCAGGGACAAATTCTAACTGGGATTCATCTCACCCAGGGACGAATTCTAAATTCGTCTTTGGTTAGGATGAATTCCAGGTTTAACGGGCAAAAAGAAGAATGCCACCAAGTGGTAGCCGAGGATAGTCAATTATTTCCTCCTAATGTGCATGCGCGTGTATGTGGGTAGATTGGTCGTTGGAAGACTGTCACAAGGGCAGTCATGGAAGCCCAAGTCAGGGAGGAGTCTCCTCCCTCTTGGGAAGGCATGGCCGCCACATGGCATCCCTGCATGCCCCTCCAAAGAGACCCCTTGGGTCTATAAAATGGTGGACTTTCCCACCCAAATAAGGACAAGTTGGAGGCATTTTCAAGCAACGAAGTGCTACCAAATTGAACACCCCATTGCACCCTTTTTTGATTCACTTTTTCACATCCTTAATCTATTTCGCAAGAGAGGTTATTGGGTGGCTATTGGAAGCATGGATCCGAACCCAAACCCAACATTTAACCACCTTAATCCACCAATTTGCCGACAACCCATTCCAAGAGATTTTGGGCCCATCCCTAGTGGATTGGCATCGAAATCAAGTTCTAACGGGGGCGGCCCACTTGGGCACCCCACACTTTTTTGTTAGTTTCATTTTTGTCTATTCTGTTATTACTTTTTTATCCTACATTACACTCTATGTTGTTTAGATAGCTCACAATCTTGATTTCAGAAGACATTTATCAAATATTATCATGCTTTGTCGATTTTGTGGCCCTCACTAACTTGCAGGTAGCGATGTCAAATTCCCATGGATAGAAGCCAAATTGGGAGAATCCGACCATCTGGGTCATTACAAAATGGCCCCAATTACTTAACCTTTGTGTTTGTAGATCTTCTGGAGGTCCCGAGGTTCGACATTTAGACGGCATCACTTCGGTTTTTCATCACAGGCGAATTCGTCCTACCCAGGGACGAATTACAACAGAATTCGTCCTGACCAAGGACGAATTTTAGTTGAATGCAGATTGGCCGACTGTTTCGATGACAGTGGCCCTCTGGTAATGTTTCCTGGTTCATGTTCAAATTGCGAGTTATTTGGAATCAGTTTAGTCATCATTTTGTTAGGTTTTATGCATGCATCTTTTATCGTTTTAGAGAACAAGTGCTTCTTCTTTGCAACAGGTGCTACTAACAATGTCGTTGTGTCTCTGAACGTAGGATAAGCAGTGAGAAGCGAAGATTCATCAGCATAAGCGGTGACAATGCTTTGGCCTGCCCATTTCAAATGTGGGCATGTGGAAGAAGGATTTATTGATCACGATTGTAACCAAATCCATTTAACGCTCCTAACCCCTAAAAAGGGAGGAGGCAATTTTGTAACCGAGGTTAAAGAGTTAAATAAAAGGGCTGTGATTTCTCTAAATTCTTGTATCTCATTTCAATTTGCCTCTTTCATTTAATGCACTTCACATTTTAGGACTTAAGCGTTAGTTTGATTTTGAATGCATCGAAATAGTTTTCCTTTCAAAACTTCTGGAATCTCATGCTTTCAACCACAAAAAATGGTGACTCTGCTAGGAAATGCTCCTAAGCATTTCAGATGAAGAACCCAATCCGAAATCATGAAAACCAAATATTAGAGAAAATAACATCATTTAGCTATATTCGAAGAAAAAGGGGTAAATAACTTCAAATTAAAACAAATGGACCATTTTTTGTTGCTTAGTGTGTGAATTGTGATTCATTTTACATTCTTGAGATAATCCAGATGCCATCATTTGTTTTGCATTTAGGCTATAGAGTATCACTCATTAAAAATATGCCTCTCCATTGCTCCACTTCCTACCAAGCATCCATAGCCCCGATGGATATGACCTTGATCTCTTCTAGACCTTGCTCTACTACCAACTAGGTGTCTATAGCCCCGGTAGAGATTATCCGAATCAACTAGGTATTAGTTTAATTTTGCATTTATTTCTTTTCTTTTTAATTTTTCTAGACATTGCTCCACTGCTATTCAAGCGTCCATAGCCCCAGTGAAGATTATCTATACCTTTTGATTGATTTGAATTTTATTTTCTTCTTTCTTTTTATCAAGAATTGTACTTGCTTTGCAAAATTTTCCTTCCACCTGGCTTAGAGACCATTTAAGGCTAAATATGGAGTGTATCATATTTTCACCTTAATTTACAAACCAAAATGACTTTATCCTTCAATATTTCAAATAATATCCAAACATATATGAGTTATATGTGGAGCTTTAAAGAAATATTTCATTTTCCCCAAAATTCACTATCTTAGTCCAAAATCTGAGAATGATTACTAAACTATTCCATTTCCTTTTCATCAATTTTACTTGGCTTTAGATTAAGCAAACCATCCTACATGCCTAAGAAACAAGACAAAATCAAAAACCCATAAGCCTAAACTCAGCCTAATGAAAACTGACATGTAAGAAAATAGCAAAGATTTGTAAAACAAAGGACTATGTACAAAAGTGCCACATATAGAAAAAAACTAAAAGCCAAAAGCGTGAAAACCCAAAAGCTATATACAATAATATATAAACATGGTACAAATGATACTAGAACTCAGCTGCTTCATGGGTGAAAGTAGTGCTTGAGTATCTTCTCATTAATAGGCAAATGAATATCATCTCCACTCAAATTTTTCAACCGAGAAGCATTTTCACCAAGTATTTTAGAAATTTGATAAGGACTAAGCCAAAGATAATCGAATTTATCATGGTCACCATTTTTCTCATGGGCCTTATCCCAAAGCAAAACCAAATTAGAAATTCTAAAATCTATAATTTTAGCCCATTTATCAAACCATATTTTAATAATGTCCTAGTGTTTACTAGAATGAAGCAAGGCCTCCTCTCATTTTTCATCTAGATGCATGAGGTGAGTGAGACGAGCTTCAATTTTATCATCTATTTCTAGACATATTTCATGAATTGTAAGATTTGCAATTTAATATTAGCGGGAAAAATTGGATCTTTACCATACACAAAATTGTAAGGTGAAGTTCCAATGGATTCCTTAATTCTTATTCTATCTTCCGATAATGCAAACTTTAATTTATTGTGCCAATCCCTAGGTTTATGTTCAAGAAATTTTTTTATAATTGAAAATAATTTTTTATTAGATGATTCAGCTAATCCATTACCTTACAAATAATAATTAGAAGAATGTTTGATGCTCACCTTATTATCATATGCCCATTCTACAAAAAAAAGTGAAACAAAAGTAGATCCATTATCACAAACATTTGAATGTGGCATTCCAAACTTGGTCATAATGTATTCTTCCAAAAATTGAATGACAACCTTTGTAGTACAATTTTTGGTAGGGATAGATTTCATCTATCTAGTAAAATAGTCAAAGGTGGTAAGAATGTACTTATGGGAAGTTGAAAATTTAGGTCTTATAACCCCTAAAAAATTTAGGCCCCATTGAGAAAAATATCTCATATCAACTATAGGTTACAATGGCATAGGTGTCTATCTCTTTCTATTGGTAGCAATCTAACATATATGGTAAGACCACACATGGAAATAGGTATATTTGAAGATGTGTGGCCAATAGTAGCCAGTTCTCAATATCTGGTGTACCATGGCATTTGTAGAACCATACCCCATACCATACTTACCATGAAACTCATGTAAGAAATGAGTGGATTCTTCCTTATTCAATCAAAAAAGAAATATTCCTTCATGATTATTCATGTATAATACACCAGCGTTAATCATAAAGTCCACATATTTTAAATGAAGAGCCCTTATTTGTGTGGAATTTTGGAAATTTTGAGTAGTTGTGTTGTCATTGATGTCAAGAGACAATGTCAGTGATGTCAAAAGTCAATGCAAGGAATTGACAAAAGGAGGGTTAAAATATTTATATTTTAAGCCCAAGATATTTGGTTTAAAAGCTTCACATGATTGGTCAAAAGGTTGGCAAAATACCCTGGAGGAAGAAAACACCTAGGCCCAAAGGAAATAATATTATAATATTAAGTATTAAAGATAAGCCTAAGGTTAATTAATTATAATATTTATATTATAATTAATTTATAATATAAATTAATTAAACCCTAAGTTAGGGTTGGGCACAAAATATTAAACTTAATATTTTCCCCGTCAATGTCAAAGCAAGGGAGGATATGGTATTTATACCATAATGTTTGGATGGCATAAAGTAAGTCTCCGATTTGCGCATGCGAAAGGCTAATAAAAATATTCGTGCGATTTCGTGAGCAAGGCATAAGATGAAGGTTTTTAATTTCTAAAGGCTTAAGGTGGACTACAAATGGATAAAGCAGAGAGAGTGTGCACTTCTATCACCATCCACTCGGGTGGTCTAGTGGCAAGGCTTGGTGCATAAGACTTTGGCGGAACAGAGGTCCCGCGTTCGATTCCCAATGGTAGTAGAGGGAAGAGTTTTTGCTTCATTCATTTTTGGTGCCAACGGAGGTTAGAAAAGGAGGGAAGCACTTTGTTGTGGTTGTGTGGGTGTGTAGCCCGAGTGGTTGCCTAGCCATGGCTAAGGTGCTAGGTGGGCGGTGAACGTGAGTTCAAATCGCATGGAGTGCATGGTGGTGTTTGTGGCGTGCAAAAATAAATTTTGATTAAAGTGGCAAAGGTATGATTTAATATTTTAATTTTTGCCATATGTTGATTTAAGGATTGGAGATTATAAGGGTGTGCAAGGAATTTTGTTGGTGTAATTTGGAATATATGTTGGGTTGAGAATTGGAGAGGATAAGGTGTATTCAAGGACTTTATTATTGTAATTTGAAATTTATTTTGAGTTAGAATATTAAAGTATTTGGAAGGTTGAAACTTGGTTGAAATATTTTATGTTGAGTTGGAGTTAAAAGGAGTTATAGGGATATTGTCATTATAATTGTTTTTGTGAGTGAATGATTTATTGATTGAAGATTTATTTTTAAGGAAGGAGTAATAAGGTGTATTTGTGACTTGACATTTTATTTGTATTTCTTGTATGGTGAAATATTTGTTGAGGTAAATATTCCTGTGGAGATTTTGAGATAGGTTGTTGCTATCTAACCTAGAGTTGGCAAAAGGATTTGGTTGTGAGTAAAATAGGTTTTGAAGACATATCTCCATCAAAACAAAAGGTATGGGCACATCATCCTTATGATTAAAATATTTTTGGATTGAATGTTGTGAAATGCAAAGGTGGAGTGAAAAGGATTGTTTGATAAGCATTGTTGGAAATGTTTGAGTGAGTTTTCATATGCATGATTGGTGAATGTTTAAGAGAACATTTGAGTTAGATATTGAGGATTATTTGAGTTAGGGTTTGAGACCCACATTGTGCTCTTTGTTTGGAGAAGTATGGAAACACTTGTTTAGGGTTTGTGAGCAAGTTGTGTTTCATTGATTGAATGATTGAGTGAAAGTTCTTGAGCATTGGTTTTGAGTGATATTGAAAGTGAATGTGCAAACATTAGAAATCAGATTTGTGAAAGTGACAGACTTAATGATTGAGTAGAACATATTGAGTTTTTGATAGAGTACATCATTCTCTATATGTTCCAGAGGTTAAACAAATTCTGAATAGAATATGTCTAAACTGCTTCAAGTTAAAGGAATTACTTTGAAGATTAGACAAAGCAATTGATAACATTGTGTGCAAGATTTGAGATTGATTGAGCATATCTTGTGAGTTGTATTGAGCATGTGTTTGAGAATATTTGAGTAAGCTTTTGTGAAAGCTTAAGGAAAAAGTTGAGCAAGCTTTTGTGAAATCTTGTAGGTAGATTTGAGGTAAGTCTTGGTGAAGACTTGTAGGTAGATTTGAGGTAAGTCTTGGTGAATACTTGAGAGCAAATTGAGCAAGTTCTTGAGAGGACTTGAGGGCAGATTTGAGGTAAGTCTTGGTGAAGACTTGAGAGTAGATTGAGCAAGTTCTAGATAGGACTTGGAGGTATATTTAAGGCAAGTCTTTGTGAAGACTTGAGAGCAGAGTTGATTTATTTGTTCAAGCTTTGTGTTAAGGCTTGGGGTAAATTTGAGCAGATTTGATTTGTGATTTGTTCAAGCTTTGTGTTAAGGCTTGGGGAAAATCTGAGCAGAGTTGATTTGTGATTGGATCAAGCTTTGTGTTAAGGCTTGGGGAAAAATTGAGCATATATTTTGGTGTAGATTTGAGAGTACATTTATGCTACATTTGAGATAGATTTGAGAGCATATTTGTACTAGACCAAGGATAATGTTTAGTGCAGATTTGAGATAGAGATTGAGTAGAGCTAAGAGTAAGCTTTGGAGGTGACAGAGTAGAGGATAGCAGTCTCTAGTGGATAGAGATCCATTAGCCAGGGTAGTGAGGATAGAGGTCTTATGAGTGAGGATAGAGGTCTTCTATGGAGAGAGATCCACAAGCCAATGTAGTGGGGGTAGTAGTCTTCTAGAAGATCACCAACCATAGTAGAGGAGAAAGAGTTCTCCTGTGGATAGAGATCCATGAACCAAAGCAAAGGGAAAGAGTTCTCCTGTGGAGTGTGATCCATGAATCAGCTAGGAATATAGAGTTCTTCTATGGAGAGAGATCCATGAACCAGTTGAGGAGAAAGAGTTCTCCTGGGTCAAGTTCCACGAACCAAATGAAAGGGAAAGGGTTCTCCTATGGAGAGAGATCCACAAATTAGAGCATTGGGGGATTGGTGTCTCCTTTGGATAGAGGTCCATAAACATTGTAATAGGGAAGTGATTCCCAAGAGATTTTTTGAGAAAATTTTAGTAGAAATATTTTCTCTATGGAGTAGCCCACATTGGGTGAACCACGTTAAATTGGTGTCTCTATTGTGTGTGATGATTTGTGCATTGCTTTGATTACTGTTGTTGATATTTCCATTGATATATTGGATAATATTGTTTGAGAAAGAAAAGTAAAAGTTGGTCTTATATTGTTCACCCCCCTCTTAGTATAAGCTTGTGTTCTTCAATTGGTATTAGAGCATGTTCCTTCGGAAGAGTTTAACAGCTTGAAGGAAAAGTATACAGGAACACAAATGGTATCTCAGAGTGGATCTTCAAAAAATAAGGCACCATTGTTCGATGGAAATAATTATGCATTTTGGAGTATAAGAATGAATATTTACCTAATGGCACAAGAAAATGAGATATGGCAAGCAGTTGAGGATGGGTACACACCACTAGCTACTCCTCTAGATAAAGATGGTAAGCTCCTACATATGAATAATTCAAAGGCAATGAATGCAATATTAAGTGGTTTACATGAAGCAAAGTTTGTAAAAGTTATGCATTGCACATCAGCAAAAGATATTTGGGAAAAGCTGAAGAAAATATATGAGGGAGATAAAAAGGTCAAGATGGCAAAATTGCAAAATCACAAGAAAACATTTGAAGACTTGAATATGAAGGATGAGGAAGACATTGCTACATACTTACTTCATGTGGATGAGGTTGTTAACTCCATGCAAGGACTTGGGTTTAAAGTTGAAGAATCATATGTTTGTCAAAATATTTTAAGGTCACTTCCTAAGAGGTATAGTGAAAAGGTTTCAACCATAGAAGAAACAAAATATATTGAAACTTTGACTAGGGATGAGTTACATGGAACTCTCACAGCTTTTGAGATGAGAATAGGAAAGGATCCTATCCCCAAGATAGAGGTAGCCTTCAAAGTAGAAAAGAAGACAAAGGATAAGAAGTCAGATTCAAGTGATGAGTCATCCAGTGATGAAGAAGTAAACTATGGCAGAAGGAACAAGGACTCAAGGAAGCACAAAGGTACAAAAATAGTTAGGTGTTTCAATTGTGGTAAATATGGTCACTATGCATCTAACTATCTAGAATATGGAAGTAGCAGTGGTGAAGAAAAATAGGATCATAAGAACAGGGAAGCAGGAAAATCCAGGTATCAAAAGAAAAATAGGTATGGATAAAACAAGCATGAAAATAAGTTTTTCCAAAGGCATAAGAAGATTTTTTATGCAGATAATATAGGCAAGAGTTCAAGTGATAGTGATGAAAGATCTTTAGGTAATGAAGAAGAAGAAATTATCTTCTTGGCAATAGAGGAAGAAGGAAGTGCTTCTATTGGAGATAAATCTGAAAGATATGAGGATGCTCTTGAAGACAAAGGAGTAGAAGAAGAATAAAAAAATGAAGAGGAAGGAGAAGTTGATCTTGAAGGTGAGCTTATTTCTGCTCTTAAGGAATTGAGAAAGGTAAGAAAGTAGAACTCAAAACTCAAGCTTCAATTTCAAGAATGTGATGAAGAGAAAGGAAAGCTTATACAAGATCTAACAAACTCAATATCTAAGACAAGGAGATTTAAAGAAAAGTTAGAGGTAAAAGTTTTAGAATGTGAAATATTAGAGCATGAGGTAGATTCACTAAGGAAGGAAGTGAAAGAGTCTAAAGATAAGCTACATAGGTTTGGGAAAATCTCAAAGACCTTGGATAAGATTATCAATGTACAAAGATCTTCATCAAACAAGATAGGACTTGGTTTTGAAGAAGGACAAAGAGAACAAGGAGGTGAGTTAAGCTCAAGCTCCAGAGAAGAAGTTTTAGAAGAAGAGAGTGAAGGATAAAGTGAGACTTATGAGGATAAGTTGAAAAATAGAAGGTTCAACAAGGAAGGAAACAATGCACAAATGAGGAACAAGGAACATCATAGGGAAGAAAGGACTAAGAGACCAATGGGGTCAAGGAAATATTTCTTCAAAGGACGTTGCTTCTCATGTCATAGGTTTGGTCACAAGGCTATGCAGTGCAAGACACATGAAAAGAAGGAATATGGTTTCACTAAGAGAAATTTCAGAAATGGACATCTCTTTCAAGGGTATTGTCACTCTTGTAATCAGTTTGGTCATAAAGCAATTCATTGTAGGGTTCATGATAGGAATGGATATGGCTTCACCAGGAGGAACTTCAAGATATTTGCACCTTCAAGGAACCACAACATTAAGTGTTATAAGTGCAATAATGTTGGGCATATGGCTAAGTGGTGTAGAACAAAATTTCCAGAGACAAGCAGGAACAGGAATACTCAAAAGAATTAGAAGGATCAATTGAGGAAGAAGGTGGACAAAGAAAAAGAGCAGTGTATGTTGGGAGTAGAGATACTCCCACCCCAAAATTAACCACCTCAAGGAGAGGAGGTGGGGAGGGGGATGAGCTAAGAGTCTTATATTTAGCCCCAAAGGTGTCCCTTTGCCATTGATGTCAAAGGGGGAGAGATTTGAGTTAGGGGGAGAGCATTCAATCAAGGGGAGCAATTTCTCAAGGGGAGCATAATTGGAAAAAGGAAAAAAGAATGGTTAAGGAAAAAGGGTTGCCATCAATGACAAAGGGGGATATTGTTGGAAATTTTGAGTAGTTGTGTTGTCATTGATGTCAAGAGACAATGTCAGTGATGTCAAAAGTTAGTGCAAGGAATTGACAAAAGGAGGGTTAAAATATTTATATTTTAAGACCAAGAGATTTGGTTTAAAGCTTCACATGATTGGTCAAAAGGTTGGCAAAATACCTTGGAGGAAGAAAACACCTAGGCCCAAAGGAAATAATATTATAATATTTATTATTATAATATTAAGTATTAAAGATAAGCCTAAGGTTAATTAATTATAATATTTATAATATAATTATATTAATTAAACCCTAAGTTAGGGTTGGGCGCAAAATATTAAACTTAATATTTTCCCCATCGATATCGAAGCAAGGGAGGATATGGTATTTATACCATAATGTTTGGATGGCATAAAGTAAGTCTCCGATTTGCGCATGCGAAAGGCTAATAAAAATATTCATGCGATTTCGTGAGCAAGGCAAAAGATGAAGGTTTTTAATTTTTAAAGGCTTAAGGTGGACTACAAATGGATAAAGGAGAGAGTGCACACTTCTATCACCATCCGCTCGGGTGGTCTAGTGGCAAGGCTTGGCACGTAAGACTTTGGTGGAACAGAGGTCCCGCATTTGATTCTCGATGGCAGTAGAGGGAAGAGTTTTTGTTTCATTTATTTTTGGTACCAGCAGAGGTTAGAAAAGGAGGGAAGCACTTTGTTGTGGTTGTGTGGGCGTGTAGCTCGAGTGGCTGCCTAGCCATGGCTAAGGTGCTAGGTGGGCGGTGAACATGAGTTTGAATCGCATGGAGTGCATGGTGGTGTTTGTGGCATGCAAAAATAATTTTTGATTAAAGTGGCTAAGGTATGATTTAATATTTTAATTTTTGCCATATGTTGATTTAAGGATTGGAGATTATAAGGGTGTGCAAGGAATTTTGTTGGTATAATTTGGAATATATGTTGGGTTGAGAATTGGAGAGGATAAGGTGTATTCAAGGACTTTATTATTGTAATTTGAAATTTATTTTGAGTTAGAATATTAAAGTATTTGGAAGGTTGAAATTTGGTTGAAATATTTTATGTTGAGTTGGAGTTAAAAGGAGTTATAGGGATATTGTCATTATAGTTGTTTTATGAGTGAATGATCTATTGATTGAAGATTGATTTTTAAGGAAGGAGTAATAAGGTGTATTTGTGACTTGACATTTTATTTGTATTTCTTGTATGGTGAAATATTTGTTGAGGTGAATATTCCTGTGGAGATTTTGAGATAGGTTGTTGCTATCTAACCTAGAGTTGGCAAAAGGATTTGGTTGTGAGTAAAACAGGTTTTGAAGACATATCTCCATAAAAACAAAAGGTATGGGCACATCATCCTTATGATTAAATTTTTTTTGGATTGAATGTTGTGAAATGCAAAGGTGGAGTGAAAAGGATTGTTTGATAAGCATTGTTGGAAATGTTTGAGTGAGTTTTCATATGCATGATTGGTGAATGTTTAAGAGAATATTTGAGTTAGAGATTGAGGATTATTTGAGTTAGGGTTTGAGACCCACATTGTGCTCTTTGTTTGGATAAGTATGGAAACACTTGTTTAGGGTTTGTGAGCAAGTTGTGTTTCATTGATTGAATGATTGAGTGAAAGTTCTTGAGCATTGGTTTTGAGTGATATTGAAAGTGAATGTGCAAACATTAGAAATCAGATTTATGAAAGTGATAGACTTAATGATTGAGTAGAACATATTGAGTTTTTGATAGAGTACATCATTCTCTATATGTTCTAGAGGTTAAATGAATTTTGAATAGAATATGTCTAAACTGCTCAAGTTAAAGGAATTACTTTGAAGATTAGACAAAGCAATTGATAGCATTATGTGCAAGATTTGAGATTGATTGAGCATATCTTGTGAGTTGTATTGAGCATGTGTTTGAGAAAATTTGAGTAAGATTTTGTGAAAGCTTAAGGACAGATTTGAGCAAGCTTTTGTGAAAGCTTGTAGGCAGATTTGAGGTAAGTCTTGGTGAAGACTTGTAGGCAGATTTAAGGTAAGTCTTGGTGAAGACTTGAGAGCATATTGAGCAAGTTCTTGAGAGGACTTGTGGACATATTTGAGGCAAGTCTTGGTGAAGACTTGAGAGCAGATTGAGCAAGTTCTAGAGAGGACTTGGAGGCATATTTGAGGTAAGTCTTTGTGAAGACTTGAGATCATAGTTGATTTATTTTTTCAAGCTTTGTGTTAAGGCTTGGGGTAAATCTGAGTAGAGTTGATTTGTGATTTGTTCAAGCTTTATGTTAAGGCTTGGGGAAAATATGAGCAATAGTTGATTTGTGATTTGATCAAATATTTGTGTTAAGGCTTGAGGATAGATTTGAGGATAGAGTTTGGTGTAGATTTGAGAGTAAATTTGTGCTAGACATGAGATAGAATTGGAGCAGATTTGTACTAGACTGAGGATAGTGTTTAGTGTAGATTTGAGACAGAGATTGAGCAAAGTTGAGAGTAAGATTTGGAGGTGACAGAGCAAAGGATATTAGTCTCCAGTGGATAGAGATCCATTAGCTAGGATAGTGAGGATAGAGGTATTCTATAGAGAGAGATCCACAAGCTAGTGTAGTGGGGGCATTAGTCTTCTAGAAGATCACCAACTAGAGTAGAGGAGAAAGATTTCTCCTATGGATAGAGATCCACGAACTAGAGCAAGGGGAAAGAGTTCTCCTGTGGAGTGTGATCCATGAAGTATCTAGGAAGATAGAGTTCTTCTATGGAGAGAGATCCACAAACCAGTTGAGGAGAAAGAGTTCTCCTGGGTCAAGTTCCACGAATCAGAGAAAAGGGAAAAGGTTTCTCCTATGGAGAGAGATCCACAAATTAGAGCATTAGGGGATTGGTGTCTCCTTTGGATAGAGGTCCATAAACATTGTAATAGGGAAGTGTTCCCAAGAGATTTTTTGAGAAAATTTTAGTAGAAATATTTTCTCCGTGGAGTAGCCCACATTGGGTGAACCACATTAAATTGGTGTCTCTATTGTGTGTGATGATTTGTGCATTGCTTTGATTACTGCTATTGATATTGCCATTGATATATTGGATAATATTGTTTGAGAAAGAAAAGTAAAAGTTGGTCTTATACTGTTCACCCCCTCTCAGTATAAGCTTGTGTTCTTCATGGAATTAAAATGTGAAGGACACTTACCATTCAAAGGAAATAAACAATATCAATATACCATTTGTCTTGCATGACATCCTCTACATTATATTGTTGACAAGAAATCTAAGGGATAATCTTTGTAAGTATTCTTGTCAAGCCTTTTCTCTAAACTAGCTTCATTGGATGGATTCCTAGATCAAATTCCTATAAGGTAGACATCCACTTTCCTTAATTTCATCTAGTTCATTATGCATCAACATGGTTTTTACAGTAGGGTCAGGTACAATGGCAAAAAATCTACTATGCAAAATGTAATGCCTAATATTTTTGACAATTATTCGACATGCTTGAATCTAACAAAAAAATTATGTATATTATTTCCTACAATTTTGATTATCAGGATAAAATGAGGAACCTCTCCTTTCTCCTTTCACAAGGCAAAATGTGTCTCTGTAGTTTTCCTAGTATTGGTTTTCCTTGATCCACACAAGGTCTTAATCAAATAATATTGTTTATTAGTCATCTGTGCCACTTAAAACAAAGTGATATTAGCTTTTATTTTCTTAAAATCATCAACAATGTTACAAGCAATTTTATCAAAACTTTACACCTTTTGAGGTGGTTTAGATTATTCAATTTGAGTGAGAGGTGTGGGATTCTTATTTGACTTAGTATCTAGTGGAATAATGGGATTTTTTGGAGGATTAGAAGAATTATTTGGGGTCTTACTCTTATTCCTCAAGTGGTACTTGTGATTCCCCTTTTTAAAATACCTAAAGGCATAAAATTCTTCTTCTATGGTATCATCCTCCTCTTATTTCTCACTTTCAAAATCAAAAGTTTCAACAACTGAAGCATACCCCTTGGCTCTACTTGAACTAGCTTAATGGGAAGAATCCTCATTAGGCACTATTTCCTAATCATCCTTGTCTTGTTTCAAAATACCTATGGGCTTCTAAAGCACTGGGAATTCATTTTCATTGTGCTCGTTAGTGGAATGCATCATACACCAATTATTCCTAGCAAAATCTAAAATATTAACAATTGCATGAGATTGGCTAGAACTAGCATTATTCTAATTAGTAACCTAACTAGGCACACCCCCATTGTTTGGTCGTGTGTACCACTATTTCTTCTAAAAATTATAGTTTCTATTTTGTTGTGAGTTTTGTGGTGCCTAATTTTGGAATTAAATCATATAACTACTTAGCTTCCAGACCAACCTCACACATTTTTTTCCTTTGGGTAGCTTTACTAGCTTCCATGTATCATTATTGTTTATAGAGGTTATTTCCTCTTTCATGGATTCTTGTCATACATTTTGAGTACAAGCCTTCTCATAGCTAGATGGTTCTAGATGTGTACTAGCCAATAAAGCATAATTGACTACATCTCCCCTAGGATCATGGGAGTCATCATCCCCATACAATTGTAAATTTTCAAGTTGCTGCAAAACTATATTCATTTCACTAGCTTGGCTTCTAGTGAATCTTCTCTAGAAATTCTGATCCAACATTTGAAAATATATATGATGTTGTAATGTTCTTTTGCCTCTTTATGGAAAGTCTTTTTCAATATCCATCGGTGAAGAACTTACTGATATCCGTGGAGAAGGACTTGGAGTGGTGGTTGAAGTACTTGATGTAGTACTCCTGCTTAGGCTTGGAGGGGGTGACATGCCTTTGATTTTCTTTGGAGACACATGTTGTACCTATGAAGAACTTACATCTTGGGACTCATCATCAACAAAAAATATTTTATGACCCCATTCTTCCCCTTCATCAAAAATTATATCCCTGGAGAGTATAACTTTATGAGTCTTGGGATTTTAGAGTCTATATGCCTTTGTAGACTCACAATACCCTACAAATATACAAGCTTGACTCTTTGGATAAATCTTCTTCATTTTCTCATCAGGAATGTGTGCATATGCTAAAGAACCAAACACTTTGAAGTGCTTTACATTAGGTTTCTTTTTGTACCACCCCTCATAAGGAGTGACACCATGTAAACTAGAAGTAGGACTTCTATTTAGAATATATACACTGGTTCTTATAGTTTATTCCCAGTACATATGAGTTAGATGATTAATCAGAAGCATCGATCTCGCCATTTCAACTATGGTGTGGTTCTTTCTCTTGGCCACACCGTTCTGTTCTGGGGTATAAACAATGGTGAATTTCCTTTTAATCCCACTTGCTTTACAATATTTCAAAAATACTTTTGAGGAGTATTCACCTCCTCGATATGTCCTAAGACATTTTACATAATTCCCACTTTGATTCTCTACATTGTTTCTAAAATCTATGAAGAAATCAAAAGATTCATCTTTATGTTTCAAAAAATAAATCTAGCACATTTTAGAGAATTCATCTATAAAAGTGAGAAAATAAGAATAGTTTTCAAGATTCTATGTTTGCATTGGTCCACAAATTTCTGAATGTACTAACTAAAGTGGATAGATGGATCTCCATGCTTGTCCTTTTAGAAACTTCAACCTTGAGTGCTTTCCCCAAGCACATCCTTCACAGACATCCTTTTGTTCATTGATTTTGGGAAGTCCTGTCACAATAGATTGAGAAGTGAGAAGTTTCAAGCTAGCAAAATTAAGGTGACCATATCACAAGCACCAAAGCACACTTGGATTTGTTATAGCTACATTTGCAAGTTGAGCTCCTCCTAGCTCACCAAATTTGAGAGGGAATAACTAGTTCTTGGTCATAGGGACCTGCGTGATGACACGATTACAATTATTTTTATCAAAAATGATACATTGTCCTTCATCAAATACAAGCTTGTAATTGTTTTCCATCATTTTTCCAATGCTTAGAATATTGTGTTGGAGCTTTGGAGTGTAATAGATGTCATGAAATTTATTTAGTCCTTTTTTTGGAACCTCCATGGCTCCAATACCATCTACTTGCAATGTCTTATCAACCCCTAATTTCATTTGGGATTTATAAGTGGAATATAGAGTAGCAAATAAATGTTCTTTTCCACTCATTTGGTTTGAACAATCAGTATCCAGAATCCATGTGTCATTTAGATTGTGTTTTGATTGTCCATATGAAAGAAAAATATTAGAGGCACCATCTTCTTCTCCATAATTACCATATTGACTACTTCTGCCTTGTGAATATTTTGACCAGTAGTCACGAGAGAAGTGACATGGCTTGCCATAATTGAAACAAGCTGATTTTGACTTGTCACTTCCTCACCCTTGATTTCCACTTTGTCCTTGATTTCCTCCTCAATTTTTATTTCCACCTCTTTGATGATTGCCTCCCCTATATGAGTTTCCTCCTCTATTGGAATTGCCTCCTCTGTTCTGGTTGCCTCCTCTATTTTGATTGCCTCCTCTGTAGTTGCTTCTGCATCTACCTCTTTGCTTGCCCCTAGATTGACCACTTCCCCATCCTCTTCCATTTTTTTCATTGGAAGTGAAGGCCTTATCATCGCCTCCATAGCTGGTTGAAGGAGTTTCAGAAACCTCTCTTCATGTGACATTAACGATTCGATTAATGCATCGAATGTTAAAATAGAAATATATTTGTATTCTTCTATAATTATGGCAATATGGTTCTATTCCTATGTAAGTGTTCACAACAATTTTGTTACAATTGTCTCAAGCATGATTTTTTTGCCTAGTGTAACCATTTTACCTACAATTGCTTTTACTCTAACATAATAATCACTGACTTTTTCATCATCTTTTGTTGAAAGATTTTCAAAATATTTCTTTAGTTTTTTAAGCCTTACCTGCTTCACTTGATTAATACCCTGTAATCCATCACTCAATGCTTTCCATGTAGCTTGTGCAATTGTACAAGCGACGATTCTAGGGAATATGCTTTTCTCCAATGCAACTTGGAGATGAGAAAGAGAAGAAGAGTTGCTCTTTTTATCTTATTTTCATGTTCTCTTTTCTACAACACTTAGTGTTGTCCAGTATGAGGGTTCTATGTAGCCCTCTTCTATTATGTCCCACAAACCTCTTCCTATGAGCAAGGTCTTCATATTTATAGACTATTACTCATAGTCATAATCGTTAAATTCTGGTATAGGTAAGCTATTGTGTGAGGCCATAGTTACCAAAAACTCTCTTTATTTCACAGTTGCAATAAAGTACTTTGCTTTTTGAAATAATGAAAGAAGAAGAAGGAAGAAATAAGAGATTTCAAACTTAAGTCAAATATGACTTGTTCTACTCTATCATTCACTGTTTATTCCTCTTGATGCGGGGATGTTATCTCTTGATTCACAAAATTATCTACTAATTCTTCTTCGTTGTCACTTATCAATATTATTTTCGGTGATTCTGGTTCTAAGATTTCCACTAAAATACTATAGTGTGTAAACTTTGATTCTTGTGGTGCAGCTTATACGGATTCTGATTGTTCAAATTGACTCTTGAATAAGTTATCTTCAAATTCTACATCGTACCCTGAGTTAGGATGCCTTTTATGTGCTATCACTACATTTTGAAGTTGGCTAAACACAATGTTGAGCCCATAACCTCTTACTTTTTCATCAAATCTCTTTGCACCTTCTCTTGCTAGAATTGCACATAAGGCATGATAACATCCATTTGGTCTTATCATCAATGCCTCTTTACAATTTAACAATTTGGATATTTTGTCTCTTTTACAAAAAAAAAGTTAAGCCTCTTAGGCTTATTACACATAAGTTCTACAGTTTATGATTCCTTGAATCAAGTGAAAAATTTATCCTTCAATTACAATAATTGTCTCTTAGACAATGTATTTCTTTCTTATATAATATATATTAAAAAATACATATTACTATTTAATAGATTAAAAAATAATTGCTTTAAAAAAACTTTAGAAAAGCAATTATAGTTAATATATTAAATATAATATAATTAATTTTAATAATAATATATAAAAAAAAACTTTATATAAAAAATTTATCCTTCACAGGAATCGAACCCGTGACCTATTTCATGCAAGAATTCATCCTAACCAACTCGGCTACCACTGTCGATGAGAACCCAAGGGTAAGATTACAAGTATATTTTGTTTCGGATTTGATTTCAACATAAATAAAAAAAAAATCAAGCTTTCACTGTTGCTGGGTTTCAAACCCGCAACTTACAGGAATGCGAGCACCTTATGGCTAGCTCCACAAGCCAGTCAAGCTACGCAGCTCAACGGGAAGGCAAGGGAATCTTTCCTTCCTTATACTTCTCTCGGTTGTGCTTTAATTAAAAAAAATGGGATTTTTGTCCCACATTGACCATGCGAAGGAAAATGAAGGTGTTTAAAACCTTCAGTGAGCGAATACTCACTCAATTGCCTTTGGGAAATCAGTGATCACCCTTTTTGCCTCCTTCTCGAGAAATCACTCTTTGCCACGTTGCTTCCTTGAGCATATTATTTGTTGCCACGTTGCTTGTCCTCCTTATGCCACGTAATCGGTCCTTCTACCACATAATTGATCTGCATCAGTTTTGAGTCATCCAGTCTGCATCAGCCTTGTTCTCCTCTCGCCATGTGGTGCTCTTCGATTGGTTAATTTGAGTTGCTCCTACTTGTGTGCTTGTTGTGCGGGCCTGCTCCAGACCTCACCTTGATTCACAAATTACAAGCCTTTATCACATCGAATTGCATGTTGTAGGTCCTCGGGCCTGGTTCCTCCACCAACCTCGATTCTAGCACCCTCTCCAAATTTGGCTCTGATACCAAATGTGGGCACGTGAGAATTAGGAGAAATAGAAAAATGCAGAAATATTATATTCAACCTTTAGAAACATAAGAATTACAAAATTTAAATAGTGGTTGATTAAACAACCTTAGGAAATATAAGAGAAGTTAGAAAATTAAGAAGAATAGGGAGGAAAGGAGAAAGGGAATTTGGTGTTGTCTGCCTTGTCACCCATGCCGTCCAATCTGCCCAGTCAACTGTCATCCAAGTCAAACTACCTGCCTAGTCAGCTGTCATCCAAGGAGGTAAAAGGGTAAGATCCAAAGCTTACCATTGTAAATATTTTTTTTACTCCTTTTAACTGGCTTATTTTCCAACACTCATGTCACTGATTTATGCATATGGCTTCATAGTGTAGGACACATGAAAGACAATATAATGGGAATTTCAAAAACATGCGGTTTTTCTATGGGTATTGCTACTCATGTAATTAGTTTGATCACAAGGCAATAAATTGCAGGGTTCTTGACTGGAATAGATATGGCTTCATCAGGAGAAATCCCACGATATTTTCACCTCCAAGGAATAATAACATTAAGTGTCATAAGTGCAATAATGATGGACCTATAGTAAAGTGGTGTAGAGTAGACATTCCAGAATCAAGCATGAACAGGAATATGGATATGAATAGAAACAAGAATATGGACATGGACAAGGACAAGAACAAGAACATTCAAATGAATTAGAATGATCAGATGAGAAGGAAAGAGGATAAAAGTAAAAACCAATGCTTGTTGGGAGTAGAAATACTCCTACCCTAGAACTAACCACCTCAAGAGGAGGTGGGGGAGGGGCTAAGCTAATAAAATAATTTTTAGCCCCGAGCCCCAAAGGTGACCCTTTACCATTGATGTCAAAGGGGAGATATTTGGTATTTGAGCAAAGAGGAGAGATTTGAAAAGAGCATTGAGCTAGTGGGAGAAATGTCTCAGGGGGAATAGAACAAAAAAAGGTTAAATTTTTGGTAAAAAGAAATTAGGCTGCCATCAATGACAAAGGGGGTGATTGTTGGACATTTTGAGGAATGTTTGTTGTCATTGATGTCAAAAGCATTGTTGAGCAATATTCATCATCTTTGAGGACATTAGGAAAGCTCAGAGAATGAAGATCCAAGAAGGAGAAGTCAAATTAAATAATAATATTTTATTATTATTTTCGGCACCAAGATCAAGTTAAAGGAGATCAAGGACAAAGTTGAAAAGACCCACATGTTAATTTAAATTAAAATATTTTAATCCTTGATTAAAATTTTAATTTAAATATTGATAAGTGCTAAGGTTAATTTAAATATTTATTTAATATTTAAAATTAACTTTACTACAAATCTAATTTAAATTAAAGTATTTTAATTATTGATTAAAATTTTAATTTATTAATTTTGGGTGCTAAAGTTAAGTTAAATATTTATTTAATATTTAATTTTAACTTTCGAAATGTGCCGACGTTGAAGAAAGTAAAACCCTATGTATAAATATACCAAAATATTGGCATTTGAAATCATCCATGTGACTTGTGTTGGCTCGTGAAAAGAGAAGTAAAATTCACATGTGTAAATCGAGCAAGAGAAAGAGACAAATTTTGGCATCCTCCAAAATCAACATGAAGGGCTTGTAGCTTGGTTGGCAGCCAAGGGTTGCGGAAGACGTCGTTGTGGAAGTTGATGAAGGTTCGAAACCCGCACATGTAATTTTTGGGAAGAAGGACAAGTGTTTTGATTGTGTGCCGATCGAAGGGGAAAAGTAAAGGCACTCAAGTCCCTTATGGCTCTTGTGGAGCCACACATCCCAAATGGTTGGCGGTAGTGCTGCGAAGACGCTTGGGGAAGAACCAACATGGGTTCAAATCCCACCAAAGCCTTTTGAGTGCATTGAGGTATGTGATTTGAGTTAGTTGTCTTGGCTTGCAAAAATTTAAAGGGAAAATAATATTTTTATTTTTCTAAAGTAATTTTAAATTAAAGTTATTTGCATGTTATTTGGAGTGTAAATTATTTAGGGGAGTTAAAAGGAAGTGCAAAAATTTAATTTCTGGATTGGAATATTAGAGGCTAAGGAGTTATAAGGAAGGTTGAATTTTATATTTTAAAATTGAATAATGTTGAATATTATTTATTTCAAGTTGGAGATTATAAGGAGTAATTAAGTGCTAACTTTTGTATTGAAGAAAATTTTTGAAGAAGAGTTAGAATGATATTTTTGTCATCTAACCTTGGTGTTTGGTAAGGAAAGTGGTTATACTTGAGACAGGTTTTAAAGACTATTATTCATAAATAAAAAGGTATGGGCACATTCTTCATTGGATGAAATAATTAATTGATTGATTTTTTCTAAAAACAAGTTTAGAGTGAAAAATAAATTGGTTAAATTTTCCTTTGTGAGTTTTGGTTGAGACTTAATGATGAAGATTTTTCTGAAAGAGTGTTAATGCTACAAGATCTTGTTTTATTAGCATTGTTGAGAGTGGTTTTATGGAAATATATTTGATGCTAAGAGATCTTGTTTGATTAGCATTGTTGAGAGTGGTTTTCTAGGAAGAGATTTGATGCTAAGAGATCTTGTTTGATGAGCATTTTTGGACATTATTGAGTGATGATTTGCTGAAATATCATGAGTATCATTGTTATGTGATATTGGTTGATAAGAATTGTTGGAAATATTTTGAGTGAGTGTTCATATGCTTGGACTAGGGTTTGTAAGCAAGGATTGTTTCATGAGTGATTGATTGAGTAGAGTTTATTGAGCCTATTCAAGTGAATATGTGAAGTGATTGTTCAATATCTATAAAACAAATTATTCTATGTTTCGAATTGATTTGAGAAAAACGTTAAGAGTTGATGAGTGTGAAATATATTGAGTCTCTAATAATTCTCCATATGTTTATGTGATAAAAGAGATATTGAAAGTGATTGAGAATTTTTGAGTGTGAAGCATATTGAGTCTCTAACAATTTTCTACATGTTTCTAAAAGAGTGATTGAAAGTAATTGAGCATTGAAGTGAATGTGAAGCATATTGAGTCTCTAACAATTCTCTATATGTTTCTAAGAGATTTATTGAAAGTGATTGAGCATTATGATGTGTGTAGAGGTAAGTATTTGAGAAGACTTGTGGATATATTTGTGTGAGCTTTTGTGGAAGCTTACAATACAGATTGAGAGTAGATTTGGATAAGTTCTAGTGAGGACTTATTGACCAGATTTGGACAAGTTCTAGAGAGAACTCGTGGATGGATTAGTGCAAGCTTTTATGGAAATTTACAAGGCAAATTTGAGATAAGTCTTTGAGTAGAATTGTGAGCAGAGTTGATTGATTGATTTGTTCAAACCTTGAGGTAAGGTTTGGGGCATATCCAACAAAGTTGATTTGAGATTGAATCAAGCTTTGAGTTAAGGCTTGAGGATAGAGATTGAGGATAGATTTTTGCTAGACCAAAGTACTATGTTTATTACAGATCAGAGGATGGATATTGAAGATAGATTTGTGCTAGATCAAAGGACTATGTTTAGTACAAATTCAAAGATAGAGTTTGGTACAACTTTGAGGACAAGTTTGTGCCAGACCAAAGATAGAGTTTGAGCATATTTGTGCTAGACCGAAGGACTATGTTTAGTGTAGATTTGAGATAAATATTTGGAGGTGACAGAGTATAGATGACGATAGTATCTAGTGGATAGAGATCCATTAGCCAGGGCAGTGAGGACATGTGTCTTCGATGGATAGATATCCATTAGCCAAAGCAATGGGGGCAACAGTTCTTCTATAATATCATCAACTAGATCAAGAGAATAAAAAAGTTATCTTGTGGATAGATATCCACAAACTTGATTGGGGTATTGATGTCTCCTTTGGATAGAGGTCCATAAACATTGTAATAGAGAAAGGATTCCCAAGATATTGATTGAGGAAATTTTAGTGAAAGAGTTTCTTCGTGGAGTATCCCACATTGGGTGAACCATGTAAATTGGGTGTCTCTATTGTGTGTGATGATTTGTGCATTGCTTTGGTTATTGCTATTGATAATGTTATTGATTATATTGGATAATATTATTTGGGAAAGAAAATTTAAAAGTGATCTTATATTGTTCACCCCCCCTCTCAGTATAAGCTTGTGTTCTTCAAGTCCAAGACTAATTTGGTGTTACAATTATGGGACCAATTATGTGTCACTAGGGTCCCATTGAGCATACCATTAATCTATTATCATGTCCTATTGTCCTAGTTTGAACAATTAATTCTCATATGGAGAGATACAAAAGGTAATCAGCTAGGAGTATGAGGTTTATTTGGATCAGAGGCCTTTAGGTATGTTTTACAAGTTCAACTCCTTGTTATGATGTGATATATAGATGCACTTGAACTCTAGGGGGAAAAGGGATGTGAGTGATCAAATGAAAGCAACTAAAAATAAATAAAAAATTAGGCTACAAAGATGGTGATTTGCTAAATATCCTTTAAGATCTTCCTGCACAATAGGTCTGGATGTTATGTGTTAGTGGTGAATACTTCCTCTCCTCAGCATAGATGATCTCAAGTCAAAGTTACCAACATATACACACATAAATAGATGGGTTAGAGCATGAGAACCATAGATGGCTACCTAGAAAATTAGAAATGGAGGCCTCCCACACACACACATGTGCAAGTAAAACCCAAAAATAGGTAAAGCTTGAGAACGTACACATACATATAGAGATGTGTCAACATGAGAGCCACAAATGGTACTCAAAAAATTGTCACATAGGCCTTTAATTTATATATAGTTATATATGCAAACAATTTTACAAAGATTGTGCCAGAAGTGAGGGTTTGATTTACCCATAGGCAACTCAAGAGCTGACTGCTATACATAAAGAAATAAAAGGAAATATTACAACAAGAACAAATGCAAACTTGTCGATCGTTTATAAAGCTAAGACTACAATTATTTATAGATTACAAAGAGAAGGTTTTCCCTCAAAAACATATGGAGAGATTTCAAGATGACTACTGATTTTTGGTAGCTAGTCATATCTTCATTTAAGTTGTTGATCTCCTTGAAGTTTCTGGATCTAGAATTATGAATGCTAAATGTTTTTGAATCTTTGGATGAGCAACTACTGTCAATATTATCATCTACCCATTTTTGGGAACTCCTATAATTTGAGTGCAAAAAATATATTTATTTAATGCTCTAGATCTACAGGTTGCTTCTACTATAGCTCCATGTCAATACCATCCTTTGAAGAGATGTAATATTTCTTTTAGGAAAGGATAATACTTTTGAAAGATTGCACACCTAGTAATTTTTTATTTTTTTGGACAAGGGTAGTTTTCTTTGGATGCTTCCTCACCATTTATTATGACATTTTCTAAACTCCAGACTTTTGACCATAGGACCTCCACGTTAGAGTTTTTTCTTCCTATTTCTTGTCGGGACTTAATAAACTGTTGACTTTCAGACATAACCTTCTTGCATGTGAACTTTTTGATCGAAACTTTCTTTTGCACTTTGTCTGCTCTTGTAATTTTTTTTTTTAAATGATATTATTGAGAATGATAAACTTAGATCTTTTAAATGAAAATCCTTACAACAAAAATTATATAATAATTATAATAATATTAAAAAACATCATTTTTATGCTGTCAAATATGCTTTCACCAATAAATTAACAAAATTGTTTTTATATATAAAATATTATAGAGCTATCTTCTACGTTAAAATGAGCAAGGGATTCAATAAAAAGACGAAACTTTTATTTGAGAAATGCTACGCTGACGGTGTATACGGTCTCTACAGTTTGTGGGGAATTATTCTGGGGACTTATAATTCGTGTAATAGCATGCGAAATTGTTGCTGTACTACTATACTTTGCATTGACATTCGAATAAAATTGAATGGTTGACTTACTCTTTTCTGCTTTTCTTAATGCCTAAATGTTATTGAACGCTACATCCTTCAACGACATATCCAATAAAAGGAACAAAACCATGATTCCAAAGAAATAACAATAGCAAGACAATTTGGGCAAATCATTCAAGCATTTCACAATAGTATGTAGGATTATTCCTCTATTGCTAGGTTTTACGCCGAGGTAGGTTCTTCAAATTTCCAACAATGTGAAGTTCGCCGTAGCGCTAATTTATGTTTTTTTGTAAGTAAAAATGACCTGAATTTTATTAAATAAAATATTTATTTTCCAAAATAGTAATAACAGAAGTTTAGAAAAAAAATCTTTTTGCGAATAGCAGCAGCAGGAAGATTTAGAAGGGGAACTCCAATTCAGGTACAAAATTCTGTTAAGTATTTTAAAATACCAATTTAAAACTTTCTAAGATTTTGTTTTTTTTTTCTCTTTTTCCTTTTATTAATTTCGAGTTGCTCACTTTTATTAATATAGAATTACTGTCTCATGCTTAAACCTCTGTAATAGAGATAAGTTAATCATAACATATTCTTATGACTTAAATTCTGCTGCGTAAAATTTCAAAATGCACAGTCGCGATCTATTTTATCCCAATTATAGAGCCATGTTCTGTGTCCCCCAGTAACTCGGCAGTCCATCACTTCCCATTAATGTGGTTATCTGTGAATCCCAAAATTCAAAGAAACATCTTGCCAAAGAACTTGATAGTGAAGGATTCATAGAATTAACTCAACTTCTTAGGCCCCAGCAGAACCCCTCTTTCATCGCAATGAGGCCCTGTGCAGTGAAAATAAATAAAACATGAAATACAATGTGGACAGCATAATACTTGCAGATTGTAATTTAGAAAATTACATGTAGTTGTTTAAAATATAATCTAAAATGTGGAAGAGACACAACAAAAGTTGTGTCGCTTTTGTAAAGCAATTCGTGCAAAAGCAACATCCTCCAACCGGGCGAACAGCTTACGGGCAGTTTAAGCTTGTTATAATTTTGCGGGATATTTTGCAGACACTTTCCACAGGCACAATTTTATGTCGAAAGCTCCCCCACCCCACCACCAAAAAGCACAACCGCCTACCCACCAAAAAGCCCTAAAAGTTCAAAAGCACCCCCCTACCCGCCAAAAAGCCCTAAAAGTTCATCACCATGTGACATCTTCATTAATATGAATGCATCAATATATCATTCTCCTTGTAAAGTTCCAAACGGACATATCATGTCAGACTTTGGGACGAAATGTTTTAGTAGGAACGCACGTGATATCCATCTTGCAGTCAACAGATTGGGCCTGCGAACAAAATTCAAGTTATCTTGTACTATATAAAAAAAATCAATGGCCAAGGTAACGCGTGAGATTTTCGATGTTACATGCAAAAGTTTCGGAGTTCACACTTCTTTCGAGGATGTTTTTGTCTAAATCTTCGCCTGGGTTGACATGTAAGGTTTTCAGTGAAGACCGAAATCGAAACAAAGTTGAACTACAATCTTAAAAGTTTGGAGAAAAACTTTATTCAATGAGGTAGCACTAAGATTAATAGATGGTATAACCAGTAGAAATATTGGTAACATAATTAGGGTTCCTTTTTAGATGAGGTATTTCGTTTCCTAGTAGTCAAATGCAAGATTTTATTTTTGAAAAATAGATTATATTTTTATTTGCTTGTCTAGAAAATGAATAGATTTTTGAGTTTTTGAGAGAGTTTTTATCTTAGATTTAATGGTTTTTAGTTACTCTTCTTGCCTTAAAAGTATTAGCTATGCCAAAAACTTGTTACCCATTACTTCAAACAATGTAAAAAATTATTGGTGTTTCCATAGGTCTTGGATTTTGATGTTTGTAGAAGAATTAGATCAAGATGCCATTTACAATGGTGGAGCTTTCTTTTATTATTTATTTTTTTTTTGGTAATTATTATAGTAGATTAAAAAAGGGTTTTTATAGAGGATCCCAAAACCTTATGTACAAAATCAGCGTTGCATCATGCCTCCTGGCTTTATGTATAAGCCTATTACAGAAATCATAACCCCTAAAAAAACCTAATTACATAAGCAATGGGCCTAGGGCATCAATCCCTTGAAACTGAACATCAAAACAGAAATCCCGCCCAGCGGTAACAAGTAAGCATGAAACAATCCCTCTCAATGGGAAACAAACAAATAAGAAAGAAAGTAGTTTTGGAGATCCCGCCCAGCGGGGAGTAGCCAAAAACCACCATCGAGAAGATCCCGCCCAGCAGGAAGCAAAGAAAAACCGTTACAATAAAATCCCGCCTCGCGGGAAGTAGTCAAAACCACCACAAACAGTCCCACCTAGCGGGAAGCAACAAGGAAATCTTGCCATCCGGGAAACCAGCAGAAAAGAAAGGATCCCGCCTCGCGGGAAAACTGGCGGATTTGGCGGATCCCGCCTTGTGGAGAAACCATCCCGCCCACCGGGAAAATATTTCATTCAGCGAGAGCCATCCTGCAGGAAGACGACAGCCAGCACAGAGAGGATCCAGCCCATCAGGAAGTGACCAAAGAGTTGCACCACAAGGAACCCGCCCCGGGAAAACATAAGAGGATCCCAGCAGCAGAGACCAAGAATCCCGTCCAAGCACAGAGCCCGTCGAGGATTCACAAGAAAAATGGGGAAGTTGTCCAAACCCTAAACCGTCACCTCCACCGCACCGAGAAACGCAGGGGACCAGATCCACGCGAATAACCTGCAAAAAACCCCAAGGGGAAGCCTGAGGGAAAAAGGGAAGGGATCCCAAACCAAACAGGGATCCCTGAGAAGCACCGACTCGAAAAAACAACCAAGGAAACCCTAGCCGACCGGGGAGGGGCACGAGATAGTGGAGAAGGATCTCCCCCAGGAGATCATCTGCAAACAACCACTCCCCGGGAGGGATGACCTGGGTTAAGCCAGGGACTGGGCCAGGAACCAGGAGCCATGGGAGGGGGAGCAAGGGAGGGACCAGAGCCCTCCCCTCTCTACTTTCTTCCCTCACCATCTCTGGTTGTCAAGATAAAAAAATCATTTCTTTTATTATTTATATATATATATATATATTAAATTTTTTATTTTTTTTGGTAATTACAATGTTTTATTTCTTGTCTAAAGTAGTGGTATAATCAAAATTATTATATTTAATAAATGATTAAGGAATGTTTATGAGACAGAGTGTTCTTAACAAACAAATGTTGTATCATATAAATAACAATATAGTGGCCATTTGGATAAGCTCTTTGCATTTCTTCAAATATGTGATAGAGGTTATAGGGGAGAGGGACTAGAACTAATAGAAAATTTGATATATTTGATGTCACAACATACAATATTCATGAATAAAATTATTTTTGCTTTTCATATGTATCTTAAAACAACACATTCAAGATTTTATGTAACTATTATTTTGGGTAGCTTTTGCATCTTCCAATACCACCTTCATTTTAGAAAAAATAAAATAATATTTTTCAAGAATATAGTTAAACACGGACCTTTTCATAGGATTTTAAATTTCTATAAAATTATCAAACATTATTCCAAATATGGAATGTAATTATAATTTTATTTTAACCTCTAACATCAATATTTTTTTGGAGGTACAAGGTGCCCTTACCATTCTACATGCGTATACAAACCCTCTCTACCCAATTTGCACCAAAAATAATAATTTCATAAATTCTTTTAGAAATATTCATGATGAAATAGTTAAATTTATTCTATATCAATGACCATGCCCATATAGATATGTCTATCATATTCATTGCACCTTAAAATCAGTAGATAAAACAATTTTGGACTTATATCATCCTCTAAAACAACTTTTTCTATTACTTGTTAGTGTCAATTTTAAACAATTTCAAAGTCCAGGAAAACTCACTTTTGATACCTAAAAGACAAATATTTTGTAATGTCAAATCTAAACGATTTCAATGCCGAAGGAAACTCACTTTTGACCACAATAATATTATCATACACATTGAGTAAATTATTGACAAAGAAAAATTATTTCATGAATGTATGTTTCAATACTTAAAACATCCACAATTCTATAAAATACTTAAACATATTCACTATATCTAATATATATCTTTCATTGTCATGCAATGATTCTTATCAACTATAAAAAGAAGAGAAAATACTATATCAAAATTCTACATATTTACATAGTTAAATAATTTATTTTATTTTATGTCAATGACCATGTCCAAATATATATATATATGCCCATCATATTTATTTTTTCTTGAAAGCATTAGATAAAAAAATATCCAACTTATATCATCCTCTAAAACAACTTTTTCCATTACTTGCATAAATGGTTCATGAGGTGTACCTCAAAGACAAATATTTTGTAATATCAATTCTAGTCAATTTCTATGCCTATGAAAACTCACTTTTCACCATAATAATATTATTATTTTGAAATGGTCAAAAAGCGGTATTTGATCTAACAACATATTAATGACACATGTTATTCAGGAAAATGTATTTCTGTTCATGTAAAGAGTTCATAGTTTACAATGGGAGAAAATTCCCATTTATCCTTTCTTTCCATAAATGATACAATAGGCCTAATGTCATCCTTTTGTGTTCCTCAGCATAGATGGGCTTACGTACCACTGTGGGGTTGTATTTTGTAGTTATTTTCCCTCTTTGGTTCTAGGCCAAACCTGTAAAAAGGGGTTAGTTCATTGGGGTGCTTGCCTTAGTCATACCCCATATTTAGAAAGACAAATCGACTGTAAAAACATGATAAAAATTGAAATAAATTGTGCAGAAGGTCATAAAATGACAAAAAAAAACTTATCTCCTGAGCTAATTTGGGACCTGTAGGACCAATTCGCCACTCGGGGGGTAAACTAGTGTCGGAGTCATGGGGCGAGGGGCGAATCAGACCCTAAGTGATGTTTTGCAAAAATTATTTGGTGGATAGGTTCCTTTGCTATTGAAATATCGATGTGCAGGTTCATATTTGCTTTGTTGTACTTCAGTACGTATTTTGGTAGAGTTTATGTACTTTGTACATAAGATGGAGAGATAGATAAATGAGGGTTTGGACCCACTATATATAGAAAATGACAAGGTGCGGGGGAGAGTTAAGGAAACTAATCCTAGGCTGAAGTCCGACTAGAGTTAGGTTAGGGTTTGTGAGGTGGAAGCCTCACATTCCCCATAGGAAATATCCTATCCTCACACATGTGTGAGGAAGGATTAGGTCTAATCAGGATTAGGAGATCCTATGTCAAATTAGGGCTTGATTAGGGTTCTTAGAAAAATATCTTCGCTAGCCCTAATTACACACATGTGGGAGGGTGCCATTAGTGTTAATTAAGAATTAAGAGTTTAATTAATCAATTTTTCCCTAAAAACGTGACTTAAGTGAAGTCAACATTAAATTAGATTTTAGAAATTGACTTGATAATTGCTTTTGCCAATTAATAGCCCATGCGGGCCTCAATTGAGTGCAAATAGGCTTTGTCTCACATTAGGAAGCTGATGGAAGGTATCCCTTTGCATGGGAAATGTTTTTGATGTGACTTCGCTAACTTATTAGGGTTTTGGACCTAAAAACTAGCAAAGTGGTGTGTGGAAGTCTATGCAATGCTACGATAATCTACGATGATCTACGCATGACTACGACTATCTACACATGACTACAACAATCTACACATGTCTAGGATGATATACAATAGTCTACATTGGTCTAAAATAGCCTAGGGGTACTTAGGACAGTCTATGTGAATCTACAAGTGTCCAAAAGGAACTACAAGTATGTAGGTATAGCAATGTGTGACTTTTAGGTGTCTCTATTTTATCTATTTTTGTCCTATACTATGAGAAGCACAGTTTAATACAAAAATATGAAGGGTTTGTGTAGAAGAGAAGAGATAGAAGAAGAATGGAATCCAATCAAATGTATGTAGCCGCTTGAAGCGTAACCATACCAACTTGATCGATAGCTAAGAAGGAAGAAGGAAGAAGAGGAGAGGAGAAAAAGAATAAAATGCAATGAAAACAATATCGATAAATGGAAATGGATGATTGCGGATGCAACGCGGTGGTTTTTCTTAGTCTGTATGACATTCTCTATGTCATACTAGTTGCTTGGGGTATGCAACTTTTGATTGCTTTGCTTTTACAACTAGTTCAGCATGGTCCAAAAGTACGAATAGAACAAATACCTATTCAAATCTTTGTTGTTGATTGATTGATGAGTACTTGGCGATAAGTGTCAAACCATTTGAGCTAAAGGGACATTTGGGTTATTCAAACGTATCATTCATTCTGTATTCGACATACATATTGTGCTAGGATTACATCAAACATATTATTCATTTTGTATTCGACATACATGAATGATAGATTGACTTATCCATCGAAACACATAGCTCTTGTGATATAACAAATATCTGGTTGGGATTGATATTATGATCTTAAGATAATATTCAGCAAAAATAATTGTAGACAGATGTGATATTCATGCTTTTGCATGCAAAGTTGACTTTGGATATGAATACCTCTTCAAATGAGGAATCATCAATGAGTTGAATGGAATGTGGTGATTTGGTGATGTAGTGATTGATAGAATACAAATGCATGATGAAGAATGGTGAAAAATCATGTGAGAAGACAATTTAAAAGGGTTCTTAGGGTTTTGGATGATATTTGCATGATTTCCTAGGGTTTTGGAATGAATTTGACTGAATTTGGGGGTCATATGATCAATTCATGGGGTAGGGGGTGAATTGGATCCTAATTCGTGAGGTAGGGGGTGAATTAGACCTAAATCATAGGGCAAGGGGTGAATTAGGGTTTTAGGTACTTTTAAGGTAATTTTGAGTCAGAAGGGGCTCATTTGGATGACAACAAGTTGCATGGAGCATTTGAGAGGAGTATATGGTGAGGTGTGGATGAGGCGGTTGATGAGTTCGAACGCAAGGATGGTGAGAGGATGAGTTGGAGCCAATAGTAGGCATGAAAATCTAGTGGTAAGTGTTCTTATTTACTTCATTTTTTGTGTTTTTGATTTTCCAAAGATATGTAAATTAAGGGGGAGGTTTTTGTCTTGTTTTGAAAAAAATTACAATTTGTAATTGACATTCGAACACATAGTGTAAAACTAGCCAAATGGGTATCCAAAAACATGATTTATTTCTAGGTTTGACCTGATTTCATGCTAGTTTGATCGGGTAATGGGTATAGTAGGTGTGAAGTTTGACCATCCATTTTTGGAGGAATGGGGTACTGTTATTGGAATGTTATTGAATTTTATCTGTGAAGTAGGAAATGGGTATCCCATTATGCGAATGTTATATTTTGTACCTTTGTTTGGTGTGTTTTTTGAATATGTTGTTTTTGGGTGTAAGGTAGTAAACTTTGACTATTATATTTACCACCTTAGAGATAGCATTTGTAGAAATCGATGATATTTTCATCATAGAAGGGCAAAATGGGTACCCAAAAATGTTATTTTTTTTTGCATATGATTTCATTTGGCCCACTTTTGATTTGCGTGCCAATATGTAGGTAGTGTTAAATTGAAAATGAGTTGTGGGGAGCCCGATTTATACTATTTTCCATATATGTTTGAACTTTCACTGCGAAGTGGGCAAATGGGTGTTCAAAAATGTGACTATTATTTTTGTATTGTGTGTATTGATGTATGTTTTGTTTTGGTGTATGTATGGTCAGATGGACCTTAAAATGTGTTGATTGGCATATTGTTTTTGAATTTTGTCAACATTTTTACCACTAAGTGGGAAAATGGGTATTCAAAAATATATTTTGTTTTGTATGTTGGATGAATTGATTGTGTTTTGAATTTTGTGCCATAGTAGGTATGTAAGGAATTTTATTTTTGGCTTTTGGAAGCCAAATAAGTATTGTTTATCACCTCTATTCAAAATTTTACCATGAAATAACAAAATGGGTATCCAAATTTGTGACTTTTTGTTGATATATTTTGATATGTGACTTTTGCACTATTTATGTCTTGAAATGTGTATTAAATTAAATAGTTTAATTTAATGATTCGATTTATGGATTTTTATTGGATTGCATCGTTGCATTGGTGACTAATGTAAGTTTTGTTGTGTTTGTTTGTGTATGAACATGTGAAGATGCTCGAGCCCCGTCATCGAGTTTGAAATATGAAGAGCACTTTTGACGAATCAATGAACAATGAGGATGATCTCGAGTGGTTGGATGATATATGGTTCTGGGGTGTATGGGAGTGTAAGAGTATACATGCCAACCAAGCATATATATCCGTGTTGTGTGAGAGATGGGATGCGGATAGGAACACTTTTCATTTTCCTACTAGGGAAATGATGATCACATTAGAGGATATATACCAGATCTACAAGTTGTCGATTGAGGGTGTTCTAGTTAGAGTAGCGTTATATGAAAGTAAGGCGGAAGTGTTGGAGTGGTTCTTTGGTGAGGGGCGATAGGTTACCGATGCTTCGAATATGGATTATGAGTAGTTATGGTTGCAGGGGAATATATCGAAGAATCAGTGTGTAACTATGATGATGATTTCTACCTATGCCTTACCTGATACTTTTGGCATACTATTCACTTGGAATATGTTAGATATGGTGAGTGATAAGGTGGAGCGCAATGTTGTATTTGTTTGGGCACCTGCACTATTGACCCAGGTGTACAAAGACTTGCATGATGTTGTGCACGGTGGGTAGACGGGTTTGAGTTGGACTCCCTTGTTGTAGGTATGGTTCTAGGAGCATATAGCCATCAAGAGACCGTCATTATTGCCTCACCCTATTCATGTTAGGGATAAGAAGTATTTATCCTATGCTTTGAGGTGGAGTACGAATGCAGATATGGGTATTAAGAGGTTGTATGAGGGTGATCCTTTGTTGTGGAGGGTCAAGTTTAGAGACTTTACATCTGATGACATTAAGTGGAGGCCTTGGTTGGGTGGAGTGAGCTTAGATGAGGATGGTGAGTAGTTGCGATCCATTCATCAGGGTAGGTGACTAGTGGGGATATCCAAGTATTTCTAGTTTGATCGGGTGAGGCGGTAGTTTTGATTACGACAGGATATTACAAGGGCTCCCTTCATGTATTTCATACAACGAAGTGATAGGGGAGAGCACATTGTGGTTCTATCCTGGGTTGGGGATAGGGATCCACCTATGACCATCCTAAATGTGGATAATATCGGGACAACACCAAAGTTTTAGGCCTAGTGGATGATGCAGAGTTGGGAGCCTAGAAGGGGTATAGTTGATTGGTGGGTGTCACTAGATGATAGGGTGCTTCCACCGGAGATGAGAGTAGGTAGGGGTACTCAGGCTAGGTTACTAGATGTACGTAGCAGTGAGAGAGGTTTCTCTATGGTGGTCATGATGATGCTTAGGTGGCACACCGAGTACTCAAGGAGCGAGGGTGGAGGAAGCACCTATAGATGTTACCATGGCTATGGAGAAGGTAGGTGGGGTAGCAGAGGATGGGGGTGGTATTACTGCTATGGTTGGTGTAGAGGAGGTAGGCAGATATGCTACTAGGGATGGTGTGGATGACACCATTGAGATTGGTATTTTTACGAATATGGAGGAGATTCCTTTCAAGGTTCAAAAGAGGTAGGATGTAGAGGTGGAGGCTCGGGAGCTACAAAATAGGGTTCATGATTTGGAGACTGAGATCCATAGGTAGGATGAGAGGCATAAGATAGAGATAGAGCATATGAGGGTTGATATTCTCAACCTACAACAGGCATATGAGGAGGCTTCCTAAGGTATTGAGCGATTGATCAGTATGTTGGCTATAGAGTCAGCGAAGAGGTCACTATGTGAGTCTACTCTGATAGTGCGTGGGTTTGCACTTCCCAATTATAGTTGAGTGGTGGCTCAGGATGATTTAGGATCATGAGTACGAGCACCTTCTCATCATAGTCAACGTAATGCTGCTTTGGTGGAGTGGATAGGTGCTAGGGTTGAGATGCAAGATACTATGGTTTAGGCTATAGGATATAAGGTAGAGTCAAGCAGAGCTACAAAGATGTAGGTGAGTCATGAGGAACATGGGGAGACTCTTGGTGGTAGTTAGGATTATTAATAATTTTAGCCTACGGGAATTTTGGATGATGGATGATGGGTATGGTCCCATTTTGTAGCCTACGGGTATTTTTTATGGATGATATATATATATATATATACATTTTGATTTTGGTTGTTATATATACATGTGTTATGGTTTTGTGATATGTTCTCGTTATGTTTGCATAGATATCATAACATGATTTGTAGGTATTTATGATGAATGGATATTCATGTGTATTATGGTTTAGATCTATTATCATGTTGTAGTGTGAGTATGCGGTAGAGTAGACTTGCATGATTTTATTTCAAATGGAGTGTGAAGTGATAAAATATGAAATGATATTTGGAGTAAATGCATGTAATGTAAATGATGGAGTGTGATATAGTATATGCATGATGAATGCCTTGGTTTAGTAGCTGATGTGAAGCATGTAATGTAAATGCAATAATGTGATCTTTTATGAATCTGTGTAACATAGATGTATGTATGCATGTATGGGAATGTTAAAATATGCAGAGGAAGCACTTGTATCATTACATGTACCTATGTGGATGTTATCCATTCCATTATCTTAGATATGTAGGATGGTATAGGAGACATGTAATGGCTTTGACTCCAAACCATGTGAGTTTATGTGGCAACTCATAACTAGTCATACTGGTTCAGAATCTGTCATGGAACTATGTGTGTAAATGAGTGAGGTTCATTTATCCATTTTGAGGGAGGTAGGATTAACCCATTGTAGAAATGATAAAACTAGCTAGCTCATCCATGCATGAAAAATTATCTATACAAAAGTGGGTAGCTAATATAATAGATGTATTGCAACTTGTAAGACTATTCCACTAGTAGGCAAGCTCTTGGAACCTATTGCAAGTGATGGAAATCATCCCATGGTGTTATGTTAAACCTAAGGACCAAAGGCGATGAAGCATAATATGGGTTATATTAGGAGGCTTTTCCTTTTGTTTTATGCCCCTCATCTATTGTTGACCTATTTATTGCGGTGCTCTTTTTTTCTGTTTCTTTTTTTTTGTTTTGTTTTTCTCTATTCTATGGGTATTGGCTTTTGTTTTCTACCCCGGTATTTTACTTTTACTTATGCTTACCCATTTTTTTATCTCTAGGTCATATGTTGACCATGCAAGTGATAGGATGAGAAGGGGAAATCATTCACTACATGGTGACATATACTCAATGTGTCATCTTTCCTAGACTCAAAATTTGTTTAATGTGTAACCTATTGTGAATGGTCTATGAGAGAAGATGAACCAGCCTAAGGAACCATAAGAAGAATGTAAAACCTATCAGCTAGGGGTGACATTTGATTTACTGAACTAGTAAATAGTCAAATTTTAACAAGAAACCTATGTAAACCCTAATTTTGAAAAGGGGGAATGGACATCTAGGTGGTGATGCTAACAAGTACATGTATTACTCCTATTGAAGGCACATTTTGTTTTTAGCTTTGGTAGGAAGAATGTACAAACATGAAATGAAATTAACATGAAAAATATATGGATATGTGCAATGGATGTAATTTAAATGATGCAAGTGTAGAAATTAAATAACTACAAGAGGAAATTGATGATGTGTAGAAGGAGAAGTTTAAAAAACTTATTTATAGATGACTATGGTGTATCATGATGACCAAAGAGTGTGATGTTATAATAATGGTTGCCCCAGCATGTGGGGTGTGTGTAGTAGGTGTATAATTTGTAGTATGTTATATGCATGCAGTAATAGTGAAAGGAGGAAGTGGATGAAGGTGGAATGTACAACTAGAAGAAATTTAGAAGTAGTCTTTGTCAACCAGTAAGAAAAGGGGATTGCCAAAGTCATAAGTATAATAGAAGGGGGGTTATATCAGCGTAGTTATGTAGCCATTCGAAGTGTGACCATACAACTATGTGAGGAAATAAGAAGAAGTAGAATAAGGAAAGAACAAGATACAGGAACTACTGATGGACGAAGTGTCGTGGGTCAGATCGAGAACAATATGGTGAAGTGATGGTATGGATTGGACTGCGATGGCTAGTGTAATTAGATATTTTGTGAATGTAGCGGGTTGGCACTATCAATGTTTCATGAGGTGGCAAATTTTTGGGGACAATGTATCATGGAGGACTCACGAATCGACTATACGGGATGGAATGTTTAGGTGATGGAGTTCGATCACTGTGCAACATGTTGTGGACCAGGTTTTTGAATGTTCAACATTCCTAAATGTCATGACCTGGTTGGCGATGATATATACAATATTGGTTCTCATGGTAGTTATGTGGTTTAGGATGCAAGGGGTCTATGGGTTGAATCTGAGGTAAATCAATAAGGCCCTAATGCATGATATGATAAAAAAAAATTGATAATGGCTGAATGACATGGGCATAGGGTAAATGTATGCTTTGGGTGGATGTGAATAGGGGGTGGATGAAGGGGTATATGACAGTGGAATTGTAGGTCGATAATATCATGTGGATCGAATCTTAGGTCAAGGAATGGATCTAAGTGGAGGTAATGATACACAAGACATGGGATACTGGTGTGGGTGATGATAGTATTAGGTATGCCAAAAACTTGTTACCTATTACTTCAAACAATGTAAAAAATTATTGGTGTTTTCGTAGGTCTTGGATTTTTATGTTTGTAGAATAATTAGATCAAGATGTCATTTACAATGGTGGAGCTTTCTTTTATTATATATATATATATATATATATATATATATATATATATATATTAAATTTTTTATTTTTTTTTGGTAATTACAATGTTTTATTTCTTATCTAAAGTAGTGGTATAATCAAAATTATTATATTTAATAAATGATCAAGGAATGTTTATGAGATAGAGTATTCTTAACAAACAAATGTTGTACCATACAAATAACAATATAGTGGCCATTTGGATAATCTCTTCGCATTTCTTCAAATATGTGATAGAGGTTATAGGGGAGAGGGACTAGAACTAATAGAAAATTTAATATATTTGATGTCACAACATACAATATTCATGAATAAAATTATTGTTGCTTTTCATATGTATCTTAAAACAACACATTCAATATTTTATGTAACTATTATTTTGGTTAGCTTTTGCATCTTCCAATACCACCTTCATTTTAGAAAAAATAAAATAATATTTTTCAAGAATATAGTTAAACACAAACCTTTTCATAGGATTTTAAATTTCTATAAAATTATCAAACATTATTCCAAATATGGAATGTAATTATAATTTTATTTTAACCTCTAACATCAATATTTTGTTGAAGGTACAAGGTGCCCTTACCATTCTACATGTGTATACAAACCCTCTCTACCCAATTTGCACCAAAAATAATAATTTCATAAATTCTTTTAGAAATATTCATGATGAAATAGTTAAATTTATTTTATATCAATGACCATGCCCATATAGATATGTCTATCATATTCATTGCACCTTAAAATCATTAGATAAAACAATTTTGGACTTATATCATCCTCTAAAACAACTTTTTCTATTACTTGCATAAATTTATCATGAAGGGTACCTAAAAGATAAATCTTTTTTAGTGTCAATTTTAAACAATTTCAAAGTCTAGGAAAACTCACTTTTGATACCTAAAAGACAAATATTTTGTAATTTCAAATCTAAACGATTTCAATGCCGAAGGAAACTCACTTTTGACCACAATAATATTATCATACACATTGAGTAAATTATTGACAAAGAAAAATTATTTCATGAATGTATGTTTCAATACTTAAAACATCCACAATTCTATAAAATACTTAAACATATTCACTATATCTAATATATATCTTTCATTGTCATGCAATGATTCTTATCAACTATAAAAAGAAGAGAAAATACTATATCAAAATTATACATATTTACATAGTTAAATAATTTATTTTATTTTATGTCAATGACCATGTCCAAATATATATATATGCCCATCATATTTATTTTTCCTTGAAAGCATTAGATAAAAAAGTATCCAACTTATATCATCCTCTAAAACAACTTTTTCCATTACTTGCATAAATGGTTCATGAGGTGTACCTCAAAGACAAATATTTTGTAATATCAATTCTAGTCAATTTCTATGCTTATGAAAACTCACTTTTCACCATAATAATATTATTATTTTGAAACGGTCAAAAAGCGGTATTTGATCTAACAACATATTAATGACACATGTTATTCATGAAAATGTATTTTTATTCATGTAAAGAGTGCATAGGTTACAATGGGGGCAAATTCCCATTTATCCTTTCTTTCCATAAATGATACAATAGGCCTGATGTCATCCTTTTGTGTTCCTCAATGTATATGGGCTTACGTACCACTGCGGGGTTTTAGTTTGTAGTTGTTTTCCCTCTTTGGTTCTAGGCCAAACCTGTAAAAAGGGGTTAGTTCATTGGGGTGCTTGCCTTAGTCAGACCCCATATTTAGAAAGACAAATTGACTGTAAAAACATGATAAAAACTGAAATAAATTGTGCAGAAGGTCATAAAATGACAAAAAAAAGCTTATCTCCTAAGCTAATTTGGGACCTGTAGGACCAATTCGCCACTTGGGGGGTAAACTAGTGTCAAAGTCATGGGGCGAGGGATGAATTAGACCCTAAGTGATATTTTGCAGAAATTATTTGGTGGATAGGTTCCTTTGCTATTGAAATATAGATGTGCAGGTTCATATTTGCTTTGTTGTACTTCAGTACATATTTTGGCAGAGTTTATGTACTTTGTACATAAGATGGAGAGATAGATAAATGAGGGTTTGGACCCACTATATATAGAAAATGACAAGGTGCAGGGGGAGAGTTAAGGAAACTAATCCTAGGCTGAAGTCTGACTAGAGTTAGGTTAGGGTTTGTGAGGTGGAAGCCTCACATTCCCCATAGGAAATATCCTATCCTCACACATGTGTGAGGAAGGATTACGTCTAATCAAGATTAGGAGATCCTAAGTCAAATGAGGGGTTGATTAGGGTTCTTAGAAAAATATCTTCGCTAGCCCTAATTACACACATGTGGGAGGGTGCCATTAGTGTTAATTAAGAATTAAGAGTTTAATTAATCAATTTTTCCCTAAAAAGGTGACTTAAGTGAAGTCAACATTAAATTAGATTTTAGAAATTGACTTGATAATTGCTTTTGCCAATTAATAGCCCATGGGGGCCTCAATTGAGTGCAAATAGGCTTTGTATCACCTTAGGAAGCTGATGGAAGGTATCCTAATGCATGGGAAATTTTTTTGATGTGATTTTGCTAACTTATTAGGGTTTTGGACCTAAAAACTAGCAAAGTGGTGTGTGGAAGTCTATGCAATGCTACGATAATCTACGATGATCTACGCATGACTACGCATGACTACGGCCATATACACATGACTACAATAATCTACGCATGTCTAGGATGATCTACAATAGCCTACGTTGGTCTAAAATATCCTAGGGGTACTTAGGATAGTCTATGTGAATCTACACGTTTCCAAAAGGAACTACAAGTACGTAGGTATAGCAATGTGTGACTTTTAGGTGTCTATATTTTATCTATTTTTGTACTATACTATGAGAAGCACAGTTTAATACAAAAATATGAAGGGTTTGTGTAGAAGAGAAGAGATAGAAGAAGAATGTAATCCAATCAAATGTATGTAGCCGCTTGAAGCGTAACCATACCAACTTGATCGATAGCTAAGAAGGAAGAAGGAAGAAGAGGAGAGGAGAAAAAGAATAAAATGAAATGAAAACAATACTGATAAATGGAAATGGATGATTGCAGATGCAACGTGGTGGTTTTGCTTAGTCTGTATGACATTTTCTATGTCATACTAGTTGCTTGGGATATGCAACTTTTGATTGCTTTGCTTTTACAACTAGTTTAGCATGGTCCAAAAGTACGAATAGAACAAATACCTATTTAAATCTTTGTTGTTGATTGATTGATGAGTACTTTGTGATAAGTGTCAAAAAATTTGAGCTAAAGGGACATTTGGATTATTCAAACGTATCATTCATTCTGTATTCGACATACATATTGCGCTAGGATTACGTCAAACATATCATTCATTTTGTATTCGACATACATGAATGATAGATTGACTTATCCATCGAAACACATAGCTCTTGTGATATAACAAATATCTGGTTGGGATTGATATTATGATATTAATATAATATTTAGAAAAAAAAATTGTAGACAGATGTGATATTCGTGCTTTTGCATGCAAAGTTGACTTTGGATATGAATACCCCTTCAAACGAGGAATCATCAATGAGCTGAATGGAATGTGGTGATTTGGTGATGTAGTGATTGATAGAATACAATGCATGATGAAGAATGGTGAAAAATCATGTGAGAAGATAATTTAAAAGGGTTATTAGGGTTTTGGATGATATTTGCATGATTTCCTAGGGTTTTGGAATGAATTTGACTAAATTTGGGGGTCATATGATCAATTCATGGGGCAGGGGGTGAATTGGACCCTAATTCATGAGGCAGGGGGTGAATTAGACCTAAATCATGGGGCAGGGGGTGAATTAGGGTTTTAGGTATTTTTAAGGTAATTTTGAGTCGGAAGGGGCTCATTTGGATGACGACAAGCTGCATGGAGCATTTGAGAGGAGTATTTGGTGAGGTGTGGATGAGGTAGTTGATGAGTTCAAATGCAAGGATGGTGAGAGGATGAGTTGGAGCCAATAGTAGGCATGAGGATCCAGTGGTAAGTGTTCTTCTTTACCTCATCTTTTGTGTTTTTGATTTTCCAAAGATATGTAAATTAAGGGGGGAGGTTTTTGTCTTGTTTTGAAAAAAATTACAATTTGTAATTGACATTTGAACACATAGTGTAAAATTAGCAAAATGGGTATCCAAAAACATGATTTATTTCTAGGTTTGACCTGATTTCATTCTAGTTTGATTGGGTAATTGGTATAGTAGGTGTGAATTTTGACCATCCATTTTTGGAGGAATGGGGTACTGTTATTGGAATGTTATTGAATTTTATCCGGTGAAGTAGGAAATGGGTATCCCATTATGCGAATGTTATATTTTGTACCTTCGTTTGGTGTATTTTCTGAATGTGTTGTTTTTGGGTGTAAGGTAGTAAACTTTGACTATTAGATTTACCACCTTAGAGATAGAATTTGTAGAAACCGATGATATTTTCATCACAGAAGGGCAAAATGGGTATCCAAAAATGTTATTTGTTTTTGCATATGATTTCATTTGGCCCACTTTTGATTTGCATGCCAAGATGTAGGTAGTGTTAAATTGAAAATGAGTTGTGGGGAGCCCGATTTATACTATTTTCCATATATGTTTGAACTTTCACCGTGAAGTGGGCAAATGGGTGTTCAAAAATGTGACTATTATTTTTGTATTGTGTGTATTGATGTATGTTTTGTTTTGGTGTATGTATGGTCAGATGGACCTTAAAATGTGTTGATTGGCACATTGTTTTTGAATTTTGTCAACATTTTTACCACTAAGTGGGAAAATGGGTATTCAAAAATACATTTTGTTTTGTATTTTGGATGAATTGATTGTGTTTTGAATTTTGTGCCATAGTGGGTATGTAAGGAATTTTATTTTTGGCTTTTGGAAGCCAAATATGTATTGTTTATCACCTCTATTCAAAATTTTACCATGAAATAACAAAATGGGTATCCAAATTTGTGACTTTTTGTTGATATATTTTGATATGTGACTTTTGCACTGTTTATGTCTTGAAGTGTGTATTAAATTAAATAGTTTAATTTGATGATTTGATTTATGGATTTCTATTGGATTGCATCGTTGCATTGGTGACTAATGTAAGTTTTTTTGTGTTTGTTTGTGTATGAACATGTGAAGATGCTCGAGCCCCGTCATCGAGTTTGAAATATGAAGAGAAATTTTGATGAATCAATGAACAATGAGGATGATCTCGAGTGGTTGGATGATATATGGTTCTAGGGTGTATGATAGTGTAAGAGTATACATGCCAACCAAGAATGTTTGTTTACGCTATGTGAGAGATGGGATGCGGATATGAACACTTTTCATTTTCCTACTAGGGAAATGATGATCACATTAGAGGATATATACCAGATCTACAAGTTGTCGATTGAGGGTGTTCCAGTTAGAGTAGCGTTAGATGATAGTAAGGTGGAAGTGTTGTAGTGGTTCTTTGGTGAGGGATGATAGGCTATCGATGCTTCGAATATGGATTATGAGTAGTTATGGTTTCAGGGAAATATATCAAAGAATCAATGTGTAACTATGATGATGATTTCTACCTATGCCTTACCTGATACTTTTGGCATACTATTCACCTAGAATATGTTAGATATGGTGAGTGACATGGTGGAGTGCAAGGTTGTATTTGTGTGGGCACCTGCACTATTGACCCAGGTGTACAAAGACTTGCATGATGTTGTGCACGGTGGGTAGACAGGTTTGAGTTGGACTCCCTTGTTGTAGGTATGGGTCTAGGAGCATATAGCCATCAAGAGACCATCATTATTGCCTCACCCTATTCATGTTAGGGGTAAGGAGTATTTATCCTATGCTTTGAGGTGGAGTACGGATGCAGAGATGGGTATTAAGAGGTTGTATGAGGGTGATCCTTTGTTGTGGAGGGTCAAGTTTAGAGACTTTAATAACTTTAAGTGGAGGCCTTGGTTGGGTGGAGTGAGCTTGGATGAGGATGGTGAGTAGTTGCAATCCATTCATCAGGGTAGGTGACTAGTGGGGAGATATGCTTGGTAGGCCAAGTATTTCTAGTTTGATCGGGTGAGGCGGTAGTTTTGATTACGACAGTATATTACAAGGGCTCCCTTCATGTATTTTAGACGAATAAGTGATAGGGGAGAGCACCTTATGGTTCTATCCTGGGTTGGGGATAGGGATCCACCTATGACCATCCTGAATGTGGATAATATCGGGACAACACCAAAGTTTTAGGCCTGGTGGATGATGCAGAGTTGGGAGCCTAGAAGGGGTATAGTTGATTGGTGGGTGTCACTAGATGATAGGGTGCCTCCATCGGAGAGGAGAGTAGGTAGGGGTACTCAGGCTAGGTTACTGGATGTAGGTAGCAGTGAGAGAGAGGTTTCTCTATGGTGGTCGCGATGATTCTTAGGTGGCACACTGAGTACTCAAGGAGCAGGGGCAGAGGAAGCACCTATAGATGTTACCATGGCTATGGGGAAGGTAGGTGGGGTAGCAGAGGATGGGGATGGTATTACTGCTATGGTCGGTGTAGAGGAGGTAGGCAGATATGCTACTAGGGATGTGGATGACACCATTGAGATTGGTATTTTTAGGGATATGGAGGAGATTCCTTTCAAGGTTCAAGAGAGGTAGGATGTAGAGGTGGAGGCTCGGGAGCTACGAAATAGGGTTCATGATTTGGAGACTGAGCTCCATAGGTAGGAGGAGAGGCATAAGATAGAGATAGAGCATATGAGGGTTGATATTCTCAATCTACAACAGGAATAGGAGGAGGCTTCCTAAGGTATTGAGCGATTGATCGATATGTTGGCTATAGAATCAGCGAAGATGTCACTATGTGAGTCTACTCTGATAGTGCGTGGGATCACACTTCCCAATTATAGTTGAGTGGTGGCTCAGGATGATTTAGGATCGTGAGTGTGAGAACCTTCTCATCATAGTCAACGTAGTGCTGCTTTGGTGGAGCAGATAGGTGCTAGGGTTAAGGTGTGAGATACTATGGTTTAGGCTATAGGATCTAGGGTAGAGTCAAGTAGAGCTACAGAGATGTAGTTGAGTCATGAGGCACATGGGGAGACTCTTGGTGGTAGCTATGATTATTAATAATTTTAGCCTACAGGAATTTTGGATGATGGATGATGGGTATGGTCCCATTTTGTAGCCTACGGGTATTTTTGATGGATGATATATATATATATATATATATATATATATATATACATTTTGATTTTGGTTGTTATATATACATGTGTTATGGTTTTGTGATATGTTCTCGTTATGTTTGCATAGATATCATAACATGATTTGTGGGTATTTATGATGAATGGATATTCATGTGTATTATGGTTTAGATCTATTATCATGTTGTAGTGTGAGTATGTGATAGAGTAGACTTGCATGATTTTATTTCAAATGGAGTGTGAATTTATAAAATGTGAAATGATATTTGGAGTAAATGCATGTAATGTAAATGGAGTGTGATATAGAATATGCGTGATGAATGCCTTGATTTAGTAGCTAATGTGAAGCATGTAATGTAAATGCAATAATGTGATCGTTTATGAATCTGTGTAACATAGATGTATGTATGCATGTATGGGAATGTTAAAATATGCAAAGGAATCACTTGTATCATTACATGTACCTATGTGTATGTTATCCATTCCGTTATCTTATATATGTAGGATGGTATAGGATCCATGTAATGGCTTTGACTCCAAACCATGTGAGTTTATGTGGCAACTCATAACTAGTCATACTGGTTCAGAATCTGTCATGGAACTGTGTGTGTAAATGAGTGAGGTTCATTTATCCATTTTGAGGGAGGTAGGATTAACCCATTGTAGAAATGATAAAACTAGCTAGCTCATCCATGCATGAAAAATTATCTATAAAAAAGTGGGTAGCTAATATAATAGATGTATTGCAACTTGTAAGACTATTCCACTAGTAGGCAAGCTCTTGGAACCTATTGCTAGCGATGGAAATCATCCCATGGTGTTATGTTAAACCTAAGGACCAAAGGTGATGAAGCATAATATGGGTGATATTAGGAGGCTTTTCCTTTTGTTTTTTGCCCCTCATCTATTGTTGACCTATTTATTGTGGTGCTCTTTTTGTCTATTTCTTTTTTTGTTTTGTTTTTCTCTATTCTATGGGTATTGGATTTTGTTTTCTACCCCGGTATTTTACTTTTACTTATGCTTACCCATTTTTTTATCCCCAGGTCGTATGTTGACCATGCAAGTGATAGGATGAGAAGGGGAAATCATTCACTAGATGGTGACATCTACTCAAGGTGTCATCTTTCCTAGACTCAAAATTTGTTTAATGTGTAACCTATTGTGAATGGTCTATGAGAGAAGTTGAACCAGCCTAAAGAACCATAAGAAGAATGTAAAACCTATCATCTAGGGGTGACATTTGATTTATTGAACTAGTAAGTAGTCAAATCTTAACACGAAACCTATGTAAACCCTAATTTTGAAAAGGGGGAATGGACATCCAGGTGGTGATGCTAACAAGTACATGTATTACTCCTATTGAAGGCACATTTTGTTTTTAGCTTTGGTAGGAAGAATGTACAAACATGAAATGAAATTAACATGAAAAATATATGGATATGTGGAATGGATGTAATGTAAATGATGCAAGTGTAGAAATTAAATAACTACAAGAGGAAATTGATGATGTGTAGAAGGAGAAGTTTAAAAAAATTATTTATAGATGACTATGGTGTATCATGATGACCAAAAAGTGTGATGTTGTAATAATGGTTGCCCCAGCATGTGGGGTGTGTGTAGTAGGTGTATAATTTGTAGTATATTATATGCATGCAGTAATAGCGAAAGGAGGAAGTGGATGAAGGTGGAATGTACAACTAGAAGAAATTTAGAAGTAGTCTTTATCAACTAGTAAGAAAAGAGGATTGCCAAAGTCAGAAGTATAATAGGAGAAGGGGGGTTATATCAGCGTAGGTATGTAGCCATTCGAAGTGTGACCATACAACTATGTGAGGAGATAAGAAGAAGTAGAAGAAGGAAATAACAAGATACGAGAACTACTGATGGACAAAGTGTCGTGGGTCAGGTTGAGAACAATATGGTGAAGTGATTGTATGGATTGGATTGCGATGGCTGGTGTAATTAGATATTTTGTGAATGTAGCGATTTGGCACTGTCAATGTTTCATGAGGTGGCAAAGTTTTAGGGACAATGTATCATGGAGGACTCACGAATCGACTATAAAGGATGGAATGTTTAGGTAATGGAGTTCGATCACTATGCAGCATGTTGTGGACCAGGTTTTTGAATGTTCAACATTCCTGAATGTCATGACCTAGTTGGCGATGATATATACAATATTAGTTCTCATGGTAGTTATGTGTTTTAGGATGCAAGGGATCTATGGGTTGAATCTGAGGTAAATCAATAATGCCCTAATGCATGATATGATAAAAAAAATTCATAATGGCTGAATGACATGGGCATAGGGTAAATGTATGCTTTGGGTGGATGTGAACAGGGGGTGGATGAAGGGGTATATGATAGTGGAATTGTAGTTCGATAATATCATGTGGATTGAATCCTAGGTCAAGGAATGGATCTACATGGAGGTGATAATACACAAGCCATGGAAGACTGGTGTGGGTGAACATGACAATTGTAATGGCTCATTTGGAGCGCAAGAGCCTCGATATGGGAAAGGAGATGTTTTATGTCATTGTATGGAGGTGACAATATTGAGGAAGGTGGCGATCGAGACTCCAATGTGTATGGAGTGGCCTATATGCATGGGAGACTGGATGAGGTCATGATGATGAGGGGGAAGAGTGGAATGGCCTTGGGGATTGGTATGCTTTTTAGGAAGGTAGGCCTTGTAGTGGTGACAGTGGCATCTTGAGAATAGGTGGCATAAGGTATGGTTCTGGTCGACGATGCGAATGGGATGGAGGCATGTTTACATGACCATATTGAGCTGCGCGGGCTTGCAAGGCTTGGGCATAAGACAATTCTCCATTGGGAAGTGGGGTCAGTAGGCATGAAGGATGGGTCGGATGAGGATTGTATCCTCTATTAGGAGGGTGGTATGCTCCTAGAGGGTGATGGGGGAAATTATTTGGTGAATAAGGATTCATAATATCTTTGGGTATATGAGAAGGGGACCCCTGTGCTCAGGGATGGGATGGTTCCTCCTTTTCATCAAAAGAGGATAAAGTGACCTGGTTGTCTCCCAAATGGGGTGAGTAAGATGAACCTCGATGGTGAGGTGAGAGGCATCAGGGTGAAGTATGGTTCGAATGGGAGGAATGAGAAGACCACCTAGTGTTATGAGTGACTGGTGGTCGGTCTAGGTAAGTCGGTATGATTGGTATAGTCTACGATGGTGGGGGATCCTGCATGATGATGTATATAGATGCTGACAGATTTCGTTGTTGATGGTGTAGTTGTAAATGATGTAGATCTTGCAATAAGGAAAATAGATACCAGTAGCATAAAAATGACATAAAGGAGAGAGTACATGTAAAATATGTAAAGTAAAAATAAAAAGACATGCATTTATCATGATTTTCCTAGTGAATGATGTGTTTGTGTGTGTCAGTGTGTACCACTTGTGATAGTGAACACCTATTTGTGTTAGGTATTGAATATACGAAGGTATAAAATGTTAATGGAATTAGGGTCATCGAGGCCTTCAATATTAGCCAAGAGATAGACACTTGAACTGTATTTGTGTGTGATGATGAATGGGCCCAACCAGTTGGGGGAAAACTTGTCTCACTATTGGTGAGGTTGACTTGTGATCTGTTGGTTTTCTTTGAGGACTACGTCACCAATTTGGAACTCATGTTGATGTACCTTACTATTGTAGGCATGACTAAGGCAATATTTCTAGACTCATGTGTGCTCAATGGTATGGATATGATATTCATAAAGGATTGTGAGCTGATATAAGTGGGCTTGATGGGCGGTGTCATCATCTATGAATTCTTTCATGGATATCCTTAACGAAAGTATTTCAATCTTGATGGGCATGATGGCTTTTGCCCTGTAGATGAGTGATAATGGGGTTTCCCTAGTGGGAGTATGAATGCTTGTATGATAGGCCCACAAGGCTAAGGATATTTGGTTATGCCAATTACAATGTGATTTTGCTACTGTTTTACGTAGGATGGAGCAAATTGTTTTGTTTCTGGCTTCTGCTTGGACATTTTCCTATGGGTAGTATGGCGTAGAGAAACTATGGAAAATGTGGAATTTGCTACAAAGTGTTTGGATGGTTTTTTTTTTAAGGATTTTCCATTATCATATATGATTTGGGAAGAGATTCCAAAATGACAAATGATATGATCTGTGATGAATACCGCTATATTTTCTCCTATAATTAAGACAAGTGGGATGGCTTTGATCCACTTTGTAAATTATTTTGTAGTGATGATGATGAACTTATGATTGCTTGAGGAAGCATGTGTGATTTTTCTAGTAAGATCGAGGTCCCATTGCGAGAAAGGCCACATGGATTGAATTGGTTGGATTTCTTGAGATGGCAAATGTGTGAGGTTTACATTTTGTTGGCACTTAATGCAATGCTTCATGTATTCACAATAGTCATGTTCCATATTTGGCCAATAGTAGCCCATACGAAGGATGAATTTCATGATTGCCATACCACTAAAGTGGCCACCACAAGTACCATCATGGGTTTCTTGTACAACCTATTGAGATTCATGCGGTTCTAAGCAACACAAGAGAATGCCATCATAACTGGGATCATAGAGGATGTCCCTCAGCAATGTGTAGTTGATTTCTATTTGTTTAAATTCTCGGTGCTAAGCATGGGGTAATTCACATGGTAGAAATCCCAATTTAATATAATATTTGATCTACGTAAACCATGGATCATGTGGTTTGGTATCGACCACATGAATGCCACCATCATCTTTAGGATATGTAGGTGATATGGCAGATTGAGTGAGTGTATGAATTGTTATGGATGTGGTTGTTGATGTTCAGTTTTATGGGATTAATGATCCTAAAGAAGCCATTGAATCTACAAAATTATTAGAGTATCATGGTGCGGCTTTGATGTCATACCATTCAAATTGATAGAGGAGTTGTTGTGCAATGTACTTGTATTGTTGGAGGATTGGGCAATTACATTACCAGATCTCTTGTACTTGGTTTACAATTAGAAGGGAATTACCTATAATGTGGAGGCATTTGATGTGTATGGAATGTGTTGGTTTGAATTCAAGGATTAGAGATTTATATTCTGCATTGTTGTTCATGCAAGGGAAATCCAACTTGAATGAAAAATGAAGTGTTTCACCTTTAGGTGTGAAAAATACAATGCCTGCACCCCCAAAATGCATGCATCAACATCCATTAAAGAATAATATTAAGTCGGTTGTCACTTCTGGTTTCACATATTCTTTGTCTTCTGTTATGTGAAAGATGGAGTCATACGAAAGTTGAATGAGGAGGGGTTGGTTATCAGACAAGGGGGCTTCTACAATTTTTTTTGCTATAACCTATCCTTTAATGGATTTTTGTGAAACAAATTCAAAGTCAAATTTTTTTAGAAGCATGATCCACTTAGTTGTATGAGAATTGTGGTAGCTTTTATTCATCATGTAGCAGATGGGATTGTCTTGTGCGAAGACAAAGGTAGTATGGTTAAGCATATAGTGGTGTAATTTTTTTATGCTGAATACTACATCTAGGCATAATTTCTCCATGTATCCGTATCTAGATTCATAGCTAACTAGCATGCGACTGATGTCGTAAATGGCTTGCTCTTTTTTAGTGTGTTCTTTTGGGATAGAAGTGTACCTAGCATGAAAACTATAGTAGAAATGTACAAGATGAGTGGTAGTTGTGGGTGTGGGGATGATATAACTGGTGGTGAAGTAAGATAAGTTTTGATGTCATCAAAAGCTTATTGGAATTTATCATCCCATTTAAATTTTACTCCCTTTTGTAGGAGGTGGTTGAAGGGTTTGCACTTGTATGATAGTTGTGCTATAAATCGGTGGATATAAGTGATTTTTCCTTGGATATTGTGCAATTGTTTTAGGGTAGTAGGTGAATGCATCTCGGTGATGTATTTTACCTTGTTAGGGTTGACTTCAATGCCTCGTTGGGTGATGATGAATCCTAGGATTTTACCTGAGGTAATACCAAAGACACATTTTTTTGGATTGAGGTAGACGTTGTGTGTCAGAAGTGGGAATTATTGTTTGATGATGGTTTTTTTAGATTTTATTTGAGGTATCCTCTAAGATGTCCATATCAATATATTCTTCCAAAGTGTGTGTCAAAAATGGGGAAGAATGTAGGGATAAGTCTTGGAGCTCATCCTTTAATGTATGGACGACAGTTGGGCAATAACCTAAGCCATATTTGTTAGTAGGGGATTGAACATGAGGGTTAATAGGTGTGCATAACCATTTACTATAATGGCATAGCCCAAATCCATTCCAATGAAAGCATAAAAGGTAGCGTAAAGCAAATTAGGGGTTAGCCAAGTGATCGATTGTACCACACAAGTTGGATTGGGATGGTGGAGATTCAACAGGTGGGAGTGAGGAGTCAACTCTGGTGTAAAAAAAATTGGTATGATTATCAAGGGATCCTAATTGTACTACTATTTCTATAGTCAATATCAAATTTGAGGGATGGCCAAAGTCTTGGGCAAATTGTATGATAGGTGAATGTACATGGGAGTCACGCACATTGTAATCCCCTGGACCTGAGTTTGTCATAAAAACATATATGTGTGGTGTTGCATGTTCTTGTACATGAGATGACGAATTTGAATCGGATGATGAAGAGGAATTCTGGGAGTCTCTAATAGTATCACTAAAAGGGTGCAACAATTAATCATCTAAGTGAGATGCTTGCTACTCCCACTCATGGCATTCGACCATAGTAGCTGGTATAGGGTGATTGGCCTATGGGAATTACGACGGTGATGGAGTGGATGCTAGACAATATGGGGAATTAAATTAACTAGGCCATGGATGAAAAGGAAGAGATGTGCATGGTGTAGGGAGAATAGGTGCTTCCATCAAAGAGGATGCTTGGGGTGAAGTTGTAGAGCGTGATGTGGATGGTGGATGTGGTGTCGATATTGTAGGTGATATCATGGAGGATGAAGGTTGTGATGGTGGTGGTGGCCATAATATGGGAAGTGAAAATGGTATGGTAAGTGTATTAGGCACTGTTGATGCTAGCACTAAGGGTGCTAACACTGGTGCACGTATCCTTGATTAATATTGGGGTAACAAGATGGATGTAGGAGCGAATGTCAATGCTCCAACTGACTGGTGGGAAGAAAATGGGAAGAGTTGCATAGATGAAAATGAAGGTGTAGGTGGGATATCTATGATGTTGCAAAATTTAAAGGGATCCCCATGAGCTAGGACACAATGAAGAAGTCCTTTGTGGACATACTTGAGGCAATGGTGTAGTGTGGAAGGGACATATTACATATCCTTGATCCATGGGTGACCAAGGAGAATGTTGTACTACATATTACCTTGGATTATGTGGAAGAGGATGGAAATGGTATGAATACCTACTCAAATAGGTAGTACTATGGATCCTACAGTAGGTCTCATAGAATCATCAAATGCTCATAGATCGAAGGAAGTGTTGATAAGCAACACACCCCCACTGAAAAATGAGATTCCATCCTTAGAAAATTATGAACTTCCATTTTTGCAGCAGGGACCCTCTTGGTCATTTTCAGTTTTAAATCCATATTTTGCTTGCCTCCTTTTTAAAGTTGTGCTTTTTCTTGCATTTTAGCTCGTGTTATCCAAGAATTCACTTTTTACATGCTAGAATCATTCATGCACAAGAAAATCTTGCACCGTTACCGAGAAAAATCCAGAAAACAGTTGCATAATTCATCGAAAAATCAAACTTTCCATTTTTGGTAGTGTCGCGATATCGCGACACTTCCATTTTCGGAAATGTCGCGATATCGCGACAGGTAAGTCAAAATGCGGCTAAGTGGCAGAAAAGTCACGATTTCGCGACATGTCGCGAAATCGCGACGTTTTTGGGAGAGCGAAGCAAGCTGTACGGAGGGCGCGATTTTGCGACATGTCGCGAAATCGCGACATGTCGCATTTTCGCGGCAGGAGAGAGAAAATGTGCTGCAGGATGAAAAATCGGCTAAGTCAGAAACATGTTCCAAAATCGCGGTCAACGCGGTCAACGCATGCAGGAAAGGGAACTGTCGCGATATCGCGACGTGTTCTAAAATCGCGGCTGAAAATCAAGAAGCGTACGGAGGCCAGGAAGGGTCGCGATTTCGCGACATGTCGCGAAATCGCGACATGTCGTGTTTTCGCGGCCGACGAGGGAGGAAGTTGCCGATGCTGCTGGCAGGGTCGCGATTTCGCGACATGTCGCGAAATCGCGACATGTCGTAGAATCGCGGCAGGAGAGAGAAAGTCATAGTTGACCTGAAAGTGCATTCCGGCGGGAAACAGAAGGCTTCCTGGGGTAGCGACACGTGTCAAAGCGTGAATGGGACAAACAAAGCCGACATGCAAGCTTATTTTGCGGATTTAATCTGTTTTTAATGTTTTAATCTTCTGATTTAATTAAAATGCTAATCTAATGCATCTTTTTGTCTTTCATGCAGGATTCCACCTGGCACTTACGGGACAACCGGGAAAGACCATAAAGGCGAAGATAAAGTGCGGATTTAATCAAGGACCGCCATGCTAGGAGAGAAGCTTCCGGTGAGAGCATTCAACAACAAATTTATTGCAGACTTGATAGCATGAAGACCATTTCAACTTCGAGATGGATTTGCGGAGATCGAATTGATGGAGAAGTGGTGACTCATCCGGCTCACCAGCAGAATTAACGGAAGCATTTATTTGCAGATGCGAATGAATGCAAGTTGCATTTTATTTTATCTTCTCCATTTATGGCGGTGATCGCACGTATTTGCCGAAGGGTTAAGTTCTATCCGGACTTTGTTTTTTTTAAATGGATTTTTATTGTAAAACCTGGTCCTAGGGTTTAAGTGTGATAAGATTTAGGGTTTGAGCAAGATATTTTGGAAAATATCGGGGTCTGTCCCGAGTCTATAAATACAAATTCTAAATGTAATTGCAAGGAGGCGGAGACTTAAAAATAAAAGGCTTATAAGCAATTTCTTGCAAATTTTGTGAAATCCTTTGTTTCTGGACTTGGAGTTGATGTGCTTTAGCTTTTCCGTGATAGCATGGCCGGGGAGCCTAATCTTTTGCAGAGTGTGATAAGTGTATTTTCTTTTGTTATCCGTTCCATTTAAAGTTTGTTAGATATATGCTGTAAATCTGCCATTGTCAAGATTAAATATGCTGTTAGGCTTCAGTTGTTCTATTGTCTGCTAGGGGAAATTACAGATTTCAGGTGTAAGTTTGTTCTAATTGCTCTGTCTTCACTGTGCGAGCTAGGCTGCCGGTGAAAGATACCAGTTTTAACCAGCTGCCCTTGGATTTATGATTTTCTGCTAGATCTGTTTCACTCTGCCTTGTGCTCTTAGTTGAAAGTGATCTTAGACTGACTGGACACTTTCTTCTGGGATTTGTTCTGTTGTGAAGCTGATAGCATAGATAAGATTGACAGTTTGGGTTTACAATTGATGTTTGATAAACTTCTCTTTTCTGCCTTACCCTACCCTCTCTTTGCTTTCCGTGAATGATCCATTTTTATTTTCTTTATTTGCCTTTTATTTAAATCTGCTGACCCATGAGAGCTAGATCAAAGAATTCAAGTCAAATCTGATTGTCAACAACTTTTGCAACTACCGAACAAGTTCAGGAACCCCCTGTAAGGTAACAAAGCAGTCCATATCGAAATCTATTCTAGAAGTGGAAAAGAGTGAATTGCCATTCGACCCAACTCTGTAACTCGCACCTTGGATAACCAGCTAGATCCTAAAGATGAGTGGGATCAGTCCCGTGGGTGTCTCCGGAGCTTTCCTTGCCTTCATCCCTTTTTTTCCCGGGGTGTGCATGAAAGCCGGACCAACACCTAATTGGCGCTAGAAGGAGGGCCACAGAACATCTGTTCTTAGTGCACTTGAGTTGAGAAATCCGACTGTATGTGGAACTGTAAAACTGTATTTTATCCAAAGTCTGGTAGCCAATTTTCCCCTCCTCCTCAGCCAACACCTAATTGGCGCTAGAAGGAGGGCCGAACTCAGTTCAAGTATTGTAAGGGCATAACAGCAACATTTGAAGGACCCACAGTGAACTCCGGACAGTTTTTAAATTGTCAGTACAGTTTTTAAATTGTCAGTACAGTTTTTAAATTGTCAGTGCAGTTTTGAAATTGTCAGTGCAGTTTTTAAATTGTCAGTGCAGTTTTGTAAATTGTCAGTGCAATTTTTGAAAGTTGTCAGTACAGTTTTAAAAATTGCCAGAGAAGGCCTTAAGTTCAGTGGTTTGTTAAGAACAGTTCTATCATCACTTGCAGTTATCCAATTACAAATCAGAACATCACTGTCAGCCAAGTATTAATGGCAAATTGGTTGGGCCCCACCGCTTTGAACATTCCGGGTATAGCCCATGACCTGCCCAGAAGTCCAGAAAGGTATCTCCCCAGGTACAAACATGATGGGACAAGAACTGCAGAAGAACATCTGCTAGCTTTTAAAAATGCTTTAAGATTATTAAATATACAGCATGAAGATGTTGCCTGCATATTGTTCCCGTTCACTCTCCAGGAGGGAGCTTATGACTGGTTTTTAAACCTCACCAGCAATTCCATTACTAGTTGGGATGATCTAGAGAAAGCTTTTATATCACAGTTCGGTGAAGTGATAGATCCCAACATTTTATATCAGCAATTTTCCAGCATCAAGAAAGAGTCGGGAGAAACTGTCAGGTCTTTCAATATGAGGTTCCAAAGAGCTTACGGTAGAATGACTGGCCATTACATCCCAAATGCAAATCTGGCCTTAGAAATCTACAAGAATGCATTGGATTCGGTGACCTCTATTTTCCTCAAGAGAGACATTAATATTACAACCCTGGCAGAGGCTTATAAAGAAGCCTTAATTCTTGAAAGACAATTAGGGCCTCAAATTCTGAGCAGTCCTTTGATATCCTATGTTACACAGAACATGCCTGTTCCAGACCCCATTCCACATCATGAGTTAATGCCAACATGTCATGCTCTACCCAAGGAGACTCCGTTAACTGTGACATCCACTCAACATGTGCAAAATACAGAGAAAAGTTTTGACAAATTCAAAGTGCAGGTGCTTGAACTGAACAGTTGTGATCTGGCACCACCCAAATCTGAAGTTTTTCCTGGTGAGTTAAATTTTCCTAGAGATCAAAGAAATATTGATATTTCTAGTTCACCCAAAAACAGTACAACCAGGGTTTCAGATTCTGTCACTTTTCCCGAAGAGACAGAAAGTCTTGTACGAGACTTCGTGGATGAAATGCAAGATTTTCAACGAGTTCAAAATGGACGGTTATGACTTGAAATGTGAGAGTCCGAACTTAATAATTATCCTTCCTCATCGGAGGATGATGAAAGTGAGATTCAATCTCACTATGCAGAAGTAACTGAGGAGGATAGCATCATTGAGGATATGAGGGAACTTAAAGTTGACATCACCCTCTATGAACTGCCTCAGATTGTTGGACAAAACATTAACTTGATTGAGGCTTACTTTGGACCACCTGTTGAATTTCAAGAAAAGGAGGAAAAGGTAGTAAATATGAATGTGGTCAGCCAACTTGGAATTGATGAACTGTCTCAACATAAGCCTGCAACTTCCGAACATAATATCAAAGAGGAGGCTATAAAGCGTGTTGATGCGAGATATTGGAGTTTATGATTTGGCAAGCGAAAAGGTGAGAACGATTCATGGCTCTAATCAATCACAACAATGATGTTTGGACATTGCACATTGATGAGGTTAAATCTAAGCAAGGCTCAGGTGAAAAGGAAAATTGTAAGCATTCTGCTAGAGGGATAAAAATTGAAGTCCTGGATATTGAAGTAGTGCAGCAACCACAAAATGTTCAAGTTGTTAAGAACCAGGGCATACAGATAAAACATGATTTCTTTCAGTTGTCACATCATTTTGAAAATGTGGTGGTCTGGGTCTGTCAAGGTTTTAAAGTATTTGATCCTGGGGGTTTTTTACATTGAGTCCTTTTGAAAGAACTCTGCAAACCCTTTAATTAGAAGCATAAACATGTTATCATATGATTTGTTATTATATGATTTGTTTAATTTGAAGGAGTTGCAGATTTGTTTTTCAAATGGGACGGGGAAGACAGTAAACCCAAGTCTTTCCCAGATAGCAAATTTTTGAAGCACAGTCTGGAGTGCATTTCGTCAACAGGACCTGAAAGGTAATTTTTTTTAAATTACTTGCATGGTCAAAATTTTTTAAAGCACCATTTCTATGCTTTCCCAACTGCTGCATTTTTTGAGTATGAAGGGAAGTTGTAACATATGTATGCATTGTAAATAAGCTTTGAAGTTTTTCAGTTTTATTTCTTTGTCAGTGCAGTTTTTATTTCAATGTCTGTGCAGTTTTAATCTGTTTCAGTTTAATTTTAAGGCTCTGCAGTTTTAATTTATTTGTTTTTCAGTTTATTTCTTTGTCAGTGCAGTTTTATTTTTAAATGTCTGTACAGTTGCAGTTTTTCAGTTTTCTTTAGTTGTTTTTCAGTTTTAGCTTGTGCAGTTTATTTCTTTGTCAGTGCAGTTTTATTTCCTTTATTTGTCTTTTTATTTTAGCTTGCTTTTATTTTAGTCTGTACAGTCTTTTCTTTATTGCATTTCTTTTTCTTTGCAGTCTGTGCAGTTTTTATTCTGTCTTGCTTTAGAAGCCTGTGCCTGTCCTTGGAAGCCTGTACAAAGTCCTTTGGCTTCTAAAATTCTATTTTTTAACCTCTGCCTGAGCAATCAATGAAAAGTCAGCCTGCTGAAAATTGTTTTATTCCTAGCTGATAAATCCTCAATCCAGTGCCTCCCCATTCTGCTCATTATTATAATTGAGGTAGTCTGCTTGCTCTAAATTGTGGAATTATTTTGTTATCCAGGATGAAGGTAGAGAGATGATTGGATCTTGTGTCTTACTTGCCACAGTTATTTTAATGATAGAAAAACTGTTATGCTGTTTAGTTGGAGGAACTCCCGGGGAATCCAAGAAAATCTGGTTATAAGAGGGGACTATGGTTCATACAATTATTTGGGTGTCACCAGAGGCTATCAATGCCTAGACTGAAACAGTTCCAGATTGATCAAATATTAAAAGAAAATTGTAATTTCTCTAAGGTCTTCCAGATAGTGATATATTTCAAAAAGAAGAGAGATAAAAAAAAGAGAGATAAGAAAAAAAAAGAAAAAAAAAAAAAAAGAGTTATATGATCAAAAGAGGCAGCCAATATTAGATTCTGCCCTACAGTTGTAAATTGGGTCGTGTAAATCTAAAGGGTAACTCTGTCTAGGCTGTAAAAAGCTAAACTAGTAAACAGAGCTCTACTCGGTTTCCCCTTTTACAATCTAGAAAAGTTGATTAATCCAAGTTTATCATTCAATTCAGTCATCCTTGAAGAAAGTTCTATACCTTTGTAATTGCACATCAGAAATCTTCCTTGAAGTAATCCAGCCCAGTATGTCCTTGGGAAATTTTAACAGCTTGCAGTTAGTAGTCAATTTATTGTGAAGAATGCCTGTGGCAAGGCATGATGCATGGTCTTTTTGTTTTGAAACCGTAGTCTTGGGTTCTAAAATAGTGCTACTATTTTACCCGTGAGATATCGCCATTTGTTGATAAGCAACACACCCCCACCGAAAAATGAGATTCCATCCTTAGAAAATTATGAACTTCCATTTTTGCGGCGGGGACCCTCTTGGTCATTTTCGGTTTTAAATCCATATTTTGCTTGCCTCCTTTTTAAAGTTGTGCTTTTTCTTGCATTTTAGCTGTGTTATCCAAGAATTCACTTTTTACATGCTAGAATCATTCATGCACAAGAAAATCTTGCACCGTTACCGAGAAAAATCCAGAAAACAGTTGCATAATTCATCGAAAAATCAAACTTTCCATTTTTGGTAGTGTCGCGATATCGCGACACTTCCATTTTCAGAAATGTCGTGATATCGCGACAGGTAAGTCAAAATGCGGCTAAGTGGCAGAAAAGTCGCGATTTCGCGACATGTCGCGAAATCGTGACGATTTTGGGAGAGCGAAGCAAGCTGTACGGAGGGCGCGATTTTGCGACATGTCGCGAAATCGCGACATGTCGCATTTTCGCGGCAGGAGAGAGAAAGTGTGCTGCAGGATGAAAAATCGGCTAAGTCAGAAACATGTTCCAAAATCGCGGTCAACGCGGTCAACGCATGCAGGAAAGGGAACTGTCGCGATATCGCGACGTGTTCTAAAATCGCGGTTGAAAATCAAGAAGCGTACGGAGGCCAGGAAGGGTCGCGATTTCGCGACATGTCGCGAAATCGCGACATGTCGTGTTTTCGCGGCCGACGAGGGAGGAAGTTGCCGATGCTGCTGGCAGGGTCGCGATTTCGCGACATGTCGCGAAATCGCGACATGTCGTAGAATCGCGGCAGGAGAGAGAAAGTCATAGTTGACTCGAAAGTGCATTCCGGCGGGAAACAGAAGGCTTCCTGGGGTAGCGACACGTGTCAAAGCGTGAATGGGACAAACCGAAGCCGACATGCAAGCTTATTTTGCGGATTTAATCTGTTTTTAATGTTTTAATCTTCTGATTTAATTAAAATGCTAATCTAATGCATCTTTTTGTCTTTCATGCAGGATTCCACCTGGCACTTACGGGACAACCGGGAAAGACCATAAAGGCGAAGATAAAGTGCGGATTTAATCAAGGACCGCCATGCTAGGAGAGAATCTGCCGGTGAGAGCATTCAACAACAAATTTATTGCGGACTTGATAGCATGAAGACCATTTCAACTTCGGGATGGATTTGCGGAGATCGAATTGATGGAGAAGTGGTGACTCATCCGGCTCACCGGCGAGAATTAACGGAAGCATTTATTTGCGGATGCGAATGAATGCAAGTTGCATTTTATTTTATCTTCTCCATTTATGGCAGCTGACTGCACAGATTTGCCGAAGGGTTAAGTTCTATCCGGACTTTGTTTTTTTTAAATGGATTTTTATTGTAAAACCCGGGTCCTAGGGTTTAAGTGTGATAAGATTTAGGGTTTGAGCAAGATATTTTGGAAAATATCAGGGTCTGTCCTGAGTCTATAAATACAAATTCTAAATGTAATCGCAAGAGGCGGAGACTTAGAAATAAAGGCTTATAAGCAATTTCTTGCAAATTTTGTGAAATCCTTTGTTTCTGGACTTGGAGTTGATGTGCTTTAGCTTTTCTGTGATAGCATGGCCAGGAGCCTAATCTTTTGAGAGTGTGATAAGTGTATTTTCTTTTGTTATCCGTTCCATTTAAAGTTTGTTAGATATATGCTGTAAATCTGCCATTGTCAAGATTAAATATGCTGTTAGGCTTCAGTTGTTCTATTGTCTGCTAGGGGAAATTACAGATTTCAGGTGTAAGTTTGTTCTAATTGCTCTGTCTTCACTGTGCGAGCTATGCTGCCGGTGAAAGATACCGATTTTAACCAGCTGCCCTTGGATTTATGATTTTTCGCTAGATCTGTTTCACTCTGCCTTGTGCTCTTAGTTGAAAGTGATCTTAGACCGACTGGACACTTTCTTCTGGGATTTGTTCGTTGTGAAGCTGATAGCATAGATAAGATTGACAGTTTGGGTTTACAATTGATGTTTGATAAACTTCTCTTTTCTGCCTTACCCTACCCTCTCTTTGCTTTCCGTGAATGATCCATTTTTATTTTCTTTATTTGCCTTTTATTTAAATCTGCTGACCCATGAGAGCTAGATCAAAGAATTCAAGTCAAATCTGATTGTCAACAACTTTTGCAACTACTGAACAAGTTCAGGAACCCCCTGTAAGGTAACAGAGCAGTCCATATCGAAATCTATTCCAGAAGTGGAAAAGAGTGAATTGCCATTCGACCCAACTCTGTAACTCGCACCTTGGATAACCAGACTAGATCCTAAAGATGAGTGGGATCAGTCCCGTGGGTGTCTCCGGAGCTTTCCTTGCCTCCATCCTTTTTCCCGGGGTGTGCATGAAAGCCGGACCAACAGGAAGGTGTGGTAAAATGGGCTGGTGATATATGTAAATGGTGTAGGGCTATAGAAGATATGATACTAATGGATGATCCCATGTCAACAAAGACCCACTTTTAGGTGATATCATTGATATTGGTTTGTATTTGGAGAGTGGGATCCACTCCTCCTACAAGTTCTATTATCTCATGGTCATGGAAACTAATGTACAGCTAGAGGCATCATGGGATTTTCCCTACGAAATTTACAAGTGCATTTGTATCATGTGTTTCCAAATATATAGACCATAAAATGTCATTCAATGCCTCACAGTGGGGTTTATATTGTTGTAAAATATCTAATATAGATAATCGAGTAGGTTTGTTACGTAATTTATGGGTCAGGCTACCACGGATGGTAATCATATTTTGACGTGGAGATGATATAGCACTTAGAGTTTGGGAAACTTGTGGTGATGTGAATTGGGTAGATGGAGACACAATAGGTGTGGTCTGATGCGATGGGTATCATTGGTTCCACATGGTAAGGTTTATCATACCTACTACTCCACATGATGGAGGATCACATTGGAGACTATTCACTTGGCGAGGTGGTCCTAGCGGATTGGTTTGAGGTATTTGGGGATTGGTTCCTCTATGGTCTGGTAGAGGATTCTGGAAGATTCCTAGGTTTTTATTTTGTGGGGCTAAAGGGTTTGACACCTGAATGGTACCCCTATCAATTATGTCCTACACTTGGGCATGGAAAGAGTGACACAAATCGATGTCATTATTGTGCTATCTATGGTATGGGTAATAGAGTTGCGTGTTGTATCCATGAGGCTTAGGTGCATTTGGATCTAATGGTTGGATTTTGGGTAGGAGAAGATATACACCATCTTGTAACCTATGAAATTTGGTGGGTAAAGGTTTAGATAATGGTGTGAGGTACGTTGTGAACCCTACGAACCTATGCATCAAGACTATTGATGCCTAGGTGGAGGAGGTGCATTGGTTTAGAATACTTGTTGTTGTGGAGCATAAGGTGGTGGGCTTGGTGTTAGTGCTAAGGTAGCAACTGCCACTTGGTTGGTTTGTGGAGGTTGAGGATATGGTTAGTTGGGTGTGTTCCTATTAAAATAGAAGTTTGAATTATAGTTAGGCTTTGATATTAACTTAATTTTTCTATATTCGACTTTAATGTCTTCGGTAACCTTTTCTTGTGAAATGGCTTCCTTGAAGGTGTGACTTTGGTGAATCTGTATAGAGGTAGAAATATGTTTGTGGAAAATTTTGGAAAAGAGTGTCACTAGCTCTGTAGTAGGAAGGCTATGGATGAGTTCATGGATTATTGCTCTCCATATAGATACAAACTCAATGATAGGTTCATCGTCATCTTGTCGTAAGGTATAGACGTCAAAAAATGTTGTCTTCTTTTTAATGTTAATTGAGAAGTGCTCCAAGAAGGTGTTTGCTAATTGCTCAAAGGTATAAAGACTATACCATGGTAGCATGTTATACCAATCTAAGGCTTGTACTGTAAGGGAGAGGGAGAAGGTTCACAACATTAGGGGGTTGCCACTATGAAGCTGGTAGCAAGCAGAGTGATAGTTACTAACATGCTCTCTAGTGTCATCCTTACCTTTATACTTATCAAATTTTAGGATCTCAAAGGTATAGGGGTAAGGTGAGATAGGGACAAATGGATGAATTGGCTCATTGTAGAGTTCATCGTAGGATGGTTTTTGTGGCCCGTAGCTTGCGATGCGTAGGTTCAAAATATTGAATTCATCTTGTAGGAGTTGAATTTTAGGTGTTAAGGATGTAGGTGATTGATCTAGGGTTGGTTAATCCTAGGAGTGCAGCGGATAGTGAGGTTGTTGTTGTTCTTCCCTGTATTATGAGGGGAACTGTTATAAATGGTCTCGATATGTTGGGTATTGGGTAGCATATACTATAGGGGCTAGTGGAACACTACACTATGGAATGGATGTTTATTGGGAATAGTAATACTATGATTGGTATGTGTTATATTATGGCATGGGTTCCTCCTGGGCAGGATCCTACTATAATGGCTGGATCGTAGGAGGTGATGACCATGAAGGAGGGGGTGTGAAGAATGTAGCTCCAGTTTGTGAGAGTGGAGGTATTGGTTCTACTGATGATAGAGACAGTTGAGGTATAGTGTCAAAAGCTAGAACATATCTTTGTCCTAGGCAATTGATTGTGAAGCTAAATTGGGTGAAATATCCTAGGTAAGTGGGTGTGTAAGCTATAGGTTTTTATTCATATGTAGGAAGAGGGTTAGTGAGTGATGATTGGAAAGGATGAGGAGGTGGTATCCTAAAGGTTGGTGAATATGAAGGTAAAGTGGAATATTGGGTACTGTACACTCTAGGAACCTGAAATGTAGGTGGGAATGTAGCAAAAAAATACGGGTAAGCTTCCAAAGTAGGAGCTTTAGGAGGTATTGCATGTGTCCCCTATTGAATTATTTGTTTTTTTGGTTGTTGTTGTTGAACTTGGTTGTTTTGGGTTTGGAGAATTTCTTGTGTTAGGTCCTCAAATATTATGAAAAATGGTTACTGGGAGGATGATGGTTGGGACTATTGGGAAGAGTGTGGGTGTGTTGTTTGAGAGGGTGTTTGTTGTTCCTATAGAGGAGGTTGTTGTTGTACAGTTTGAAATGCTGACCTCTAGGTACCTGTGGTAGAGGAAGAAGTATCGAAAACCATTCCTACAATAGGAGTGAATGATGTGACCTCCGGGTAGGTATGGTTCAAGAGGGAGGAGTCATTATCAAATAGGGATTGAGATAGACTCTAAAAAAATGGGTGTGCAAAGGTAGGGGAGGTAGGTATGACCTCCTCATCTATAGTAAAAAAAGGGTTAGGTTGTCTTGGAACTATGTAGATCACATGGTCGCCAAACATCATGGGTGGATTAGGCAAGTATGGGGATGAAAGAAGTATATAATCCTCTACGAGTGAAGTTGCTAAGGCTTCACTCAGGGTGGATGTTTCATGCTGAGATGTCGAGTGTGTGAACTGTACATCAAATCTTGTGAATAAATTAGATGTGTCTATGGTCTTCCCCTTCATGATCGAATGAGTATGTGGGGACTGACTAGAAGAAGTGGCTTGTACCTCCTCTATGAGGTGTGCTTGCTCGTGCGCCCGACTATGGGTGATAATAGGCATGAAAACATGTGTAGTGTCATGAGGATTTAGAACTACATAGGAATAAAATCCTATAATTCTATGTGTAGTGTGTGAAGGGTTTAGGAATAACCTCAATGTGGTGTGGACTCGATTGTGCCTAGTATAAGCATAAACAAATGAAGTTTTTTGTATAGCTAAAAAATATATGGTGTGATATGCTAAGACCATTCTATGATCATGCAAACAATGGTAGATTAGAATATGTTCTAAATGATGAAAATAAAAAGTTTTTGTTAGTTTATGTGTGTTTTGATGTTGGTACTTCCTAGGTAGTATCACAGGTAGTGAAGTGAATACTCTAGTAAATCAAGAATGTCATCGGCATAGAACCTCCTACAACACCCAAATATGCACAAAATAGAATGATATTGCAATTTGCAAATGGTGACCTGTATGGAAGGTGCAATAAAATGATATCCTAAAAGGGGGGGAACCCACTATGCTAAAGTGAGTTCACTATATCCTCTCACGAGAAGAAGTGGTACTTTCTAAGATCTGCTACTGACATACCCATGCTTTCGCTTCACCCTTGTGCAGGATTAGTCAATAATGATAGTTACCCTGTTCACTAATTATGTAAGCCTTGTGAACAAAGGTGTCTAATCATATACCACTCTGAAGGTAATAACTGGTGATGAAATATAGAAGCCCAATCTCAAAAGTGGGGGGTTTTTTGGTGATGAGGCCCACAAAACCACTCCTATGGGGCTGCTAGGTGTCTAGGGGGGTGAGTTGGTGGAGGTTAAAATTCCTACCACACCAATCTCGAGCGATGGATTAGGGATGAAGTCCAATCTCACCACTTTTTTAAGATATTACATGCATGTGTGTGGGTTTTTATTTTGCTATTGATGTTATGTAAAATAGGAAATCTAACTAATTGCCTTTTCAAATTGAAAGCTAGCCTTATATGCATTTTTGAAAGCAAAATACTAGAATGAAATACTTTTTGTGAATAAATAATCTAATCCTAGATGATTTTAGGAAAATAAGTTTACTATATTTTTCAAAGCATAGAAACATGTGATATGAAGGTGTGAAATGAGGGTGTAGCACCCTAAAATTGGTGCAGTAAAACTTAGCAATAATTAAAATTACCTTAGTAATAATTCAAATTCAAATTTTAATCCCAAACCGCTCGTTAACCGCCTGTTAAACCGCTTTCCTCATTTTTCGTGCCATTTTTAGGATTGTTGTGACCATTGGATGATATCGTCGCTGATCAGACGATATCACCTTATATCAGACGATTTCATCTAGACTATAACGTCCAAATGATTTTGTCCCAAAATTGATTTTTCATAATTACCTTATGTTTCAATGGCATCTCTAACCTGGGCAAAAGCATGTCTGCACGGTTAGAGACTTCCCCCATTGGAGATATCCCAAATTGGGATGATATCCAACCTCCCAAACTCCTTCCTATGCCTATTTAATCTTAGGCCCTCCCCTTGACATTCCCCTGGCTGAATTTTTCTGTACTTCGAGTTTTACATGGATTAGAATGTCTTAGACTACTGTTTGCCTTTGTCCCTTTTCGAATTTTCTTGCAGGAACATTGTCATTCTCTAGCCGGAGCAAGGTCAGATCATCTCAGATGATCCTATACAATCTCGGATGATCTTGCACCAATTCGAGATGATTTCAACTACAGTCAACATTGGGGGCAATCAATGCCCTGAGTTTGCATTATTTCTCCACTATCTACTGTTTTGCTTTGCATTAGTTAGACTTATTACTATTTTGCATCCTGGAGTTCACCCATATAGTTTTAATGCATAATAAAATCATAATTTGTCATTAAATCATTGTAATGCACTCATATTTTTGTTTATAATTATCAGTTTAATATTATTGTTGTCATTCTATATCATTGCCCTCTATTGGAATAGCTGCATTTTTTGTATTTTGTATCTATTTCTTTGATTGCAGGTCTCTGACGAATTCATCAGATCTCATATGATCCTATCTAATTTTAGACGATCCTGTCATATCAGAGGTGATCTTGACTGCTTCAAAAATCAGAACCTCCATTAGACATCCGAAATTAGGTATGACTTTTCTCATCTAGCTTATTCTTTGTATTCTCTGCTTTCTATTTTCTGTATTCATTTAAATCTACATTTCATATAGAATAGTTTAGATTCATTTGTCCAAACCTATTATTTGAATTATTAAAGATAAAATTGAACACATCAAACACATTCCCAACCTAGGCATGGAAACTACCATTCAAAAGTTTCCTGGTGAACCCACCATCCATCGAAAAATCACCTTAATACCCCTCCCTCGAGATGCGGGACCTTCAAAGGGCCTCTCTTTCTGAGGTATTGTCCCATCCTTCCCACATCCTCCTTCTGGGTTCGTATCCTTTAGCCTGAAGGTAAGGGTGTGGAAAATTTGGAACAATACATTTTGGTGAACCCGACGTGAAACTAAAACCTTTTGAAAACAAAAACAAAAACAAAAAACATAGATGCATTTAAAATCATTAGAAAACTACTAAGTTGCATATCATGTTTAGATGGTAGCTCCTACGAAAATATTAGCTGTCACTATAAATGTTGAAAACCAATTAGCAGCCATAGAAATCAATTCCATGCTTAGTGTTCCTGAAACAGATAGAAACCAACTTTTGTGGGATGAACTTGATAGGAGACTAGGTATCATTTCATCTAGGTCAACAGAGCTTAAACAAATCAAGAGGCTTGTCCAAGATAGAATCCTGGATCCTCATCAACTCATTTTTTATCATGAACTTCAGAGAGCTTGCCATAGGTGGTTAGCTTATAGGAGAGCTCTTGTGTCTTCAGAATTGTTCACCTTCAAGGAATACCTCGAGAACGCAACTATTATACACCAATTCCTAGGTCATGTAGAAGACCAAGAAGCTGATCTTGCAGATAGAAAAATATGGAATAGAGTTCCCAGAGCTGTGTTATATTGAGAGTATTGCCACGAGCTTTACTTGTACAAACCAGAGTCTGAAACAGATAATATCACCATAGCACACTTTGTTGACTTCTTGAAAAACAATTTTCAATTTGAAGAAGAACATTTTATGACTCTGAAGAACTTGAGCCCATTAATGATATTTATAAATTGTTTATAGAAAACTAGATCATTGCTTTCATTATTATTATTTCTTGCATTTTGTGTGTTGTTTGTTATCTTTATAATATTGTTATAAAAAACAAGAAAAAAACAAAAAACATAATCAAAATCAAAACATTTTATTTTAAATATTATAGTAGGTATATAATTAAAATATATACCTCTTAAGCTTGTTGCATATATATATATATATATATATATATATATATATATATATATATATATATATATTTGCTGAAATCTAAGTTTAAGCACAATGACTAAACTTAGGAATGGTAAACAAACTGAAGAAGAAGAAGAAGAATATTGGTTAGGCAAGAAAAACAAAAAATTAAATGCCCTTTCTGAGGACCCAATTCCAGAAGAAGAAACTCTAGAACAACCAGAAGATGACCTGGTTGAAGAAAATGAACAACAAGAAAATGTTAGAGAGGAAGGATCCTCATCCCCTAGAATGGCTCTAGATGGAACTGTTACTTTTGATAACATAGATCATTTCTGGAAATTCTTCAATAATAATATTGGTGCTCTTAATATTGCATTTCGTATTGATAGGGGACAAATTAGTGAAACTCAAGCAATCCTAGAAGAAGGATTTAACATGCACACTAATCCTTTATCTTTTGTCGATCAAGAAAGTGATAAAGCTGGACCATCCAATATAGATATGGCCGCTATAATTCAGAACATGCAAAAACAATAGGTTACCCAACCTCCTAAGGAACCTGTTACTGAGCCTAAAATCATTCCCACACAAAAGAGACCTTCATTCAATTCTTTATTTCGCCAAACTATTGACCAATATGCTTCAAATCGATAAAAACCTAAAATGAAGCCAAACACCAATTTTTAACAATCTGGGATACAACATAATACAACTTCAAAACTTCTTCATAACACCCTTCCTACCAACAATTTACACAATAGCAATATAGCATCTAATATTCGTGTCCCTCCATCATATCCTCACCAATCCCATATTAATACCCTACCGAACCAATATGGTGGGAAAACCAGTAATCTGGAAGCCATGGTGAAATAGTTAGCTTCCCACATGGACCAGATGGATCCTTACCGTCCCTCATATAATTATCGAGAGATGTGTAGTCAGCCTTTGGATCCCATAGTTGTAGCATAGCCATACCCTAAACACTTTCCCATACTCGTCCTGCCTATATATAAGGAACTGAAGATCCCATAGAGCATCCAAATTTTGGCTAGACTTTATCCTTAACGATGATTGTTTGTAAGGTTGCAACCTTAGAAAAACCCAATCACCTATATTAAAAGTTCTCTCTGATCGATGCAAGTCTTGTTGTTGTTTCATACGATTTTGTGCTTGGACTAAATTATCTTTGAGGATGGTGAGTGTAGACTGCCTTTGTTGGAACCAATCATCCACTTTGGCTAATTTGGATGATCCTTGTACGTAATCTGCGACGGTTGGAGGCTTGGTGCCATACAATGCTTCAAATGGAGACATCTTAATTGAGTAATGGTAAGAAGTGTTGTACCACCATTCTGCCAATGCTAACCACTGGCTCCATTGGTAATGTTTATCTTGAGGGAAACATCTTAAGTACATACCCAAACATTTGTTAACTACTTCTGTTTGACCATCTGTCTGTGGATGGTAGGTTGAGGACATGTTCAATTTTGTACCACTAAGTCGAAATAATTCTTGCCAAAAGTTACTAGTGAAGATGGGGTCTCTATCACTTACAATATTTTTTGGCATACCATGTAATTTGAAAATTGAATCCATAAATACCTTTGCCACCTTGCTTGCGAAAAATGGATGTTGTAAAGCCTAAAAGTGAGTGTATTTGGATAACCGGTCTACGACTACGAAGATTATTGTTCTGCCTTCTGACTTTGGAAGACCTTCAATAAAATCCATGGATATATGTTCCCATTATCGTTCAAGGATGGGTAATGGTTGTAACAACCCTGGTGATTTGACTGTTTCTCCTTTATTGCGCTAGCAAACTTCGCATTCTGATACCCATTGTTTGACTTTTGCTTTTAATCCTTTCCAAAAAAATGATTGTTTGACCCTTAAATATGTTTTCAAAAATCCTGAATGTCCTGCTAATGGAGAAGCATGCGATTCATCGAGGATATTTGATTTGAGTTCTGAATTGTGTGGAATGTAAATGCGGTTCTTCTTTCGGAGGATTTTATCTTCATAAGAGAACAAAGGGTGTTTAGAGGACCTGATAGATAATTCTTGAAGTATCTGGGCAGTTTCGCTATTGGACAACCATTCATATTGTAATTGATTCACCCATTGGGAGCAAGGACCTGAAATAGAGTTAATGACTACTTCATCTTCATATTTTCTGGACAGCGCATTTGCGGCTACATTTTCCTTCCCTTTCTTGTATTCGATAACAAAATCATAGCCCAATAGTTTGGTTAACCACTTATTTTATTCCGGATATGAAAACCTTTGCTCAAGAAAAATTTTGAGACTACTATGATCTATTTTTATAATGAAGCGGCTACTGATTAGGTAGTGTCTCCATTTTTCTACTGTGTGAAGAATAGCCAACATTTATTTTTCATATGTTGATCTTCCCAAATTTTTCCCAGAGAGCTATTTACATTCATATGCCAACGGATGACCTTATTGCATTAATATAGCCCCAATTCCTGTTCCTGACGCATCACATTCGATAATAAATGGTTTGTGAAAATTGGGAGTTGCTAAAACTGGAGTTGTACACATGGCCTCTTTAAGAGCTTTGAAGGCTTGAGGAGCCTCTTCCGACAAACAAAAAGCATCCTTTTTTGTGAGTTCCGTGAGAGGTGCTGCAATCTTACCATAATTTTGTACAAACTTGTGATAGTAGCCCGTGAGACCCAAAAAACCACGAATTTTCTTGATGGTTTTAGGTAAAGGCCATTCTTGAATTGCCTTAATCTTATTGGGGTTGACTTTGACGCCCTCGTGTGAAACTATATGACCAAGATACTTGACTTCTTGGACACCAAATGAACATTTGGAATGTTTGACAAATAACTTTTCTCTATGTAAAATGTGAAGGGCTTTATCCACATGATGTAAATGATCCTTCCATGTTTTGCTATATATGAGAATGTCATAAAAAAAAACTAACACAAACTTACGGAGGAGTGGATGAAACACTTGGTTCATGAGACTTTGGAATGTGGATGGTGCATTGGTGAGACCAAAAGGCATGACCAAAAATTCGTAATGACCTTCATGAGTACGAAAAGCAGTTTTGGGAATATCTTCTTCTCTGACACGGATTTGGTGAAATCCTGAGCGAAGGTCTAATTTTGTAAAAAAATTTGCACCATGCAACTCATCTAGTAGGTCATCTATGACAGGGATAGGAAATTTGTCCTTGATAGTGAGTTTATTGAGAGAACAAAAATTAGGACACATACGCCAAGATTTATCTTTTCGACGAGCCAGAACTACAGGTGAGGAGTAAGGGCTAGTGTTGTGACGAATGACTCCATGATCTAACAGATCCTGAATGATTTGTTCGATTTCTATCTTTTGTGGTTGAGGATAGCGGTAAGGATGATTTTTAGGTGGGACACTCCCTAGAATCAAATGGATGGCATGGTCATGAGATCATTTAGGTGGTAATCCTTTAGGTTCTTGGAAAACCTCTTCGTAATTTGTTATGATGTCTCGTAAATCTGGAGCAGTAATATCCGAAGTTGCTTGAGATTGTTTTTCCAAACAATTAATTTGAGCTATAAATCCATATCCACACTTTTTTAACATCTTCTCCATACTATGAGAGCTCACCATTTGCGATGGAGGAGTAGTGATGCCTTGTAAACGAATGACTTGTCCATTTTCCTTCCATTCCACAAATAATTTTTTGAAATTGAAGCTAACCGTGTCTAATGTTTCCAACCATTCAACTCCAAAAATGACATCAGAGTTCCCTAAATTCATGACGAAAAGGGATCCAAACCAGGTATAAGTTCCCATTTTTATGGATACTTGAGATGTTCGACCAACACATTACGCGTTCACCCCATTGGCCACTAGAACCTGGAATTTGTCTTTGTTGGAAGAGTTAATGAATAAATTCAAAGCTTTTGCTATTTTGATGTCAATAAAATTGTGGGTACTTCCGGAATCAATTAGCACATTCACCTTTTTCTGGCGGAGAAATCCTGGTAGCTTGATGGTATGGTGGGCGGTTAACCCCATAAGGGCATGCACGAAGATCGCCATTGTATCCTCTTCCTTTTCTTCTAGAGTACTTGGTAGTTCTTCTTGCATAGGTTCTTCTTGGTGGTAAGTTTCTTCCTCTTCTCCTTCATATTGATCGCATTCAATATGAAAGTTTTGTTTTTGGGCACATGCTTGTTCCCTGGGATGATGAGTGCGACATTTATAGCAAAAGCATCTTGATGTTTGATCATTTCTACGAAAGGAATTGTTGTGATATGAAGGACGACTATAAGTTTCACGCCATCCATACAACTGAATTCTCTTCTCAGCCAGCTTGGCTATTCTTATACAATCGTTCAACGCGGTTGGATTTTGAATGTCCACCTCCACCCTAATATTTTCTTTCAGTCCATTGTGAAAATCTCCTACCACTGTGTCAGGACTGAGGTCTAATGTATATGGTAGTAAACTGGTGAATTCTAAAATGAACTCGCTAACCGATCCTTCTTGTTTAAGAGATAACAATCTTACTATGTATGACGATGTAACTCCTTCATCAAATCTTTCTAAAAAATAGGTAGTCAATTTTTTCCAGTTAATAGTAGCTCCTTTCTCTCGCTTAAGCCATACAAACCATTGGTAGGCCTCAATGCCTAATTTTGATGCAGCAAAAGGGACTTTATCAAAATCCTTAATTTGGTATAAGTCGAGAATGCCTTCCATTTTGGCTATCCAACCACGAGGATCATGACCCTCAAAAGTGGGCATATCAATGCATGGAAAATTATTAGGACCTCTCGGTTGGTGATAACCCATATCCCTTTCTTGATCTTGGTTATACCGTTGTCTATGATAGCAATCCATGTAATTATCCAGATTGCCTCTGTGCTACTCCCAATCATCATCTTGGTTGTCATTTTCTTCATTCCTTTGTGCATGGGAGTGATTTTGGGGATTAATATTGGGATTAAGTCGGTTTTGTGCGCTTGCTAGGTTTTTTAGGTTGACACTAATTTCATGCATACCATCTAGTAAGAGTCGAAGAGTTTCATCCGTGGAAATGGCCGAGTTACTTGAGTCTCCTTGTGTGATGTTTTCATGATTTGGGGGAGGGTTAGTAGCCATAGGGTCTACCAATGGATGATGTGGATTATAACTACCAATTTTGAAAGGAGAAGGAGAATTTTTTGTACTTGGGCTTCGATGAGGTCTTCGTGCGTTGTTATTGGTCGTCTCTAAGCTTGATAGTCGACCGTCAGATCCTTTGGTCCACCTTTTGCTCATGCACTTGTTAACATAACCTGCTTAGGAGATTTTGAGCTTTAACTGCTACAAAATTTGGTTGAATTTAGCAAAAATTTGGATTCCGCTTCAACTGTCGCTCCAACTGTGATGCGGATTTGAATTTGGATTTGGGCTCCTTCTTGACTGCAACTTTTGACAGCTTTTGACAACTTTTCTTGATGATATACAAGACACGACACTGGACTGACCAATAACCACGGACCGCCTGAAGACGACTGACAACGAGGACACAGGCGCAGACAACAATGACATGACAAGACACAACAGATAGAAGCGACATTGGACATGAAACGAATGACACAAAATGTGAGATGCGAAGCGAACATGAAATGAACGACACAAAATGCGAGACACGAAGCAGACACAATGGACAAAAGTGATGTTGGACACGAAACGTGAGACGTGAAGCTGACACAACGGACAAAAGCGACATTGGACATGAAATGAACAACATGACAGGAACAATTGATGCAATAACTAAACCACTAACATAAAACGCAATATAACACCTTGCGAGGAAGGACACTTGGCACGAAACGACTCAACAAGGCTACGTGAGGCTAGGATAGCTTCATGTGACCGAAGTCACAAACACAAAGATGTGCTCTACTCAACTTAAACCCGTTGGTACCTCCCACACGAAGGATGTGGGATAAATATCCCGAAAATGATTTTTAAAAAATAAAAAAAATTAATTTAGACCTCGCCACCTTAGGATTAGAAAATAATACTCGCCTGCGATTGGTCAGATGGCGTCGGTAAATAGTGCACAAGTTTTCTGCAGAGATTCGGTTGGATTTGATTGTAGAATATTAACAACCACCTGTCTACGAAGATTCAAGCGGTAAGCATCCTTGTTTGGACCACTTGTGTGAATGGACGATGATTTGCCTTCTACGCCCATGAGGAAGTTATTTTGTACGCCCTATGATGCATTGATTTTCTCACCCGTCCCGACGAAACGATAATGTTCAAAAAGTTGACTGTGAACCCAACCGATAGTGTATGCTGCTCCGAATCGAGTGTTGTGTTTTAGTCATGGGTTGGAAACGTTATTTTTCTTGCAAATGGCATGGGCGATTCTACTTCAGAAAGCCTAAACAGATACCCAAAATGTCGTGTTCTTTCACTGTGTTTAAAACAACACTCTGTGTTCGCCAATGCAGAAACCGTGACAATGATCCGACGTCTATTCCTCGCTACGGTGGAACGTCTCTGCACAGGTTATTCTGATGCACTGCATGAAGGGAAGTGAAGCCTGCGTCGCCCGCTCACCTAGAATCTGATACCACTAGAATGATATAACTCATTCATTTATGTTTAATTCTAATCAATTCCTCAATTGCAATATAATGAAGTAATATGAAACCACAACAGTAAATAAAATAAATCAAATTGGATATAGTTCGCCACTCAGGGAGGGCACGTCCCCGCCGTGAAGGCACTTGTGAATTGCAGTGAATAAAAATATAAAACACGATGATTAATTTTAAATAATCTATCTAATATATATATGAAATGTTTACTCTTGGAATACCTAGCCGACGACTAGGTTTGGTGTGTAACACATGTTTAGGATAGCATGTCATGATATATCACATGATGACTTGTTGTTACTAAAAATTTTCTCGAAAATTTTAGGAGGAATGGCATTAGAGTGGTACTACCAATTGCCCACTCATTCTTTGAGAAATTTTGAAGAGACCATTGAATATTTTGTGCATCAATTTAGTGCCTATATCGAAAGGCATGTAACCATTAAATATTTGTACAACTTAAAATAAGACAAATATGAATGTTTTGCTGATTTCTTAGCTAGATGGAGGCAGTTGATAGGAAAACTGCACTTTGTGCTACCTTATAGGGAAATTTTGGACATTTTTATTAATAATTTGCAAGAACAAATATCTTATGAGTTATCAACTGCTACCTTAACTACCTTCGATCGAGGCTATAGACTTAGCTCGAAGAGTAGAAGATGCTCTCATTAGGAGAGGCCAACTTAGGAAGAAATATGATGAGAAAACATCCAGAAATCAATATAAAAACAAACAAGTTGTAGGTGACGGAGTCACTGACAACAAAAATGTTGCTAATATCAATACAACGAAGACAACAAAAAAATTTATATTGAAACCTCCTGATAAACCTCCTCAAGAGTTTACTAGATTGAATCAATCATTATCAACTATTCTACCCCAATTACTCGAAAGAGGCTTGATTCAATTACCTAATATCTGGGAACTAGATCCAACCATACCCGGATATAGAGCCAATTTACACTATGATTTCCATAGAGGGCCTGGACATTCTACCAACTCTTGTAAGAGGTTAAAACATAAAATACAAGATCTAATTTATAATAATGAGATGGAGGTGCAAGCCTTCCAACCTAAACAAAATGCTCCTAATAATGCTCAAAATAACATGCCCCGAAATCAAAATCAAAATGCTAATCAATCATTAGATATATTTCAACATCCTTTACCAAAACATGGTAAAGAGGTGGCCAATCAAATTGAGCATCATAATGTCCCTCCTCCTACCTGATATGTAGGAACTATTAGTGGACATTTACCTAATCATGATTTACAAAAATTTGACACAACTTTATCCATGGTCACGACCAGGCCCCTACATAATATTCAAACATCGGATCTCAGTGATGTAGAATCGAATACTGAAAGTGAAATAGACATCACCTCAAATCAATCGAATAATTCTAAAGACGAATCAGATCCTATTCAACCTATCACAAATTCTATGGTTTCGAAAGAACCATTTCCTAGAAGAGTTACTAGTCGACCCTCTTCTAATCAGTTCCTTCCTAATGAACAAGCTATAAATGCTAGACCGAGACCTATTCATCTTCCTCAATATAAAATTGTAGGTACCATCGGAGCCATTACCAGACAACAAGCTCAAAATTCTCAACAAGATCAAATTCAGAATGATGGATCAACCCCATTTGTTTTGAAAAATCCCAATAAAGGGAATCATTCTCCTAATGTTCAATCTAACCCTCCTTACAATATTAATGAGTAATTATCCAATACTATAGCCAGAATTTCCCTTTTGGACCTATTAAGATCTTCTCCTACCCATAGAGATGAATTTATGCTTACATTAACCCAAATTATGGTACCACAAAACATTCAACCTGAAGCTATGGCTAATACTATCACCACTAGAGAAGTTGATTGTATTGACTTTCGGGATAAAGATATACCACAACATAGGTTACATAAGGATAACACCTTATATATTACTGCCCTAATAGGAGATGTAGCAGTCAAAAGGGTCTTTATTGATAATGGTTCATCTCTAAATATTTGCACTTTTGACTTCTACCAAATATTTGGGTTTAGAAGTGATGAAATGAAGAAAACTGACATGATTATAAAAGCTTTCAATGACGAAACACAAGAAACATGTGGAGTTATCACCATCCCATTGCAAGTTGGTCCGAGAACCTTAGATACGACCGTGTTTATTGTACATTTCCCCGCATCATACAATATACTCTTGGGTCGTCCTTGGATCAATGCAATGTGGGTTTTCCCATCAACTTTACACCAATGTGTTAAATTCAAATTTAAAAATCAGTTGGTCACTATCCATGGTGATCCCAGACCCTTTGATATGTGTGCTTTGGCAGAACCTATTGGAGTTCAATTTTGTCCTGCTCTGTCATCCACACATCCTAATTCTTATTTTTCATCTAAACCTATGAAACACACACCCATAACTTCATCTATTTCTCCTCCATTAATTTCACCCTCATATATAGCTCAACAATCTTCTAAAAAAACCACACTAGAACCTCAAAAAGATCTTAAATCCACAACCAATCCTTCATGTTCCATCCCTATAATTTCAAAACCTATAGACCCATTTATTAACACCTCTACATTATCTACATCTATCATACCTTCCACATCTAAAGATATAGGTAATGATCCTTCTACATCTTATGCTCTTTCTAATGAACTCTTACCTGATTTATCTAACATTCTTATATCAAAAAAAACAAATGCTTCTATGCAAAATTCCATTATCTTAAGTAATTTGCCGCCATCTCCTCATACTTTGGGCCTCCCACAACCTATGGGAAGTACTTACCAAGTTGGGAGTTGTGCCTTCATTTATAAGGGATATGACTAGGGAAGAATACCCAGGAACATCAAAACTCTTCATGAGGGATATGCTCGATGTTATTTTACTAATGAGTATATTAAAGCTAAACCTATAATGCTTAAAATGGGATATAAAGGGAAAGGATTGGGACCTTTCCAAGATGGTATGAAAGAACCCTTTGAGGTAGAACCATGGCCCGCCCGATGTGGTGTGGGCCTATTTCCTAGTAAGCGTCAACCCTTCCCTTTTTAAAATGATGATCAACTCATATGTTATCAAGATTATTTGGATGGGCATGATGATTTGCCTCTAAAAAATCAGCCATTTACATGCAATATGCTATCCATAGCTTATCCTGAAATGATTGTTGAATCCAATGATGAGTTGGAAGGAGATATTTTCCATGATGTCTCCGTTGAAGAGATGTTACATAATGGTTTTTATTTTAATGGTTCTATACCTACCATAGCCCAACTTGAGGCCACGACTCCTCAAGATGAATTATCCAAGTTAACCTTAAAATAATTAAAAGAATTGGGCGTTTCACCTGCCCCACCTAATTTTTAAAGAGATCTACACATGGAAGTAGAAAATGTCATTAAAGTTAACATTGGAACTGAGGATAATCCCCACATAATCAATATTGGATCAGAATTAAGTCAAGACAAACAAGAGCAATACATTACATTCCTTAAATAATATGAAGATGTCTTCACTTGGACATATGAAGATATGCCAGGTTTAGACCCTTCTGTAGTCATGCATCACCTAGTAGTCCATCTAGATGCTAAACCTGTTAAATGTAAACTTAGAAAAATGCATCCTAAAGTGGCCTTGATAGTCAAATGGGAGTTATAAAAACTCCTGAATGTTGTTTTTATACAAGCTATTGATTATGCTGAATGGATCTTGAATGTAGTTCCAGTCACCAAGAAAGAAGCTACCAAAGTTAGGGTTTGCATAGAATTTAGAGATATTAATGTTGCATGCCCTAAAGATGATTTTCCTCTTCCAAACATGGATCAAATCATTTATTTTACTACTGGGAGTGGAATGATGTCCCTAATGGATGGATTTTCCAGTTATAATCAGATCAGGATAGCTCCTGAAGATCAGGCCAAAATAGCCTTTATTACCCCCTGGGGAACCTTTTGTTGGAAAGTGATGCCATTCGGCCTAAAGAATGCAGGTGCAACCTATCAACAAGCTATGACTTATATTTTCACAACATGATGCATGATATCCTACATGATTATGTCGATGATATCATAGCTCGTTCCATCAAAGAAGATGATCATTTAAATGACTTAAGGACAGTGTTTGATCGGTTAAGGGAATATCTTATCCGACTAAATCCTGCTAAATGCATATTCAGAGTTAAGTCCGATAAACTATTAGGGGTTATAGTTTCTTTACGTGGCATCAAAATCGACCCTCTCAATATTACGGCTATCACTGATATGCTCGCACCTACCAATATATCTGAGTTACGAAGTTTACAAGATAAGCTTCAAGTTATCCATCACTTCATCGATATGCTGGTAGACAAAACCGGTCCCTTTCTTAAGCTTCTTAAGAAGTATGTCCCCTTTAATTGGGACAACGAATGTAAGGAAGCTTTTGAACTTCTCAAAAAATACCTCCTTAACCCACCTGTGCTTTCATCGCCTAGACCTGATCGCCCATTTATCCTATATATTTCAGCTTTAGATTTTGCGTTAGGAGCTATGTTAGCTCAACTTGATGATGAGAAAAGAGAATGTGCTAATTATTATATTAGTCGAACTTTAATTAGTTATGAAACCCGCTACACAGCATTAGAAAAACTATGTCTAGCAGTCGTATTTTCTATGTAGAAATTATGCCATTATATGCTCAGTCAGAAAACATGTCATTGCTAAATATGATCCCTTGCGATATCTCATGAGTCGACCTTATTTATCGGGTCGCACAGCTAAGTGGGTTCTTCCTCTAAGCGAGTTTGAACTCACATTTATAGGACAAAAGTCTGTTAAGGGTCAAATCATAGCAGATCAATTAGTTGTTGCACCCTTAGAGTATACCCATCCCCTCATCATTGAGTTTCCTAATGAATGCCTTCAATTAGAGGCAGACCATGTTGAAAAATGGTCCTTATACTTTGATGGAGCCCGATGCATGAGTGGGGCTGGTGCAGGTATTATTTTTATATCTCCACAAAAACACATTATACCTTTATCTTTTAAATTAACATTTTCTTGCACCAATAATACTGCTAAATATGAAGCTCTAATACTTGGATTATGAGCTGCCTTGGCGCTAAACATTAAACATCTACTAGTTTTTGGTGATTCTCAACTTGTTATAAACTAAATTAATGAAGTTTATCAGACCAGAGATGATAAATTGTGCCCATATAAAGCATATGTTTTACAATTAATGTCTTTATTTTATCAAGTTATTTTGGAAGCTATTCCTCAAACTAGAAACCATGTGGCTGACGCTATGGCCGCAGCTGCATCTCTTCTGCACTTTGAGTTAGATGACGAATATGCCACCATCATTATTCATTGACTCTAGGAACCCGCTTCAAATAATTCATGCTTAGAACCTTTGGATGTGTTTCTAATCAATGAAACTACTCCTGAACCTTGGTATATGGATATATTTGATTTTCTTCACAATGGGACTTTCCCTACCAGTGCTAATAGAAACCAGCATCGCTTATTACGTAGACGAGCAAGTCAATTTGTAATAATTGGCAATATTCTATATAGGAGATCTTTTGAAGGTATCCTATTGAGATGTTTGAATTTAGAAGAATCCAGATCAGCTTTAAGTGAAGCCCACGATGGATCTTGTGGAGGACACTTCAGTGGTAGTTTCATTGCTAAAAAACTCCTTAGGATGGGATACTTTTGGCCTACCATGGAGAATGATGCACATGATCATGTGCGCCATTGTGACAAGCGCCAGAAACATGCTGACCTTGTCCATGCGCTTGCACAAGAACTGCAGGATATTTCATCTCCTTGGCCCTTTTCAAAATGGGGCGTAGACATTATTGGCAAAATTAATCCTGTTTCATCTTATGGACACAAATTCATCATAACCGCAACTGAGTATTTCATGAAGTGGGTTGAAGCTATGCCTCTAGCTTCCTACACTGGAACACAAGTCTCTAAATTTATTTGTAATCAAATCATTTGTAGGTTTGGAATTCTTGCAAATCTCATCTCAGACAATGGAACTTGTTTCAAAACTAAAGATGTTAAGAAACTATGTCAAAAATATAAGATTCAACATCGCTGGTCCACTCCCTATTATCCTCAGGGTAATGGCCAAGCAGAAGCTTCTAACAAAACCTTAATCAAAATTCTCAAAAAATTGGTCAATAAATCTAGTTGCAATTGGCACATTCAATTATATCTAGCTTTGTGGGCATATCGCACTAGCGTTCGTACTCCCACAGGTACTTCACCTTTTGTTTTGGTTTATGGCGCTGAAGCCATTTTTCCCTTTGAATTAGAAGTTCCTTCTTTGACTCTACTACTTCAAGATACTGAAGTAGGAGATGAATATCGAGTTGGCAGACTCAATCAGCTAGAACTCCTAGATGAAAGGCGCATCAATGCTTTGGAGCATCTTCGTGCCTACCAAAACAAGCTTAAAAGATCATATGCTAAGAAAGTTCGTCATCGATCCTTTGAGGTCGGCAATCTTGTTTTAAAAGAAAATCAAAAAAATACTAATGTAACTAAAGACCTTAAAGGTAAATTTGATCCCAACTGGCTTGGACCATATATTATCACTGCTAAATTTGGATCGGGAGCATACAAATTATCTACCTTAGATGGTAAAGAACTTAAAGAACCCATGAACATTTTGCATCTTAAACGTTACTATGTGTAAAAAATTGGTCATTTCATCATTGTATATATTTGTTTAACATATTTCACAAAACCACTATCTTGTATTTCTTTCAATTTATAAACTTAAACATACAAAAACACCACAAACATTCAAAATCATCAAAATCTTCAAAAACATCTTTTATTTTTTGTACTTCTCAAATTGTGACATATTGCAGTTATATTTTCAGTTATTTTGGATAAATTAGCATTTATTTGGAATCCCGCACTTTCACATTCATATGAATAAATATCTTGATTTATTTGGTATGATTACTAATCTCTCTTATATCGAAGTCCACAAAATTCAATTAAATAAAATTTGAGCACAGAGAATTGATCTTGTTATTTAATTAAACCAAGCATATCCTTTCACAATAAAATGATTATATTTGTAATGTCCATGCTTTGCTACATAGTAGAAGTGGTTTCTTGAGCGAAAAGTTTCCCCTATTATCCTATCATGCACATGGTCTAGAATCTTTGAGAATTGACAAAAGGACAAGCTAACCCCTACCCGGAATAAAAATCCCTTGCTCTACAGCTAATCCGAGCAAGTATCCCTAGAGTAGGAAGTAAAAGAAAAAGAAAAGTTCAAGAAAAAGAGAACAAGAAAAAGGTTATTTCAGCATTATCTCAAATATCAAAGCAAAAGATACAAAAAAGAAAAATACAAAAGAGAAAAGAAAGAAGAAAGCAAAGAAAGCAAAAGCAAAAGCAATAAAATCCCTTTCCCTACCCATTGAAAATAAAATAAGGGTTGATGAGCTTGAATCCCTGGAATTCTCAATTATTCGAAAACTATGAGGTAAGCCCCATAACAGGTGGTTTGTGCCCAACCCGCTTGGCCTTGGGTAATCCCTAGCGTGGTGATATGTCTGTCACATTAGCGACCTTCTTTTGTACAGACCTATGTCTGCTTATGGATTAGCTAGCTCTTGATAACCTGACTTACATAGTAGTATGGTATGGTTATATGTATCTAAATCAGGGTTAATGAACACTTATTTGGTTAATTCAAATCACTTGTATCAAATTATCTTGCTCACAACTGGTAAATGAACAATATAATTGCACACACATTTGTATTTGAGATATTTTGTGTATCATTATGATAAATCAAGATCGGAAATGAACTCACATACGCACATGGGATTCCTTATAAATCTAACTTTTGTCTTTAAGATACTTTGAAATATTTTTGCAAATTGTCTGGAATAATTTCATTTTCTTCTCTGAGAACAGTTGTTTAGTATAAATACAACTACATGCATTACCAAAAAAATCAAAATCATTTAAAAAAAAAAAAACATGCAATAAAGTTACATTTATATATAACTTTTTGACTTTCACGATGATGGTATAGTTCCAAAACCAAAATTGGGATTTTATGCCTAACGCAAGTCCTCATTTTCATATTTTCTATTTATTTTCAAAAAATTAAATATCAACCATGCAATAAAACTATTATTTCTTTGGATTTCGCGATGATGGTATAAGTCTATACCTATATTCTATGCCTAGCGCAAACCATTGTTTTAATTTTATTTTCCCATCTATTTCACATCATAAAAACATATGACTTAAATCATTATGTTACACAATTATGCTTTAAAAAAAAGTGCACATTATTCTACTTCATGACATTATGTTCAAATTCAATATTGCAACCACGGTATAATTCCTAGGGAATTATTCAAAAAATTTATCACACTTAGGAATTTATGCCTAGCAAAAATCATTTTAAAATATTTCATGCATACTATTTTATGAAAATCTGAAAACAAATCACCATCATCATCATCATTTGCATCATCACAACAAAGTCTTAAGACAGTCTCTTAAGCACTCTTTTTACTTTTAACAATATTTCTATACTGGGATTAGCTTTACAACCGAGTGAGCGGCGACTCCATGAAATGGTCTATAACAACGACAATGTCATTTGAAATTATTGTTAGAAGTCCCTTTTATTTTTATCAAATTATCCCACAAACAACCAATTTGTTTATATCAGATTATTTCATTTAAATTTTAAAAGCATGACATTCAAACCATAATATTTCCAAATGACATAATTACATGAATCATCAAATCAATCATACCAAAACATTAAAGCATCATATAAATGCATAAGACAAGTCATATGATCAAAAATATCTCATCTATATATATATATATATCAACAATATATACATCATCTCAAAACTGTATCGGTATGCCACAATCTATACCTCGGAATACTCAATCCTCTATAAAAAATAATGATAAACACTATATCAATATGTGTAGTGTAGTCTGTAGCAGCTAGCCTTGAGAACCCCTCGAGTTCTCAGCATCATCTCCTCCCCCGCCCTGAAGTGGACGAGGTGGCCCCATCATAGTCCATGTGGTGCTATGAGTCCTGGACATTGATCATGATGATGTACTCGATGACCCCATCACAACAGGCTCTGCAATGGGAGCCGATAGTGGTAATCTCTGCCCCTCTGTCACCATTTGGTAGTATAACATCTGGTAAAATGTGATCTGGGCAATAGCCCATGCTAAGTCTCGAGTGCTCACCCCTATGCTCCATGCTCTGAGGCGTGTGATCTCATATTTGAGTTGTGTGGCCTCCTTTTGGTGTCATGCAGCCTCATCCTACAAGGCCTGCACCTGAGCCTGAAGATGAACAGTCTTCGCCTAAAGAGTAGCCATCTCACTACTCTCTCCTACCTCGACACCCTTGCCCTTATCGGGTGATGGTGGCCTCTCTCTCCATGGAGAAGGGGGTCTCTCCTCCCTCCTCTCTCGCTACGATGGCCTCTACTGAGCTTGTGGTCTCCTCTACTCTCTCCCACCATGACCCTATGCCACCTCAATGGTCGTCTGGCATTGCCTCCCCATCCGACACACAACTGCGTGAATCAGACCCTAAGCCCTCATCATCCGAGGAGGGTGGATGCCTGCGTGCCAGGCATCGTAGCCATCTACAACCCTAGCATCATCACCATCCACTAGCTGGATGGGGGCATCGTCCACATCCTAACTCTAGAAGTGCTACATATCTAGAGCCCCACTAACTGTAGTGTTATCCTGGATGGTTCGGGAAAACTCGTAATCCCTGAGAGATGGGATCCCCTATTGTAGACCAAACTGCCTCAAAACTTGATCATAGCGGTGGAGCTCCACCTCTCCCCTCTCCATCCTTAGCCAGCAGGTTTGCCTAACACAAGCCAACTCCTATCCATCCTCGGCCCACCCTGGATGATCTCTTCAAGGCCTCAAGGTGATCTGGTCGGAGACAAGGTCATCAAGTAGTCTCCGGGACACTGGCAAATCTATCCGTCGCTATGACCCTCTCTGGAGCCACCAGTAGAAAACTCAGGGCCTCTCCTCATCAATCCCTGTCAGTGGGAGCCCTATCGGTCTCTACATTACAATGTGCTCCCAACACCAAACTTGCAGTAGTGATGTCATGACTAGACATCGGCCGCCCTTGTATACGACCCCATGCAGGATCCTATACAATTGGTATAGTACAAAGCTCCCCCAAGAAAACCTGTATCCATGGTCTCTCATGTCGTAGACCACATCTATCAATATCCATGGTAGTCTGCATCCACTCTGATGGCATAGTAGCAGACCACCTACCACCCCAGCCAAAACCTGTGTCAGTCTAGATGCCCTAGGCATCTAGCGTAGCGACTCGATGTTCACTCCACCCTTCTCTAGGGCGAAGCTCAGATCTCCACATAGTTGCATCATTGTGTGGCCCTAATTGGCCATGGGAGTGATTAGCCATCCTTGTATGGGGATCCTCAAAATCCTCCATACATCCTCCAATGTGGGAGTCATCTCCCCTATCGATAACTGGAAACAAGAAGAACCGAGATACCACCTCTCTGCTAGGGATGTCAATAGCCCCATATCTGTAGAAACCTATGGCATATCTGCCATGTGCTGCAAGCCGACCTACGCCAACTGATCTCGCTCTGCTGAGATAGAGTGGCCAAGTCATCCTTTAGCCCATCGTATTTCCATTCCTGGCTCTTTAATAATCCTCTCTGCAACATAAACAGCAAAATAATAAAAATCATTAATACAAAAGTGATTAAAAATGCAAGTAAAACAAGTGCAATTTTATACAAATGATGATATCGTCCACTATTGGACGATATCGTCCCAAATTTGAGCAAATTCGTCTCCGATTTTGCAAGAGGGAATCATCCCTTATTGGACGAAATCATCCCCATATCGACGATTTCGCCCTTAGACAAAATTGGCGATATCGAGACGATTTCGACAAAATCAAGACGATTTCGACAAAATCGAGACGATTTTGTCTCGATGCCGTCGACGGCCCAAAAATGGCCGTGATGCTAAAAAATCAATCAAAATTAATCTAAAAAGCATGAAATTCAAAATTAAAGCATTCTAAACTAAGTTTAGACCCTTACCCGTAGCCCGTGCTAGACCTCTGTCAATCTGTGCACTGTTTCGACCATATTGTCTGTAGAGCTCTAGAAACTAGGAAAATGAACAGTAACAATGAATTAGGGTTTTACCCTATTTTTCTCAATTTTATTCAAAAACACTAAAAAACATTTTTAAAATTTTACTTTTTCATGTTTTTACCTCAAACGTTCGATTTGGGTAAAAACACGGAGGGGGCACCATAGTAAGTTGTCGTGCGATTCGACCTAGAATCATCGCCTAAAAATGAAAATAATTTTTTTGCTTTCTCGTAGATCGAGAAGAACTCATATTTAACGCATTTTCTTTGAAAAATTCGCTAAAGAGGGGGCAAAATGTAGCACCCTAAAATTGGTGCAGTAAAACTTAGCAATAATTAAAATTACCTTAGTAATAATTCAAATTCAAATTTTAACCCCGAACCGCCCGTTAACCACCTATTAAACTGCTTTCCTCATTTTTGGTGTCATTTTTAGGATTTATTGTGACCGTTGGATGATATCATCGCCGATCAGATGATATCGCCTTAGATCGGACGATTTTGTCTAGACTAGAATGTCCAGACGATTTCGTCCCAAAATCGATTTTTCATAATTAGCTTATGTTTCAACGGCGTCTCTAACCTAGGCAAAAGAATTTCTGCACGGTTAGATACTTTCCCCATTGGATATCTCCCAAATTGGTATGATATCCAACCTTCCAACCTCATTCCTATGCCTATTTAATCTTAGGCCCTCCCCTTGACATTCCCCTGGCTGAATTTTTTTGTACTTCAAGTTTTACATGCATTAGAATGTCTTAGACTATTGTTTGCCTTTGTCCCTTTTCGAATTTTCTTGCAAAAACTTTGTCATTCTTTAGCCGGAGTAAGCTCAGATCGTCTCAAATGATCCTGTACAATCTCAAACGATCCTGCACCAATTCGATACGATTTCGACTACAGTCAACATTGGGGGCAATCAGTGCCCTGAGTTTACATTCTTTCTCCACTATCTACTATTTTGCTTTGCATTAGTTAGACTTATTACTATTTTGCATCTTGGAGTTCACCCATATAGTTTTAATGCATAATAAAATCATAATTTGTCATTGAATCATTGTAATGCACTCATATTTTTGTCTATAATTATCAGTTTAATATTATTGTTGTCATTCTATATCATTGCCCTCTGTTGGAATAGCTGCATTTTCTATATTTTGTATCTATTTCTCTGATTGCAGGTCTCTGAAGAATTCATTTGATGAATTCATCAGATCTCAGATGATCCTATCTGATCGTAGATGATCCTGTCATATCAGAGGTGATCTTGACTGCTTCAAAAATCAAAACCTCCATCAGACATCCGGAATCAGGTATGACTTTTCTCATCTAGCTTATTCTCTGTATTCTCTGCTTTCTATTTTCTATATTCATTTAAATCTGCATTTCATATAGAAAAGTTTAGATTCATTTGGCCAAACCTAGGATTTGAATGATTAAAGATAAAATTGAACACATCAAACACATTCCCAACCTAGGCGTGGAAATTGCCATTCAAAAGTTTCCTAGTGAACCCACCATCCGTCGAAAAATCACCTTAATACCCCTCCCCCGAGAGGCGGGACCTTCAAAGGGCCTCTTAGTCTAAGGTATTGTCCCATCCTTCCTGCATCCCCCTCCTGGGCACGGATCCTTTAGCCTGAAGTTAAGGGTGCGGAAAATTTGGAACGATACAGAGGGGTTTAGGTGACCCTAAATATGTGTGAGAACATGTAGTAATTACAATTAAAATGCATACAAGTAGAAACAAACAAATATAAGAACTTTATACATACAAATTAGAAAAAGAGAAAGTAAAATTTACTTGAGATTTTGAAATTTGAAGTTGCTAGAATTTTGATAGGTTTTATAATTACAACGATACTTAAACCAAATGGAAATGCGAAGAAAGGGAAATTTGTTACTATCTATTGTGTATTAACTGGTAGGCATTTTACACGGATCAAAAAATTTATACATAGATTAAATACAGAGGAATACCTAGTCTCTAATGTTGTGGATGGTTTGATTAGGTATTATACTACTCACCCCTACAATTTTAGTGGTTTTTGAGGCTATTAGGTTGACTTCACCACCCAGGGGGTGAATTGAGATCTGATTCATGGGGCGGGGAGTAAATTGGGTTTATAGGCCCCAAATATTTGTTCTAAAGGCTTTATAAGGTTCCTAGGACTTTGTAGGTCTCTATTATAGTCATATTTGGTACTTGGAAGACACAAAAATAGAGGATATTATCATATTCACAAGAAAAAATTAGCCTAACACTATCCGTTGTGGGGGTCCCACAGGGCGTGCCAGAATGAAATGGCCAAAAAGTGAAATTTGATCTAAAAACATATTAATGACACATGTTATTTAGGAAAATGTATTTTTATTCATGTAAAGAGTGCATAGGTTACAATGGGGGCAAATTCCCATTTATCCTTTATTTCCATAAATGATACAATAGGTCTTATGCCATCCTTTTTTTTTACTCGGTGTATATTGGCTTGCATACACCGTGGGATTGTAATTGTTTCCCTCCTTGGTTATAGGCCAAACATGAAAAAATGGGTTAGTTCATTGGGGGGCTTGACTTTCTTAGGGCCCATATTTAGAAAGAAAAACTGACAGTAAAAACATGATAAAAATTGAAATAAATTATGCAAAAGGTCATGAAATGACAAAAAAAACTTACCTCCCAAATATGAGCTGATTTGGGACCTGTAGGACCAATTCGCCACCTAAGGGGTGAACCGATGCCGAATTCATGAGGCAGGGGAGAATTAGAACCTGAGTGATATTTTGCAAAAATCCTTCAGTGGATAGGTTCCTTTTCTATTGAAATATCAATGTGCAGATTTAGATTTACTTTATTGTAATTTGGTACGTATTTTGGCAGAGTTTTTGTACTTTGGACATAAGATGGAGAGATAAATAAATGAGGGTTTGGTCCCACTATATATAGAAAATGGCAAGGTGTATGGGGGAGAATTAATGAAACTAAGCCTAGGCTGAATTATGACTAGAGTTAGGTTAGGGTTTGTGAGATGGAAGACTCACATTCCCCATAGGAAATATCCTATCCTCACACATGTGTGAGGAAGGATTAGGTCTAATCAGTATTAGGATGTCCTAAGTCAAATTAGGGCTTGATTAGGGTTCTTAGGAAAATATCTTAGCTAGCCCTAATTACACACATGTGGGAGGGTGCAATTAGTGTTAATTAAGGATTAAGAGTTTAATTAATCAATTTTTGCTTTAAAAAAGTGACTTATGTGAAGTCAACATTAAATTAGATTTTAGGAATTAACTTGATAATTGCTTTTGCCAATTAATAGCTTGTGGGACCTCAATTGAGTGCAAATAGGCTTTGTATTACCTTAGGAAGCTGATGTAAGGTATCCCAATGTATAGGAAATGTTTGTGATGTGATTTCGGTAACTTATGAGGGTTTTGTACTTGAAAACTAGCAAAGTGCTGCATGGAAGTCTATGGAATGCTACGATAATCTACGGTGATCTACATATGACTACGCACGACTACGAATATCTACGCATGACTACGCATGACTACAGATATCTACGCATGACTACAACAATATACACATGTCTAGGATGATCTACAATAGTCTATACTAGTCTACAATAGCCTAGGGGTACCTAGGACGACCTATGTGAACCTACAAGTGTCCAAAAGGATCTACAAGTACGTAGGTATAGCAATGTACAATTTTTAGGTGTCTATACATTTTTGAATAAGAAAAATATTTCATGAATTTAAGTTCCAATACTTAAAACATCCACACTTCTACCAAATACATGAACATCTTCACTAAATCTAAAATATATCTTTCATCATCATGTAGTTCTTCCTATCAATTAGAAAGAGAAGAGAAAATACTACATCAAAATTGTATAAATTTTAAATAGTTTTCTACCTCTATAACCCTCTTTTTCCTTATGTAATGTGCATCTTACAATAGTTCAAACTATAAAAAATCCTAATTTTTTAGTATCCTTATTTTACATAAATATAATATTCTTGAATTTCTAGTATCTAAATATTTTAATTGTATCTACGTTTACATTGTTCAAGAAAATTTTTCTAATTATTAACAAAAACTAATTTGAGATTCTAAATGAACATTCAATATCTCAATTATACTATGCACCATTAATCTACCCTTCGAATAACTTAATGGGCGTGCCTCTATCATGTGTGGCTTTATCCAATTGGTCATCCAACAACTAGTTAGGGTTTCCAATGATTACCACACTAAATGACATCCCCCATAGGAATTCTCCCATGATCGTTTGTGTTTCTATGACTATCATTTGTATGACATCCCTATCACATGGTATATCACTACCTATTGGAGTAACTCATCACATGAATTTAGTTACACATGGAATTCTAAGCTCACTTTCTCTTGGAATAAACTTTAATGATCCACTACTAAAGTTCCCACTATAACCCTAAGGTACTATCACAATCTCCTATAGTTCTTATCCTAACCTTAGGGATATATTTAGGTTAGCATTCTATGGACAAAAACCTCATAAGGAAGAATTCTCCAAAATGAAAACTGAGAAATAACTTCTCCTTTTTACTTCACTCATTTCAATTTTAAATACCATACTTACATAATTCATATCCTACTACAAGAATTAAATAAAATCTAAACATATAATTTTCTTTATAATTCTACTCTTCATTAAAGCATAATAAATAAATTTATTTGTTCATCATTTACAATTCTTAGCAATAGATCAATAAAAACCATTCCATAACAAGTTCTACAACATACACATAAGACACTTCATGTATCTTGGAAAACCCTTTCGGGAAAAACCTAGCCTTAAATAGTCCATATTTATTTTCATTGCAAGTCTATTAGCCAATCTACAAAAATAAATCCATTATTCCTTTTACCACAATTTCAATATTTTGCATAAGAATTTCCATAATTCTTATGTACTTTCATTACAATAATTTGTAAATTCCTTTTTACAAGAGTGAGGGAACCCCATAATTTCCTCTCATTAAACCCCATTCATTCATTAGTCTGCTAATACTCAAGAGTCCTCCCCTTGAGTATTATTTTTACAAGAGAGTAATTGTGGAACCCCCATAGGTTCCTCTATAATTATTGGGCCCCATGCCCAATACCTCATTCATTTACATAAGACAATAGATTTTTATTTCTATAATAAGAATTTTTATTTCAACATATATAAAAATTCATGTCACCAATAATTCATGATTCCATTCTTAAATCCACTTAGTTGTTCCAATTCTTAGTAATTAATTAGTCCTTTATACAAATTTTACCAATATTCACAATGTTTTCTCAAAAACTATAACTTCATCTTACAAAAGGAAGCTACATATTTTACCCATCTAAGTATCTTAGTAATATAATTCAATAATTTCATTATAGTTAAAACAAAAAGGTGAACATAATTAGCCTTCAAAGGATTCCACCATTCTTTTCTATATTTCATAAAAATAAATTATCCAAATTATTTCATATATCTACTTTAAAATAATTTATAATGAAAACTTTTTTCAAAAACTAAACAACTATTACCCTAGGAAATAGGTTGTAATAGATTATCTTCCATTCCAAGAATGATTCAATATAAGAATAATTCATATAATATAAAAGAGATTATTCATTTTTTATCAATTAGCACATCCTTTCCTAAAGTAGGTTATTTTTAATCTGAATATTATTTTCCATTAAACTTCAATAGGTTAATTCCAAATAATGAATTAAATTATTTATACATTAAATGACTTGTGGTGTAAATCTCGACACAAGAGGTTATAACAAGAACCTGCAATCACATGAAAACTATAATAAATGGAAATAAACTGGTAAATGCTTTATTTTCTCATTTCTAGATTTCATCCCTTTTACAATGTGATACCACGAGAATATATACCTAAAAAAAAATCCTAAAAGAAAACCCTAAATCTTAAAACCCTAAAGTTAAGAAATTATAAATGACCTTTTTTAAGAAATCATTAACAAGCTTGGATAGCCATCTAAATAAATACAAATTATTGTATCACCCATATTACACCTCCTATAAAATATCAACACCTATCCATGTGTAAAAGTCATTAAATTCTAAATATTCTTTCTTCTCATTTTTAAAATAAATACTAAATCCCATTTTTGAGGCACTAGATAAAGTAAATAGGGCCAAATGAAAGCCTAATATTATCATCTATACAACTAAATTTTTCTAACATGACAATATACCCCTCTTTATCTAACTCCCTATAAAATTTCAAGCCAATCCAATAAACGAATAAAAAGTTATACCATGTGGAAGATAGGCTCATGCATCATTCTCCTCTGGTTGAAAAGAAATTTGCTCCTGTGAATTCCTTTGATCAAACTCTTGTAACTTTTTTCTATTAATATTTTTATTTCCTCCTCTAAAATCCAACTGTTATCTTCTTGTTGTAAAACTTCCCATTGTACTAGGTATTTTCTATAGTTTCCTTGTTTGGTACTAGTTATCTTCTTATCAAGTAATTGCATAACTTTTTCTTTCTTCTTCTTAGGTATTTGTTTCTCTCAATTTATATCTGTAGACACTAAAATCCAACACCTTCAAAACCACATTTGCCACCCCACCATCAAATCTTGCATAATAAAATTATATGCCTAAGTTCTAACTTAGGGATGTAAAATCCTGCACATTATCTTATTTTCCTAATTTACTTAATTTGGAAAATCACCCTAGGATACCCTGTCTACCCATTGGACATGTGTCCTGGACACTTCACCCAACATTTTTGCCACATCCTACCCACTCTTGTCCCCCTGTCTTTGCACATGGGACAGATTCCCAACACCCATGCCACATCTCATCCATTTTGTCTCCCTTGTCCCTTCACATAGGATAGGATCCCACATTGCACTCCACTTGTAGCCACATCACCCCAGTTAAGTGAGGCACACTGAATGACTCACTGTAATTGTCCCTTCCACCTGGCAGTTTAGATTTACCACTTGGCAAGTCAGGCTTACCACCTCCCATTCCCCTCCAAAGCCCTAGGAAGCCTATAAAAATGCCATCTTGTCAACAAAGAAAGGGAGCTAAATTTGCATACCGATAGGCTACCAAAATTGACTTAGACCAATGAGAAATTGCGAAGTGTGATATTTATTCTCACCATTGGTTCCAATCTTGAAGCGACATGTTCTTCAATCGAAATATCTTGTCCATGGTTTCACAACCATAGGTCTATGGTTTCCAGCCCATAATCGTGCTTCCATGGTTCCACAGTCTCGAGCATAAATTCACACGTACGACCAAGATCAGTAATATTTGTGTGTTAGCAAGGTGTTATTTATTTATTATTTCTATCATTTGTTTCATATACTTATATGCTTAGATTTTTATGCATGCATTGATTCTATTTCTGAAATATACAGGTGCTACTAATCCCTTTGCTCGTTTGAATATGTGTAGGTGATAGGTACTTTGGATAAGCTTCTAAAGCTAGAGTGGTCCCTAGCTGGATACAAAATCCTACTCACCCCTTGAAGTTGTGATGAGATAACAAAGAACATTGCATCCTATGAAAGATTTGGAAGACCTCTTTCCTATAAAAATCATTGTATTTCAAAAGAGAGGAAAATAAAGAATTGTTACGTTGCCCCCAACACATTTGGGGTAATTCAAAACATTTGTAAAATTGTATCAAATATCAATATAAATATTCATTTGTGGTCATATCTCTTTCTTGTATTATATATTTGTTTGTGTTTAGTTCTTTTGGTTACAAAAATGGCGATCATGGTGGGACCCCCTAAAGGTTCTATTTTGTTTGCCTTGCTTTTTTAAATTTATTTGTTGATATTTGTTTGCACCTACAGGTTTCGAGAATTCTAGGCACACATAAACCCAATTTTAGATCGAGAAATTTGGAAAATCTTTTGCCCAAATTGTTTACTATGGAATCGTAGAAACACGGTTTCTGTTATGAAGAAACACAGAGGTACGGTTCCTATTTTGAGAAAATGCGGACCTGCGGTTCCTATTTTAAGAAATGCAAATGCACAGTTGTTGTTTTAGGAAATGCAGGATGGCAGTTGATAGCCGGAAGGAGCAACGATAGGATCATAGGTTTGTACCTTCTGATTCCTATTTTTCTACTTCTTTATTTGAATTTTGCCATTAGCATTGCACTTAGGGTAAATTAGAAGGTCAGTCATGTTTGCCATTTGTTTGCATATAGGTCTCAAGATAGAATTCATATTGAAAAGAAAAATCTGCATTTGCATAAATAGAAAAGGTCATATCTGCATTTTTTGGGTTATAAATAACCTAGGCATTATTTTTAGGTTTGGGTCCATCAAAATTCATTCTATTTCTATTGACAAAAAGGACCCATGCATCTATGGTTGGGATATCCTAAATGCAGATGCATGGTTGGATAATCGTGCACCCGCAGTTTACCAGAATTAATAACGCACCTACGGTTAGCCCTGTTAAATAGAATCCGATTGAATTAGACCTGAAGTTGGCACTTTTACCCCTACTTGTTGTTTGTCATTCTCTATTTTCTATTTTTTTGCATCTAGGCATTGAAATGAAATCGCATGATACTATTGCATATCACAATAATCAAGAAAAACCACCACACACTCACATAAACATTGGAAAATGGTTGAATTCATCACCTTCGGGTTTGGATTTCATCACCGAACCACCAACATTATACCCCGTTCTTTGCCAAGGCCAATTCCAAGATCCGTCATAGCCCGTGGGTTATAGCACACATTTCTCCTCGGAGAGGTGTATCATAGACTATAGGTGAACTGGGTGAGGAATTGGTAGGACCTGTGCTCCCTAGCCATGTGTGGACTTCATTACCACACATTATAGGTGGGATTACGTGACCTAGATTTCATAGCCAGGTTGTCGAGCTACAAGTATACAGGTGAAATCCTAGATTCATTTAGGTCAAAATATTGAGCACACGTCTTTTTCATTTTCAAACAAATTTCAATATATATATATATATAAAATTTAAAAACTAACAAAAATCTAGCACCAAAAACTTTGTGTGTTTGTTTGCTTTGAGTGTTGTATTGCATAGTACTGTCATTTTATTTACATAAATAGTTGTACTTGGTAGTGTACCACATAATAGCGTATGGTAGTGACTCGTAGTCAAGCTAAGAAACTAGTGTCAAACCAAAGTCAGTGGTCTTCCCCCATGGCCTCTTAGTCTAGAAACGTCCCTCACACTTTAGTGGTAGGACAAGTAGGCATGCCTTCTTCTATGTCCCAAAGTCTTAATGTAGGGCCTTCTAGTAATGCCCCTAATACGAACATAGACATTATGCATAGGGCTACTCACATGGCCATACCTTAGACACCTAGGAGCGAACCTCCTGCAGTGGTAGATAATCATGTCACCATGTTTGATATGGATACTATTAGAATGTACTTGAATGCAGCTGGAATGGTCTTCCCATCATTACCACCACTCTCCATCCCATCCCGTGTTGTACCACCATTACAACAAGAGCCCGCATATACTTACCCACAGTAGTCAAAACAAGTTTTTACAAATCCTCTTTTTGAGTTGGCTATTGTAGCATTGGCTAACCAACCATCATCATCCAACCAAACATCCCACACATTACCTCAACAACTCACCATTTCCACTAATCCCTTATATGAAACAATTCTTTTTGTTTCACAAACCCTAACATCCACTCAACCCACTACCCTCATAGGTTCTACATCTCATATCACACCATAGTCTATGGAAATACCCTTTTCTACTTATCCCCCACTCACTTCCACTACCATGGTTGTTCCACAACCAACCCAACCTACCACATCATAGGTGGCGGTCCCTACTTCAAATGCAATTGCTATGCAACAAGCTTTCTTACAACTGCAACAAATTATTTTAGATAACGCTAACCGTAGCATAAATCCTGACCCCAACCAACATTTTCAAGGGATTGAGCACAACTTCCCACCTCCATCTCACCAAACAAATACCTTTATCCAAGATCCATCTTGGACAATGCGCCCCCCATCCACCACTATAGTTCAAAACCAACCTCCACATCCATATGCTAATATAGTAGGTCAGCATACCATCATGCCCCCATCACCCCATTCGTATCATAATATCCATCACCATTCATATCATAACACATTTCAGCCAACCATACCTTATCACCCGTAGCCTACATACAATCCATCCCATTACCAACAACATCAAGTACATTCAAGTGTCAGTCCTATGGATGACCCTAGATACCAAATTTTATAGAGTCATATTGATAGTCTTGCCATGCAAACTCCAGGTTTGCAATACCAAAAACCAACTTTAAGGCAACTACTCAATCATCCTATTCATGCTTTGATCCCTGAGCCGCCATATCCAATAGATTTTCAAATACCTAAGCTTGAATTTAATGGGGAAGAGGACCCCCGTGAACATATAACTAGATTTGTAAATGCATGCTTCAAAATAAAAAGCAATGATGCATTAATGTTACATACATTTCCTTAGACACTAGGGGGAGAAGCCCAAGACTAGTACAACCACCTGCCACATCAAAGTATTTTTACCTTTGAACAACTAGCGGAATAGTTCTTGGAAAGATTAACCCTGAATGTCAAAAAACAAACCACATTAACTGATTTGATTTATCTAAAATAATATGATGATGAATTAGTCTATGACTTTGGCAATAGGTGGAGATCATTCATGATCAAGTTACCATTTTTCCTCCCTATGCCAGAGATAATAGGAATGTTTAGGAAGAGTTTTGGTAGACCCATCTCTTCATTATTACATCTACAACAGTATAGGACATTCGATGAGGCACTCACCCAAGAAAAGCTAATAGAAGAGATCAAAATTCATGAAGGTGAGATAAAGCCTAAAAAGAAAGAGTGGCACAATAAGAATCAAAAGGGGAATAACCATGGTCAATCTAAGACCGCACAGGTTAACCAGATAGTTTTGGGCCAACCACAGTTAAATCAACCAACCCAAGCACAAATCCAACAACCCCAACAACAACAACCACAAAAATTGAATCATCAAGGGTTTCCACCCCCATAATAGTCACAAAATCAGACACAACCTGTAGAAAGGCAACAATGTCATTTTAAGCCAAAAATAAATTACACACCAGTACAAGAGCCATATTCATTAGTTTTCCAAAATTTGTATGCGGTAAAACTCTTTACATTTCCAGAAATGAAACCTGAAGATCCTAACAAACCAAAAACAAAAGGTTACAAAGAACACCTCTTTTGCATATATCATAGACAAAGAGGACATGATATCGAAGGTTGTCATGGTTTCAAAGGAATTGTGCAAGATTTATTAGAAGCGGGTACAATCAAAGTTGACAATCCACTAGCCCAAAACAACCAAAACCTAGGCATCTATCAGACACCTTTGCCACATTGAGAGGCAAATCAACAACCGACGGGAGCATCAACTTCTACAGTTCCTCCCAACCAGGTTAATTATGTGTCTCAACTACCACAAGGTTTTGTAGGAGCTATCAGTATAGTTACCTGTGGACAGAGGTAAGCTAATCACACAACATAGGCTCCAACAACACAACCAACAAATGTGCCCATACAACTTGGACCAAGAATTCCACCACCACCTTTCCATAATCACCCAATTGTCACCTTAAATATCTGGTTAATGCAAAGTTTAAAAATTGCTTCAGAAAAGCTATCAATTTATGAGCTAATACAATAATCAATACCCCACAGGGAAGCATTGATGGAAATATTAAAGTCTATACAAGTACAATCAGAAGACCCTAATGCATTCAATTCCTTTGTGGGGAGTGTCCAAAAGTGCATGGAACCCTCGATAGTATTTTATGACTTCGAGGAAAAGCAAATTTTGGCAGATTCACCTGATCCACCATTACACATAGTAGCTCACATTGACAGGAAGCCATTCAAGAGAGTGCTTATTGATACCGGTTCATCCATCAATCTCATCACCACACCTGCAATGAAAAACTCAACATCCCATCATCACATATCACAACTTCCACCTTCACCCTTAGGGCTTTTAATGATGCTTTATGCTCAACTATGGGGAATGATATTATTCTCGTCACTGTGGGGGTGAAAACAATACATGTCCTCTTCCACATATTGGAAGGAGAAATGCAATATAATATACTTCTTGGACGCCCTTGGATTAGGGAAATGAAGTGTGTGCCTTCAACATTGCATCAATTCTTAAAATATGTACATGAAGGAAAAGTACATTGTATACCAGTTGACACATAACCTTTCAAGTATTGCAACTTTATTTTAAACCCGTATGAGCCCTTGCTTCCATCAACACACCTAACTATCCAGCCACTCACCATTAGGACCATTCCACCTAGTAGCACATCATCAAAAGCACCCATTCAAGAGGAATTGCCTATAGTTGACCCAAATTTTGCATCCAAAAGCGCTAGCTCAATTCAGCCTTCGAACACTACATATCACTTTCCAATCACACCAAACCATCCTACAAACCAACAACCAACTCCATCTAGCACACTTTTGAATCCACTAAAACCATTCATAATCATAGAACAAACCACTCCATCCATCAATAAACCACAATCATCACAACCCATAGTCTCATAAATAGGGCCACCTATTAGAGATAATCCATCACCACCATTAGATCCACAACCAAGTGTAGAAGACCCTTCCTCATCCATCGAGCCATCAACCTCCCAAGCTTCCCGAGTTGTGGTACATCTTGCCAATCCTCGTATTGGCGAGTATATTATTGAAAGTGTCATGATTACACCTCCTATTGAGTCAGTAAGAGATTATGGTCACCCTTAGGACCCACCTTTAGCCATAGGTGAGATATACAAAATGGGTTCATCATAAAATGCAATAAATTTCATATATGGGGGAGTCGATTCTTCATATGGTCCATCTCCTCCAGAGGAGGACCATGTAAAAGAGTTTAATGAGAACATTGATTTTTTATCTAACCCATCATTTACAGTGAGATATTTCCAGAGGGTTAATTGGCAAGGATATGGACTTGGATGACATGAACAAGGTCCTCATCATATTATTGAGCCAGAATATAGAGCCAAATGGCCGCTCAGGTCTAGGTTACAAACCTTCCATCGCAAGATCTTTGCTAAGTCAAACATTCCAAGAACTAGATATTGAGTGCGAAGACGGAGAAGGAGAAAGTGACAAGGAGGATGAACCTAATGATGAGGATGATGATATAAATGGTGAATACCTAATCAACAATTTTTACCCTCATGTGTTTGGAACTTTCTTAGAACAAGCCTTGTAGAAATAACCATGATATGAAGATCCACCAGAAATGGCCGACCTTAGGCCAGATTACACATAACTTGTTCTGGGACCTCATATAAATGCTAACGGCTTTTGGATAAGTGATGAAAATTATGAAGATGAGACATAAATGATATTTCTAAATCATGAGCACAAAATGCAAGCTAGAAGAATACTACAAGTAGAGGTGCATCACAAACAACATAATCAAGAGGTAGAAGAACCTAGAGAGGAGTTAGTACATGCAGAATCTATTCAGAGAAATGAGTAGTACCAAAAGAATTTCCCAATAAACTGAACTCTCTTTTAGCTGAGAAAAAAGTATGAAAGTCCTAAACTAGAACCTTCTCCACCACCTTGGCTTCTCCTACAACACCACCAATCACCCACATTAGGTCAGTTGCAACCTAGGGAGGATGAGTCATCGCCTCTCGAATCGTAGCCACATCATCTTCATCAAGTCAACATGATTTCTATTGATTTTCTCACCCCACTCTGTAATCCGTATGATGAGGAAAAGTCGATCCATATCGACACTAGCCTCATTTCCATGGATAGGATCTCATCCCCACCATCCATTGCTAAATTTATCATGTTCAAAGAGTTGTTGCATGCTTCAAATGCATATATTTCACAACAACCTTCATCATCAAATAATTTAGTTTTTCAAACTAAAATAGAGGGGAAAATCCCAGAGACATTTGAAAATGTGGCAGATGATATCCACCTCATCCCAACTCCACATCAACTAGAAGAAGGTTCCCACATGCTGATTGAAGAGTCTATAGACGTGAACCTTAGTCAAGACGTGGATAATCCCCAAATTGTCAAAATTGCAAAATATTTATCTACAGAAGAGAAAGAACACATAATAAACATGCTAATGAAAAATAAATAAGTGTTCACATGGTCATATAAAGACATGCCTAGTTTAGATCCAGACCTGGTAGTCCACAACCTAACGTTGGCACATGATGCAAAGCCATTCAAGCAAAAGCTTAGGAAAGTCCATCCAATAGTCGTATTAATTGTAAAATAAGAGCTGCAAAAGTTATTGGATGTTCACTTCATAGTACCAATTGAATACCCATAATGGATTTCAAATATAGTACCCGTTCACAAAACGAATGGAGGGATACGTGTGTGCACTAATTTTTGAGACTTAAACAAAGTGTGTCCCAAAGATGATTTTACTTTGCCTAATATCGATCAACTAGTAGATTCTTGCGCTATTCATGAAATGCTTTCCTTAATGGACGGTTTCTCGGGATAGAACCAAATTTGAATTAATCTAGAAGATCAACACAAGGCAACATTTACAACACCCTGGGGGACATTCTGTTATAAAGTGATGCCGTTTGGACTCAAAAATGTAGGAGCTACATACCAACGAGCTATGACGTACATATTTCATGATTATATGCATAATATCATCGAGGATTATGTAGATGACTTGATTTCTAAATCTAAGACATGTCTTGAGCACATCGATGTACTAGAAAAAGCATTCGATCGATTGATAGAACACAAAGTAAGGTTAAATTCTAAGAAGTGTGTATTTGGAGTCACATCAAGAAAAATTTTAGGATTCATTATCTCCAAGTGAGGCATTGAAGTGGATCCAGGTAAGGTAAAAGCAATATTAGAAATGCCACCTCCTAAGACATTGAAAGAGTTTCATAGTTTACAAGGAAATATCCAAGATGATTCATCACATAAATTTTAGATAAATGCAGGCCTTTCAATTGCCTATTACAAAAGGGGTGACATTTTCATGGACAACTAAATTTCAAGAGGCATTTGATGACATAAAGAAGTATCTAGCATCACCACCAGTTCTTATGCCACCTCAAACAAAAGTCCCTTTTTACCTATACATATCTGCAATAGATTTTGCACTAGGTACAATGCTTGCACAAAAGAACGAAAATCATAAAGAGCAAGCAATTTACTATATTAGCCAAACATTGGTAAGTTACAAAACAAGATATGCTTATGTCGAAAATTTATGCTTAGAAGTGGTTTTCACCACTAAGAAACTTAGACATTATATGTTAAGAAATACTACCAATGTCATAGCTAGAGAAAATCCTTTGCGATACATGATGACTTATGCATACAACAACACCCGTACTGCTAAATGGATAATGCTTTTAACTGAAATTGATCTCAAATTCGTAATTCAAAAATCCATAAAAGGTCAGGTGATAGTTGATCAACTAGTTGAAGCTCCGCTACATAACGACAAACCACTAATCATTGAGCTTCCAGATGATTCAGTATTTTCTGTCACATAACAAGAAGAATTATTTTCTCCTAAGGAAGAAGTAGACATGACCATGTTCTTTGATGGGTCTAAATGCGACAAAGGACAAGGTGTGGGAGTCATTTTTTATACACCTGAAGGAATGCCAATTCCTTTATCATTCAAACTTGACTTCACATGCACCAATAATAATGTAGAGTATGAAGCCTTAATCTTAGGTCTTCAATCAACTATAGTAATGGGCATAAAAATACTAAGCATTTTTGGTGATTCTCAACTAGTTGTATACCAAGTAAAAGGAGAATACCAATGTAAAGAACCAGTCTTAAAGCAATACCATGAAGTAGCAACAAAGTTGCTAGAAAATTTTGATTGGTATGAAATTAGTAACTTACCCCGGTCCACAAATAGATTCGTGGATGCAATGGCTTCTTTGGGATCTCTCATCCCTAAGAATGAGCATGGAGAAGTAAAACCACTAATCATAACAACAATGTTAAAACCATCAATTCAAAAACTAGAACCTACAGGTGAGAAGAATGTTTGTTGGATACATGTTGAACCTTACAATTATTGCCTTGATGAGATAAGAGACTTTCTCAAGTCTGGAATACTCCCAGTAGAAATCACACAAACTACAAAAATAACTTTCAAACAAAAAGTAATCCATTTTACTCTACTAGGGGATGTGTTATACAAATGTGGGTATGATGGAATATTATTACGATGTTTAGATTTGATTGAAGCAGAATGAGAAATAATAGAAGCCCATGATGGTACTTGTGGTGGCCACTTCAGTGGAATGGTCATTGCAAAGAGAATACTATTCATGGGATACTATTGGTCGACCATGGAAAATGACTATTGCAAATATGTCAAAAAGTGTCAAAAGTGCCAATATCATGCAAATTTGACTCATGTACCATCACACGCTTTACAAACCATTCAAAGTATTTGGTCCTTTTCACAATGGGGTCTCGATTTGATTGGTAAAATATCACCTGCTTCATTAGGATAACATAAATTCATCATAACTGCGATAGAATACTTCACAAAATGGGTGGAAGCAATTCCAATGACCACTATGAATGGACCTCGAATAGCGGAGTTTATACTTTAGCATATTATCTATCATTTTGGAATACCCTCAAAAATAATTTTTGATAATGGGAAGTCATTTAAGAATAAGGATGTTAGAGCATTGTTCAACAAATTCAAAATTCAACACATTCTTTCCACACCTTATTACCCACAAGCAAATGGGCAAGCTGAAGCAACCAACAAAACAATGGTATCCATTCTCAAGAAACTAGTCAAATAAAATTACCAAGATTGGTATACTCAACTTCCTTTGGCATTATGGGCTTAGAGAACAAGCATCAGAATGCCAATGGGAGTGACACCATTTTCACTAGTTTATGATGTTGAAGCTATATTACCTTTAGAGCTCGAGATACCATCCGTGTGAATCGCATTACAGGAATTCATGGACGATGAAACAACTAGACAAGCACGTCTTGACCAATTGACACTTATTGATGAAAAATGTATAAATGCTCTAGAGCATTTATGAGTATATCAAGATAGATTCAAATGTGCTTACAACACAAAAGTCCATCCTCACGAATTCCAAGTGGGGGACCTAGTGCTCAAAGAAAATCAACAAAATACCAATGCATTGCCACACTTGAGAGACAAATTTATGGCTAATTGGTTAGGCCCGTACATTGTAAAGCATAAGTTGGGACCAGGAACTTATAGACTTGCCAACTTCGAAGGAGAATTGGAGCCAAAACCACTAAACATAATGCACCTAAAGGCATTTTATGCATGAAATGACTTGCAATATATGTATATATATGTACATGGCTAAAAAAAATAAAAAATAAAAAAAAAGAGAAAATATTTTTTATTTCCAATATTAGTTACATTGTAAATAGAAATGTCATTACTAACATTTAGCATATTGCATTTACATGTTAAAAAAAAAAAAAAATTTGTGCATTAAATAGGCATATCACAAGCATATAGCAGCATTAGACTAATCACATAATTGCATCCATCCCATCCCATGTTCAGTGATATTTCATAGTGGTGATGATACGACCAAGTAAAAACAAGTTCCAAATAATTGGGGATACCCAAATAAGACTCTTTGCAATTCAACAAAAGTTATATCCACACATGTTTTCCTACATCATAAATCAAATTTTTAGTCACTCAACAATGTCTAGTGAAGAACCAAAATTCATAATATGTCCAATTTTCTTTAGGACCAAAGCACTTATGTCACATTAAGAAAGTCTTAAGTATGGTAGATTTATCCCAAAGAAATATTGAAAAAAAAACACTTTACAACCTTAAAAGCATTTTGAGTAAGAAAATATAATGCCAACTTGGGTACAACCTTGAAGCGAAAAGGTAATATTCCTCGCTTTTCCCATTATGCAACATAGTCCAAAATCAAAACGGTGGTTTTCACCACCATCACAACAATCCAAACATTTAAATTAAAGGTAGAACAGTAAGGATAGGATCACATTCTCATCACACTTCGGTTGAGAATTTGATTCCCCAAACTCTATCATAATAAATTCTATACACACACCACATATCACAAAATCAAGAAGGATGGTACTACATTCCCCTCAAAAATTTATGTAGTCATCCCCAAAGCTCAAATATCAAGTCATTGGACTATGGAGTGAACCTCCATCAGAGCTATAGATGCTTGACTAGTAGTGGAGTAAACTCATGCAGAGCAACACGTCTCTCTCCCAAAAGAAAGACCTCTGATCGCACATACTAATACGCTAGCTAATTGGTAAACCCATATGGGTACCATCCAATTTTACTCATCATGAGTTAATGAAATTCACATACACAAGCACTGGTTCTTGATTTCTTAGGGCCACTCCCAAATGAAAGATTCAAATTAATGAACTCCACTTGCACACACCTTGGTCCTAAAGAAGGTTAGACAAAGATCAAGAAAATGGTTGACATCACTAGACTGTTTGAGTCTTTGAAAATCCTCCAATATTATATATCAAAAACCATACCAACTACCATATCATTGTCACATGTTCTTACATTATCACATACATACACCCACCATACATCAACCGCGAAGAGTCATCAAGTTGGATACCCCCAATTACAACAATGAACAAGTAATGGTCAACTACTCTGACCTATAAAATATTACAATAAACATCATGCATTTCATCATATAGTTATATGAAAATAAATATAAATTGTATATTACATATTAGTTTACATTCATTTATCATAGCACCAACATAACAATGTGTACATTGCATCACATAATAAATAACAAAGCATAAACAAAAAGCATGCATATAAACATTAACACGTGAGATAACCAAAATACAAGGCCATGTATATATATATATGAAGGTCCCAAAGGTATAAAATGCGCACAGGCTATATACATCAAAGCACTAGGGCTCATAACAAAATAGAAGCAAAATACAAAAAAGAGAAACAACATGTCACACTAGCTAGTACCAGTAGGATCCCTCCGAGGACCCTACGTTGTAGAAGCACCATGAGAACTTGATGACCTATGAGTCCTACAAATCCTCTCAGTCCCTCGGGTAGTAGTATCTGATGCTCATGCAAAATATTCTCCAAAATCTCTATATAAATAGCCTGCTTATGCAAGCTCCTCAAGTCTACACCCTCATGAGAAACCCATTGAGAAATCTCTACTCTAAGAGTAGCAACAGTAGTTACAGTGTCACCTTTGCCTGACCCTACCTATAGCTGATTCAGCTCACCCTCTAGCTGAGTGACCTCGACTCTGAGCCTAGAAATATCCAAATCCTTTACAACAAGAGCATCACTGCTAGGCCCATCGTGCATCCTATCCACCTCAACCTGGAGATGAGTCACCTCACCCTAGTACCATGCTAACTCACCCTTTAGGAGAGTCACCTCTAAACCCAGGCTATTACACTCAACCTATAACAAATCCTAATCCTCCTTTGTTCATCGAGGATGGGCACCCCCATCACCACCACCCTCATCGTCTCCATCACCATCTCCACCTCCATCTGTTGGTTGTTATACATCAGTAACCCCCTCAACCCTAGGAGTACTATATCATTAGTAGTTCATCGATCAAGGAGTCTACTCACCCACCTCCACATCATCACCACTCCCATCATAATTGATAGTAGCACTCAAAATCCAAGGAGGTAGACAAGAAAACCATACATCATACTCAGGAGTGGTACCCACATCATCCAAGTTAAGAAAATCCAAGTTAGATTCATCAGCAGCATCATCAACTCACCAAAAGTTAGGAGCAACAAGTAATCCCAGCTTATCTCCCTATAGTTTATATTTCATAGGCGCATTAGGCACAACCTTTACCAATCCAAACTGATGATGCACCCAAGAAAACTAGACAAACTCCATCTCCCTCAAATGGGTACCAAAAATGCATCACCCTCGCATGATGCAATGAAGCTCTATCATATTTGTCACTCAATATAGGCCCCTCTAAGGCCACCAACTCATGAAGTCTCTATAAATGGAGCTTAGGATGCCTCGGTACTCCAATGCCTCAATCACTAGATGACTAAGCTCCTCACTAAGTAGCCACTTATAAGCACGAGGAGCATTGGCATCACAAGAATAGGGAAGACCAATCAGACATCCAACAATGATGTGATCCCAAGACCATACTTGGGGACCCAAACTACAACCTAGCCCCTTTCACCCCCGCCTCTTCACCTTGTACAACTCACTATAAATCTAGCACAAAAGAGCTGGAGCCCATGCAAACCATCGAGGATCTATAATCATATCATGTACAATAGAAACCTGATTCCATGGGATCCTCGATTCCATAGAATTAGGCAACAACATGTTTCTCAATAGGTACATCAAGAAAGCTAGAACAGTTCCCAAACTATCAGCAAAAAAGAGATCAAGGTATGTAATACCTCCCTGGTTGCAGTCTATATCCCACATATCACCAAAAATAGGGAACAAGGCCTCCTTCTTGTCGAGGCCAACACAAACAACAGGTCCCTCGATAGGAACACAAATAATATGATAAATATCCTCCAAAGTGATAGTCAGATCCCTCATCAGAAGCTAAAATGTACCCTTATCAGGATCTCAGTGCTCAACAAGTGCAGACAAAAAATCCTCATCGACTCGAATGGTGCTCAGTCACCCACAACCATAAATATCAATGGTATCTAGGAACATCCAATCATCGTCTGTAAGGACCTTACAAACTTTGCAAATAATGCGAGGCCACCTATGCCAGGCATCAAGGAGCCTAACCTAAAAAAAACAAAATAAACAAAATATTAAAACATAAACAAAAACAGACAACAAGAAAAAAAATTACGTAACCCTAGGTAATCAAACATCAATAAACAAAAACAAACAACAAAAAAATAAAATAAAAAATTACGTAACCCTAGGTAATCAAACAACAATAAAAAAAACAATATATATATATATATATTACCTAACCCTAGGTAATCAAACAACAATAAACAAAACAAAAACAAAACAAATCAAAAAAATATTACCTAACCCTAGGTAATCAAACAACAATAAACAAAAACAAACAACAACAAAAATCAAAAAAATATTACCTAACCCTATGCAATAAAATTGAATAAACAAAAACAAACAACGAAAAAAAAATTAATACCTAATCCTAGGTAATCAAACAACAATAAACAAAAACAAACAACGAAAAATAAAAATAAAAAAAAATATTACCTAACCCTAGGTAATCAAAAAATAATAAACAAAAACAACCAACAAAAAAATAAAAAAAATATATTACCTAACCCTAGGTAACCAACCAGCAATATCGAAAAACAAAAACAAAAAAAAATCAAAAATACCTAACCCTAGGTAATCAACTGGCAATAAACACAAACAAAACATAAAGAAAAAAAAAATTACACCTACCCCTAGGTGATCATATATCAACAGGAAAAATTTCAAAAACAAAAACAAAAACAAAAATGACAAAAGCAAAACAAAACAAATCAACAAAAAATAAAAAGAATTCATTACCAGCCCCACTTAGTTCCATAAAAAAATAATAATAAAAAAAAATAAAAGACCCTAAGTACGAGCAAAGGACCACCTACCTCAACAAAACAACCACCACCTTTAGCTCCAGTCGAGACGCCACCACCGCCACCATAGCCCTCGCCAATCTCCATCTCACTCATCACTCACACCAAATCAATAGATGACAACTGACAATGAAATGAAAATGACAGGCACAAGCCTATTTAAAGCCACATTTCATGGAAAAAAACATGTGTCCATGTTTTCCAGATCATGTAAAAATGCATACCTATGATTTGAAGCTAAACTATGAAAGCGCAATTAGCGCATCAAAACCACAAAACCACAGTTTCAAGAATGCACAACCGCACAACTGCATTTAAAAAATAAATCAATAAAATAACAAAAGCATAATCCAAGGTTAAATGATGCCTACTTCGTGGGGTTACAAAATACGGTAAATTCAAATCAAACAAATGCACAATGGAATTGCTAACAGTCACTAGGACAAGAAACTAGGATGATTGGTTCCTTTTTACTTCATTTCATGCATGTCAGAAAAACCAAACGATATTCTGCAAAATAACTTAATTAACTCGGAGAGACATAAAAAATAGCGCTTCCAATTGGCCATTGGGCCTCAATTGTTACCCACTTGCCAATCGAGGGGGTAAACATGCAAACCAAAATTTCATTTACAACAGTCATCCATCTTGCCACACCAAAAGAGAGTGAGTCCATCCATCCAATAAAGTTAGATGTCATAATTTTTTGCATTGCATTGTGTTGTACACAATGCAGTACAAAAAGGGGCAACTGTAGACACTAAAATCCAACACCTTAAAAACCAAATTTGCCACCCCACCATCAAATCCTACATAATAAAATTATATGCCTAAGTTCTAATTTAGGGATGTAAAATCCTGCACATTATCCTATTTTCCTAATTTACTTAATTTGGAAAATCACCCTAGGATACCCTGTCTACCCATTGGACACGTGTCCTAGACACTTCACCCAACATTTTTGCCACATCTTACCCACTTTTGTTCCCCTATATTTGCACATGGGACAGATTACCAACACCCATGCCACATCTCATCCATGTTGTCTCCCTTGTCCCTCCACATTGCACTCCACTTGCAGCCACATCACCCCAGTTAAGTGAGGCACACTAAATGACTCACTATAACTGCCCTTTCCACCTAGCAGTTCAGATTTACCACTTGGCAAGTCAGGCTTGCCACCTCCCATTCCCCTCCAAAGCCCTAGGAAGCCTATAAAAATGCCATATTGTCAATAAATAAAGGGAGCTGAATTTGCATACCAACATGCTACCAAAATTGACTTAGACCAACGAGAAATTATGAAGCACGAGCTTTATTCTGACCGTTGGTTCAAATCCCGAGGTGACCTATTCTTCAACCAAAACCGCTTGTCCACGGTTTCACGTTAAAAAATGCAAGCCCATGGTTTCACAATCACAGGTCCGTGGTTTCCAGCCCACAACCGCGCTTCCACGGTTCCACAGTCTCAAGCACAAATTCGCACGTACGATCGAGATCCAGTAATATTTTTGTGTTAGCAAGGTGTTATTTGTTTATTGTTTTTGTCATTTATTTCATATAATTATCTGCTTAGGGTTTTATGCATGCATTTATTCTATTGCTAATATACAGGTGCTACTAATCTCTTTGCTGGTTTGAATGTGTGCAGGCGACAGGTAATTTGGATAAACTGTTGAAGATGGAGTTGTCCCTGGTTGGATACCAAATCCCACTCATCCCTTGATCCTGTGACGAGAGAACAAAGAACACTACATCCTACAAAATATTTGGAAGACCCCTTTACTATGAAAATCATTGTATTTCATAAGAGAGGTAGATAAAGCATTGTTACATTGCCCCCAACACATTTGGGACAATTCAAAATCTTTGTAAAATTTTATCAAATATAAATATAAAGATTCGTTTGTGGTAATATCTCTTTTATGTATTATATCTTTGTTTGTGTTTATTTCTTTTGGTTACAATATCCTCTTTTGATTCAACTCCATCTTCATTACCATGAAAATCATACAAATTTGTAATATTAAAAATTGGTGAAATAACAAAACTATCTTGTAATGTCTTTCTGACACCTTCCTGCAATTCCTATATGTGCTCTACAAATGCCTCTACATCATCACTAATTTTACCTTGAATTGGTAGATCAATCAAATATAACACACCATTGGGATTCTTACCATAAATAGTTTGAAAAGGAGATTTTATTTTTGACCTATTAACTGAACTATTATATGAAAACTCAGCTTGTGGTAAGTCTAAGTATCATTGCTTTCGTTTTTCTCCAACAATACACCTTAGAAGATATTTCAAAGTTCGAAATACTACTTCTCTTTGCTCATCAATATGAGGGTGATATGCACTACTAAACTATAGCTTTATCCCCATATTATCCCATAGAGTCCTCCAAAAGTGACTCAAAAACCTTATGTCCTGATCTGAGATGATCATTTTTGGAACACCATGTAGTTTAACAACTTCTCTAAAAAATAAATCTGCAACTCTAGTTATATTATTGGTTTTCTAGAAATATGGCAATTTTGACAATCTATCTACTACAACAAAAATTGAATCCTTAATTCATTGTATGTTAGGCAACCCCAACACAAAATCCATGCTCAAATCTATACATGCTCTTGTAGGAATGGGTAAAGGCATATAAATCCTTGTATTTTGTGCATGGTCTTTAACTATTTGGTACACTCAGCATCTTAACATAAAACTGGTTATATTCATTTTTACCTTTGGCCAATAATACTTCTTTACAAGAGCAATCATCTTGCTTACTCTAAAGTGCCCAGCCAAACCTTTGCTATGCAGTTATTTGATAATGTTCTCCCTCATTAAACTAACATGAATGTATAATTGTTTTCCTTTAAAAATATAGTCATTTTTCAATAAATAATCACAAACAACACTACCAACTTCTCCCAACACTATATTCTTACACTGCTTCACAATGGTACAAAAATCTAAATCATAATCATACATTTTCTTAATTACCTCAAATATGATTACTTCATGCTCCATAGTAGTCAATAATACTACATGCCTACTCTAAGCATCAAAAACTTGATTCTCTTTACCTTACTTATACTTCAAAAAAATGTATACTCTTGCAAAAATGATACCCACTTTGCATGCCTACTGTTTAATTTTTTTGGGTATATACACACCTCAATGCTTCATGATCAGTAAATAACACAAATTCTTTAGCCACTATATTATATCTCCAATGTATTAATGCCTACACAACAACATATAATTCCACATAATAAGTAGAATATTTCTTCCTTACCTCATTCAACTTTTCACTGAAGAATGCTATAGGTTACCCTTATTAACTCAATACAACTCCAATTCCCACATGTGAGGCATTGCAATCAACCTCAAATATTTTAATAAAATCTAGAAATATCAAAATAGGTGCTTCTAAAACCTTCTTCTTCAATAGTTAAAATACCTCTATTGCTACCTTTGTCCATACAAATTATCTCCCCTTCGTACACTTTGTTATAGGTGCAACAATGCTACTAAAATTCCTAATGGATTTTCTATAAAAATTTACCAAGCCATGGAAACTCCTCACCTCTATCACATTTCTTGGAATGGACCATTCCATAATTACCTTCACCTTCTCATTGTCCATCCTCATGCCATCATTTGAAATTACAAAGCCCAAGAACACTAGACTCTTCTAAAGGAATCTACACTTATTTATATTAACATACAACTTCTCCTTAAAAACTATAACACTAATTTCAAATGCAACAAGTGTTCTTATTTATCCCTACTGAATATTAGGATGTCATCAAAATACACAACCATAAACTTACAAATATATTCCTACAATACTTTATTCGTCATCCTCATAAATGTACTAGGTGCATTGGATAATTCAAACAACATCACCAACCATTCATACAACCCATATTTTATCTTGAAAGTAGTCTTCCATTCATCTCCTTCCTAGATTTGAATCTGATAGTATCCACTACATAGATCAATTTTGCTGAAACACCATGCTCTTACTAGTACATCCATCATATCATCCAGTCTTGAAATTGGGAAATGATACTTGATTGTAATTTTATTAATTGCCCTACTATCCTCACACATCCACCATGTATTATATTTATTTGGGGTCAACAGTGCAGGAGTCACACATGAACTCATACTTTCTCTAACAACTCCCTTATTTATCAATTATATCACTTGTCTATTTAACTCCTCATTCTGCATGGGACTCATCCTATAGGTTTCTTGATTTGGAATAGTTAATCCTATAATTAGATCAATATGATGTTGAATATCCCATTTTAGGGGTAATACATCTAGTAACTCCTCTAGTATGACATTTGGATACTCTTTCAATAGCTTTGTTTCTATAGGTGGTATAGCCACATCCTTACCATCCACTTTCATTGTTGTCAACACATAACAAATTCCAACTTCTTTCATCCATGTGACAAATTACTTAGTCATAAATAGGCTTTCACCCTTCCCTTATTTCTTATGTGGTAATAAGACCACTTTTACTCCATCCTTCCAAATTGTGGAAGTATTCCTTCCTCCATCATGGGTAGACTTCCTATCATGTTGTCAAGGCCTTCCCAACAATAAGTGATATGCATCCATTGGAATACATCACACCACACTTTATCCTTGTAGGTATTCCCAATTAAAAACTTAACCAGACACCTCTTATCTACAGTTACCTTGTTGCCTTTATTGAACCATGATATGTGATAGGGATATGGGTTATTTTCACACTTTAAGTTAAGTTTATCAACCATTTTAGTTGAGACTATATTTTCACAACTACTGTTGTCAATAATAATCTTACATACCTTTCCTCCAGATGTGCATCTTTTTTGGAAGATATTCGTATCTAGTTAGGAATTGCTACCATAATTATCTTATTCTTTCTCCTTCCTTAGGATTATCATTGTCCTTACACCATGTTAGCAATAATTTCTATGTCATATTGATCTTCAACCTCAACCAGATTGACTCTAGCTTGTTCTCCTTGTCTTCTTTCTTGTGCAAGATAGTGCAAACACTCAAAAGCTTTGTGCCCTTTCTCACTACATATATAATATGTATATGGTCTCCATGGGCCATCCCAATTTTATCCTCCACCATAGCCTCTTTCTATTTGATATCATTCATATCTCTAGTATTTATTTTGATCCTTCATAGACTATTCTTATTTCTTTATACTAGAATATTCTCCCTTTGAGGGATTCCCTTTGACTGAAGGTAACAATAGTTCTTTCTTTACTCCTTTTCTAAAATTACTCCTATTATATTTATCGTATGTTTTTAATGCTAATTGATATGCATCATCTACACTATGTGTCTAAAGCATACTCAACTCATCTTGTATGGCATAACTTAATCCATTTACATACCTTGCAGCCTTCTATTCTTCTCACTCTTCAATCCCCATCCAAATTGATAACTTGTAGAATTCATTGGTGTAGTCCTCGATGATTTGATCCTTTTGTCCAAGGTTTTCAAGTCTACAAAACAATTTTTGGGCATAATAGTTGGGTAAGAATTTCTCCTTTAGTTTTTTTTTTATTATTTTACACTAGACCTTAATATTTTTCTTTCCTTTTATTTGACTCTCCTTTTGTAGATGATCCCACAAAATCAACACATGCCCTTTAGACTTCCTGTATGCAGGCTTCAAATTGTTTTCCTGTGAAATGATTTTCTTCTCAAAGAATGTATCCATGCTATTCAACCAATCTATCAACTCCTATGGTTTAAATCCTCCTACATACTTAGGGATATTAGTCTTGATTCCATATTTATTTTCTTCCAAGGCTTTAATTAGCCTATCCTTAAAATTTGGCTTCCCCTCTGTTCTTCCTCGACATGAACCTCTATCTTGTTATCTCCTTCCATAGTCTCATTATTAGAATCTAGATCTAAAAAATTTATGGTATGTCTTTCCCTCATACGATCCATCATTCTAGTTAGTTGAGCAACTTGTGCCTATAGCTCTTGCATATTCCTGTTGATTTTGGCATAACCTCCTCTTCCTATCCTCATGCTAATATGATCTATATTATTCCAAATAAAATTATAAGAATAGCAGAATAACTATAATTGACAAGATTACCTTCTACCCCTAGCAAGATTCAACTTGCTCTGATACCAAATGGTGTAAATACAGATGCAAGAGGTCAGAACAAGAACCTCCAATCACATAAAAATTGTAATAAATGGAAATAAACTGATAAATACTTTATTTTCTCATTCCTATATTTCACCCCTTTTACAATGTGATACCAAGGGAATATATACCCCAAAAGAAACCCTAAAACAAAATCCTAAATCTTAAAACCCTAAATATAAGAAATTACAAACGATTTTTTAAGGAAATAACCAAAAAAATTGGAGTCTTCTAAATTAATACACATCATAGTATCACCCATATTAGAACTCCTAGAAAATCACAACATCTATCCATGTGTAAAAGTTACTAAATTCCAAATATTTTTTCTTCTCGTTTTTCTAAAAAAAACCAATCCTATTTTCAAGGTACTATATGAAGGACTAAGGGTCCAATAAAATCCTAATCATCTAGATGACTAAAGTTGTCTAGATTGAAAATGTCCACCTCTTTATATAAATCCTCATAAAATTTAAAGTTGATCCAACAGTCATATAAAAAGTTTTACCCTTTGGAAGATAGTCAAGAGGTTAGAACAAGAACCTCCAATCACATAAAAACTACAATAAATGGAAATAAATTGATAAATGCTTTATTTTCTCATTCCTAGATTTCACCCCTTTTACAATGTGATACCAAGGGAATATATACCCCAAAAGAAACCCTAAAAAATCCCTAAGTTACTTTATATTATTTATATATTATTATTCTAGAATGATTTGGGTAGCCTTCTTGAAAGAAAATTCAAGAGCTCTTGAGAAGTTTAAAGCTTTTAAAAACTTGGTGGAAAATGAAACAGGTAGAAATATTAAGAGTTTAAGATCAGATAGAGGATGAGAATTTACCTCAAATGAATTCTTAGAATTTTGTGAACAACATGGGATAAAAAGAGAATATTCAGAAGCAATAACTCCACAACAAAATGGAGTAGTTGAAAGGAAAAATAGGACTGTTGAGAATATGGCTAGAGCCATGTTAAATGAGTCTAAGATTTTAGATGGTTTTTGAAAAGAGGTAGTACATATAACAGTGTATATCATCAATAGATATCAAATAAGAGTAAATCACCACAAAACCCCATATGAGCTCTAGAAAGGAAGACCAACCACTATGAAATACTTCAAAAATTTTGGAATCAAATGTTACATAAGACGGGAAGAGAAAATTTTGGGTAAATTTGATTCAATATGTGATGAGGGTATTTTTATTGGCTATTCTACTAAGATAAAAGCCTATAGATGCTATAACAAAAGGAGACATACTATCATAGAGAGCATAAATGTGATAGTTGATGAGAAAATAGGATCAAGAGAACCAGCTCGAGAAATTGTGTATCAAGAAAAAGAAAGTTGTCAAGAAGAGTTAGGTGAAGAATTAGAAGAAGAAGAAGAAACACAAATACTACTAACCAAAATTCCATCTAGGTATGTGCAGAAAAATCATCTAGGAGATCTAATCATTGGAAATTCAAATGAGAGATAGATAAGGAGAAGGACAATAGGAACAAGTGAGCATGCAAATTTCTCTTTACTATTTAAAGTTGAGCCCAAATATTTTAATGAGGCAAGAGAGAATAAGTTTTGTATCAAGGATATGAATGAGGAAATAGATCAAATAGAAAAAGGTGAGACTTGGTAACTTGTCCCATGACCAAAAGGTAAGAATGTGATTGGCACTAAATGGATTTTTAGAATCAAGTTAAATGAAGATGGTCGGGTAGTCAAAAACAAAGAAATATTAGTATGCAAAGGTTATGCACAAGTTGAGGGGATTGATTTTTATAAGACGCTTGCTTCAGTTGCACAACTTGAAGCTATAAGAATTTTTTTAGCTTTCTCAAGTTTCAAAAATTTCAAAGTATATCAAATGGATGTTAAATCAACTTTTTTAAATGGTTTCCTAGAAGAAGAGGTTTACATTGAGCAACCTAAGGAATTCAGCCTAAATAACAAACCATACTATGTTTGTAGATTAAATAAAGGACTTTATGGACTAAATCATGCTCCTAGATCTTGGTATGCAAGATTGGATAAGTACCTGGAATAAGGGTTCATAAAAGGAATAGTGGATAATAACTTATACATCAAAGATGAAGGAAATTACCTACTAATTATGGTTGTTTATTTGGATGATATCATTTTTGGAGGTAATAATGATAAGATGTGTCAGAAAATTTCAAAGAGCATGCAAAGTGATTTGAAATGTCAATGCTTGGTGAGTTGTCCTAATACACTTCATATTTCACAATTAGAGAAAGGTGTATTTCTCTCACAAACCAAGTATAATAAAGATATGCTAAATAAATTCAAGTTAGAATATTGCAAACCAGAAAGTACCCGCATGGTTACAGGATGCAAGTTAAGTAAATATCATGAATATCCTAAGGCAAAATAGAAATTGTACAGATTTATGATTGGCAGCCTACTATATGTTATAGCTACAAGACCAGATATAATGCAGATAGTGGGATTGGTGGCAAGGTTTCAAGCAGGACCAAAGGAGAGACATGTAGTGGTAGTAAAGAGTATTCTAAGGTATTTGAAAGGGAGTATGGATTTTGGGCTATGGTACCCAAAAAGTGATAATTTCACTCTTATAGCATATACATATGCAAATTGGGCTGGCAACATTGATGATAGAAATAGCACAAGTGGAGGAGCATTTTTTCTTGGATATTTTTCACTTGGATAAGAAATAAATAAGCATCAATATCCTTATCTAGAATAGAGGCAGAGTATATTTCCGTAGTTGCTTGTTGTACATAAATATTATGGATAAAACGAACTTTAGAGAACTTCAAGATAAAGCATGATCACCCTATCCCCATATTGTGTGATAATACAAGTGCTATAAATATTTAAAATAATCTAGTGATGCACTATAGGACCAAGCACATTCCGATCAAATATAATTTTTTGAGAGAGCAGGTGACGGATAAGCAAGTCAGGTTCGAATATGTTACTACAAAGGAGAAAATTGCGGATATCTTCACTAAGCCACTTCCAAAAGAGACTTTTGAGTATCTTAGAGGAAAATTAGGAGTAGTTCTACTCCCACTTAAAAATTAATCACCTCAAGAAGAGGAGGTAGGGAGTGGGATGAGCTAAGAGTCTTATGTTTATTCCCAAAGGTGTCCCTTTGCCATTGATGTCAAATGGGGATAAATTTGAGTTAGGGGGAGAGCATTCAGTCAAGGGGAGTAGTTTCTCAGGGGGAGTAGATTTGGAAAAATAAAAAATGAATGGTTAAAGAAAAAGGGTTGCCATCAATGACAAAGGGGGAGATTGTTGGAAATTTTGAGTAGTTGTGTTGTCATTGATGTCAAGATTCAGTGTCAGTAATGTCATAAGTCAGTGCAAGGGATTGACAAAAGGAGGGTTCAAATATTCATATTTTAAGCCCAAGAGATTTGGTTTTAAGCTTCACATGATTGGTTGAAAGGTTGGCTAAATTCCATGAAGGAAGGAGATACCTAGGCATAAAGGAAATAATATATAATATTTATTATTATAATATTAAGGGTTAAAAGAAAATCCTAAGGTTACTCATAAATTAATTATAATATTTATATTATAATTAATTAATTATAAACCCTAAGTAAGGGTTGGGCACAAAATATTAAAATTAAATATTTATTCCCGTAGACGTCGAAGCAAGGAAGGGATATTGTATTTATACCATAATGTTTAATGACATGCTAAAATTTGAGGAAATAATTTTATGTAATTTTCATGAGCAAGGCATAGACGAAGATTTTATTTTTTAAAAGCTAAGGTGGATTGTTGATGGATAAAGGGAGAAGAGTGTGCATCCCTATTACCATCCACTCGGGTGGCCTAGTGGCAAGGCTTGGAAACATACGACTTAGTATAATAGAGGTCCCACGTTCGATTCTTGATAGCAGTAGAGGGAAGAGTTTTTGTTTGAACATTTTGGTGCCTGTGAAGGTGATAAATAGAAGCGAGTGATTTATGGTGGTTGTGTGGGCATGTAGCCCAAGTGGAAGTCTAGACATGGCTAAGGCACTAGGCAGGTGGTGAATGCGAGTTCAATTCACATGGAGTGCATGGTGGTGTTTATGGTGCACAAAATTATTTTTGATTAAAGTGGCTAAGGTATGATTTAATATTTTTATTTTTTGCCATATGTTGGAGATTATAAGGTGTGTGCAAGGAGTTTTGTTGGTGTAATATGGTATGCATGGTGGGTTAAGAATTGGAGAGTATAAGGTGTATTCAAAGGACTTTATTATTGTAATTTAAAACTTATTTTGAGTTAGAATATTAAAGTTTTTCGAAGGTTGAAATTTGGATTGAAATATTCTATGTTGAGTTGGAATTAAAAGGAGTTATCGAGATATTGTCATTTTTCTTTAGTGAGTGAATGATATATTGGTTGAATATTTATTTTTAAGGAAGGATTAATAAGGTTTATTTGAGTCTTGATATTTTATTGTATTTCTTGTATGGTGAGATATTTGTTGAGGTAAAATTTCTTGTGGATATTTTGAGATAGATTGTTGCTATCTAACTTAGAGTTGGCAAAAATATTTGGTTGTGAGTAAAATAGGTTTTGAAGACATATCTCCATAAAAACAAAAGGTATGGGAATATCATATTTTGATTTAAGTTTTGTTGGATTGAATATTGTGAAATGCATGGTGGAGTTAAAAGGATTGTTTGATAAGCATTGTTGGAAATGTTTGAGTGAGTTTTCATATGCATGATTGGTGAGTGTTTATGAGAACATTTGAGTTAAATATTGAGGATTATTTGAGTTAGGGTTTGAGACCCACATTGTGTACTTTGTTTGAAGAAGTTTGAAAACACTTGGTTAGGGTTTGTAAGCAAGTTGTGTTACATTGTGTGCAATATTTGGGATTGATTGAGCATATCTTGTGAGTTGTATTGAGCATGTGTTTGAGCAGATTTGAGTAATATTCTAATTAAAATTTAAGGATAAGTTTTAGTAAGCTTTTGTGAAAAATTAAGGACAAAGTTTAGCAATATTTTGTGAAATCTTGTAGGTAGATTTGAGGTAAGTCTTAGTGAATACTTGAGAACATATTGAGCAATTTCTTGAGAAACCTTGAGGACATAGGTTGGTACATATTTGAGGGTAAATTTGTGTCATACCAGAAATAGATTTGTGAGAAGATTTGTGCTAGACTAAGGACAGTGTTTAGTATAGATTTGAGACAAAGTTTGAGCAAATTTTAGAGCAGGATTTGGATGTGTCAGAGTAGAGGATAGTAGTCTCTAGTCGATAGAGATCCATTAGCCAGGTTAGTGAGGATAGAGGTCTTCTGAGTGAGGATAGAGGTTTTTTGTGGAGAGATATCCACAAGCTAGTGCAATAGGGGTAAAAGTCTTATAGAAGAGCACAAGCCAGAGTAGAGGATAAAGAGTTCTCCTATGGATAGATATCCATGAATTAGATCAAGTGGATTGGTGTCTCCTTTGGAGAGAGGTCCATAAACATTGTAATAGGGAATTGATTCCCAAGATAATTTATTGAGAAAATTTATAAGGAATATTTTCTCCATGGAGTAGCCCACATTGGGTGAACCACGTTAAATCATGTCTCTCATGTGTGTGATATTTTATGTAATGCTTACTACTTAAATATTTTTGTTGTTATCATATGGACTGAAAAGTAAAAAGTTTTGTCTTATACTGTTCACCCCCCCTCTCAATATAAGCTCATCTTCTTCAATAATGGGGATGCAACCTATTATTGAGATATTTAACATTAACATTAATATATACCTTCAAAATACTATATTGTGGTCTCAAATACATCCAAATTTTACAAGGAAGCCATTGTGCTACCATATTTAGATAAATAGTGCACAACAAAGCCAAGTTTACTTTGGTCAAACTATAACATCAGACTTATTTTGATGTAGGGTTTCTTAGCAAAATGAAGGAACTATATGCACTATGAAATTTTGGTATGGTTACATTCTTAGAGTGCTTCACCAAACCACACAACACCTAAAAGGATGAAGGCCAATTAAGAGTCAAAAATCTAAGGTTTGACCCATCGAAACATACATATACTCTTTGTTTTCTCACATAGAATTTTAAGTTTACCATGGTGAAGCTGGAGATGGTTTTCTATACAAACATTCCTTATAAAAGAAATCCTAAAACATAATTACCAACTCACAGGTGTGCAATGGATATTTCAAGAGCAAAGTCCATTTTATTTTAATGCAATGGATCCTTGGAGTCAATATACACATAAGGATATTACTTGCTGACTTCTGGTATTCAAAAACTTCTAAAGCTCTTTCCACTTTGCATGAATGTTATTGAAGCAATTCCCCTAAAAAAAAAATCCAACTTCCTTTTTGCCTTTTTTAGGTTTTAAAGAAAACTAGAGTCTTGGTTCAAAGAAAACCAACTTCCAACTACCCGTAAATTGTTTTGCTAGGATTGATAGTTTAATTCAAGGCTAATGTGATATTGGTATTTAAATGTCTTTCTTATTTTGTTTTATTTTATTAATTCTTTCCATTAATGTAACTTAATAAATATTGCATTTATAATCTAACATTTAATTCATTAGAAATGCAAATATATTACCAAATGGAAATACAAAAGTGGAAAGACATATGAAATTCCAAATACATATGGATAAATCTATTATGAAAATATTAAGCATCATATAGTTCTACGTAATAGCCATCATTTGACTTTGTCCATTTGTAAAGATGTATATTCCTAAAAATACATACATCCATTAGTAACAATAACCTTTTTGTCATTTATGCATCATAAAATAATATAGTCAATCTATTAAAACAAACACAAATTATATAAATCAATTTATGAAAAATTTGTCCAAGGGTGGGTCATGACAAGATGGGTGCATGAGAGGTAACCAATATCCTTCCATATGAATCCCATTTTCCTATAGGAATAACCTTTGGTTATATTCTTATTAATCTATTCCAACGAGACACAAATTTAATCATCTTGTTTAAATGTTAAATTAATTTTATTTATAATGAAGGTTTTTTTCAAGGATAAGGAATAATTTGAACCCATGTGATTTTTGAATAACATGATCTTATACAGAGAGGGGGGTGAACAGTATAAGATAATTTTTTTTTCTTTTTAATCCATATAATAACATCAACAATATTAAAGCAGTAAGCATTACACAAAGCATCACACACATGAGAGACATGATTTAACGTGGTTCATCCAATGTGGGATACTCCATGGAGAAAATATTCCTTATAGATTTTTCTCAATAATTTATCTTGGGAATCTGTCCCTATTACAATGTTTATGGACCTTTGTCCAAAGGAGACACCAATCCCCTAATCAAGTTTATGGACCTCTATCCACAAGAGAACTCCTTTTTCTCTGCTTTGGTTGGTGCTCTTAGAATGCTTCTACCCCCACTGCACTAGCTTATGGATCTCTCTCCATTGAAGATCTCTATCCTCACTAAGAAGACCTTTGTACCCATTACCCTAGCTAATGGATCTCTATCAACTAGAGACTACTGTCCTCTACTTTGTCACCACAAAAACCTATTCTGAACTCTACTCAATCTTTGTTTCAAATCTATACTGAACACTATCCTCTGACTTGCATAAATATGCTCATAAATTTATCTCTGCTCTGGCACAAATATACTCTCAAATTTGTACTAAACTCTATCCCCAAATCTATCTCTGCTCTGGAACAAATATGCTCATAAATCCATACCAAAATCTATCCTCAAATTTGTCCTCAAGCTTTAACACAAATCTTGATAAAATCACAAACCAAATCTGATCAAATTTACCCAAAGTCTTAACACAAATATTGAACAAATGAATCAAATCTACTTTCAAGTCTTCACCAAGACTTGCCTCTATTCTGTTCTTAAACTTCCATAAAAACTCATTAAAACAATTTCAGATCTTGCATATTAAACACAACTTAATTCTCTTTCAGAAAACCTCTTCAACACACAGTCAAGTTTCACTCAGAATATTTTTTTGGCCATATAAACATATAGAGAATGGTTAAAAACTCAATATTTTTCACACTCACAATATTTTGTAATCAAAAAAATATTCTATAACTTTCAAACTCTCTTTCAAATCAATTCAAAAATAAAGTATATTTTTTTCACAAGACTTGAACTATCACTTCAATGCTTTCAATCAATAATGCTCATCCAAAATCACTTAATCATTCACTTAATGAAACACAACTTTATTACAAACCCTAACCAGGTTTTTCACTATACTTCCAACCACTCAACCTATGGGTCTCAAAACTTGACTCAAGATAATTGCAATTTCACATAACAATGATACTCATGTTCTTTCACAAACCCTAGTTCAAGATAGCTCTCAATTTCACATAAAAATGATACTCATGTTCTTTAAAAAATCCTATCTCAAGATAGTTTTCAATATCATATAATAATGATACTCATGATCTTTCAACATCCACAAATAATGCACATGAAAACTCGCTCAAACATTTTCAACGGTGCTTATAAAACAATCCTTTTCACTCCAAATTTGCATTTCATAACATTCAAACCCATAATATTTCACTTATAAGGAATATGTTCCCATACCTTTTGTTTTGATGAAGATATATCTTCAAAAATTGTATTAATCACAATCAAATCCTCTTTGCCAATTTCAAGTTTAGATAGCAACAACCTATCTCAAAAAACTCCTCAATTGTTATTTCACCATACAAAAATATCAAGTCTCAAGTACACCTTATAATCTCCAAAATTTTCAAAATATAATTAGAAAAGGTTCAAATAACTCACTTTCACAATAATTCACTTCAGAATTTTAATGCATAAAATAATCAAAATAACTCCCTTATATCTCCCTACTCAAAAATGCATTATCAAAATAATTAACACCAATATTCCAATATACTTTTCAAACCAAAATTTAAATCATTCAACTCTTTTAATCATTGGAAAAAACAATATTTATTTTAAACACATTATAACTCTTCAATCCACATACCATCAACCTTAGATTAAGCACAAATTACATAATTTAAAAATTTAAATACCTTTTGCGCATGCTACCTTGGTGGGATTTTATCCCCTATCACACTATCTCCAGTGCCCTAGCCATGTACCAACTACCACATGAGCTATGTGATCACTTGGGACACAAAAGCTCCTCATGTTATTTGTCCCTCAACTTGTCGTCAAAACCCAAAACAAAAATAGCTTTCCCCTTTGCTTCCGTCAAGACTCGAATGCGGAACCTTTGCTCACCTTGTGCCTTACACAGTGACATCTTGACACTATCCCAACCACGTGGTTGGTGATAAGTATTTTAAGCCTTAGTCGCTTTAACCTCCATGTTTTCCATCTACTTTAAAAATTAAAGCCTCTTGCCTTATGTGCTCACGAATTTGCATCAAACTTTTTCCAATAATCACACATGCATTAATTCGGAGACTTACCTTAATGTTGCAAGTCTTATGGTATAAATACCATTCATATTTTTCTTTGAATGTCGACGAGGGATGTTTGTTTTAAATATTTTTGCACCCAACCCTAACTTTAGGGTTTAATAAATTTATTTTATAAATTAATTTATAATATAAATATTATAAATAATTTATAAATAACCTTAGGCATTATTTTTAAACCTTAATATTATAATAATAAATATTATAATATTATTTCCTTTGAGCCTAGGCAATTTTATTTTTCACCCTTAGACCTTATCTTACCACATTTAATATTAGAATAATAAATATTATAATATTATTTCCTTTGGGTCTAGGGATATTTTCCTTCATGGTATTTAACCAACCTTTTGACCAATCATATGATGCTTTTAAACCAAATATCTTTGACTTAAAATATAAATATTTTAATCCTCCTTTTGCCAAAACCTTGCACTGATCACTAACACTGACCCTTGGCATCAATTACAACACAACTACTCAAAATTTCCAACAATCTCCTCCTTTTTCATTGATGGCAACCTTTTTTCCTATGGTAGACCTTTTGCCTTAGTCATTCCTTTTTCCTTTTTTCAAAAATGCCCCACCTGAGAAACTGCCCACCCTGAATGAATGATCTCCCACTAACTCAAATATCTCCCCCTTTGTCATAAATGGTAAAGGGCAACCTTTGGGGCTAAATATAAGACTCTTAGCTCAGACCCATCCCAACCTCCTCTCCTTGAGGTGATTAATTTTTGGATGGGAGAAAAACTACTGCCAATTTTTCTCGAAGATACTCAAAAGTCTCTTTCGAAAGTGGCTTAGTGAATATGTCCACAATATTCTCCTTTGTAGTAACATATTCCAACCTGGCCTTCTTATATGTCACCTTCTCTCTTATAAAATGATATTTGATCAAAATGTGCTTGGTCTTGGAATGCATCAGCAATTTTTTTGAGATATTTATAGCACTTGTATTATCGCACAGTATGGTAATAGGATGACCATGCTTTATATTGAAGTCCTCTAAAGCTTACTTCATCCATAATATGTACAATAATAAACTGCTACAATATACTCTGTCTCTATTGTGGATAAGGATAATGATGCATGTTTCTTGCTTAACCAAGAGACTAAATAGTCTCCAAGAAAGAATGTTCCTCTAGTTATGTTTTTTATGTCATCAATGTTGCCATCCCAATATGCATCTGTATATGTTGTGAGAGTGAAATTGTTGCTTTTGGGGTACCAAAGCCTAAAATTCATAGTCACTTTTAAATACCTGAGAATCCTCTTTACTTCTACTACATGTGTCTCCTGGGGTGCTTCTTGAAACCTTACCACTAGTCCCACTGCCTGCATTATATCTGGCCTTGTAGTTGTGACATACAATAAGCTACCAATATTAGATATATACAATTTTTGATTTACCTTAGGATATTCATCATCTTTACTTAACTTGCATCCCGTAACCATGGGGGTACCTGGTTTGCAATATTCTAACTTGAATTTCTTTAGCATCTCTTTTATATACTTTGTTTGTGAAATAAATACACCTTTCTTTGTTTATGAAATCTGAAGTCCAAGAAATAAGGACAACTCACAAAGCATTGACATCTCAAATTCATTCTGCATGCTCTTTGCAAATTTTTGACAAATTATCATTGTTGCCTCCAAAAATAATATCATCCAAATAAACAACCACAATTAGTAAGTCATTCAAGAATGTATAAGTTACTGTCCACTATTCCTTTCTTGAAACCCTATTATTGAAAGGTACTTATCCAATCTTGATTACCAAGCTCTAGGAGCTTGTTTTAGTCCATAAAGTGCCTTCTTCAATATGCATACATAGTCTGTATTGTCAGCTAAGCTGAATCATACTGGCTGCTCAATATAAACCTCTTCTTCCATAACACCATTTAGAAAGGCTTATTTAACATCCATATGATATAATTTGAATTTTTTGAAACTTGATAAGGCTAAGAACATTATTATAGCTTCAAGTCATGCAACTGGATCAAATATCTCATCAAAAAAAATTCCCTCAACCTATGCATAACCTTTGCATACTAGTATTACTTTGTTTCTAACTACCTGACCATCTTCATTTAAATTGTTTCTAAATACCCATTTAGTGCCAATCATATTAGTCTTTTGGTCATGGTACAAGTTCCCAAGTCATGATTTTCTCTATTTTATCTAGTTCCTCATTCATTTCCTTAATCCAAAACTCGTCTTCACTTGCCTCATTGAAATATTTTGTCTCCATTTTAGATAAAAAAGAGAAATTTGCTTGCTCATTTGATGCTATTACCATTCTCCTTGTCTGTCTCTCATCTGCTTTCCCAATGATTTTATCTTTTCTATGATTTTTATAACATACCTAGATGGAGTCTTACAAAAAATTATTTCTATTTATTCTTCTCCTTATTATTCTTTATGTAACTCTTCTTGACAACTTTCATCTTATTGATACACAATTTCTCAAGCTGGTTCTCTTAATCCTATCTTCTCATAAAGTATTACATTTATAATTTCTATAATATTACATGTACTTTTTTTAGAGCATCTATAGGCCTTGATCTTAGTGGAATAGCCAAGAAAAATACCCTCATCACATCTTGAGTCAAACTTACCCAAATTTTTCTCTTTGCTTCATATGTAACATTTGCTTCCAAAAATTTTGAAGTACTTTATAGTGGCTGGTCTTCCTTTCTAGAGCTCATATGGATTTTTGTGATGGTTTACTATTAATTGATCTCTACTTATGATATATTGTGTTGTATGTACTACCTCTTTCCAAAAACCATCTAAAATCTTAGACTCATTCAACATGGCTCTGGCCATATTTTCAATTGTCTTGTTTTTCCTTTCAACTACCCCATTTTGTTGAGGATTTATTGATGATGAATATTCTATTTTGATCCCATGTTGTTCACAAAATTCTATGAATTAATTTGAGGTAAATTCTCCTACTCTGTCTGATCTTAAACCCTTAATACTTTTTCCTATTTTATTTTCCACTAATTCTTTAAAATATTTAAACTTATCAAGAGCTTCTAACTTTTCTTTCAGGAAATCTACCCAAATAATTCTAGATTAACTTTCACCTTGTAGACACCTAAATCATGTAAATCGGATAATACTATGAGTGCATTACATATGCCCTCTTATCGACAACATATGGCCTTATTAGGCACTACTCTAGGCTAGCAAAAGGTTTCCAAAAGCCTCCAAAACATAATTTTAAGGGTTCCTAGTAGTATGGGGTAGTTTTGGGGCACCTACTGGTGGTTATCCCACCCAGGTATGGTCACAGTTGGTGACCGTACCACCCAAGGATGACCATAAGCAACCATCCCTAGGTGGGACGACCCCTAACTGGACCAAAGAAAAAGTCAAAAGACATGCTAAATGGTAATCCAAGACTGCCATTAGTGCATCCAATCACCCCAAATTGATTGGGGACCTCCTAATGGATAGTAGTACAGTTTGTTAGGAGCACCCAAATGGGAAACCTTCTCCCAATCATGCCATGATGTGATTAGGACACATGGCGCAACCTGCCTTGCATATCAAAGATGACCTTTTTCTCTAAGTGTCCTCTTGGGCTATGAAAGGAGATCCAAACTCCCAATTTCAAAAGAGGAGAATTTGGAGAATAGAGCAACGAAGTGCTACCCAAATTATATCCCAAACTTTGCAAACCTAAACCCGCCTCACCTTGGCCTTGAAACCCTCTTCATCCGAAGGCAATTTTAGGGGCAAATAGGCTCAAACCACCAAATAAAAATTGGATTAATTGGAGTATTATTTTGCCCCATATGTTGGAAACACCCCATACCACTTTTGGACCAATTCCCAAGGCCATAGTTGACAAAAATTAGGTATTTTTGTAACTGTCCCACCTAGGGATAACCAATAGTTTACCTATGGCACACCCCGGTATGACCACAAAATAGGGTGGAATTTTAGATAAATTACTCCGTATTCCCATTAGGAATGTCTAAAGAAACCTATGGTCCAAATTTGAGGTATTTTGGAGGAGTTCTGATGCTATTTTGGTGATACCCAATGTTGCAGGTCTATCTGGATCACCTCGAGATGACCAACAGGTAAGCACAGTTTCACCTTTAATATTACCCCAAAGTTGCTTATTTGTGTTTAAATCATCTTTATATATGCATATGCTTATTGTAGATCAGTTTTTATATATGTAGATCATTTCATTTGGTTGTAGCATTTGCCTCTTTTACTATGCTTTCTATGTTATATCCATTCTATGAAACAGGTGCTATTAACCCCATTGTAGTCCCTTGTGTGTAGGTGTAGGTGTTCTACATAGAAGGAAGGAGCTAAGAAGACTAGAAGAATAGGTTGAAGGATATCTCTCAATCGTGGGATGTGAGATTTACAAATACTTCACCATAGTTACATCGCTTTAAGGCCCATTTCAAGGGACTAGATCCCTTGAAATTTTGTAATGTTGAATGTATCAATTTGTTAAAAGCCCTCAAGGGGATGTTTGTAATCTCACACTTGAAGCCAATAATGAATGAATAAGAGGATAAATCCACCATTTTATTATATGTTTTTTCTTCAATTTGATAGATTATAATTTTATATGATTTTCCCTCTTGAATGCTTTTTAACTGCTTTACATTGCAATGGAATGCCCTTAAGGCGATGTAGTAAATTTCACGTCTTTAGTGGCAATCATGATATCCAATATTTTTAAGCCTCCCACTTTGTATGATGGTAATTTGAACCTTTTTTTTTCCTTGGTTTTCTCTGTTGCAGGTATAGACCGTTCTAAGAAAAAAATGACCTTTCTTCTACTCCATGGCACTGGGTGAGATGACTAGATCCATGGAATTGGGTGGGACGGCCCCCAATATATGATCGTACTTACCTAGGATGGATATAAAACCAGAGTGTTTTTGCAAAAATATACAGAAACAACAAGTTTTAGGTTCATTTTTACACCTTTCTGCACTTTCAATTTGCAAATTTGTTGTTCAAAATAGTTAAATTTTACATTTTCTTGTCTTCTCTATGCATAGAAAGGTTAGATATCCTCTTTCCAAAATTGTGCATTAATTAGATCAGAATAAATAAGGAAAAGAACAATAGACTTTATGTTTTTTGTTTGGTTTGACTACTTGCCACTTGCCAAAAAAGGGTAAAGTTCATATAGGTGTTTAATTTCAGTGCTTTCCTTTTATGCTACTAATATTTTTGAAAGAAAAATGTACTTTCATGCATTTAGTCAAAAATCATTGAGTGCTTTATTGTTTTCTTTCAAATATTTTAAAAGGAACACACACACACCATGATCCACTTAAACATTAGTGAGTTGAACGTCATTCCCAACCATTGATAGAGTTCAATGATTATGGGTTTCATCTCCATCCATTGACTCAAATCCTATGAACCTTGTTCTATTGGCCAATACCGACTCCAAGATCTATCTTAACCATACAAACTAGCATGCATTCCTTTTCGAAGGGGTGTAACATTGCACACGGGATGCTGGGTGAGGATCTAAAGGACCTATGCTCCATGATCAGGTATGGATTTCATATCCATACTTTGGTTGGTTCACGTGACCGAAATTTCACTCCCGATTGTCGAGCTATGAGTATATAGGTGAAAACCACTTAAACTTTGAGAATATCATTCAACGAAATATCAAACATGAGAAAAGTATTTTCTTTACAAAGAAACACATCTTGAAACACAACAAATAGTTTAGGATTCACATCTAAAAAAATTTAAAATGAGATAATCACTTTTATGCTTGTGTGCCTCTATTGTTTGTTTGTTTCAAATTCATATAAATTGTAAAGAAGATAAACACATAGTGGTTAGATTATATAGCTATTTTACGTACCCGTAGCCAAGCCCATTTAGGGGCAGAAGCTATGGGCAATATATAAGAGGATATAGAATGTCCTCACGTTGAGCCTAGGGATAGGATTATTCCTTCCTAGAAATTAGCTACTCTTCCCAGTCGTAGACCGACTGATGAGTTGATGGTTACTCCTAGAGAGTCAAATAGAGGATCTAGCTTATAGGGGACCCCTTCATAAGGTAATCCTACAGGTCATAGTCCTAGTTTAGGAAAGTATCTCCCTAATTCATATGCTACAAACATCTTCTTTCAAGAAGAGTCATCGCATAATGAGGTGCATCCACATAGATCAATACCACGCGTTCGCATGCCTTCTCGATCATCTACTCCTGATCATATATAGGAGCAAGAGCTCACACCTCGAGTAGGGTTGAATGATCATCTCAATATTTCAAGTCACCCTACTCCAAGGTATAAAAATCACAATGAGTATGATACTCGTCAAATTAGGCAACCTTATTTCACCTTACCTTACCTTTTTTATAAGGTAAGACCTGAGTAAAATCCAGATTATCCTCATGAAAATGTGTCAACGAAAGCATGTTGTGCCTCTGCACCAGTAGTATTTCAAAAATATTTGTTTAGGAGGGAACCTCAAGTCAATGCGATTGCCCTTGATTGAGGGAAGCACGTAATTGATCTCATAGATCCTCCTAAAGAGGATAGACAACAAGGAAATAATTCTAAGGTACGTAGACCTAATACAACTGATCAAATTAATAATTTTGTCTAGAGATATGCTAACTGCCAAGTTGAGTTTAATCAACTTAAGTTGGATAAAAATCTCATATATCTCTTAGAGCAATGGTAGAAAATAGATAAATAAAGCTTGAATGACAAATTCAAGAAACTTTGCATCATGGAGCTGTCACTCCAAGTACGCATAGATAAGAGGCTCACCTGATGCAACCAAATTTCCAATAAGATAGGTCTCCTAGAACTAATCCTATGTTACCTCCTAGACCTAGTAGGCCTGAATATAATGCATATGATAGGCCAAACATATATCACCTTCAATAGGCATTAGTTCCTTCTTGTAGGCCCATACCTAAAACACCGTATGGGGCTTACGATGATTTGGAATAAGATGAGGATTTTATAGAAACACCTTATGGAGGCATGGCTAATGTCAATCAACCACCCCAATATAAGCTTAATATTCCTCATCCACCTCTACAAGTTCAAAATAAGGAAGAGGAGATTAAATCCTTGGATGCGTATCAATATTTTCTTGCACTCTTAGAAATTGTAGAAGGCAAGACAATTGGCAATGGGCTTAAAAAGCCTACTTTGTGTCAGCTAAATAACCAACCGTTACACCCATCCATTCATTCCTTGGTCTATCCTAAACATTTTAAAATGCCAAAATTTGATATATTCAAGGTCAAATAATATGTTCAAGAGCATGTTACTAGCTTTCTAAATTTGTGCTTCAACATACAGGACAATGATGCATTGCTCATAAGAACTTTCTTGAGCACCCTCGGTAGTCCTGCCATTGAGTGGTTCAACCAATTTCCAAAACATAACATCTGCACATTTGAACAATTTGCTGATGTATTTTTGGAATGTTTCACCTATAACACCAAAATAAAGGTGACATTAACCAAACTTATAGGAATGAAATAAACCAAGGATGAGACGATCACTGAATATGGAAACAGGTAGCAAACGTTGTTGGCTAAGCTACCCTATCTATTTCCAGTGATTGAATTAACTCGTTTGTTCTCAAAGAGTTGCTTGAAACCCATCTCTTTGACATTGAAATTACAACAATATCCTACCTTGGAATAAGCTCTAGCACAGGCTAGAAACATAGAAGAAATCAAAATCCAAGAGGGAGAAATAACAAAACCTCACAAGGAGTGGACAAAGAATCCTAATAATAGCTCGACACCTACAAAGCTAGCTATGATCAATCAAGTGGCCATAAATGTGCCTACACCTCCTCAATTTATGCATCCCCAAAAGGTGAACTATCAGGCTCAACCTCATCCTATGAATTATAACAATAATAGTACAACAAACCAGGGACAAAAACAACATCACCCTCAGTGACAATTTACTCCCATCACTGAATCCATGGATTCTCTTTTTGATCGATTGTGGGCTACAAATATGGTTAATTTGCCATATATCAAACCCAAAAATCTAAAAATAGGCAAACCCAAGCTTATGGGACATTGAGAGGATCAGTATTGTAAGTTTCATCGACAAGGTGGCCATGATTTACAATCATGCTATGGTTTTAAACATGTATTAAAAGACATGATTGAGAAGAATGAGCTTACAGTATATACTCCAGTAACTCCTACCAATTATCAAATGGGTATTTTAAGAGACCCTTTACCAACTCATGAGGTACATGCAAGGCCTGCTAAACCAATGAATGAGGTGAACCAAAAACACCCTATTCAATGGTATGTTGGAATGGTGAGTATTGTGACTAGGAATAAGAGATATCCAAGTCAAGTCGCATAGCCTGCGACTTCAAATAATGTTCTAACTACATCATAAAATACACCACCTGTAGTACAGGGCCTTCTTTCTAGGCCAATAGTTACAAGTAAAAACAAGCTTTCACAAAGCTTATAGACCACATCAGCATGACTATCCATCTATGATTTGATCCAACAATCACCTCCACATCGGGATGCCTTGATGGATATTTTAAAATCCATAGCGTTGCAACCACAAGAGTCCAAATCCTTCATAGATTTTGTGGGACATGTGCAACAGTGCAAAGAACTAGTCATACAATTTCATGAGCATGAGCTAAAATAAATAGCCAACGATGTGGTAGATCCTCCTTTACACATCATTGCATGTATAAATGAGATACCATACAGGAGAGTGCTTACAAACACTGGGTCCTCAAGTAACATCATAACAACTAAAGTACTAAAGAATCTTAAATTACCAGCATATCATGTTGTGGCATCCACTTACACTCTTCACACTTTCAATGATACAATATGCTCTACTGTCGATACCATAGTTTTATGCATTCAGGTGGGACAAAATATTATACCGACATTGTGCCATGTGCTAGAGGGTGAGATGGCCTACAATATTTCACTCGTAAGACCTTGGATACAGGATATGAAGTGTGTCCCCTCCATCATGCATCAATGTCTTAAATACACTCATAAAGGTAAAGTACACATAGTATCGGCAAATCTAGAGCCCTTAAAATACTACAACATGTTGCAACAGATGCCAGAGTCGACATTACCTTTGACTCATGTAGTATTCTGATTAAATACACCTGGTCAAAGTCTACCCATTCCACCATGTTCATCATCATATACTCCATCCTCATCATCACCACCTTTAGAGAAGGCTTCGACATCATCAAACCCTCCATCAAGGAACACGTCAAAGAGGCCTATTGATGAGAACCCACCATTAGTTTCTACCATATCCATAGAGGAGGTTCCTTGTGTCATTAATGAGGAATTACCTTCGAAGGTGAATATTGAATTACATTAAACCTTCATTCCATCTCATTCATCTTCGCCATACCAGGTCACAGTCCAGATGTCTAGCATAGGGATAGGGGAATACTTGGTGAGAAATATCATGACAGTTCCATCACTAGAGACAGTGCAAGACATGGGAAGACCTCATATTCCCATACGTAGCATTGTACCTCTTGGTATACCTCCTAATCAAACAAATTTAATATATGTAGGTATAGAGTATGGAGCTTTGCCCATTCCATAGATAGAAGATGGTGATGAATCATTTTTTGAGGATGTAAATTATTTTTCAAATCTAAACTATGCATTGAAATACCTAGACTGTTGTAATTGGCATGGGTTTGGTCTTGGCATATATGAGTAGGGTAATCATATTCCATGTCAACCTCAATATCAACTTTTGTATGATAAATACGGGTTGGGAAACAATAAACCGGTACCATTGGATGTCCTCACTAAGAGTCTCAAACACCTATGCCTAAGTCATTAGGCTAAGCTCGTCCACGATCCATATACTAATCTAAATCACGTTCATTCCTTGGGAGATCATTTTCCCATAGACATGATAGATCAGGTTCTTTCTAGTTATGTCACCCAACCCCATGAAGTGGGGGAGAGATCACACACCTTGTAATATGACAGTGAGGAACAAGACCAAGGTCCTCCTCACGAATGAACGAGTGATGACGAAGATGATTATGGCATTGCACCCATTAAATACCATAGCTTAGATGATGAATACAAGTGCATGTTCCCTTTGGATGATGAGGATGAATATTTTCTTCTTATGTTATTCCATATCCAAGGACCCATCTAACGCCATATGTTTCCTTATGAAGATCAGGCTCGCTCTCTTCCACATAGGCCACCACCAGTTATCCCACTTACAATCGAGCCACACCCATGAGTTATGAGACAACATCAAGTCTCTAGACGCCCTCATCCTAGAGCAAGAGATCATGTATCCATAAACATGATTTCCATAGATTTAACAATACCATTGGTGAATATGAATAACACATCCAAGCAATTGCATCTTGATTTAGAGGTAATTGAATTTGATCAGGGATATTCTTCTCCATCACCCTCAGAGTATTGGCATTGTGAGGAAATATTACAACCATTTAAATTTTCTTCAAAAACTACTCAGGATATTTTTCAAGTTGAGATTGACCCTGAATTTCCTATGGAAGAAACAAACCTAGCTGATGACATTCACTTAATTCCCACCCCACATTAGTTGGAGGATGGGTCTCACATGTAGATTGAGCCAACAATTGACAAGGATATCGATACAGATCTTGATAATCCCTATACCATTAAATTAGGGGAAGGTCTCTCTCTAAGTGAAGAAGATGATTTCACAGTTGCATTGAAAGCAAGGATTAAAGCTTTTACTTGGTCGTATAAATATATGCCAGGACTAGATCCAAATATAGTCATGCATAATCATACATTATACCCCAAGATCAAACTTGTTAAGAAAAATTTACAAAAAATACACCCAACAGTAGCCTTAATGGTGAAATATGAATTACAAAAGTTGTTGGACACTAATATCATCATCTCAGTAGATTATCCTCCATGGGTTTCAAACATGGTTCCTATAAAAAACCCTGATGGGAGGATTTACATTTGCATCGAATTTCGAGATCTTAACAAACCTAGTCCTAAGGATGAATTTCCCCTACCTAATATCGACATGTTGGTAGATGCAATAGTAGGACATGAAATGCTATCCCTAATGGACGGATTTTCTAGATATAATCAGATTCATATTAATCCAAAAGACCAAATCAAAACAATGTTCTCAATGCATTGGGGGACATTTTATTACAAGGTCATGCTTTTTTGCCTTAAGAACGCCGGTGCTACCTACCAACGAGCCATGAAATATATCTTCCATGACTACATGCACAATATTTTGGAAGATTACATGTATGATTTATTGGAAAAATATTTATTATGCCATGAACATATCGATGTACTGTGTAAGATCCTAGATCACCTCATAGAGCACAATGTTAGACTTAATCCCAAAAAGTGTGTCTTCGGTGTCACATCTGGTAAACTTTTGGGATTCATAGTCTAAAACAGAGGCATAGAGGTAGATCCCAAAAATTTCAAGGTAATATTAGAAATGCCTCACATAGCAACCATTAAGCAACCACACAGTTTGCAAGGAAATTTCACATCCATAAAATACTTCATAGCCCAGTTATAGGATAAGTGTCGACCCATGAATAGGTTGCTACACAAGGGGGTATCATTTCATTGGGACGAAGAATGTCAAAATGCCTTTGATGAGATAAAACAAAACTTGGATTCACCACCTGTATTGGCTCCACCGCAACTATGAGTGTCGTTCTATTTATATATCTCAGCTACTGAGTTAGCTTTGGGCACCATGTTGTCCCAAAAGAATGAATTTCACAAAGAACAGGCTACCTATTGCATTAGCCGCACATTGGTCAACTATGATGTTAGATACGCATATGTTGAGAAGCTATGTTTAGCAGTGGTATTTGCCACCAAAAATCTATGCCATTATATTTTAAATCACACAACATATATTGTATCTAAAGAAAATCCATTGAGCTACATGATGAGAAGAACATATCATAATAGTCACATGATAAAATGGATAATGTTGTTGATGAAATTTGACCTAGAATTCATTGGAAAAAAATCTATCAAAGGATAGGTGATAGTCGATCAACTAGCAGAGGCTCATCTATAGGATGATCAACCTCTAAATATGGAACTTACCGATGATGGAGTATTTTAGAGCCTGATTCACAGGATGACATAACTCTATTCTTCGATGGTTCCAAGTGTGAGCGAGGTGGTGGTGCAGGTATCATGTTTTTCACACCGCAAGGGGTTCCCATACCTCTTTTGTTTAAACTATATTTTCCTTGTACCAACAACAATACTGAGTATGAAGCTCTCATCATAAGACTTCAAACAACAATCACCATGAACATAACAAAGTTAAACATTTTTGGTGATTCCTTGTTCATAGTTAATTAGGTAAAAGGGATTTTACAGTGTATATGTCCCATCTTGCAAGCCTACAAAGCCCTAATGTACAAACTCCTGGTCAAATTTTAATGGTATGATATATAGGCACTCCCTCGTTCATCTAATATTTTTGCACATACAATGGCTTCCTTAGGGTCGCTAATACTGCATGACCCTTTAGAGTATATCACAACTATCCAAGTAAAAATGCTAGCACAAACTGCGACTGAGCATGAAGAGCATAAGGCTATACTAGTTGTTCACATGATTCAGATTGAGCCTTCTCATGAAAAGTTCTCTCAACTACACCAATATTTTTATAATGTTAACTAGAGGAAGGACTTTGTTCCCTCATAATCCTTTTGATACTAGCACAATGCTATATCTCCAAGTTCACTCTCAATCAGCGTTTGCATGAGATAAAAATCAAATGGATAGCACGCTTCATAATATTGAGGCTTCTTCAAATCAATATTGGGCCATCCAGATTAAATATTATATTAAATTCGATAATATTCCACGTAGATTGTTGCATGGCACAAAGTGACAATTCAAACAAAAGGTGAAAAAATATTTCTTAATAGGAGACATAATGTATTGTCATAGTTATGAAGGTATCCTCCTTCGTTGCTTAGAATCACAAGAGTCAGCTTGGGCCATCACCCAAGCACACGACGATACATGTGATGGCCACTTTAGTAGCATGGCCATCGCCAAGTGCATTATTTGCATGGGCTATTATTGGCCAACTTTAGAGCAAGATTGCTACGCTTATGTTAAGAAGTGCATGAAGTGTCAACACCATGCAAATTTAACATACGTACCTTCACAGGCCTTGCAACCGATTCAATAAGTCTGGTCATTTTCACAATGGGGGTTTGATTTAATTGGGAAAATCTCACCTACCTCATTGGGACATCACAAATTTATCATAACAACAACCAAATATTTCACAAAATGGATGGAATAATTTCCCCTTACCACAATGACTAGACCTCACATTGCGGAGTTCATACTACATAACATTATATATAATTTTGGTATTCCATACAAAATAGTATCAGATAATGGAAAACCCTTTAAAAATAAGGATGTGTGTGCGTTAACAACAAAGTATAACATAAAGAATAGTTTTTTCACACCCTATTATCCATAGACCAATGGGCAATTAGAGGCATCAAATAAAACAGTAGTATCCATCTTGAAGAAAACTGTTCAGGAAAATCATAAATATTGGCATAATCAATTACCTCTTGCCCTTTGGGCCTATCGCACTAGCATTCGAATGACCATTGGGGCAACTTCATTTTCACTAGTGTATGGTGCTGAATCCATCATGCCTTTGGAGTTAAATATTTCATCACTATGCATTTCCATGCATGAATTCATCAACGATGATACAGCTAGGCAAGCTCGGTTAGATCAATTAACATTACTTGTTGAACGACATGTGAATGCCCTCGAGAATCTACGTGTTTATAAAGAGCATATTAAAAGATTTTACAAATTGAAAGTACATCAAAGAGGCTTTCAATTATGTGATTTGGTTATAAAGTAAAACCAACAAAACTCAAATTTTCCCTCCAATTTGTAATATAAATTTGCAGCAAACTAGCTAGGTCCATTCATCATTACACATCAGATTGGACCTGAAACTTATGACCTAGCATCCATCAAAGGAAATGAAGATATTGAACCCATGAATATAAGTCATTTGCAACCATTTCATTCTTAGAGCACCAATAAAATACCCCTAGGCATTCGTAGACACTTTCTAAGTGTCGTTACCCGCCTAGGTCACCCTAAAGGCTCCTAGCGGTTTTTGATCGTCTAGGTCACATAAAAAATTTCCTAGACTATCTATGATCATCTAGGTCAACCCTAAAATCTCCAAAGGCATCCATAAGCCCTTTGGTCACAACCAAATTCCCCTAGGCAGTCGTAGACACTTTCTAAGTGTCGTTGCCCGCCTAGGTCACCCTAAAGGCTCCTAGTAGTTTTTGACCATCTAGGTCACATAAAAAAATCTCCTAGACTATCTACAATCATATAGGTCAACCATAAAATATCCAAAGGCATCCATACGCCCTTTGGTCACAACCAAATACCCCTAGGTAGTCGTAGACACTTTCTAAGTGTTGTTGACCACCTAGGTCACCCTAAAGGCTCCTAGTGGTTTTTGACTATCTAGGTCACATAAAAAAAAGCTCCTAGACCATATACAATCATCTAGGTAAACCTTAAATACTCCAAATGTATCCATAAGCCCTTTGGTCATAACCAAATTCCCCTAGGTAGTCGTAGATACTTTCTAAGTGTTGTTGCCCGCCTATGTCACCCTAAAGGCTCTTAGCGGTTTTTTATTATCAAGGTAACATAAAAAATCTCCTAGACTATCTAAGATAATCTAGGTCAACCCTAAAATATTCAAAGGAATCCATAAGCCCTTTGGTCATAACCAAATGCCCCTAGGTATTCATAGATAGTTTCTAAGTGTCGTTTCCCGCATAGGTCACCCTAAAGGCTCCTAGCAGTTTTTGATCGTCTAGGTCACATAAAAAAATCCCCTAGACTATCTACGCTCATCTAGGTCAACCTTAAATGCTCCAAAGGCATCCATAAGCCCTTTGGTCATAACCAAATACCCCTAGGTAGTCATAGACACTTTCTAAGTGCCGCTGCCCACCTAGGTCACCCAAAATACCCCTAGCAGTTTTTCATCGTCTAGGTCAAATAAAAATGTTCCTAGACTTTCTAAAATCATCTAGGTCAATCCAAAAGGCTCCAAATGCTTCTATAAGCAATTTGGTCACCTTAAAATGCTCCTAGGCAGTCCATTATTATTTAGGCCAACCCAAAATGCCCCTAGATGATCTATGATTGTGTAGGGCAAGCTAAAATGTTCCTAGGTAGTTTAAAACTATCTAGGTCAAACCTAAATGCTCCAAAGGCATCTATAAACCCTTTGGTCACCCTGTTGGTCACAAATATGCCTAAGTACAATATTTCATCACTTGTGTGCCCTAAAATTGACCAACATTGAAAGGCCGAGGGAAAAATGAAATTCCTTCGAACCGATCTCTAGAGAGGGTTGGCCCCCTTACTAAATTCTACACTATTTGAAGACTAGGGATGCAGGAAAGAAATAGAAAAATAACTGAAAGAAAGGGAAATATAGCCACAGGTCGAAGTGCATAATTTAGGGTAGACTAACAGCAAAAATTCCACCAAGTTTTATAATAGCATATAATAAAACAAAATCAGCAGAATTTAACTCACACCTTTGTAGAGATAACCTCCAGATCGCATTTCAAAATCTACTCACTAACCAGCAACGTTTGAATTCAGAATGCAGAGTTCAAAACTTAACAGCAAGAGCATGAGCATAAACAGAAATGATTTTTAAAAAAAGAAAGAAATCACACACATAAGAATGCTTGCAAATTTCAAAATCCAAGTCTCTTCTATTGATGTAGAGAACTTAGAGAATTTTCTTGCAAAATATCTAACCTCCCTTTACAATAAGAATTTGATTAGTATTTATAGATATTTTCGCATCTTTCATTAAATACATGTGGAGGCAAAGTGTCAGCCACTAAGCCACCAATAGCAACAACTTTCTCCTCGACCACAACAATGAACCAATGAGCAAATGCTAAAAAAAAAACTGTTGATTTTATCACATGGCATATCAAGCTTCAACACAAATCATCAGTCCAGTTTCAATCTCCATGGTGGCTCCTTGGAAATGCATGCCCATGAAGTGGTCGATGCCTTGAAAATGAATAATATTGCACTGGAATCAAGAGCACATGCTTAAAATTGGTAGCTTCAGTGATCATATCACCTCAAGAATTATTTTTATCAATATTAATCTCTTTTCAAGGAATATTTGCACCAAAATTCACCCAAAATTACATCCATAGGAAAAAGTGTTCAATGTGTGAAAACACTTAAAAAAGAAAAAACACTTTTCAATGTGGCACACTACAACAAAATTCCAATGTGGCAAAAATTCCAACATTTCTGGTGGCTCACGGGGTATTCAGCTCACCTGAATGTAATCGATTCGAGACCTTTATTCATTGGGTACAAAGTTCCCACTTGCAGCTGCATCTGATGGTTAGCTACTTGTATCAGATTTGTCTTGCTTTTTGAGATGTGCTACGATGGATTCATATATCACAACTACTTCAGCCCATCCATCTATGGTAATCACCTCCCGAGCTTTGAGAGTACCCACAAGATATCGAAAAGTCTCAACCTTTTCTATATCAAGATGTTTGTCCCTTTTACTGAGCTTCAATAATCCAGATTCAATGCGAATGAACTTTATCATTAATGGTAACACATGCTCTTCGGTGATGGGCTCCTCCAAATTATCAATATCTGAAGAATCCATCATGAAAACATACCATAATGTATCTAGGTCTTTCTTTGCCAGAATATTTCCTTGATCATCAACAAAACTAGGAAAACCATTATCTGCAAGTGTTTCAAAATAAACCAATGAAATACGTCTTTCATGCTCAAAGGTCTCTTGCAACTGACGAGCTTCTTTAATCAGATTCATCTTGGAGAAATAACTGTGTAAAATGATTTTAGCACTCACCCAAGCATGGGCTATATCACTCATTGGATGCATATTGAGATTTATTTGAGTCATTGCTTGGATATTCATGGCCATTTCCAATTTTGGCTCTAAATATTGCTCCATACTATCTATTATAGGTCCACCATATGAAACAATTGCCTGAACATCCTAAAGGAACAAGAGCACTAATGTAGCCTTGGTCTCAATTTTCTTACAATTAGTCAACATCTGATTGCGAGCTTCCTTAATCTTGTCCTTGGTGAGGGACATAGAGTGCATTGATTTTGCTACCAATTGATTCTGTAAGTTCTAAAGCTGATCCTTCAAAGCTTGAATTTTTAGTTGTGCTTCCTGCTCGGATACTTAAAACTATGTAGCTATCTGCTTACTCTCTGATATGTCACTTTCCAAATGCATCACCTGTTGCTGCCATTGTTGAGATTCAAATTGTGCTGCATCAAATTTAGCCTGTTGTTCCTCTAAGGCTTCCTCAATATTTTTGATTTTCTCTTTAGCTTGAATGAGAAGATCCTTGTAATGTTTTGCCTGCAGATACATGGAAATTGATACCACTTGTATGGTGCCCATGTGGTCAACTGGATGCTTCTTTGTGAGGTCCTCAGTGATAGCTTGGTATGAATAGTCACTAGATGTCATTTCTCTTTGAGGTTTCTGAACCTGAGGAATCATGGTCACCATGTGCTTCTTCATTGCTATGGGATCAAAAGTCACTTTCTTTACTGGTTTTTTCATGGCTAGTGAATCCTTTCTCTTACAATTCTTCCACCACCTAGATGAACTTTATTGTGCCTTGCTAAGTTTTTTTGCTATTGAGCACTCAGGTAGTAACTCTATCTCAGAGACTAGTGGCTCCTCCATGGAAAAAATTTGGGAAGAGAGAAAAATAGCTTGTTGGGGATTGGATTCAACCATAGGAATGGAAGTGGAGGGGATCTCAACTATGCTTACTCTAAGAGGTGCTTGCGTGCTTATGGAATAATGTGAAGGTATGGAAAAAAAAATAGAGGGTAATGGAAGGGAAAATGGATTTGGGGTAGATGCAAATGAAATGAAGGCAAGAGAAAAGGATGGAATGGGTGAAACTGAAGAAACACTAGTGACCTATGATAGTGGGACAGAAGTGGGAATGGAAGGGGTGGATGTGACGGGAGGTGAAGTAGACATAGGAACTGTGGATGAAAAAATAGTGGTCACCAAATTCTTATAAATGAGAGAAGAAGAAGTAAAATGCATACCTATGGGATCCTCTCATTTTTTTCTTATGATCATTTGCACCGATGGTAAACATTGTTGTATCAAAATATTTTCTTCTCCTTTAGATTGTTCCTTCCCCATGTTCAGATCAACCGATGTCACCATTGAATCAGAGTGTGTTGGCTCAATTGCTTGTGATGAAGACTGTTATATGCTCAATGCAGAATGTGTTTCACTCCTAGGCTTCTTCGCTATGTGAGGATAAGGAATTTCCATGGCTGCACTCCTTTTATTTTGTAGAAATTGCTCTTGCTATTCCTCTTCAATAACAATCCTCTCTTTTTCCAATACCTCCACTTGTTCGATCATTTCTTGTTCTTTACCTGGACTACTAATACTTTTAGGCACCAAATTAGCAAAGGCGAGGGGCTAATACTTCTCATAATTATCATCATAAATATTTGAAAAAGAATCATCTATAGCCATCGAATATATTTTTTTTAGCTTATTTTGATGAACTATCATGATCCACCAATTGGCAATATTTTCATCAGACCAATCAGGCAATTTGGTCTTCATTTGCTAAAACAAACCTTCAGGAGGAACCTGTTCTGAGTGATTGGTAGGATCATATTCAACATCCATTTCATAAAAATCTTGCAAATGAGGAAGTGACATCATCTTATCTACATGCCATTCAATGTCATGCCCTTCAGGATTGTTCCTCTGTCGCACAATATCTTCTCTGGGGCAACAATGAAATGTTTTTTCCTTGATGAAACTGGCAAAAATACCCAAAGGATCATACTTCCATCATTGGGGGAGCTCAACCAATCCATGATCATATAGTGTCTCAGCAATCAATTCATTCTGCCCACACTGAGTAACTGTGATATCACCAAACTTGAAAGGCATAACACATGTATTTTTTTTCTATTACCTGAACCATAGGTATCATTTATAAAATCACTTTGTCAAGCTACTTCCAAGGTAAAAATATGTTCAATTGTAAAATATGGTAGCAAAAAAGGTTTACCAGTAAAACCATACACTCTAACTACCATGCCTTGGGTCAGTAAGAAAACATCATCTTTTTTCTGATCAACCACTTCTGCTTGTAGGGCCCGAGGCACTCTATTGCATACTCCATACATTATATCCAAAGCAGGTCCTAAAAAATACCATGTCAAGATGGAACAATGCCTAAAGGTAAGATCTTCTCCATTTTGTACCTTTATTAATTGTGAATGTATCCTCATTTCTAAGAAACTTTCCCAATCAAAGAAAATTGAATTTGGAGTTGCTGTCGTGGCAGTTGGAGCATAAAACCGTGGATGTGAAATGAATTGCACCAATGATGCTTGCCACTTTTATACTACAAAAATTGAAGATAATCTTGTTAGCCATGCTATCATTGAATACAAATTTGGGCTCTTGAAACTTTTCAATGGTGTCGACATTTTTGGCAACTCTCCCAATTGTGGGGTCTTTAATAACTGGCTCTCCATGAACTTTCGCATCTGAATGGTATGTTGATACCTCTCCTCCTCCTCCTTAAAACTGATTTTTTTTAATGTAGCAGAAGATGAAAGTTGTGCACCACAAGCAAACGCATCCTGTATGGAACTAATTGAGATACTAAACAATACTTCTTCGTGGGCATTTTGGACAGTTCTTGCAGCAGTGTTGTAGCATTGCACAATTGCCCAGATCAGCTCGGGACATGGATGCACAGGTGTACACAAGTACCAAGAGAGATGAGAATGAAATGCTATAGTATGGGGACTCCCAGTAGACATATTTTGTGTAGCAAACTCAACATCTAGACACAGTCTTTCTACTCCCTTGTTGGTGATATTACAATCTTTAACCCATCCCAAGCGTTCATCATAAGGTTTCAGTTCCATATCTTAAACCTTTTCTTCTCAAGCTCTTCACGGCTTCTTCGTGATCTCATGCCTTTTTTGTACATTCACCTTCTTGGCCTCTACAGCTTTCCTCCCCATATTCAGCTTCCTTTGAATATGCAGCAACGAACAACAAACCCTAGAACAAAAGGGATTTGCAAGACTTTGATATAGGAACCCTGCAAATGCTTTGATTGAAAACAAAAGGATGGGCCTCCTTTTTATAAATTTCCATACACATCCGTTGGAAAGCTTTCTAATTTCATGGGCACCGTATGCATTCCAATGATGCTTTTATTATTTTTATTTTTATGCTTCTTACCACTTCTTGAAATGCGAGAAGTGGTAGTTTTTTTTTTTTTTTAGAAAATGTAATGAGTGAGCGAAGTGAGAAATGGTAATGAGCAGAATTTATGAATAGTGCAACATGGATATGGGGGGTGCATGGGAAAAAAGACGAGCGAAAGGATTTAAATGCATAATGGTTTTTCTTATTTTAGTATCATTGTTTTTTATTTTTTTTTGGAATGGAAGCGTAAAGGATGGAAAAGCGAACGAGGAATGAGTTTTCCAGAAATGAGAAAAGCGAAGTAGAGGACGGTTTGTTTTTGCTTTTTGAAGAGATTAATTTTTATTTATATATATTTTTTAAAATGGCCGAAATGGTTTATTCAGGGGACGGAATGGGAATTTCGAGACCCGAAATAGTGTTTTCGGGAGTTCAAAATGAGTATTTCGGAAGGATAACGAAGACTGCGGATGGGGAGTGGTGGAAGACATGTATATTGGGAGGTCCGAAAGGGCTTTTTTGGGACTCGAAATAATGTTTTCGGGGACCCGAAAAGGCTATTTTTGGGGGAATATGAAGAAATTTCAGGCATGCATGAGCATGTTAATTTTTTTTTTTTTTTTTAAATAATGGAAGGGGGACCCAAAAAGGGTATTTGGGGTAGGAGAAAAATGAGCTCGGGAAGCATGCAATTTTTTATTAATTATTTTTTTTGGTTGACTAGTCAAAGGGCGAGAGGGAAGGGTTTCGGGATCTCGAGAACACTATTTCGAGATCCGAAAAGGGCATTTCGGGCATGAAGGAACGGGAGGGACGGAATGAAGTTTTTATAATATTTTATTTGAATTCCGAAATGGGTATTTCAGAGGCCCGAAAAATGAATTTCGGGTTATGTTTTTTCATATTTAAGAAAAAAGGGTTTGGGAGGGAAAATCCAAATTTCGGAATTTGAATTTCGAATTGAGCATGGAGGGAGTGGAGAGTTTTTTTTTTATAAATATCTTGCATGGGGGAGTTGGGAAAAAAAATGCAGCCAAAATCCCAAAAAACAAGGGTTCTAAGGTAAGGCCATGTTTTAGAGCGCAAAGTGGGGAAAATGCAACCTTTTTTTTTTGTTTTTTAACACCTCCAGAACCTTGGACCCCCTAAACACCTCATCCAACTTGATTTTTTTGGTTTTCAAGTTTTTAAATAACTCCCTAGTTAAGCATAACCTTCCTAGAGTAGTACTTGGATGGGTGACCTCCTGGGCAGTCTCGGGCTCTGCACACTTTTTAATTTTTTTTTTTACTGATAATAGGCCTTCAAATGAAGACCATTAACTAGAATTAACAGTGCATGACCATCCATATCTTGCAAATAAAAATAATTAACTTGATTGGCACCTGTGATTTGAAATGGACCTTTCCATATTACCTCGAACTTGTGATGTTTGCCAGGCTTTGATTTCTTTTCATTCCACTTCAATACAAGATCGCCAACCTTAAAAGTCCTTTTAGAGACGTTTTTACCGAACCATTTCTTTGTCATCTTAGCATGTTCTATAAAATCTTGGTATGATTTCTCCTGTTCTTCTTCCAATTCTAAAAGTTGAGCTAATATCATGTTCATAGAATTAGATTCATCATCCTCATCATCAATAAAATGCCAAGTCTGGAGGGCCAGTAATTCAATATGAATTGGAAAAACCGCTTCTTTGTCGTATACCAATGAAAAAGGGGATGTGTTGATAGATTTTTTCACCGAGATGCGATCATCCCACAATGCTTGATTAAAAAGTAGGTGCCAGCTCCACTTATTGTCGCCAAGGGTCCTCTTCAAAATTTGAAGCAAATTCTTGTTTGTAGATTCGGCCAAGCCATTCCCCTATGGATAATAATTAGATGAAGTTTTCAAATAAATTCTATACTTACCTGTAAATTCACTGATTTTGGCATCTATGAAAGGAATTCCATTATCTGTTATAATCGCATTTGGGATACCAAAGTGAGTGATCAACATGTTGGTATTTTTCCCACATTGTTTTGTTGTTGTTCATACAAAAGAATGCACACATTGTAGAGACACTTAACAAGTTTTGTGTTCAAGAAGAGCAAGTGAAAACTATCACATTTTTGTGGCGTTCGTACCAAAAAAAAAGCTAAGCACAGAAGTTGGTGGGATATCGTGACCTGTTGTAGTTTCATAGCGTCCAAATGCAGAAATCAACTAAGTATAGAAAATGTCACGATATCGCGACATGTTGCATTTTTGTGACCTATCGTATTTTCATGGCTAAAGGCAGCCAGAGGAAGCAAGGAAGTAAAATTGTTGTGATATCGCGACGTATCGTAGTTTCACAACTTGCAATGGCAACAGAGCAATGTGATGGGAAATTGTCCCGATATCGTGACATACAACAGCAAAGAAGAGCATCAGAGAAACTTGTCGTGATATCAAGATAGAGAAATAGAAAAGGAGAAAATGGTACGTACTGGCACGATATCGTGACATGTTCGTTATCGCAGAAGGGCTGAAGATAAAAACAAGGTGGAAGGAAGATGTCGTGATATCATGAAATTTTTGGAGATGAAGCAAAGCAAGAGAAACTTGTAGTGATATCATAACAGAAATTGGTGACGAAGGAGAAGGCAGTAAATTGTCATGATTTTGTGAGATGTCGTGATTTCGCGACATGGTGAGTTTTCGTGACTTGGAGCAGTGAACAAAGCCAGACGGAGGAAGATGTCACAATTTTGTGACATGTCACATTTTCACGACTGGTGGCAAGACAAGAAGGCAGTAAGGTAAAAGTGTCGCAATTTCGTGACATGTTGCATTTTCATGACTTATCACCTTTTCACGACATAAGCAATAACAAAGGCCTGATACAATTCTATCTACATTTTTCATCAAAACTACATAGGAGAACGTGAGGAGAAGATAAGGATCAAATAAAATCTCTCCAAATAATTTTGAGATCATGGTCAAAGAGGCACCAAGATTAAATGTTGTTGTTTACCAATGTGTGCAAGATAGAAGAACATGAGGTGGTTTCGACGCCACCAAAATTAAAGATGCCTCTAGTATTAAAAGTTCCTATTCATGATCTCCTAACAACTTCAAGCATGCTCCGAGAACAACCATTTAATGTGTGATTTCTTTGAGGCATATTAAGGGGGATTGTTTCTCTTTTCAAGTGCACATTTTGTGGATAGCCTCTTCAAAATATATTTTATGTATTAAATGTTGTAATGTGAAAGGAAGAGGGAAGGCCTCTATAAATACCCATGTAAAATCTCAAGCAAAGGGAGGAGAGCCTTCTTGTAGAAATTAAAGCAGAAATCCTAGATGCATTTTGATCTATTCTTAGAGTAGTCTTTTGAATCGGTGATCCAAACTGTTATTAATGTTTTTCTTTCTGTGTGATTTACTTCTGCTTAATCCAATGTTGAAATATAAGCTGAATTCTACTATTCTGAATTTGGCTATATTTTCATTTGAATGTTTGAAGTTTATTGAAGGCGAACTTGTGGCTAATGCTTGATCTGATTTCTGCATGTGCATCCTAAGAATCTATTGTCGCTTATCTTAGAGATCTGGTTTGAGATTATTTTCTATCTGAGGTTGTTCCCCATTAACTATCGGCTTCGGCCATATTTCCATCTCTTTCTATTATTTCCCATTTCTTTATGCATTTCCCATTTCTTTCCCACATCCTTATCTTGAAACAAGTTTAGACTAGTTTGGGAGCCAGCCCTCTCTGGATATTTGCCTGGGAGACTTCTCTTTCTCTCGGCCTTTCAATGTTGGTCTAGGTCTAGGGCACATACACGTACAAAATCCTTTCCTGTGGCAGATTTGTGACCAATAGTTTTTGGCACGCCCGATGGGACAGACTATTTCTGTCTCAGAAAGATCCATAATCGGTGGGATAGACTATTTCTGTCTTAGAAAGATCCATAATCAGTGGGATAAGCACTATTCCAAGTTGACAAACCCACCTGTGCCAATAGTTTTTGGCACGCCCAGTGGGAATCACAAGTCCATTTTTTTTTGACACCCGAAGGAATTAAGATTTTGATGAACTGTCTTGACCTCAAAGTGGAGATTGTAAGTTCATCTGGTGACTTTGCTGAGCTGAAGATCCAAATTTATTGATCGTAGATTCCTTTTAAATCTAAAATAAGACACCTTGGAGGAATCAAGGTTTGGTGAGTAGCCTTGACCTCACAGGCGGAGAAAAGAATGTGCACCTAGCGACTCCGACTTAGTGGCAAGAACCGTGATCCCTGCAGACCACTGCTATAATGGAGAGCGTACGATGTCCTAGCTGGAATGATCCTGGCCCCCTGAATATTCAAAGTTACCATGAAATTCCTAAAAGCATCTTGAAGACACTAACAAAATACAATGGCACTAAGGGAATGGCCCAAGAGCATATTGAAGATGTTGTTGCTTTGTCAATCATCCATGACATAATCCATGAAGATGTCATGATCAGACTTCTGGTTCAGTATTTTGAAGGAAGGGCATTCCAGTGGTACAGACTGCTCAAGCATAAAATCATCTGCTCATGGGATGACTTAGTGGGAGCACTAATCATAACATTCGACGGCTCTTAGGATCCCTTCCAGCTCTTGATGCACTTCTCCACCATCATGAAAGCACCTCTAGAGAGCATCATAGACTTTAATGTTCGATTCTACGAAAATTGGAAGAGAATTTCAAGGGAGATCCAATCGACACCCACCCAAGCCCACCTCTTCTATGTTCGTGCCTTTCACCCGGACATAAGCCTCCTCTTGCTGCAATTAGGTGAATGAAGGTTCCCTCAAATATTTGAAGAAGCAGTGCGAGCAAAACAACTTTTGCTCCTATCAGGAAAGTGGCAGTGGGGAGAAACTCCATCACTTTCTCCGATAGTCGTTGCTCCTGTCTACCCTATGCAGTATTCACCATGGAATATTCCTCACACTGAGCAGAGACCTGAGATGCAACGGTGTGTAGCTTAAGAGCCAACTTTCATCCAAGTCCAATGATGTGAATATGCAAGCTTTGTATCGACAATAGATAATATGATTGCTTGTAATTTCCATCAGGAGATGAGCGAAGGAGAAGTACAAGCTCAAGTGGTAGAACCTAAGAGTGAAGAGGATACATTTTTGCACACTTTTTTTATCCCTGGGCATAACATGCAAGTGTTCAGACATAGCCTAATAATCAAGCCTCATCAAGAAGCTGAGCCTGAAGAGATCTTGGAGAAAGGCCTATCACCAAAAAAATCCTATTGTTGCATCAAGGGGTTGGAGGAGCCTGTACTCATCCCACAGCCGATGGATTATTCAAAATGGTGGTATTGGTTTTGACCATTACTGCAACTGGTACCTACAGGAGCCCTTCATGTGGCAAATATTTTTGCTTCATTATTCATCAACTGTGTGGGTACTGACATGCATGATAACTTGCCATGTTACATCCTGTTCACAACATGGAGAACTTTGGGAAGAGGCCAACCAAACTTCAAAGATTGACTGAAGTACAATCAGATCTAGTCTAGACACTGCAGGTTCATCGGATAGACACCCGAAGTTGGGTTTGTGGTGGCGGCATGCCAATCATGTCACAAACTTTTGTGTACATATTGTAAATATCCTGAATAGTAAATAAAGTGTCGAGGGCACTAAGTGTTGCTTAGGAGCTTAGGTATAGTTTTCTGTTTAGTTTGTGTGTGTTTATTTTTTGCACTTACCCAGCTCAACCGAGCTAGGCAAAATGTAGTCATTCTAGAAATAAGGGAAGTTCTGCTATTCCACATATTTCTATTGAAGGTCCTATTTTGAGTGCCGAGCACCAGTAAGATCTTGTTGCAGCAGCCTGTAGAGATGTCCCGCATCAACCATCACTCACTTCTTCTATCCCTCCAGCTTCTTGACTCTGTTTCCCAATGGATAAAGGCCTGGGGTTCGTGCATACAGCAGAACTATATACCCCATGAGCCACCAAGAATGTTGGCATTTTTGCCACATTGTTTTGTTGTTGTTCATACAAAATAATGCACACATTGTAGAGACACTTAACAAGTTTTGTGTTCAAGAAGAGTAAGTGAACATTATCGTGTTTTCGCAGCGTCCGTACCAGAAAAAAAAATCTAAGCACAGAAGTCATGACATGTTGTGATACCGTGACCTATTGCATTTTCGCAGCGTCCAAATACAAAAATCAGCTAAGTATAGAAAATGTCACGATATCGCGACATGTCGCATTTTCGTGACCTGTCACATTTTCACGACTAAAGGCAGCCATAGGAATTAAGGAAGTAAAATTGTTGTGATATCGCGATGTGTCACAGTTTCACAACTTGTAGTGGCAACGAAGCAATGTGATGGAAAATTGTCATGATATCGTGACATACAGCAGCAAAGAAGAGCGTCAGAGAAACTTGTCACGATATCGCAACAAAAAAATAGAAAAGGAGCAAATGGTACGGACTGGTACAATATCGTGACATGTCGTGTTATCATGGAAGGGCTGAAGATAAACACAAGGTGAAAGGAAGATGTTGCGATATCATGACATTTTTGGAGACGAAGCAAAGAAAGAGAAAGTTGTAGCGATATCACGATAGAAAGCAGTGACGAAGAAGGCAAGAAATTGTCACAATTTTGTGACATGTCACGATTTCGGGACATGGTGAGTTTTCGTGACTTGGAGCAGTGAACAAATCCAGACGGAGGAAGATGTCGTGATTTTGTGACATGTCACATTTTCGTGACTGGTGACAAGATGAGAAGGCAGTAAGGTAAAAGTGTCATGATTTCACAACATGTCACATTTTCATGACCTGTCACCTTTTCACGATAGAAGCAATAACAAAGGCTTGATATAGTTCTATCTGCATTTTTTTGTCAAAACTGCATAGGAGAACGTGAGGAGAAGATAAGGATCAAATAAAAGCTCTCCAACTAATTTTGAGATCGTGGTCAAAGAGGCACCAAGATTAAATGTTGTTGTTTACCGATGTGCGCAAGATAGAAGAACATGAGGCAGTTTTTGATGCCACCAAAATTAAAGACGCCTCTAGTATTAAAAGCTCCTGTTCGTGATCTCCTAACAACTTCAAGCATGCTTCGAGAACAACCATTTAATGTGTGATTTCTCTAAGGAATATTAAGGGGGATTGTTTCTCTTTTCAAGTGCACATTTTGCGGATAGCCTCTTCAAAATTTGTTTTATGTATTAAATGTTGTAATGCGAAACAAAGAAGGAAGGCCTCTGTAAATACCCATGTAAAATCTCAAGCAAAGGGAGGAGAACCTTCTTGCATAAATTAAAGTAGAAATCCTAGATGCATTTTGCTTTATTCTTAGTGTCTTTTGAATCGGTGATCCAAACTGTTGTTTATGTTTTGCTTTCTGTGTGATTTACTTCTGCTTAATCCAGTGTTGAAATATAATCTGAATTCTGTTGTTTTGAATTTGGCTGTATTTTCATTTGAATGTTTGAATTTTATTGAAGGTGAACTTGTGGCTAATGCTTGATCCGATTTCTGCATGTGCATCCTAAGAATATGTTGCCGCTTATCTTAGAGATCTGGTTTGAGATTATTTGCTATCTGAGGTTGTTCCCCATTAACTATCGGCTTCGGCCATATTTCCATCTCTTTATGTTATTTCCCATTTCTTTCTGCATTTCCCATTTCTTTCCTGCATCCTTATCTTGAAACAAGTTTAGACTAGTTTGGGAGCCAGCCCTCTCTAGATATTGGCTTGGGAGACTTCTCTTTCTCTCGGCCTTTCAATGTTGGTCCAGGTCTAGGGTGCGTACACATACAAAATCCTTTCCTGTGGCATATTTGTGACCAACACAACTCAAGAAAAGTGATGATCGTGGCTTGATCCGCCTTTTTAGTGGGAATTACATCAGTCCATCTAGTGAAATAGTCGGTTGTAGTCAAGATGTACTTGTGACCAACAGACATATGTTGTGCATCAAAGTCAGCATCTAGACACATTCTTTCTACTCCCTTGTTGGTGATATTGCAATCTTTAATCTATCCCAAGTGATCATCATAAGGTTTCAGTTCCTTATCTTCAACCTTTTCTTCTTGAGCTCTTTATAGCTTCTTCGTGATCTTAGGCCTTTTTGTACATTCTCCTTCTTGGCCTCTACAACTTTCCTCCCCATCTTCAGCTTCTTTTGAATATGCAGCAACGAACAACAAACCCTGGAGCAAAAGGGATTCCTAAGACTTCGATATGGGAACCCTACAAATGCTTTGATTGAAAACGAAAGGATGGACCTCATTTTTATAAATTTCCATACACATCCATTGGAAAGCTTTCTAATTTCATGGGCACCGCATGCATTCCAATGATGCTTTTATTATTTTTATTTTTATGCTTCTTACCACTTCTTGAAATGCGAGAAGTGGTAGTTTTTTTTTTTTTTTAGAAAGTGTAATGAGTGAGCGGAGTGAGAAATGGTAATGAGTGGAATTTACGGATAGTGCAACATGGAGATGGGGGATGCATGGGAAAAAATATGAGCGAAAGGATTTAAATGCATAATGGTTTTTCTTATTTTAGTATCATTGCTTTTTTTTTTTTTTGGAATGGAAGAGGAAAGGATGGAAAAGCGAACGAGGAATGAGTTTTTCGAAAAGAGAAAAGCAAAGTAGAGGACGGGTTGTTTTTGCTTTTTGAAGAGATTATTTTATATATATATATATATATATATATATATATATATATATTAAAAAGGCCAAAATGGTTTATTTGGGGGACGAAATAGTGTTTTTGGGCGTTCGAAATGAGTATTTTGGAAGGATAAGGAAGACTGTGGATGGGGAGTTGTGGAAGACATGTATATTGGGAGGTCCGAAAGGGCTTTTTTGGGACTCGAAATAATGTTTTCGGGGACCCGAAAAGGCTATTTCGGGGGAATATGAAGAAATTTCGGGCATGCATGAGCACGTTAAATTTTTTATTTTTATTTTTAAATAATGGAAGGGGGACCCAAAAAGGGTATTTGGGGTGGGAGAAAAACGAGCTCGGGAAGCATGCAATTTTTTATTAATAATTTTTTTTGGTTGACTAGTCAAAGGGCGAGAGGGAAGGGTTTCGAGATCTCGAGAACACTATTTTTGGATCCAAAAAGGGTGTTTCAAGCATGAAGGAACGGGAGGGATGGAATGAAGTTTTTATAATATTTTATTTGAAGTTTGAAATGGGTATTTCGGAGGCCCAAAAAAGGAATTTCGGGTTATGTCTTTTCATATTTAAAAAAAAAGGGTTTGGGAGGGAAAATCCAAATTTCGAAATTTGAATTTCAAATTGAGCATGGAGGGAGTGGAGAGTTTTTTTTTTACAAATTTCTTGCATGGGGGAGTTGGGAAAAAAAACGCAGCCAAAATCCCAAAAAACAAGGGTTCCAAGGTAAGGCCATGTTTTAGAGCGCAAAGCCGGGAAAATGCAACTTTTTTTTTTTTTTAACACCTCCAGAACCTTGGACCCCCTAAACACCTCATCCAACTTGATTTTTTTGGTTTTCAAGTTTTTAAAGAACTCCCTAGTTAAGAATAACCTTCCTAGAGTATTACTCGGATGGATGACCTCCTGGGCAATCTCGGGCTCTGCACACTTTTTCATTTTTTTTTACTGATAATAGGCCTTCAAATGAAGACCATTAACTAAAATTAACAGTGCATGACCGTCCATATCTTGCAAATAAAAATAATTAACTTGATTGGCACCTGTGATTTGAAATGGACCTTCCCATATTGCCTCGAACTTGTGATGTTTGCCAGGCTTTGATTTCTTTTCATTCCACTTCAATACAAGATCGCCAACCTTAAAAGTCCTTTTAGAGACCTTTATACCGAACCATTTCTTTGTCATCTTAGCATGTTCTATAAAAGCCTAGTATGATTTCTCCCGTTCTTCTTCCAAATGTAAAATTTGAGCTAATCTCATGTTCATAGAATTAGATTCATCATACTCATCATCAATAAAATGCCAAGTTGTGGAGGGCCGGTAATTCAATATGAATTGGAAAAACCGCTTCTTTGTCGTATACCAATGAAAAAGGGGATGTGTTGATAGATTTTTTCATCGAGATGCGATCAGCCCACAATGCTTGATTAAAAAGTAGGTGCCAGCTCCGCTTATTGTCGCCAAGGGTCCTCTTCAAAATTTGAAGCAAATAATTGTTTGTAGATTCGGCCAAGCCATTCCTCTATGGATAATAATTAGATGAAGTTTTCAAATAAATTCCGTACTTACCTGCAAATTCACTAATTTTGGCACCTATGAAAGGAGTTCCATTATCTGTTATAATTGCATCTAGGATACCAAAGCGAGTGATCAACCCCTCAAGAAAAGTGATGACCATGTCTTGATCCACATTTTTAGTGGGAATTACTTTAGTCCATCTAGTGAAATAGTCGGTTGTAGTCAAGATGTACTTGTGACTAGCAGATGAGTTAGGATCAATGACCCCGTTAAATTCTAGGACCCATTGTTGAAATGGTACTTCTACTTGAATCGGGTGAAGAGGTAATGATGCATTCTTGGTTCTACCGATGTATCTTTGACACTTATCACATTTTTGACTAACTTTGAAGGCGTCTGCAAAAATAATAGGCCAACAATAGCTTGCATGAATAATCTTTAATGCCATGGGTCTACCTCCATAATGACCTCCTGATAATCCATAATGGAATTCTTCTAAAATTTTCTCCTTCTATGATTCTTTGACACATCTAAGAAGAACCCCATGAATATTCTTATGAAGCAAGCCATTTGGCAACAAGACATACTTGAGGGCTTGCAGTCTAAATATTCTTCTCTGTGAGGCATTCAGATGTGAAGGACATTTCCCAGAATAAAAATATTCAATAAGCTCCTTTGTCCAATCTTGATCCACTATAGAATGATTGTCAAAATTACAATTATCTACTACATCCTCATACTCATGAATTGTGGATCTAGAGGAAGCATTCTTTGCAAGCTCTTGGCACAATGCTTGACCTCAAAAAATTTTGGTTGGTCGAATCTCAACATCAAATTCTTGAATTTAGAAATCTAGCCAGCTCTCCTATCTCCAAGTTCTCCTTGTATGATAAAATTTTGGACATCTGGATGAACAACACAAACTATTGTTTTACTCTGTGAAACAAAGTGCCGAAACTTCTTCAGAGATTTCATTACCGCATACACTTGTTTCTCAATGAAGTTATAATTCTCTTGATATGGTTGGATGACTTGGCTTAGGAAAGCGATCGAACATTCATTTTCATCATCTCCCTTCTGTGTAAGCACCACTGCATAAGCTTCTTGTTCACCAACAACATAAAGGATAAAATCCTTGGAATAATCAGGGTTCACCAGGACCGAAGCTTGAGTGATCCTTTCTTTGATCTCCTCAAATGATTGCTTCCTCTGCTCGGTCCATTTAAATTCAGCATTTTTCTTTAAAAGCTCTATCATTGGCCTTATTACTTGAGCGAAATCTGCAACAAACTTTCGAACAAAATTAATTTACCCAAAAAAAGATTGTAAATCCTTCTTATTGGTCGGCAATGGAAGCTTCAAAAGAGCTTGGGCCCTAGCTGGATCAATAGCTAGGCCATTTTTTGAAATTACATGTCCTAGGAGCTTTCCCTCCTTTATAGAAAAAAATGACTTTTTTTATTAATAGATATGCCAAATTCTCAAAAAATTTCAAATACCTACCTTAAATGAGATCCGTGCTCCTCTCTATTGTGAGAAAAAATAGTCATATCATCCAAATAAATCACAATAATGTGATTTAACAACTCACCAAAAGCCACATCCATTGCCCTTTGAAAAGTTGTGCCAGCATTTGAGAGTCCAAACGGCATTCGCTGGTAAGCAAAGGTTCCCCATTTTTTGGTGAACGTTGTTTTATGTTGGTCCTCATCCCTGACCCAAATCTGGTTATACCTAGAGAATCCATCCAACAAAGAGAATATCTGAGCTCCCGCAACCACATGAAGAATCTGGTCAATCTAAGGTAGAGGATAATGATCTTTTAGCGAGGCTTGATTCAAATTTCAAAAATCAACACATAGGCGAATATCTCCATTCTTTTTCCATACTGGGACTAGATTTGCCACCCAAGTTGAATGCTTGATGGGGTAAATGATTTTAGAATCCAACATTTTAAGAAGCTCCGCCTTCATTAGTACTTCAATCTTGGAATTAACTAGTCTCTGCTTTTTTTTGAAGAGTTTCACCCCATCATGCAACTCAATAGTATGTTGTATTACATATTTATTATATCCCTTCAAATCATGGTAACTCCAAGCAACTGTGTCAGGAAATTCATGACATAAATCTCTGATTTGTTCTAACTCCTCGGGAGTACAATCCATCCTGATATTTATCGATTTTTGGGGACCCAACTCCAGTTCAGTATACTCCTTCTCATCTACTATGATCCTATGCTTCTCTGCCCTATCATTTTGATCGAAAAGGATTTCAATTGTAATCAATCCTTTTGGGATATGATTATTCCTTGGTTGAATAATCCCTTTGGCTTCCTCCTCATAAAGCATTCTCTCTTCCACAATACTCGCTTCTCTTATCAAAAAAATTACAATCTGCTCATCACTTTTGAATACTTGCCAATACATGTTCTTGTTCGGGACCGAAGGTCTGTAAACTAACCTTACAATCTTAGGTTTCCTCACTACATGCTCAATACGAGAGAAGTTTGCTCCAAGAGATGCTAGAAGATCAGCATGCTTATTCAGCTCTCATGAAATGGATTGAATATTCAATGTTGTGAAAGCCTCAAATAGGTCCCAAAATTTGTTGCGGTATGCCTTGAGATAATGTTGCTTGGAGATGCACTTGTTCGTTACTTGATTCACAATCAATTCAAAGTCACCAAGAATTTGCAATTGTTCAATCCCCAATTTTTCACCCTTATTCAAACCTAGGCATAATTCTTCATACTCAGTAGCATTGTTAGTACAACTCCAGGTCATTCGATATGAATATGTTTTTTGTAGGCCAGAGGGAGAAATAAGAAAAATCCTTGCTCCCGCACCATTTTTACATCTTGCTCCATCAAAATACAACTTCCATAATTGATCGGGCACAGAGTCTTGATCATCTTGATCAAGAGGCATATTTATTTCAACCTCTTCAGGCTTTGTAATGGAGTAACAACCAATTTTAGTTTCCATCATGGCATTAAAATCGAGCATTGAAAACTCATTCTCTAAGCGAAGCTCATCCAGGACTTCATCCATCAAATCAGGATTTTCCAATTCTTCAGTTATCATGTTGACATAATGTGTGGACTTTTCTTTTTCTTCCATATTCTCTATATGAAAATTTGAAGGCTTCTCATTGTAGATCCGAATTCTTCTTCCTTTGAAAGGAATATCCAAGTGATAATAATCTAGAGAAAGGTAGCCTCCTAGTTTGGCAGTGAATTCTCTCGACAAACACATACTGAAATATGGTTCCAAATCAACCACAACTACCTCCTGAATTACTATAATTTGAGGCATAATATGTAGAAAAATAGGAATATCCTTGATCACACCCACTGTTTTCATGGGATTCCCATACAACTGCAAGACACCAGGGCTAGTTCTTGTATACTCCATACCCATGACTTCACAAACTACTTTTGGCATGATAGTTGTCGCAACACCAAAATCAATCATGCAGTTGTGCACTATCCAACCCTCCATCCTGAGTGACAAATAAAATGGGGGTGGTCTATTTTTTCTAGTGGCTGAAGAAGTTAATGTTTGAGCAAAAATCGTCTAGGTAGGATTCTTCTCATTATCTTTCATTGTTGGCAATTTTGGGTACTTTGGGTACATTGCCTTTGCTCAAATGTATAAGTTGTCATTGATGTCAAAAGGCATTTTTGTGTTGATTTCAAAAGAGTGTGATGTCAAGAATATCTTGAGAAGCTTCATTATGTTAAAGGGTTTTTATTAAAACCATGGTGTCAAGGCTAAAGGTTTTTCTTAAAACCATTTGGACTCATTAAGGGTTTTTATTAAAACCAAGCTTAACTTAATGCAAAGGTCCATGTGTATTATTAATAATTAAATTAACTCATACCTTTGTCAAAGGTCCAAGTTTAATTTATTATTAATAAAATAATAATAATAATTATTTTAATTATTATTAAAGGGTCTTTCAACCCTTAAGCGTCGCCGATTTATTGCCATCATTGGAGGAGCGCCGACGTCAATCAGTGAAGGATAAAATGCTATATAAGGTGGCATGGTTTTCAAAAGTTAGCACCACCAATTATTATTTTGACATCTACGATTTGTGGTTCTCTGTTTTGTCAATTTGCGCTTGGCTTCTCGATTTGCTTTACGCCATTTTCGTTCGATTTACGCCTAGTGTCCGTGATTTGCCCTTGCATTGTTTAATTTGGTTTGCGCTTGACGTCCACGGTTTGCAATTGCTCTATTTCCTTCAAACAGCGCTTGGTGACTTGAGTTGATCTTGCTCTGTATTTTCGATCTCCGTTTGACGTCTTAGATTTCGTGCTTGTTCTGTGTCTTGGAGACTGTGCCTGGAAAAATTGGATTTGAGCTTGGGCTACATCCTTACTCTTTGGCTTGACGGCAGTGGATTGCTTGCATGCGGTTTGTGGAAGATGTTTACGTTTTCCAGGTTCTTGGCGTCAAAGTAAGATAAAAGAAATGGCAATGGTGTTTTACTTCATTGGGCACTTGTGACCCAACGACGGTGGCGTTTATGCGAAAGCGCTAGATGGCAGAGGTGCTGAGTTCGATTCTTTTCATTGGTAATTTCTTTTTGGTCGTGGTGTGCATAGAATGGTGGCCATGAATGCACGGGAGGTATAAGGTTAAGGTATCTTTTCTTATTTGACATTGATGTTTAATGTTTAATGTTTATGTGGAGTAATAAGGTGTAAAGATGTTTTATTTTTTGTATGTTATTGTACTTTGGTGGTTTTTACTAAGTTGGAGAAATAAGGTGTTATATTTGGATCTTTATTATTGTGTATTATTGTATAGTTGCTAACTCTAATTGGTGGCAAATTGAGAGTTAGTGTTGTGACAGATTTTTGAGTTCTCCTTCTTCATCAAAGTAAAGGTATGGGCAACTTCTTCCATGTATGTTGTTTATGGTATATTTTCCAAAAATGAGTTTGTAGTGAAAAGGTTGTCTACTAGGTATTTTTGGTGAAAATCTTATTTTCTGGATATTGAATATTATTTATGCATTAAAGTTATTGTTGAATTTTTGGGTGAATGCATAATTCTAGTTGAGTAAGAAGAAGCATTTTTGCAATAGGGTTTATGTTAATAAGTCTTGCTACTTGCATTGAGATGATGAAACCCTAGTTGTTGGTAAAAATAATATAAGCATCATTGTTATATGAGATATTGCATAGTTGGCAATTGTTGGGTTGTGTTTTATATTCTTGAGAAAAGCATACTACATCTATCTTATTCTTTTGAGATTGAGTTGATATTTGAGATTGGGAGTTAAGTATAGAACATATTGGGTCTCTAACAATTCTCTTTATGTTTCTATGAGATTTGATATTGGGAGTTAAGTATAGAACATATTGGGTCTCTAACAATTCTCTTTATGTTTCTATGAGATTTGAGATTGGGAGTTAAGTATAGAACATATTGGGTCTCTAACAATTCTCTTTATGTTTCTATGAGATTTGAGATTGAGATTTGGAATTAAGCATAGAACATATTGAGTCTCTAACAATTCTCTTTATGCTTCTATGAGGTTTATGAATCTCATTGGGTCTCTAACAATTCTCTTTGTGAGTTCATGCTAAGCAAGTTTTTATTAGTGAGCTTGCTGAGGTTTTGAACAGGTTTTAGACAGGTTCCGATGGGGACTTGTGAGCAGGTTTTGGACAGGTTCCGGTGGGGACTTGTGAGCAGGTTTTGGACAGGTTCCAATGGGGACTTGTGAGCAGATTTGGATAGGTTCCAGTGGGGACTTGTGAGCAGATTTGGGCAGGTCCTAGTAGAGGACTTGTGAGCTAAGTTTTTGAGAGTTCTATCAGAGAACTTGAGGACAAAAGTGCATTGGTTCTTAGAGAAGAACCTGAGGACAGATTTGGCAAGTCTTTAAGAAGGCTTGTATGCAGAGGATTGATTTTTTCATAGAGTTGGACAGATCTGACAGATAGAGGAAGAATTATACTAGACCGACTGACTATGTTTGGTACAGGTAGCTGAGCTGTTGTGGATGTGATCATAGAAGGCAGAGGTCTCTTAGGCTAAGCATTGAGGATAGGAGGTCTTTGATGGAAAGGAGTTCCACGTGCTGGCAAGAGGTAGAGGCAGTTGATATTCTAAGGGATCATTTCTAGAGCAGAGGGGAAGGTATCTCTGAGCAAAGGCTCATAAATTTAGATTAGGGGAATGTGTCTCCTTTGGGCCGAGGCTCATAAGCATTGTAATTGGGAAGGTTTCCCAAAGAATTTTGAGATAAATTTTAGAGAAAATTTTTGTGGACGTAGCCCATAAATTCTAGGTGAACCACGTTAAAATTGGTGTCACTTTGTGGATGATTTTGTGCATTGTTTTGATATTGCTTTGGGTATATTGCTTTACAGTTTTGAAGTATAAAGGAAAAAGTAAAAAGAGGTCTTATACTGTTCACCCCCCCTCTCAGTATAAGCTTGTGTTCTTCATTCATAGACTTAAATGATTCTTGTAACAAATCAACTTTCCTAGGTAATTGTAATGCATCATAGAGACTAACCTGGGCTGGAATATTCTTCAATTCTTCAACAATATTGTATGTAGATGCACCAGACTCCCTATTTTCAATAGTGGCTTCATATTTTCTTTGATATTGATGAGTGGCTTCTACCCTCAGTATTTTAGTCAAATATGGGTACTTGAGCTTTTCTTTGGCTTGTTCCTCTATTTTAGCTCTTGCCTACAAAGCTGAGGCTTTTTATTGCAATCTTTCCTTTGCTCATGGTGGCAAAAGATATTTTAATAGAATAGGTGAAAATGGCTTTGGTATTGAAGTAGGAAATTTCACTTGTACTTGTTTCTTTTCATTTTGCATCTTCGGATTAGCTGGTACCCTTAATGGTTCCATCTCTAATGGATCTACCATGACTGGCTTCTTCCTAGTTCTCATGATAAATAAGACTTTTTCTTCAGATGGAACCATAAAATTATGATCTACCTCAGTAATCATGTTAAATTGTCCTCCAAAAGAGCTTGCGGCCAATGTTTGTACATAGTTCAAATGAACCATACAAGTCTCCTCATCGTGTCGATCATTACATGTAGAGCACCAATATGTTCTTTCTACAGGGCCATCTTCCTCATTCATCAACACAGTTGGGTTCTTCTCAGGTACTTTTCTTGTTGAAGTTGCTTGTTCTCTAGTGATCGACGGAGGTTGAAATCTCTTGGGTTGGAAATCTCTCTCGGCATGCTTTCTTTCAATAATTATGATTTTATTTCCCATTGATCTTATAGCTGAATTAGCAAATTTTACCTCTTGTAATAGCATTGTGTAAGGATCAGGATTTGAGGGCGTAGGAGGTGCCGGTATAGGTAGAGGTGCTAGCGATGCAGGAAATGTTGGGAATGAAGTGGGAGCTGGTAATTGTGGAATGCTTGGTGCAAGAAATTGTGGAATAGTTTGAGCAGGGAGCTAAGGAATTGGAATGGGTGCGATATGAGGCGCACTTGAGCTCCATGATGGAATAGGATACATGGAAGGCATAGGCTATGAAAATGAACCAGAATACAAATGCTGAGGAAGATCAGGTAAGATAGGCATTGTTACCTTTGGGAGAAGCCTACCTATGGCAATCAAGTTTGATTCCGCATTTTGTGCTTGTTCGAACAGCTCTGGGAATGTATTCACATTGGAATGTCGGATAGCCAAGCCAATGTCTATGTTAAAATCTCTGAGATAATAGAATGCAACTTGCTCATGAGTCGGCCAAAGACCTTCAAGAACTCTCTGCCAGCTTCTGGTAAATCTGACATTGAATTCTGCTATCTCCTCCTACGGATGCCTTTGAATTGCATTAAATTTATGCAAAAATGAAAATGGATTGGCTTGTTCATGAAAGGTTTTGATTAACAACACTCCTAATTGATCCCATGATGCAATAGTGCCTAGTTGCAACGATCGGTACCAATACAAAAATTTCCCTCTCAGTGACAACACCAACAATTTTATCATCACGTCTTCATCCGTTATGTCATGGATGGTCGCCAAAGAGGCTACATATTGAATATGCTCATAAGCAGTTTTACCAGTACCATCATAGGTCGGAAAAGCTTTCAAAGAAGCTTGAGGTACTAGATTTTGTGCCTATAAATTCAGGCTCCCAAACTATTCCATGTTGAGAACTGCCTTGGTGGAGGATTTTGGGCCATTTGGACTGGTGTGTGTGGATGAGGAGGTGGAAAACTAGTAGTAGTACTAGATGAACTTGAAGGAACATAAAATACACCAACAATTTGTGAGGATGTTGCAGAGGACGTAAGTGGTGGGGAGACCAACTTAGGGTGTCCACTTAATTTTTGGTTGTCAAGTTCAAAAAACTCAACGGGATTTTCAAAATTTTTGGCCTTCGATCTTGTGATCATGAAGTACAAACCTCATTGTCTCCACGTTCGAAGGCTTCTGGGTAGTGCTGAGTTGCCAAATGTTCTAACTATACAGCATGAAGGCAAACATTAAACCTCAATACTATTGAAAGTGAAACTTTCAGGGTCCCACCAGGCGTGCCAAAAACTATTGGTCACAAATCTGCCTAAGTACAAGATTTCATCACTTGTGCACCCTAGACTCGGCCAATATTGAAAGGCCAAGGGAGAAATAAAATTCCTTCGAACCGATCTCTAGAGAGGGCTGGATCCCTTACCAAATTCTACACTGTTTGAAGACTAGGGATGCAGGAAAGAAATTGAAAAATAACTAAAAGAAAGGGAAATATAGCCACAGGCCGAAGTGTAGAATTTGGGGCAGACTAATAGAAAAAATTCCACCAAGTTTTATAATAGCATATAATAAAAGGAAAGCAGCTGAATTTAACTCACACCTTTGTAGAGATAACCTCTAGATCGCATTTCAAAATCTACTCACTAACCAGCAATGTTTGAATTCAGAATGCAAAATTCAAAACTTAACAGTAAGAGCATGAGCATAAACATAAATGATTTAAAAAAGAAGAAGAAAATCACACACATAATAATGCTTGCAAATTTCAAAATCCAAATCTCTTCTATTGATGCAGAGAACTTAGAGAGTTTTCTTGCAAAATATCTAACCTCCCTTTACAATAAGAATTTGATTAGTATTTATAGAGGTTTTCGCCTCTTTCATTAAATACATGTGAAGGCAAAGTGTCGGCCACTCAGCCACCAATAGCAACAACTTTATCCTCAACCACAAAAATGAACCAATGAGCAAATGCTAAAAAAAAACTACTGATTTTATCACATGGCATATCAAGCTTCAGCACAAATCATCGGTCTAGTTTCAATCTCCATGGTGGCACCTTGGAAATGCATGCCCACAAAGTGGTCGATGCCTTGAAAATGAACAATATTGCACTAGAATCAAGAGCACATGCTTAAACTTGGTAGCTTCAGTGATCATATCACCTCAAGAATTATATTTATCAATATTAATCTCTTTTCAAGGAATATTTGCACCAAACTTCACCCAAAATTACATCCATAGGAAAAAGTGTTCAATGTGTGAAAACACTTAAAAAAGAAAAAACACTTTTCAATGTGGCACCAATGATTACAAAGAAATATCAATGTGGCACACTACAACAAAATTCCAATGTGGCAAAAATGCCAACACACCCAAAAATCTCCAATGGCATTCATTAAGCCCATTGGTCAATTTGTACATATATATATATATATATATATAAATCACATGAAAATCATCAAAATACAAAAATATTGCATTGTATTGCATTTCTCATCACTTGCATTATAATCATAGTTGCATTAAGCATACTCATCATTGCATTATGCATCATTCCAAATTGATCATATATGTCTAGCACCAGGTCTGTACATTAGGCATCTGGTAAAAAATAAAATAAAATTAATTGTTATCATATAACAAGTCATATCACCCATCTATATTACATATACCATTTACATTATATGTCTATTTCTCATCACTTAGCCATTGTTGATAAACATAGTTAAATTTTTTGATCACTCATCCATATCTAGTTGTCTTCTCAGATTTTGTAGAAAGCTAGCATGATTTTTAGAAGGTAGAATCCTACAAAGATAATGCTTGGTATACATCAAAATCCCAACACATTTTTTACATTAAAAATCCAAGTCTAGCACAAGGAAAGATGAAAACTATGAAGTAGTCTAGGTTACTTTCAAGTGAAAAGGTTATCTTGCTCATCCCCCTATGTGAATGGTTGAAATATGCTGAGAATTGACAAAAGGACAAGTTCCTCCTTACCCAAATTCCCTTACCCTACACTAGGGTAAGTATCCCAAAGAAATAAAATAAGTAATGATTATTATCCCCCCCAGTTTTGAAAACATACATTGCCCTACACTGGGGTAAGTATCTCAAAGAAATATTCCAAAGAAAATAGTTATTATTATCACTCCCAAATATGCATAAATAAACAATGATTATCATCACTAGGAAAAGAAAAAAGAAATAGTGGTTCTCACCACTATTACAATCCCTTGCTCAACAAATCAAAATGAGAAATTCCCTTGAGAAAGTCAAATAAAGGTAGGGACTCTGGAACTTGAATCCCTAGAATTATCAAAATCAAAGAACCATAAGTTGATCCTCATTATAGGTTTTGTGGATAGCCTACTTGTCAATGGCGGTAGCCTCCTGCATAAAAATATGTCTATCACTTAAGCAACGTGTTTAGGTATAGACCAATGTTTTAATGTGGATGATCTAGCCTGTTGTAACCTAGGTTATATAGAGGTCTAATCCAACTAAGTGTGAAACTCAGGATAATGATCTCTAGTGTCAATGGGTTGAATAAATCCCATTTGCACTAGGGTAATCTTATGTGTTATCATGGCAATAAACTCACATGCACACACAATGATATTTATTATCTTGGTTATCTTAGTAGTTGCATACTTTGTCAAAATATCTTGTATAGTTAGTATATGAATTTTGATTAGGTAACTAGAGTGTTTGAGTCTCTTTAAAACTATCAAATAAAATCATATCACATTACATTATCCATTTAATTTTACATCATGTTGTCACATGTTTGTCAAAATTACAATGTCCATCAAATAAGGTGTTAGAATAACATGAAAATAATCAAGATACATTTTGTAAAGTCTATGGTGCTAGCATATAATGCGTCAAATAGTCATTGTAAATTCATCATTCAAAAATTAAATCTAATCAATCATTACTTTCAATAATACACATTTAAAAATTATGTTCATTAAGTGGTATTCATGATCTAGGATAGATACCGGTTAAATATGAGCAATAATATTTAGATGGTCACTGACTATATTATGCATACCTCTTAATTTACAAAATTATATAAAATGAAACATCCACATGTACGTATCATCAAAACACATCATCAGATAAATACATGCATCCATGTTAGAAATCTATCATAACATCATATAACAAATACAAATATTGCATTCATATTATAAAGTAGTCAAATGAAATAATGATCAAAGCTAAGTCATATATATGTCCATATATGTAAAAGCTAAAATCAACATCATAATCCATAAACTACCTGTTGAGTGGTATTTTCACCCGATTGTGAAAACACACTCTCCGATAGGATTTGGGTTCTAAATCCTCTGCTTGCAAAGAAGCAATTTCTCCAAGGTTCCTATTATGTCAGCATTCTGCATCTATGTATTAATAATATCAAATAAAGATATTTAATCAAAATGCTTGGAACACCTTAGTGGTTGCAAGTAACTGAAAACAAGGGGCACTGTGGTTTATTTTACTATGATAATTTAGTGATTTTTCATTGAACCCTTATAAAACAAACGTGATCTGATCCTTATATGACCATGCTGTAACTTCAAAATGTAAATTGATGAAATGCAATAGCATGAAGGAATTATTTATGGATTTTGGAGTTTTTTAATTTTTTAATTTTATTTTAAAGCTTGAAAAATAAAGTTGGCACTTCTGAAAATAAAATGCAGCAAAAAGAAAATAAAATGTGAAAGAAAAGAAAATTAAAATTGCATCCAGTTTGATGCTATCCCGTCCTGGAAAAACCGAAGATAATGAGATTTCCATGCATGCAACCTAACCTATTGAACCTGCAAAACACACACAATCCAGATAAGTTAAGTGCTGGTCTCTGGGGTTTACTGTTATTTTTAGATTTAGGCATTCGCATGAAGCAACCAAGGAAACTTGCATTAAACTTCATCTATAAGCCTAGAAATCTGAAAAAGGGAAAGATAAACATTAAAACATGCATGCAGAAAATAACTCCTTCTTTCTTGCCAACAAGATGCAAATTTTTGAATATTCCTACATTATAGATAAATCTTGTTACAACAACAGAACATCTGGTTTTCTCAAAACCAGAAAAAAAGGAAGAAAATAGCCTCAAAGCAGGCCCAGAATGACCCTCTGGCCTCTAGCACTGCAACTCTGCTCCAACGGTTTCCAACCCTATGTCAATCTGTGCTTTTGCATTTATACTTTCTGGAAATGCTCTTTGTTTCGGCCTGTGACGCTTTGCTTCATCTTCTAGATCGATTCGTTTTGTCTTTCTTTGACTACGTGTGTTTTGGCTTTATGCTCGACATTGAGACGTTTGATCTTCTTTGTAATGATTTTGCAGCCTGTACGCCATGTGTCCCGCATTTTTCTGCACGTTCTGTAATGGCCCCATGAAAATCGTGACAAAAAAAATAGCATGCAGCCTTGTCCGCCTTCCTGGCCGTGAAAACGCGCCATGTCGCGATATCGCGACGCTTTTCTCGTTCCGTACCATTTGACCGTAACCTGTCGCAATATCGCGACATTTTTTCACTTCGGGCACCTTCGCTGCATGCTGTCGTGATATCATGACGTTTTTTCCTTTTGTATGCCTCGGCTCATTTTTTTCGTGATTTCACAACGTTTTTTCCTTTCGTACGCCTCGGCTCGTTTCTGTCACGATTTCGTGATGTTTTTGTGCTTCAGACCCTTTCGCTCGATTTTGTCACGATTTTGCGACGCTTTTTACACTTGTGCATTTTCGCTAAATGTCATCGTGATTTCGTGACCATTTTACATTTCATGCTTTCCACCCGCAATCTGTCGTGATTTCGTGACTTTTCTTGCTCGTGCTTCTTTCGCTACTTTCTGTCGTGATTTCATGATGTCGTTTCGTTCCGTACTGCTTTGCTGCTTTCTGTCATGATTTCATGACCATTTTCGTGCTTCATGCCTTCCTATCGATTCTATCGTGATTTCGCGACCATTTTGCACTTCATGCACCTTTGTTGATTTTTGTCGCGATATCGCTATGCCTTTTTGCTTTGTCTTTCTCTCTCCTCTCTGGGCCGCGAAAATCAAACACGTCACGATTTCGTGATGGTTCCGCCCACCTGCTACTGTTGACTACATTGACCATGATTTTGTGACATGTCATGATTTTGCTACGCTTTTTGCTTCCTACCTCGTTTGACCGGTTTGACCATGATTTTGCGACATGTTGCGATTTCCCTACGCTTTCTGCTTCCTGGCAGCGATGGAGCAACTTGTCATGATTTCGCAACACCTTTTCATTTTTTGGCAGCGATGGAGCAACATGTCACGATTTCGTGACACTTTTTTGTTTTTCGGCAGTGATGGCACGACAGGTCACGATTTCGTGACATGTCGTGATTTCGCGACACTTTCTATACTTGTGCATTTTGCCCCTTTTTCTTGAATTTTAGCATCTGGGTCACTGAGATATTATTTGAAAGCATGCAAAAAAGGTGGGTCCCCAATTTTGGGGTGTGTTGTGGATCAGCCACAACAAATGGCGACTCTGCTGTCAAATGCTCCTAAGAATTTGGTGAGAACCCAACCTGGAAACATATATAAACTCGAAAACATGCATTAGCACATAAGCAATATAAACAAATGCCCAAAGATCAGAAATATATGAATCATCAGAATCATCAAGTATTAGCTCGGTGTGTGCAATGTTTTTTCATTCCCTATCGTTTGAAATTGATCAACATTCCATTGTCAGTTTTACATGAATGCATATGTGAGATTATGAATGACTTGTGTAAGCTAATAAATATGCTAAGCGATTTTGCTTTTATAAAAGGCATAGTCTTTCTTCTAGTATCATACACAAACATTCAAGATTATCAAACCCTCTTAGGATCAACTATATGAATTTCTTTATTATATATCCCAAAGTTGGTTATGAGTCCCTACTATCTTGAACCCATGTGCAAGTGAATGTGAAATCAGAATTTTGGGGAATCAGACTCCCAACCTAATCGATATGGGATTTTAACCCTATCCTTACTATTCTTATTTAGAATTCATTACCTCACTTTGAGAAAAATAATTTAACCAATTATGAAAGAAATGATCATGCTAGTCTAACCCTTTGAACAATCAGTGGTCTTGTTTTCTAGACAAGACATGTTGCCATGCATGGGCATATCTAACCCCACAATCCAAAACTTATCTTCATTTCATTGGACCTTGGGGATGACTACCCATCCTTTGCAGAGGACAAGTAGTATGATCCTTCCAATCCAATATTAATATTAGATGGGAAAAATTTATTTTTTTACTTCTTGGACCTTAGGGATGACTACCCATCCTTGCCAGGGACATGTAGTACGATCCTTCCAATCCAAACTTTAGATGTAAATTGAAAATATTAATTTTATTTCTTAGACCTTGGGATGACTACCCATCCTTTGTAGAGGACAAGTGTTGTAATCACAATGACACTGAGAGGGGGGGTGAATCAGTGTGTTCTTTAAAAACTTAAAACAATTTAGACTTTTAAATAAACTGTAGCAGATTAAAACAAAAATAATAAAAGTACTAAGAGCATCACACATAACACGGCATTTTAACGAGGTTCACCGATGTGGCTACTCCTCAAAAATACTGCTTGGACTACCATCCAAATCCAGTCAAATGCAAAGCTACAACTTTACATAATCATTCACCAGCACCAACTGGTAAGAGGCACCAACCTCTAAATTTTATCTGCTACAACAGAATGGAGCACCAACTCCAATTTTTCCAGCACCAACTGGAAAGAGGCACCAACCCCTTTTTCAAGCTACAACTTGAAGATAATAATAAAAATTGCAGAATGTAAACTTTCACCTCAATTATCACGATCTGCTATTTTTCTGCGATCTCGTCGCTTGTCGGCATTCGACTACTGCTGTGAAAAATGATTCGCACTTTTTCAACCACTCCTCTATATCTCTCCGCGTTCTCTGCTGCAACTTCACGAAATCTCACTTCAACCATCTGCGTATTTTTGCCTCGGACTTTAAACACGCCGTCTGCATATCACTCTCTTTGTTCTCGATCAGTCGATACGAACTCACTCACTATCTCCTCGCTGCGATCTCTTTTCTTTAACTCCAAAGAACTATCACTTTGCTCATACTCGAGATCGAAACGACTTACACTCTGCTGCACACGAACTTCATTCACATAGATCGCATCACTCTCCACACTTTAAACTCGAAGAACCCTTGCTTTTGTAGAAGAAATTTTAGAGGCAAACCCTAGAAGAACGTCGACTGAGAAACCCTAGAATTTGTCAGCTGCCAAACCCTAAAATCCGTCGGCCCAGATTTAACTTTGTCGGCGTCATTCTCCACCTTCGTTACCTTCCTGTAGCTTATTGCCATGAAATAGTAACACGTCGGCCCTTTTAATTTAATTTAATATTCTAATTTAAATTTTTAATAAAATAAAAATTTAAACTAAATATTTAAAATTAAATATCTTCATCACCGGGGCATCTTTTTCAACAAAACGAAGAGCCAACTTGGGTTTTAAGAAAAACCCATTTCAAGTCTGTTATCCACTGCATCCTTGGACCTACTTACTTGATCTCGTGTTGACAACAATGACAACCTTCGCAACATCTTGCTCAACAATCTCCCCCTTTGGAATTGTTGGCAACACCTGTATACCTTCCTGTAACTCTTCTCCCCCTTTGTCAATAATACCAAAGGGCTGCTGCAGACTCTCCTTGTGACCATTCTCACACTTTTCAGGCACAATTTTGACTCCCCCTGAGTCCATCCTCACACTTCTCAGGCAAAATTTGACTCCCCCTGAGTCCATCCTCAAACACTCAAGTGCTCCCCCTGAGAAGGTGATCCCTGTAGCTAGTCACTTCTTAGGAAGTGTGACTACTCCTAATTTGCTTCGAAGATACTCAAATACTTCCTTGGGCAAAGGTTTTGTAAAAATGTCTGCTACCTGTTCTGTAGTTGGGACATAGTCCAATCTGACTTCTCCTTCTGCAACTTTGTCTTTCAAGAAATGATACCTTATAGCAATATGCTTTGTCCGTGAGTGCATTATTGGATTCTTAGAAATGTTGATTGCACTGGTGTTGTCACACTTTACTGATATTGGTTCACTAAAATTAATACCAAGATCTTTCAAGGTCTGTTTCATCCACAAAACTTGTGTGCAACATGTTGCTGCTGCAATATACTCTGCCTCGGCTGTAGATAAAGACACTGACTCTTGCTTCTTACTGTGCCATGCAACCAATCTGTCCCCCAAATAGAATGCTCCTCCACTGGTACTCTTTCTGTCATCAACACATCCTGCCCAATCTGCATCTGAATATGATATAAGAGTGAAATCTTTGCCTCTTGGATACCACAATCCATACTCCATGGTGCCTTTGAGATACCGAAAAATCCTTTTAACTGCTGTTACATGAGTCTCTTTGGGACTGGCCTGAAATCTGGCTACCATGCACACTGCCTGCAAAATATCAGGTCTGGTTGCAGTTAAATATAGTAAGCTTCCTATCATTGATCTATACATGGTTTGATCTACAGGTGGAGATTTGTCTTCTTTACTTAACTTACAGCCTGTTGTCATGGGAGTACTGACTGGCTTACTATCCTCCATAGTGAACTTCTTTAACATCTCTTTCACATATTTGATTTGGGAAATGAATATACCTTTCTCATTTTGATTAACCTGTAGTCCCAAAAAATAAGACAGTTCACCAATCATTGACATTTCAAATTCATTCTGCATCTTGTTTGCTAGGTCTTTACAAGATTCATCTTTGTTGCTACCAAATATGATGTCATCCACATAGACAACAAGAACAATGAGATGCCCATCTTCTGTTTTCACATACAGATTGTTGTCCACTAAACCTTTCTTGAATCCCTGTTGAGAGAGATAATTATCTAGCCTAGCATACCAGGCCCGTGGTGCTTGTTTTAATCCATACAATGCTTTCTTTAATTTACAGACAAGGTTGGGATCTTCACTGATTTGAAAGCCATCTGGTTGTTCAATATAGACCTCTTCTTCAAGTTTCCCATTTAAAAACGTAGATTTCACATCCATCTGATAAACTCTGAAGTTCTTGTGAACTGCTAGTGCCAGAAACATTCTAATAGCTTCTAGTCTGGCCACTGGTGCGAAAGTCTCTTCAAAGTCAATGCCTTCGACCTGTGCATAGCCTTTGCAAACCGGTCTTGCTTTATTTCTAATAACCTGACCGTCTTCATTTAATTTATTACGAAATATCCATTTGGTGCCGATTACATTCTTGTTTGCAGGTCTAGGTACTAACTCCCAAGTTCTGTTCTTTTCAATCTGATCTAACTCTTCATTTATTGCCTTCATCCAACTGTCATCTTTGCTTGCTTCATCTATGTTTTTGGGCTCAATGTTGGATAAAAGAGAGTAATTACTTATTACTTTCTTTCTTGTCTGAATGCCAGCTGTGGGATCTCCAATTATTTGGTTTCTAGGATGATTTTTCTGCCAATTGCTCATTCTGAATTTTCTGTTTTCTTGTACCTCTGAGTCATCTGATAAGTTACCTGCATCAGCCGTAGACATATTTTCTGTGTCATGTACTTCATCTCCTTCAATGACTTCTTCGTAGATTGGATAGTTTTCTTGGAAATTAACTATTTGTTTCCTCCCTTCATCGAATTTAACATCTGCACTGTCCACAATTTTCTTGAGTCTCTTGTTGTAGCATTTGTAAGCTTTGCTATGTGGAGAATAACCAACAAACACACCTTCATCTGCTCTATCTTCAAACTTTCCAAGGTTGTCATCAGTTTTTCTGATGTAGCACTTGCAGCCAAATACTTTGAGATGTTTTGTTGTTGCTTTCCTACCAAACCACAGCTCATACGGAGTTTTGCATTCATGAGTTCTTAACATATACCATTTCTGAATGTATACTTCGTTGTGTGAACTGCTTCTTTCCAGAATCTATCTGCTATTTTGCTTTCTGCCAGCATGGTGCGTGCCATTTCTTGAATTGTTCTGTTCTTCCTCTCTGCTACACCATTCTGCTGAGGAGTTCTGGCTGCTGAATATTGTCTCCTGATGCCATATTTTTCACAGTATTCTAAAAATTCATTCGAAATAAATTCTCCTCCTCTGTCTGACCGCAAGCATTTAATTCTTTTCCCTGTTTCATTCTCTACCAGCTGTCTGAAAGTTCTGAACATTTCAAAGGCTTCTGATTTATCTTTTAAGAAGAATATCCAAGTCATTCTGGAAAAATCATCAATACACAACATGAAGTATTTGTCGTCGTTTATGCTTTGAGTCCTCATTGGTCCGCATAAGTCAGTATGAATGAGTTCCAAAGGCCTGCTAGTGTGATGTTCTTTTGTTTTAAATGAAACTCTGGTCTGTTTTCCCTTCTGACATGAAGCACACATGTTGTTTGCAGGTTTCTTAATGATTGGAATATCTCTCACTGCTTGTTTAGAGCTAATTCTTACCAGATTATCAAAACTTATGTGTCCAAGCCTCTTATGCCACAACCAGTTCTCTTCTTCTTGTCCCATGAAGCACATACCTTCTAAAAATTTTGAGAGTGTGTACAGATTGCCAGACGTCCTTGAGCCGGTTGCTATTAATTTCCCGTTCTTTGTTTTTCTGACTTCACAACCCTGCTTCTTGAACACCACTTCATGTCCTTTGTCACAGATCTGACTCACACTTAACAGGTTATGTTTCAGACCATCCACATATAGAACTTCTTCTGACTTGATTTTCCCTTCACTTATTTTGACCGATCCTTTACCTATTATTTTGGCTCCATCGTTATTGCCGAACTTCACAGAACCACCCTCATATTTCTGAAGATTCTCAAATTTCTGTCTATCACCTGTCATATGACTTGAGCAGCCACTATCAAGAATCCACGGTACATATTTATTCTGAGCTCTAAAAGCAGTCTGCACTATTAAGGATTCTTGTTCTTTCCTGAGCTGTTCCTTTTGTTTCCATTCTGTCTTAACTATGTTGTTGGGTTCTAGCTGTGACTTCCCCTTTTTAGAATTTTGCACATATCCTTCAGTATAAATTCTATTTTGTTTTGCTCTATACGGTTGAAATCTACTTTCCTGAGGTTGATATGAAACAGACATACTACGACAATTTCTGGCAATATGCCCAAAGTTGTGACACTTAAAACACTCTACTGCATAATTCATTAAAGGAGCAAACGCATTTCTACTAGTGAAACTTCTTGGACCTATATTGTATTTGCAGTCAGCAATTTTATGCCCATAATTATTACATTTAAAACAAAAACCATAGAAATAATGAGTAAACCTGAAAGATGGTCTTGGCCAGGTTGTTGCTGGAGCCTTGGATCTTCTATTCTTTTGATGTGTGACCTTAGTAAAGCCATCATTGTCAGCTGTCATTTCAGGTCTGGCATTATATCTTTCTTTTGCTTGATTCGTTTTACTTTCCACGACCTGTTTCTTGTCTTTGTTCTTTTCACTTTCAACATTGCTTGTTTTTGGTTCAATTGATGATTCTCCTTTAGTAAAGCCGAGACCAAATTTGATGCCTGTGGATCTTTGATCGCTCAAAATTTTGTCCAGTTTCATCGAGCTTTCTTCACGTTTTAGATGACAGTTGATTTTTCGATCCAGCTCTTGTATTTGTATTCGGAGACTCACATTTTCTTCTTCCAATTTGCAGCAGTGGTCTATCTTCATAGAAACCTGTATTTCCAGATCTTCAGACATTTTCTTGTATTCTTCAGTCTGTGTTTTTAAACTGGCAATAATGTCGTTTGCATTCTTAAGTTTCCTTGTCAGTTTTTCATTCTTCTTTTTCTCCGATTCCCATTCCGTAAGAGCAGACACTAGCTCACCCTCTAAATCAACTTCAGCCTCAACATCTTCAACTTCAGAGTTCATCCCCTCTATGTTTTCTGATTCGTCTATTTCAAACGCCATAAAGAGAGCCTCACCTGTTCCTTCTTCAGAGTCTTCACTAGAACTGTCCTCTGAAGATTCTGCAGTGTCTGTTGGAGCAGTGGCAAGAGCTTTGTAACCATTGACTACCGCACCCCAGATGTCAAAGCCCAAAGCACTGAGATAAGTCTGCATTCTAATTTTCCAGAACGCATAATTTGTCCCATCAAACAACGGTGCTTTGTTCGAAGAGAATCCTTCACCACTTGCCATTGCTTGATTTCCAAGATCACCTTAGCTATTTAAGCCTCTTCAGGTACTTGGCTCTGATACCAATTGTTGTAATCACAATGACACTGAGAGGGGGGGTGAATCAGTGTGTTCTTTAAAAACTTAAAACAATTTAGACTTTTAAATAAACTGTAGCAGATTAAAACAAAAATAATAAAAGTACTAAGAGCATCACACATAACACGGCATTTTAACGAGGTTCACCGATGTGGCTACTCCTCAAAAATACTGCTTGGACTACCATCCAAATCCAGTCAAATGCAAAGCTACAACTTTACATAATCATTCACCAGCACCAACCGGTAAGAGGCACCAACCTCTAAATTTTATCTGCTACAACCGAATGGAGCACCAACTCCAATTTTTCCAGCACCAAGCTGGAAAGAGGCACCAACCCCTTTTTCAAGCTACAACTTGAAGATAATAATAAAAATTGCAGAATGTAAACTTTCACCTCAATTATCATGATCTGCTATTTTTCTGCGATCTGCTGCTTGTCGGCATTCGACTGCTGCTGTGAAAAATGATTCGCACTTTTTCAACCACTCCTCTATATCTCTCCGCGTTCTCTGCTGCAACTTCACAGAAATCTCACTTCAACCATCTGCGTATTTTTGCCTCGGACTTTAAACACGCCGTCTGCATATCACTCTCTTTGTTCTCGATCAGTCGATACGAACTCACTCACTATCTCCTCGCTGCGATCTCTTTTCTTTAACTCCAAAGAACTATCACTTTGCTCATACTCGAGATCGAAACGACTTACACTCTGCTGCACACGAACTTCATTCACATAGATCGCATCACTCTCCACACTTTAAACTCGAAGAACCCTTGCTTTTGTAGAAGAAATTTTAGAGGCAAACCCTAGAAGAACGTCGACTGAGAAACCCTAGAATTTGTCAGCTGCCAAACCCTAAAATCCGTCGGCCCAGATTTAACTTTGTCGGCGTCATTCTCCACCTTCGTTACCTTCCTGTAGCTTATTGCCGCGAAATAGTAACACGTCGGCCCTTTTAATTTAATTTAATATTCTAATTTAAATTTTTAATAAAATAAAAATTTAAACTAAATATTTAAAATTAAATATCTTCATCACCGGGGCATCTTTTTCAACAAAACGAAGAGCCAACTTGGGTTTTAAGAAAAACCCATTTCAAGTCTGTTATCCACTGCATCCTTGGATCTAACTGCCTGTGTTGACAACAATGACAATCCTTCTTGCTCAACAACAAGTAGTACGATCCTTCCAATCCAAGATTTATTATGATATGAGACATAGGAGCTTTGGGGAATTAGATTCTCAACCTAAACGAGATGAGAATTTATGCCCTATCCTTACTACTCCATGTAGGTCAAATCAAAGCTTTGGGGAATTGGATCCTCAACCTAAGTTCGATGAGGATTTAACCCTATCCTTACTACTCTGATTTTAGGCTTTAAGCTCTATGGAAGTGGTCAAAACCACTGTTTTAAGGATCATGTTGCATAACAGGATAGACTTGAAATACTTCTTTCGCCCAACATTTTCTTCCAAGTTAGGTTTTGATCAATTTGCTCAAGATCCTTTTTAATGTATAAGACGTGCTTGGTTCTAGATATCTCAAGAATCAGTTCCCAACCTTAGGATTTTCTTCTTATTTATGTGATAACATAACCTTAAGAGGATTTGACACACTTTAATGTTTTGTATTTGAAATGCATTTGCAACTAAGATGGCATGTATGTGCAAAGTGAGATGTATGAATGCATTGTCTTTTGAAATGCAAATGAAATATGGCCATATAAAACTGACTACTTCATGCATCACAAGTTTCAAACGATATAATTAAATTGTTTGTGTTACTTGTGGAGCTTTTACAAGACAATTCCAATGTTCCATATTTTCCCGATCTAGAACATAAGTTAGCATCTCAAGACAACTTTTTTTTTTTCATCACATTTTTTTTTATATAAACAAAGAAAAAATGTCAAATAAACACACAACTTTAAATTAAAACTTATTCAATCCAAAACCAAACTGCAATCCCAAAAATGAAAATTTGAAAACACAAACGAAAAACCAAAATCTATATACAAATGTACACTATAATACAATATGATGCAAAGCTTGGCTTATCACTTTCCTAGATCCCACACATGGTTAGAACATTTCAACAAAAATATAACATGATATGCATACCAAATGTTGTGGGAATCCCACAAAAACAAGACAAGACCAAAAAATGCAACAAACTTCCACTTTCCATGCTCACCATACCAATTTGATTTAGTTCCAATAAGACTCCCATAGGTAAGCATCAAATTACTAAAATAATTAGACAATAAATGACTTTCAATTTTATCATGTCTATTCTTTAAAATGTGAATTTCATAATTCCCTCCTTGATTTAGAATTAGGCTATTCTTTTCAAATATGCAATTTTGTAAGTAAGAGCCTATTTCTACAAATTTCAAAGCCAAATCATTTTCCAAATTTGTAGGCCAATCAAATTTGTGTAACAATTTACAAGCATCTAGGATATTTACTAAATTAGGATCTTTAAAAGTTTTTATCCTAGATTCAATTAGTAACTGTTGATGAATTTTATTTAACAATTCAAGTGCATCAACTTCTTTTCCATTCATTAAAACCATGTTATTAAAGGTGTGATTAAAAATTATACCTTGTTTTTCATTTACCTTTAGTGACATTTCATCATTCAAATTATTTAAATTCAAAATATGGTCATCCTTTTCAATCCTCAAACACTCTTGGTAAAAGTGTATGTCAAGTAATCTATTTTGATGATCACTTATTTGAGCTGCTTCCAATTGATCCATCTCTTTATCATTTGGTTCTGATTCTTTGTTCACTATCCATGGTATCTCTTCATTTGAATCCTCCAAATCATCATGCAAACTTGTATCCACACTTTCAATGAATTTATATTTTGTCCCCTTTTCAAATCTTGTGAATATGAGATCTTCGTATGATGTAGAAGGTTCAACATCCTGCATATCAAGTAAAATATGAGTTTCATCTATAGGGATGTGAGAAAAGAATGCATTATCATATCTCCCCCAACCATTGTAAAAATCGTCATCCAAATCTGTGAGATGAAACTCCATGGTATTTGTGACATGATCTCTTGATTCATTCATAAATTCTTTTTCTTCTTTGTCCTTGGCAATAAGATGGTTATAATCTTCCAAAATTTGATGAGATTTGAAACCCTCTTCCAAAACATCCTCAAATTGTACAGGAGTTGTAATATCTTCCTTTGAGTAGGCGATTATGTTGTCCTGTATATCAATTGGCACACAAGTTTCATTAGTAGCTTTGGAAAGAGTGAAGTCTTCCCACTTCTTCCAAGCATCATAATAATCACCTTTCAAAATCAAGTGGTGACGTTCAACTATTTCTTCAACATTTTCCAAATCATCAATGTGTTTCTCATCAAATTTATCTTCACCTTCCTTAGATGGTTCAATTATTTCAAAAAGTGGGTTATTTCTTGAATTCAAATTTATAAGGCTATCATTGTCCAAATTAGTAACCCATGATTCATTATCATAATTTGGAGGGTGAAGAATTTCTTGATCCTTAATTTTACACGTCTCATCAATAGTATCTTCTAAGAACAAGTGGTGAAATTCTATCATATCTTCAAATTTATTTATTGATTTTCTTTCCATTTCACTTTCAACCACTTCATTCAATTCTATGGTGAGTTCCATCCATTCACATATATCAAACATTATTGAATTTAGAACCCCTTCATCTAGATAATCATGTATCTCTACATGATCCTCACTAGTGGATGTTGTCTTAGCAATTTGCACCTCCTCGTGGACTACATCTAAGGTGGTTGTAATATTTGGATATTCAAATTCATCCCCTTGATCATTTACCTTAGGTATCATTGGAGTGGAGGGTGCTATGTTTTATGGTTGGTGTAGGTTGGCATCAAAAGAAAAATCTCTCATGTGAACATGTTGTGCCTTTTCTTCTTCAAGACCTTGCCATTCTATCTCTTCTAAGATCTCATGGATTCTCTCTAGGGACAAACCACTCAGTTTTTCCTCAATGAGTAAAGCAAGTGTGGGGTGTATGGCTCCTAGGTATACTTCCATGGCTTCTTCTTCCAATGTGTTAAAATTTTCCCACATTTGGGAGTGCAATTCACGAAATCTTCCATTGAATTGACTCAAGGATTCATTAGACTCTTTACATATGGAGGTAAACTGATTTTTCAATATTTCTAAGTCGACTCGATTACCAAAATGATTAAGATAGGCTGCTTCTAGTTGTATCCAAGAAGGCCTAACCTCCATGGGTAGTTGTCTATACCAAAATAATGGTCTATCATCCAAAATGTATGCAAATAACTTACAAGCTACCTCCTCATAAAAAATCTAGAATTTACATAATGCATCTTTGTAAACATGCAGTTTTTGCAAGTATCCTAGTGGCACCTCTTGATTAAAACACCGTAAAAAATCCAATAACATTGTAGGAATATGATAGGGTATCACATGTAAACCCTTATAATAATCCTCCATTATTAATACCATTCTCTCTCTTAGAGATGTTATTTCAGCTCTTAGGGATACCATTTGTTCCTCAAGTGTTGCCATTAGTGAACTTAAAATGTAATTTTAGAACCAAATCTGTTGAATATTCAACCTGCAATAAAAAATAAAAAATCAAGTTAGCATCAACTAAGAGATGTACTCATTAAAATCAAATGAAAAGTAATTGCATGAGACCAAAATTCTGAAAAATTAAATCAAATCACCCTAATTCTGTATGAACAATCAGAAAAATATTACAGCATACCTGAATTGCTTAAAATAGAATAAAATAAACCAATTCAGGCCGTCCTTTTACAGCCTGCTGAGTGTTAGAGAATTAAAGCATAAAAAAATTAAATTTCAATAACACTAAAATAAACCCGTTCGGCCGTCCCAGCACCAATCCATTGAGTGGTGTTAGAGGCCAAAGATGCTAATAAAATGTACTTAAAATATTTAGCAATGTAAAGCTCTTAAGTAATAAAAAACCTGTAGCATCTAAAAATCGTGATAAAATAAACATTTCAGGCCCTCCTTCTAGCGCCAATCTGTTGAGTGGTATTTTCACCCGATTGTGAAAACACACTCTCCGATAGGATTTGGGTTCTAAATCCTCTGCTTGCAAAGAAGCAATTTCTCCAAGGTTCCTGTTATGTCAGCATTCTGCATCTATGTATTAATAATATCAAATAAAGATATTTAATCAAAATGCTTGGAACACCTTAGTGGTTGCAAGTAACTGAAAACAAGGGGCACTGTGGTTTATTTTATTGTGATAATTTAGTGATTGTTCATTGAACCCTTATAAAACAAACGTGATATGATCCTTATATGACCATGTTGTAACTTCAAAATGTAAATTGATGAAATGCAATAGCATGAAGGAATTATTTATGGATTTTGGAGTTTTTTAATTTTTTTATTTTATTTTAAAGCTTGAAAAATAAAGTTGGTACTTCTAAAAATAAAATGCAGCAAAAATAAAATAAAATGTGAAAGAAAAGAAAATTAAAATTGCATCCATTTTGATGCTATTCCGTCCTGGAAAAACCGAATATAATGATATTTCCATGCATGCAACCTAACCTATTGAACCTGCAAAACACACACAATCCAAATAAGTTAAGTGCTGGTCTCTGGGGTTTACTGTTATTTTCAGATTTAGGCATTCGTATGAAGCAACCAAGGAAACTTGCATTAAACTTCATCTATAAGCCTAGAAATCTAAAAAAGGGAAAGATAAACATTAAAACATGCATGCAGAAAATAACTCCTTCTTTCTTGCCAACAAGATGCAAATTTTTGAATATTATTGCATTATAGATAAATCCTGTTACAACAATAGAACATCTGGTTTTCTCAAAACCAGAAAAAAGGAAGAAAACAGCCTCAAAGCAGGCCCAGAATGACCCTTTGGCCTTTAGCACTACAAATCTGCTCCAACGGTTTTTGACCCTGTGTCAATCTATGCTTCTGCATTTATACTTTCTGGCAATGCTCTCTGTTTCGGCCTGTGACGCTTCGCTTCATCTTCTAGATCGATTCGTTCCGTCTTTCTTTGACTGCATGTGTTTTGGCTTTATGCTCGACATTGAGACGTTTGATATTCTTTGTAATGCTTTTGCAGCCTGTACATCACGTGTCCTGCACTTTTTTGCATGTTCTGTAATGGCCCCATGAAAATCACGACAAAAAAATAGCATGCAGCCTTGTCCGCCTTCCTGGCCATGACAATGCGACATGTTGCGAAATCGTGACATGTCGCGATATCGTGACGCTTTTCTCGTTCCATACCATTTGCCCACAACCTGTCGCGATATTGCAATGTTTTTCCACTTCGGGTGCCTTCGCTACATGCTGTCGCGATATCACGACATTTTTTCCTTCCGTACACCTCGGCTCGTTTCTGTCATGATTTCGTGACGTTTTTTCCTTCCATACGCCTCGACTCATTTTTGTCACGATTTCGCGACGTTTTCGTGCTTCGGACCCTTTCGCTCAATTTTGTCATGATTTCGTGACGCTTTTTACACTTGTGCATTTTCTCTCAATGTTGTTGTGATTTCGTGACCATTTTACATTTCATGCCTTCCACCCGCAATCTGTCGTGATTTCATGACGTTTCTCGCTCATGCTTCTTTCGCTACTTTCTGTTGCGATTTCACGACGTCTTTTCGTTCCGTATTGCTTTGCTGCTTTCTGTCATGATTTCGTGACCATTTTCGTGCTTCATGCCTTCCTGTCGATTCTGTCGCGATTTCATGACCATTTTGCACTTCATGCACCTTTGCTGATTTTTTTCGCGATATCGCTATGCCTTTCTGCTTCGTCTTTCTCTCTCCTCTCTGGGCCTCAAAAATCAAACACGTCACGATTTCACGATGATTCCGCCCACCTGCTACCATTGACTGTGTTGACCATGATTTTGCAACATGTCGTGATTTTGCTACGCTTTTTGCTTCTTGCCCCGTTTGACCGGTTTGATCACGATTTTGCGACATGTGATTTCGCTACGCTTTCTACTTCCTGGAAGCGACGGAGCAACTTGTCACGATTTCGCGACACCTTTTCATTTTCTGGCAGTGATGGAGCAACATGTCACGATTTTGTGACACTTTTCTATTTTTCGGTAGCGATGGCACGACAGGTCACGATTTCGCGACATGTCACGATTTCGCGACACTTTCTATACTTGTGCATTTTTGCCCCTTTTTCTTGAATTTTAGCATCTGGGTCACTGAGATCTTCTTTGAAAGCATGCAAAAAATGTGGGTCCCCAATTTTGGGGTGTGTTGTGGATCAGCCACAACACTACCCATAGGCTACAATAAAAGTGAATTATCCAACTTCACAATCCAAAAAGCCAAAAAGAACCATTAGAGTCTGTTGACCATGGTCACATAGGATCAGTACCTTGACTCTCTCCTATGATATCAGTATGAGTCCGTCGTGATCTCCCTAACTTGCTCACCCCTTATCTACTGCCTCTAGATACCTTCAACCTCTAAGAAGTACTTGGAGCCCTCATTCAAGAAGATGAGTGTCACATACCGCTCCCCTAGATACATTGTGATCCAATAGCTAATGCTTGATCTGGTATGTGCCCCTTACAGTGCACTATCTCATCCTCCATCATATCCATGTAGGCATGCTCCTCTCAAAACCTATTTTGATAGGTCACTACCAAAACGTGGAGATTTTCTATCTCCTCCTGCATCCCGGCTAGCTCACCACTACTAGACTCCCCATGGCTAGGTCCTTGTCTATCGACCTATGCTTGAAATGTAGCTATCACTGTTGCCTGCCTCTTCATATCCTCCTGTGCACTCTACACCTGTGCCTATAGTAAATTTTAATCACTCTATAGCTCTATGATCCTCGCATATCGTGTTGCTAACTCTACCTATAGAACCTAATATTCCAAGTCTCCCTCATCAAAGCCAACTAGATCTTGTACATATATCAGCTCCACCCTATCCACTAACACACGCTGATGCACAAATCGCTCACCTATGTCTGCCTTCTCATCATCTGGAGACACCAAAATCCTCCTCATCTGGAGCATCCCTAGCTGCATCTGTTGCCCTCACAGATGAATCCCCTCCTAGTGGTCCCTCCCTCGCCACTACCACATGACCCACCACATGTCATACTCCTTTGTAGTACCCACATCATCTGAGTTTGATATTGCCACCTCAGAATATGGCTCATCTCCCAACTCCTCTACCATAGGCCATGCTAGAGTCCTCTCATCCCCGTGATGATGATAGACCATTGGATAATTGGGAAATCACTGGCATAGAAAAAACTATCGTAGCACATGATCATAAGAGAAGTAATCTCACTCTATGCCTACTTCACTGAACTCAATGTATATGTGTCAAAACCTCATCCTAGGCAAGAAAATCCTTGTAGGGTCTCCACTCAATATCCGCTACCTTGAGTCAAGCAAAAACCTCTACATAGTGCTCTACCTACCCAAAATAGTGTTAGCTATTCCCTGAATCATGCGACCTCATCCATAGCTCTCCATAGCCAATCTCCCTATGTGGTATCTCTACTCGAGTAGTCCATGGTAGTCCCCATGGTCTCTCCACCACAATTTGCTGCCAATATCAAGACTGTAGTAGAAAGATGTAGCCTAAACCCTTATGACCATGAGAGTGGATCTCATATAGATCACCGTATAACTATACCAATAAAGTAGGACATTAATCCATCACTATTGGCTCCTCCTCTATGCAGTCAACTAGTGTAAAGACCAGCTCTATTAGGTTCCATGGGAACCTAGGTCTTGAAGATTCGGGTAGCAACATGTTGCTGATCAAGGTCATCAACAAAGTGTGCCTAATGCTAAGCGCACCCTCATGGTACCATCTAGATACTAAAATCCCTCCATTAATAATATCAGTCAAGACATCCTCCTAAAACACATAAAAGTACCTCTACACTATGAACCCATGTTGCTTTGTCGGAGAAGATACTATCTGGAACCCCTCTATCAGAATACATAGTATCTGATAGATGTCCTCTAATGTCACTATCATCTCCCTCGTAGCTAAAGGGAAAGTATTAGCATGTGTCCCATAGGTCTATCAAAGAAGTCAGATAGGCATGGTATCCCACCATGGGATCTAACCATGTAACTTTCTTTAGACTTATGGCATCAAGCCAATGCCAATCTGTAGAAGTAAAATAGTCTGTAGTGACTTGAAAGAGACTCGGTACCCTGTACCAACTCCTAAATATCTGCTCATGCTAATCAGGGTGTCAAATAGGCCCAATTTTTAGCTGTCCCACCCAGGGACGACCCCTAATTTGGTAGTCGTCCCACCAAGGGATGGCCACCAGTAACCATCCCTCATAGGGACGGTCCTCAAATAGGGGTAAAATAGGGTTAATTTGACCCTTAAAAATGCCTTAAAATCCTTACAAAACATTAAAAAAATTATTTTTAACCCTAATTGTTTTGCAAATGAAGAATGCCTAATGTTCAATTTTATGTATTTCAGTCCTCCTAGGTTTCTTAAATCATGGGTGTAGCTGTAGTCATGAAATTAGAGTAGAAATTGCAAAAATTCAATAAAATAAGGTAGAGGAAGCATGTAATCCATACATGTTTCACACTGGGTCCACCATCCGATGCATCCGTTGGTTGGCCCATGTTGTGGGTTGATATTTTAAAAGTTCTCCACTACAAAAAAATCTCTCCTACCTCCTCTCCTCTCCAAATTCTCCAAGAAAGTTTCACAAATGAGCCAAAATGGCACTTTTTGGCCTTTTATAGCTCCAAAAGAATCCGACCACTTATGGGTGGTATGAGCACACTTTTGTCTGGCTGTCCCATCCAATGACATTCTAAAATACTGCCATTTTCCACTTAAAAAAATTGCACTTAAAAACATCAAAAATATAAAAAAATGGGCCAAAAACCCACCAAAAACAAGGCAGATTGGACAAGAAAATGAGAGGAATCTAGACTGAATCCATAATAATTTTGGATGCATAAAAAGACTCTATTTTATTCCCCAATAAGGCCTCCATGGATGGACCACTCCACGAGAATGATATATTGGGCCTTTTGCTTCCAAAACTATTCACCAAAACTGTCAAAAATCACTTCCAAACAGGTATATAGTACCATAGGCAAAATAGAGAGTTGCCCCAATTTAGTTATATGTGTTAAGTGAATCATCGCTTTAGAATTACCCTCATCAACTCATTACTTGAAGGTTTAGTCAACATAATGAAGTCATAAATCAAATCAACATTAAAACACTCAGAATTGTAAATTCCATGCATTCAAAAGAATCTTGGCTAAAGATAAATTTTCAAGCCCATGCTGGGGAAAAGAATCAACATAAGAAGAAAATTAAATAGGCTTGACCTCATTGAAACCTCAATAATTGACCCATGTGAATTTTTACAAGAATACAAGGTACCAAGACCTAGTATGCCCTAAGCCCCATAAGACTGTTATTACAACACGACTGAAAGGTATACCCAAAATCGATCCTTCAACTATGTCAATAGAAAGGATTCCAAGAATGTATTATTTTCCACAATGAAGGCATCTAGAGTTGATTATTTTAATGAATAAAATTTATCATTCGACAATTTAGTGATCTATTTTTTGTCAACGCTTTGTTTCACATTGTGCATCCCAAAAATAGGGCATCTATATACACCTAAAAATCAAATAAGACTATGACTGCATTACATATGGCCTCTTATCGAAAACATATGGCCTTATTAGGCACCCTTATAGGCTGTAAAATGGTTTCCAAAAGCCTCCAAAACTCAATTTTGAGGGTTCTTAGCAGTATGGATCAGTTTTGGAACTCCTAATGGTGGTCGTCCCACCTAGGGATAGCCACAATTAGTGACCGTCTCACCGAGGTATGACCATTAGTAACCATCCTTAGGTGGTATGACCCCTAATTGGACCAAATAAAAAGTCAAAGGATGCACTAAATGGCAATCCAAGACTATTATTAGCATGCCCAATCACCCCAAATTGATTAGGGACCTACTGATGGATAATAGGATAGTTGATTGGGAGCACCCAAATGGGCAACCTTCTCCCAATCATGTTATGATGCAATTAGGACACATAGCACCACCTGACTCACATGGAAAAGATGCCCTTTTGTACTAAGTGCCCTCTTGGGCTATAAAAGGAGCTCAAAACTCCCAATTTCAAAAGAGGATAATTTGGAGAATAGAGCAACGAAGTGCTGCCCAAATTATATCCCAAAATTTGTAAACCTAAACCTGCCTCACCTTGGCCTTGAAATCCTCTTCATCCGAAGGAAATTTTAGGGGCAAATAGTCTCAAGCAACCAAACCCAGCCCAACAAAATTGGAGTATTCTTTGGCCCAATCTATCGACAACACCCCATACCACTTTTAGACCAATTCTCGAGGCCATAGGTGACAAAACTTGGGTAGTCTTGTAACCGTCCCACCTGGGACGACCAGTAGTCTTCCTACGGCACACCTCGGGATGACCACAAAATAGGGTGGAATTTTAGAGAAATTCCTCCATAGTCCCCTTAGGAATGTCTAGGGTATGGCCTAAATTTGAGGTAGTTTGGAGGAGTTTTGATGTTGGTTTGGTGATCCCCAATGTTGCAAGTCTATCTGGCTCACCCTAGGATGACCAATAGTTAGGCACAGTTTCACCTTTAATATTGCCCCCAAAGTTGCTTATTTGTGTTTAAATAATATTTATATATGCATATGCTTATTTTAGATCAATTTTTGTATATGTAGATCATTTTATTTGGTTGTAGCATTTGCCTCTTTTTCTATTTTTTCTATGTTATTTTCAAGTTATGAAACAAGTGCTATTAACCCTATTATAGTCCCTTGTGTGTAGGTGCAATTTTTCTATGCAGAAGGAAGGAGCTAAGAAGACCAAAATAATAGGTTTAAGGATAGCTCTCAATCGTGGGATGCGAGATTTACAAATACTTCACCATAGTTACATCGCTTTAAGGCCCATTTCAAGGGACTAGATCCCTTGAAACTTTGTAATGTTGAATGTATCAACTTGTTAAAAGCCCTCAAGGGGATGTTTGTAATCTCACACTTGAAGCCAATAATGAATGAATAAGAGGATAAATCCACCATTTTATTATATGCTTTTGCTTCAATTTGATAGATTACAAGTTTATATGCTTTTCCCTCTTGAATGCTTTTTAACTGCTTTACATTGCAATGGAATGCCCTTAAGGCGATGTAGTAAATTTTGTATCTTTACACCTTGTAAACTCTTTGTACTTGTATTATCACATAGTTCAGTGGGAACTAGTTTCAATGGCTTAGATGACATAAATCCTTTTGACTTAAAACTTGTTCGAGTTTGCTTCACATACTAGCATTGCAAACAAATTGTGTTTTGTGGCCTCTTTAGTTTGGGTAAATCTCTGACAACCTGATTTTTTCTTATGTTCTCTATGTTTTCAAAGTTCAAATGACCCATTCTTCTACGCCACAACTAACTCTCATTTTATTATGATAGAAAAAACTTTTCTCCTTTAATCTCACTTAGCATGTAGAGGTTGTTTGTAGTTCTATTTGCATTTGAAATTTTTTTTCTAGTTTTAGACTTTCTAATATGACACCTACTTGGATGAAAAGTAATTATGTACCCTTGATCACAAATTTGACTAACACTTAGTAGATTGTTCCTCAACCCATTGACATACAATACATTCTCTATTTTTGATTTTCCATTATCAAAAATTAAGATTCCTTTTCCATAAATTTTTGTTGATCCATTGTCACCAAATTTAACTGATCCTCCATCAGTTTCCTTGAGTACAAGAAATTTACTTTTGTCTCATGTCATATGACTAGAACAACCACTATCAAGAAACCATTGTTTTTCCTTATCTTGAAAATGAAGAGCTATTTATACTAACATTGATCTAACTTTTTCATGCTCTTTTATTTCCCTCCTAATTGTTGAAGTTGTATTCTTTTTATTTGAATCAAGAAATAAAATTTGGCACCATCTAGCCTTGTGCCCAAAATTATTGCATTTATAACATATGACATAATAATTCATAAGAGGTACAAAATAATTGAAATTTCTATTAACATTACTTTTCAAATAACTAGTGCAATGTGCAACTTTATGACCATATTTGTTACATGAAAAGCAATAGCCATGGAAGATATTATGTAACCTGTTTGAGTGCCTTGGAAAATATGATCAAGTGCCTCTCCTTTTTTTGTTATTTTGATAAACTCTCGTCCATGGTTCTTCTTTGTCCTATTCTTTCCCGATGTCTTTTTCTTCCAGAGTATTCGTATTAGTCATGATAGTATCCTTGGTTGATGTTTATGTTTCTTGAGAGCTTGACTCCTATTTTTATTTCCCTAACTTTATATCTTGTTGTAACTTGATCTTTTCAACTTCATTTCTTAGAGAGACAATTTTTGCTTTTAATATTTCACACTCTATTTCCCTTGCTCTTAATAGATCTATCATATCCTATTCAATTTTCTTTCCTTATTCTACCTTTATCTTATGTTCTGTAAGACTCTATAGAAGTTCCATATTAGCTTCTTCATCCTTTTGAATTTGATCCTTCAAACTTGAGTTCTTCTTTCTAACCATTTCCAACTTCTTGAGAGCAATAAGTAATTCCTCTTTTATGTTGATCATGGTCTCTTCTTCATTATCTAAAATCATGTGTGTTCCTATTGGATATTCCTCCAAGCTGTTAGTCTTTTCATGGAGATATCTTCTCTGAAACCAATTGAAGAACATGAGCTTATACTAAAAGGGAAGGTGAACAGTATAAGATAAAAAATTTTGCTTTTCAATCCATATAATAACATAAAAAATATTAAAGTAGTAATCATTACACAAAGAATCATACACATGAGATATATAATTTAACGTGGTTCACCCAATGTGGGCTACTCCACAGAGAAAATATTCCTTATAAAATTTTATCAATAAATTCTCTTGGGAATCCTTCCTTATTGCAATGTTTATGGACCTCTATCCAAAGGAGACGCCAATACCCTAATCAAGTTCATGGACATCTATCCATAGGAGAAATCCTCTGCTCTAGTTGGTGCTCTTAGAAGACTTTTACCCCCATTGCACTAGCTTATGGATATCTCTCCATTGAAGACCTTTGTCCTCACTTAGAAGACATTTGTCCTCACTTCCCTGGCTAATGTATCTCTATCCACTGGAGACTATTGTACTTTGATTTTTCACCACCAAAATCTATCTTAAAATCTGCTCAATCTCTGTTTCAAATTTGTACTAAACCCTATCCTCTGATTCACAAAAATTTGCTCATAAATTTGTCTCTTCTATGGAACTAATCTACTTTCAAATTTCTACCAAAATATGTCCCCAAATATGTCTTTGCTCTGGCACAAATATGCTCATAAATTTGTACCAAAATCTATCCTCAAATTTGTCCTTAAGCCTTAACACAAATCTTTATCAAATCACAAACCAACTCTGCTCAAATTTTCCCAAAGCCTTAACACAAGGCTTGAACAAATAAATCAACTCTGCTTTAAAGTCTTCATCAAGACTTGCCTCTATTTTTTCCTTCAAATTTCATAAAAACTCATTAAAACAATTTTAGATCTTGCATATTAAACACAACTTAATTCTCTTTCAAAAAACCTCTTCAACACAGTTAATTTTTAATCAGAAATTTTTTTGGCTGCAAAAACATATAGAGAATGGTTAAAGACTCAATATGTTTCACAATCACAATATTTGTACTCAAAAAGACACTCTATCACTTTCAAACTCTCTTTCAAATCAATTCAGAAATAAAGTATATTTTTTTCACAAGACTTGAACTATCACTCCAATGCTTTCAATAAATAATGCTCATCCAACATCACTCAAATATTTACTCAATAAAACACAACTTTCTTACAAACCCTAACCAAGTGTTTCACTATACTTCCAACCACTCAACCTATGGGTCTTAAACCTTGACTCGAGATAATTCTAATTTCACATAACAATGATACTCATGTTATTTAACAAATCTTAGTTCAAGATAGCTCTATATTTCACATAACAATGATACTCATGTTATTTCAAAAGCCCTATCTCAAGATAGTTCTCAATCTCACATAACAATGATACTCATGATCTTTCAACATCCACAAATAATGCACATGAAAACTCACTCAAACATTTCGAACAATGCTTATCAAACAATATTTTTCACTCCAACTTTGCATTTCACAACATTCAAACCCACAATATTTCACTCATAAGGAAGATGTTCCCATACCTTTTGTTTTTATCGAGATATATATTAAAAACCTGTCTTAATCACAATCAAACCCTATTTACTAATTTCAAGGTTAGATAGCAACAACCTATATCAAAAATCTCATCAATTAATATTTCACCACACAAAAATATCAAGTCTCAAGTACACATTATAATCTCCAGAATTTTCAAAATATAATTAGCAAAGGTTTAGATAACTCATTTTCACAATAATTCACTTCAGAATTTTAATGCATAAAATAATCAAAATAACTCCCTTATATCTCCCTACTCAAAAATGTATTATCAAAATAATTAACACCACTTTTCAAAAATATTCCAATATACTTTTCAAACCAAAATTTAAATCATTCAACTATTTTAATCATGGAAAAAATAATATTTATTTAAACCACCTTATAACTCCTCAAGGTGCATACCATCAACCTTAGATCAAACACAAATTACACAATTTAAAAAATTAAATACCTTTTGTGTAGGCTGCATCGGTGGGGTTAGATCCCCTTTCATGTTGATGCTAGTGCCCTAGCCATGGCCCAACCACCACATGATCTAGGCACTCACTTGGGACACAAAATATCCTTGTGCTCATTTTCCCTCCACTTGGAACCGAAAACAAAAAAAACTTACCCCTTTGTTGCCACTGAGACTCGAACGTAGAACCTCCACTCACCCTGCGTCTTAAACAATGACGTCTTGCCACTAGACCAACCACGTGGTTGGTGATAATGCTTTTAAGCCTTATTCACTTTAACCTCCATGTTTTCAATCCACTTTAAAAATTAAATCCTCTTGCCTTATGTGATCACGAATTCACATAAAACTTTTGTCAATAATCACACATGTCAATAATCACACATGCATTAATTTGGAGACTTTCATTAATGTTGCAAGTCTTATGGTACAAATACCATTCGTATTTTTCTTTGAACGTCGGTAGGGGATGTTTGTTTTAAATATTTTTGCGCCCAACCCTAATTTTAGGGTTTAATAAATTTATTTTATAAATTAATTTTAAATATAAATATTATAAATAATTTATAAATAACCTTAGGCATTATTTTTAAATCATAATATTATAATAATAATGTAGCACCCTAAAATTGGCGCAGTAAAACCTTAATAATTACAATTACTCTAGTAAATAATTCAAATTCAAATTTTAACCTCCAAAACCGCTCCCAAACCGCCGCTTAATCCGTTTCCTCCTTTCCCGTGCCATTTTTAGAGTTTGTTTTGACCGTTTGACGATATCGTCGCCGATCAAACGATATCGCCTCGGATCGGACGATTTCGTCTGGGCTAGGACGTCCGGACGATCTTGTCCCAAAACTGATTTTTCACAATTAGTCTCTGTTCCAACGACGTCTCTAATCCGGGCATAAGCGTGTCTGCATCGTTAGAGACCCCCCCTGTTGGAGATCTCCCAAATAGGGATGATCTCCAACCTCCTAACCTCCCTCCTAAGCCTATTTAATCCTAAGCCCTCCCCTTAGCATCCCCCTGGCTGATAATTCCTGTAACTTGACTTCACACGCATTAAGACATCCTAAATTGCTATTTGCATTAGTTCTATCCAAATTTTGTTGCAGGTACCTTAGTATTTTTCAGCCGAAGCAAGCTTACATCGTCGCAGACGATCCTGTTCAGATCGGAGGCGATCCTGTCGAATCAGAGACGATTTCATACAGTCAACATTGGGGGCAATCAGTGCCTAGAGTTTGCATTTTCCTCCTTTCAATCTGCTATTTTATTCTGCAATTAGCTAGTTTATTTATTATTTTATGCTATCTTGCATCTTGGAGTTCACCCATCTAGATCAAATGCATAATTAAGTTATAATTGTCATTAAATCAATATAATGCATTCATGTTTCTATTTATAATTCTTAGTTTGATATTGTTATTGTCATTTTACATTGTTTCCCTATGTTAGCATTGTTGTATTTTCTATGTTTTGCACCTATTTCTCTGTTTGCAGGTCTCTGACGAATTCGTCTGACGAATTCGTCGATCTCGGACGATCTTGTCTCGATAGCAGATGATCCTCATCAAATCGAGGCGATCCCGACCGCTTCAAAAATTAGAATCTTCATCGGACATCCGGATCGGGTATGATCTTTAATCCATATTATTCTCTCTATTTTCTGTCCTAATTTTGTTCTTCTCGTATTCATTTAATCTGCATCTTCATATAGAATAGCTTAGATTCATTTTGGCCAAACCTAGGACTTGAATGTTTAAGGATAAAACTGAACACATAAAACACATTCCCAACCTAGGCGTGGAAACTGCCATTAAATGTTTCCTAGTGAACCCACCATCCGTCGAAAAATCACCATAATACACCTCCCTCGAGAGGCGGGACCTTCGCAAGGCCTCTCAGTCCGAGGTACCATGCCATCCTTTTCACATCCCCCTTCCGGGCACGGATCCTATAGCCTGAAGGTAAGGGTGTGAAAAATTTGGAGCGATACATTTTGGTGAACCCGACGTGAATGCATTTAAAACCTTTTGAAAACAAAAACAAAAAATAAAACAACCAAAACATAGATGCATTTCAAATCATTTAAAATTAATAAGTTGCATATCATGTTTAGATGGTAGCTCCTAAGAAAATATTAGCAGTTACTATAAATGTTGAAAACCAATTGGCAGCCATAGAAATCAATTATGTGCTTAGTGTGCCTGAAACAGATAGAAATCAACTTTTGTGGGACGAACTTGATAGAAGACTTAGTGTCATTTCATCTAGGTCAACAAAACTTAAACAAATCAAGAGGCTTGTCCTAGATAGAATCCTGGATCCTCATCAACTCGTCTTTTATCATGAACTTCAGAGAGCCTGCCATAGATGGTTAGCTTATAGGAGAGCTCTTGTGTCTTCAAAATTTTTCACTTTCGAGGAATACCTCAAGAACACAATTGTGGTACACCAATTTCTAGTTCATATAGAATCCCAAGAAACTGATCTTATGATTAGAAGAAGATGGAACAAAATTCCTAGAGCTATGTTGTATCGTGAATATTGTCGTGAGAATTATTATTATCAACCAGAATCTGAAATACATGGTATTTCTATAGCTCTTTTCATTAAATTTTTGAAAGAAAATTTTCAATTTGAAGAAGAACACTTCATGACTCCTGAAGAACTTGAGCCCATTAATGATATTTATAAATTGTTTATAGAAAACTAGATCATTACTTTCAGTATTATTTCTTGCATTTATTGTGTTGTTTGTTATCTTTACAATATTATTACAAAAACAAGAAAAAAACTAAAAAACATAACAAAAACCAAAACCTTTCATTTTAAATATTGTAGTAGGTATATAATTAATATATACCTCTTAAGCTTGTTGCATATATATATATATATATATATATATATATATATATATATATATATATATATATATATATATATATATATATATATATTTTTTATTTTGCTGAAATCTAAAATTAAGCACAATGCCTAAACTTAGGAATGGTAAACAAACTGAAGGAGAAGAAGAAGATTGGTTAGAAGATAAAACTAGAGACCCAAATGTCCTTCCTGAAGATCCAATTCTAGAAGGAGAAACTCTAGATCAACCAGAAGATGACCTAGGTGAAGACAATGAACAAGAAGAAAATGTTAAAGAGGATGGATCCTCATCCCCTAGAGTAGCTCCAGATGGAACTATTGCTTTTGACAACGTAGATCATTTCTGGAAATTTTTCCATAATAACATTGGTGTTCTTAATATGGCAGTTCGTATTGATAAAGGGCAAATTAGTGACACTCAAGCAGCCATGGAACATATGTTTGATGTGCGCACTAATCCCTTGTCTTTCATTGATCAAGAAAGTGATAAGGCTGGACCATCCAATAGAGATATGGTCACTATGATTCAAAACATGCCAAAACAATAGGTTACCCAACCTCCTAAGGAACCTGTTATTGAGCCTAAAATCATTCCCACACAAAAGAAAACTTCCTTCACTACTTTACTTCGCCAAACTATTGATCAATATGCTTCAAGTAAACAAAAACCTAAAATGAAGCCAAACACCAATTTTCAACAATCTGGAATACAACATAATACAACTTCAAAATTCCTTCATAACACCTTTCCTACCAACAATTTACACAATAGCAACATAGCATCTAATCTTCATGTCCCTCCATCATATGCTCACAAATCCCATATCAATGCCCTACCGAACCAATATGGTGGGCAAACTAGTAATCTGGAAGCCATGGTGAAACAGTTAGCTTCGCGTATGGACCAGATAGATCCTTATCGTCCCTCGTACAATTATCGAGAGATATGTAGTCAACCTTTGGATCCCATAGTTGTAGCACAACCGTACCCTAAGCATTTTCCCATGCCCATCCTGCCTATATATAAAGGAACCGAAGATCCCATAGAGCATCTTCGCATGTTTAGGATAGCATGTCATGATATATCACATGATGACTTGCTATTACTAAAAATGTTCCCAAAAAGTTTAGGTGGAATGGCATTAGAGTGGTACTATCAATTGCCCACTCATTCTTTGAGAAACTTTGAAGAAACAACTGAATCTTTTGTCCATCAATTTAGTGCCTACATCGAGAGGCATGTAACCATTAAAGATTTATACAACTTAAAACAAGACAAGGATGAATGTTTTGCCGATTTCTTAGCTAGATGGAGGCAGTTGATAGGAAAACTGCACTTTGTGCTACCTTATAGGGAAATGTTGGACATTTTTATCAATAATTTACAAGAACAAATATCTTATGAGCTATCAATCGCTACTTTAACTACCTTCGATCAAGCTATAGATTTAGCTCGAAGAGTAGAAGATGCCCTCATTAGGAGAGGCCAACTTAGGAAGAAGGATGATGAGAAAACATCCAGAAATCAATATAAAAACAAACAAGTTGTTGGTGACGGAGTCACCGATAGCAAGAAATGTTGCTAATATCAATGCAACGAAAACAACAAAAAAATTTATATTGAAACCGCCTGGATAAGCCTCCTCGAGAATTTACTAGATTGAATCAACCATTATCAACTATTTTACCTCAATTACTCGAAAGAGGTTTGATCCAATTACCAGCTATCCGGGAACCTGATCCAACTATACCCGGATACAGAGCTGACTTACACTGTGATTTTCATAGAGGACCTGGACACTCTACCAACGCTTGTAAAAGGTTGAAACATAAAATACAGGATCTGATTGATAATAATGAAATGGAGGTGCAAGCCTTCCAACCTAAACAAAATGCTCCTAATAATCCTCAAAAGAACATTCCCCAAAATCAAAATCAAAATGCTAATCAATCATTAGACATATTTCAACACCCTTTACCAAGACATGGTAAAGAGGTGGCCAATCAAATCGAACATCATAATGTTCCTCCTCCTACCCGATATGTAGGGACCATTAGTGGACATTTACTTAATCATGATCCTCAAATATTTGACACAACCTTATCCATGGTTACGACCAGTGCCCCTACATAATATTCAAACTCCGATTCTAGTGATATAGAATCAGATACTCGAAAGTGAAATGGACATCACTTCAAACCAATCGAATAGTTCTGAAAATGAATCAGATCCTATTCAACCCATCACAGATGCTATGGTTCCAGAAGAACCATTTCCTAGAAGAGTTACTACTCGACCTTCTTCTAATCAATTCCTCCCAAATGAACAAGCCATAAACGCTCAACCGAGACCAGTTCAGCGTCCTCAATATAACATTGTAGGTACCATTGGAGTCGTTACCCGACAACAGGCTCAAAATTCTCAACAAGAACCAAACCAGAATGATGGATCAGCTCCATTCGTTTTGAAAAATCCCAATAAAGGGAATCATGCTTCCAATGTTCAACCTAAACCCCCTTACAATATTAATGAGCAATTATCCAATACTACAGCCAAAATTTCCCTTTTGGATTTATTAAGATCTTCTCCTACCCATAGGGATGAGTTGATGCTTACATTAAGCCAAATGATGGTACCTCAAAACATTCAACCTGAAGCCATGGCCAATACTATCATCACTCGAGAAGTTGATTGTATTGACTTCCGGGATAAAGATATCCCACAACACAGCTTTACATAAGGATAATCCCTTATATATTACTGCTCTAATTGGAGATGTAGCTGTTAAACGAGTCCTGATTGATAATGGTTCATCTCTAAACATTTGCACTTTTGACTTCTACCAACGATTTGGCTTTAGAAGTGATGAAATGAAGAAAACTGACATGATTATCAAAGCTTTCAATGACGAAACACAAGAAACATGTGGAGTTATTACCATCCCATTGCAAGTTGGTCCTAGAACTCTAGATACCACCATGTTTATTGTACATTGCCCCGCATCGTACAATATACTCTTGGGTCATCCTTGGATCAATGCAATGCGGGCTGTCCCATCAACTTTACACCAATGTGTTAAATTCGAATTTAAAAATTAGTTGGTCACTATCCATGGTGACCCTAGACCCTTTGATATGTGTGCTTTGGCAGAACCTGTTGGAGTGCAATTTTGCCCTCGCTCTCGTCATCCACACATCCTAATTCTTATTTTTTATCCAAAACTAGTGAAACACACACCCATAACTTCACCTATTTCCCCTCCATTAATTTCATCCTCATATATAGATCAACAATCTTCTAAACAAACCACTCTAGAACCTCAAAAAGATCTTCAATCTACAACCAATCCTTCATGTTCTATCCCTATAATTTCAAAACCTATAGACCCATCTATTAACACTTCCACATTATCAACATCTATCATACCTTCCACATCTAAAGATATAGGGAATGATCCTTCTACATCTTATGCTCTTTCTGATGAACTTTTACCAGATTTATCCACAACCTTAATATCAGAAAAAACAAATGCTTTCATGCAAGATTCAATTCTTTTAAATAACTTGCCGCCATCTCCTCGTACTTTGGGCCTCCCACAACCTATGGGAAGTACTTACCAAGTCGGGAGTTGTGCCTTCATTTATAAAGGATATGACTGGGGAAGAATCCCTCGAAATATCAAAACTCATCATGAGGGATATGCTCGGTGTTATTTTACCAATGAATATATTAAAGCTAAACCCATAATGCTTAAAATGGGATATAAAGGGAAAGGCTTGGGACCTTTCCAAAATGGCATGAAAGAACCTTTCGAGGTAGAACCGTGGCCCGCCCGCCGTGGTGTGGGCCTATTTCCTAGTAAGGGTCAACCCTTTCCTTTTGAAGATGATGATCAACTCATATGTTATCAAGATTATTTGGATAGGCGTGATGATTTGCCTCTAAAAAATCAGCCATTTACATGTAACATGCTATCCATAACTTACCCCGAAATGATTGTTGACTCCGATGAGGAGTTGGAAGGAGATATCTTCCACGATGTCTCCGTTGAAGAGATGTTACACAATGGATTTTATTTTGATGGTTCTATACCAACTATAGCCCAACTTGAGACCACTAATCCTCAAGATGAATTATCCAAATTAACCTTACAAGAATTACAAGAATTGGGCGTTTCACCCGCCCCACCTAATTTTGAAAGAGATCTACACATGGAGGTAGAAAACGTCATTAAAATTAATATTGGAACTGAGGATAATCCTCACATAATCAATATTGGATCAGAATTAAGTCAAGAAAAACAAGAGCAATACATTGCATTCCTTAAAGAGTATGAAGATGTCTTCGCTTGGACATACGAAGATATGCCAGGTCTAGACCCTTCCGTAGTCATGCATCACCTAGTGGTCCATCCGGATGCTAAACCCGTTAAACAAAAACTTAGAAAAATGCATCCCAAAGTGGCCTCGCTAGTCAAAGGGGAGTTAGAAAAACTCCTGAATGTTGTTTTTATACAAGCTATTGATTATGCTGAATGGATCTCAAATGTAGTTCCAGCTACCAAGAAAGAAGCCACCAAAGTTAGGGTTTGCACAGATTTTAGAGATATTAATGCCGCATGCCCTAAAGATGATTTTCCTCTTCCAAACATGGATCAAATCATTGACTTTACTACCGGGAGTGGGATGATGTCCTTAATGGATGGATTCTCCGGTTATAATCAGATCAGGATAGCTCCTGAAGATCAGGCTAAAACAACCTTTATTACCCCCTGGGGTACTTTTTGTTGGAAAGTGATGCCATTTGGCTTAAAGAACGCAAGTGCAACCTATCAACGAGCTATGACTTATATTTTTCATGATATGATGCATGATATCCTACATGATTATGTAGATGATATTATAGCTCACTCTATTAATGAAGATAATCATTTAGATGATTTGAGAAAAGTTTTTAATCGATTACGAGAATATCTTATTCGATTAAATCCAGCAAAATGCATATTCGGAGTTAAGTCCGGTAAACTATTAGGGGTTTTAGTTTCTTTACGTGGTATCGAAATCGACCCTCTCAAGATTGCGGCTATCACTGATATGCCCGCACCTACTAATATATCAGAGTTACGAAGTTTACAAGGTAAGCTTCAAGCCATCCGTCGCTTCATCGATAAGCCAGCGGACAAAACCGGTCCCTTTCTTAAACTCCTTAAGAAGGATGTCCCTTTTAATTGGGATGATGAATGTAGAGAAGCTTTTGAACTTCTCAAACAATACCTCCTTAATCCACCTATGCTTTCACCGCCTAGACCTGATCGCCCATTTCTCCTGTATATTTTAGCTTCAGATTCTGCCTTAGGAGCTATGTTAGCTCAGCTTGATGATGAAAAGAGAGAACGTGCTAATTATTATATTAGCCGAACCTTCATCAGTTATGAAACCCGCTACACAACATTAGAAAAATTATGTCTAGCAATCATGTTTGCTATGCAAAAATTATGCCATTATATGCTTAGTCAAAAAACTTATGTCATTGCTAAATATGATCCCTTGAGGTATCTCATGAGTCGACCTTATTTATCGGGTCGCACAACCAAGTGGGTTCTTGCTCTAAGCGAGTTTGATCTCACATTCATAGGACAGAAGTCTGTTAAGGGTCAAATCATAGCAGATCAATTAGCTGCTGCACCCTTAGAGTCTACCCATCCCCTCATCATTGAGTTTCCCGATGAATGCCTTCAATTAGAGGCAGACCATATTGAACAATGGTCCTTATACTTTGATGGAGCCCGATGCATGAGCGGGGCTGGTAAGTGGGTATTATTTTAATATCCCCACAAAAACATCTTATTCCTCTGTCCTTCAAATTAACATTTGCTTGCACCAACAATACCGTTGAATATGAAGCTCTAATCCTTGGATTACGAGCTGCCTTGGCGCTAAAAATTAAACATCTGTTAGTTTTTGGTGATTCTCAACTTGTTATAAACCAAATTAATGAAGTTTATCAGACTCGTAGATGATAAACTAGTGCCCATATAAAGCCTATGTTTTACAATTAATGTCTCTATTTGATCAAGTTACCTTGGAAGCTATTCCTCGAACTTGCAACCGTGCAACTGATGCTATGGCCGTAGCCGCATCTCTCCTCGCCTTTGGAGTTAGATGACGAATATGCCACTATCATTATTCGTCGACTCCAGGAACCCGCTTCAAATAAGTCATGCTTAGAACCTTTGGATGTGTTTCTAATCAATGAAACTACTCCTGAACCTTGGTATACGGATATATTTGATTTTCTCCAAAATGGGACTTTCCCTGCCAATTCTAATAGAAACCAACGTCGGTTATTACGTAGACGAGCAAGTCGATTTGTAATAATTGGCAATACTTTATATAGGAGATCTTTTGAAGGTATCCTATTAAGATGTTTGAATTTAGAAGAATCCAAATCAGCCTTGAGTGAAGCCCACGATGGATCTTGTGGAGGACACTTCAGTGGTAGTGTCATTGCTAAAAAGCTCCTTAGGATAGGATACTTTTGGCCTACCATGGAGAATGATGCACATGATTATGTGCGCCATTGCGACAAGTGCCGAAAACATGCCGACCTTGTCCATGCGCCCGCACAAGAACTGCAGGCTATTTCATCTCCTTGGCCCTTTTCAAAATGGGGTTTAGATATTATTGGCAAAATCAATCCCGTGTCATCCGATGGACACAAATTCATCATAACCGCCACCGAGTATTTCACGAAGTGGGTTGAAGCTATGCCTTTAGCTTCCTGCACCGGCACACAAGTCTCTAAATTTATTTTTAATCAAATCATTTGTAGGTTCGGAATTCCTGCAAATCTCATCTCCGATAATGGAACTTGTTTCAAAAATAAAGATGTTAAAAAATTATGCCAAAAATATAAGATTCAACATCGCTGGTCCACTCCCTATTATCCTCGTGGTAATGGTCAAGCATAAGCATCTAACAAAACCTTAATCAAAATTCTCAAAATATTGGTCAATAAAACTGGCCGCGATTGGCACATTCAGTTATATCCAGCCTTGTGGGCCTATCGAACTAGTGTTCGAACCCCCACTGGAACTTCACCTTTTGTTTTGGTTTATGGTGCCGAAGCCGTTTTTCCCTTTGAATTAGAAGTTCCTTCTTTGGCTCTACTACTTCAAGATACCGAAGTAGGAGATGAATATCGAGCTAGCAGACTCAATCAACTGAAACTCCTAGATGAAAAATGCATCAATGCTTTGGAGCATCTCCGTGCCTACCAAAACAAGCTTAAAAGATCATATGCTAAAAAAGTTCGTCATCGATCCTTTGAGATCGACGACCTTGTTTTAAAAGAAAATAAAAAAAATACTAATGCAACTAAGGACCTTAAAGGTAAATTTGAGCCCAACTGGCTTGGACCATACATTATCACTCGCTAAATTTGAATCGGAGCATACAAATTATCTACCTTAGATGGTAAAGAACTTAAAGAACCCATGAACATTTTGCATCTTAAACGTTACTATGTATAAATTTGGTCATTTCATCCTTGTATATATTTGTTTAAAATATTTCAAAATCACTATCTTGTATTTCTTTCAATTTATAAATTCAAAAACACCAAAAACATTCATAATCATCAAAATCTTCAAAACTATTTGTTGTATTTATTTATGGCACTTGTTAATTCTTTCAAAAAAAAATAATAATAATAATAAAAATAAAAAAACAGCAATATTCTTGACTCTTTCAAAACCAAAACAACATAAAGAAGAAAGAGAGAGTCAACATTCTCAAAACTTCTCAAAAAGTATTTATATATATATTTTCTTACAAATGTTGCAGTTATATGTTTCAAATTATTTTGGATAAATTAGCATTTATTTGGAATCCCTCACTTTCACAAACACAAAAATAAATATCTTGATTTTATCTGGCATGATTACTAATCTCTCTTATATCAAAGTCCACAAAATTCAATTAAATAAAGTTTGAGCACAGAGAATTGATCTTGTTATTTACTTAAACCAAGCACATCTTTTCACAATAAAATGATTATATTTGTAATTTCCATGCTTTGCTACATAGTAGAAGTGGTTTCTTGAGCGAAAAGTTTCCCCTGCTATCCTATCATGCACATGGTCTAGAATCTTTGAGAATTGGCAAAAGGACAAGCTCACCCCTACCCGGAATAAAAATCCCTTGCTCTACAGCTAATCCGAGCAAGTATCCCTAGCATAAAAAAGAAAAAGCAAAGTTCAAGAAAAAGAGAAAAAAAAAAAAGTTATTTTATATCATTACAACATTATCAAGCAAAAAATACAAAAGAAAGCAAAAGAAAGAAAGAAAGCAAAAGCAAAAGCAATAAAATCCCTTTCCCTACCCTTTGAAAAGAAAAGAAGGGTTGATGAGCTTGAATCCCTGGAATTCTCAATTATTCGAAAACTCGTGAGGTAAGCCCCATAACAGGTGGTTTGTGCCCAACCCGCTTGGCCTTGGGTAACTCCTAGCGTGGCGATATGTCCGTCACATTAGCGACCTTCTTTTGTACAGACCTATGTCTCGCTTATGGATTAGCTAGCTCTTGATAATCTGACTTACATAGTAGTCTAGTATGGTTATATGCATCTACATCATGGTTAATGAACACTTATTTGGTTCATTCAAATCACTTGTATCATATTATCTTGCTCAAAACCGGTAAATGAACATAGCAATTGCACACACATTTGTATTTGAGAGATTTTGTGTATCATTATGATAAATCAAGATTGGAAATGAATTCACATATGCACATGGGATTCCTTATAAATCTAACTTTTGTCTTTAAGATACTTTGAAATATTTTTTTGCAAATTGTTTGGAATAAATTCATTTTCTTCTTTAAAGTACAGTTGTTTAGTATAAAGACAACTACATGCATAATAGAAAAATCAAAATTTCTTTCAAAACCATACAATCAAAACACAAAAAAAAAAATAAATATATATATATATATATATATATATATATTGTCGACTTTCGCGACGATGGTATAGTTCCAAAACCAAAATTGGAATTTTATGCCTAGCGCAAGTCCTCATCTTCATATTTTCTGTTTATTAAAAATCAACCATGCAATAAAACTATCTCTTTTTGGATTTCGCGATGATGGTATAAGTCTATACCTACATATTCTATGCCTAGCGCAAACCATTGTACCAATTTTTATTCCCCATTTATTTAAAAATCATGAAAACCATATGACTTAAATCATTATGTTACACAATTATGCTTTACAAACAAGCATGCACATTATCACTATTTCATGTCATTATGTCAACCTTCAATTTTGCAATGATGGTATAATTCCTAGGGAATTATCCAAAAAATTTATCACACTTAGGAATTTATGCCTAGCAAAAATCATTTTAACATTATTTCATGCATACTATTTTTATGAAAATCTGAAAACAAACCATCATCATCATCATTTGCACCATTGCACCAAAGTCTTAAGACAGTCTCTTAAGCACTCTTTTACTTTTTAACAATATTTCTATACTGGGATTAGCTTGACGACCGAGTGAGTGACGACTCCATGAAATGGTCTATAATAGCGACAATGTCCTTTGAAATTATTGTTAGAAGTCTCTTTTTATCTTTTATCACATCACATCACAAACAACCAATTTGTTACATCAGATTATTTCATTTAAAATCTTACAGCATGACATTCAAACCATAATATTTCCAACGACATAATTACATGAATCATCAAATCAATCAATCAAAACATTTAAAAGCATCATAAAAATACATAAGACACAAGTCATATGATCAAAAAATATCTCATCTCATATATATATCAACAATATATACATCATCTCAAAACTAGATTGGTATGCCACAATCTGTACCTCGGCATACTCAATCCTCTATCAAAAATAATAAAAACTATGTCTCAATCTGTACAATGTCATGCAGTAGTCTAGCCTCGAGAACCCCTCGAGCTCTCAGCCTCATCTCCTCCCCCGCCCTGAGGTGGACGAGGTGGCCCCATCGCAGTATGAGTGGTACTGCGAGTCCTAGTCGTCGATCGGGACGAAGTCCTCGACGACCCAATCCTGATCGGATCTGCGATGTTAGCCGATAGTGGTAATCTCTCCTCCTCTGGCACCATCTGATAGTATAATGTCTGGTAGAAAGTGATTTGGGCAATAGCCCGTGCCAGCTCCCGAGTGCTCGCCCCTCCGCCCCATGCTCTAAGGCGTGCAATCTCATCTCTGAGCTGTGTCACCTCAGCTCGATGTCGTGCAGCCTCCTCCTGTAGGGTCTGCACCTGTGCTTGGAGACGGACTGTCTCCGCTCGGAGAGTCACTGTCTCGCTACTCTCCCTAGTGTCAACACCCTTGCCCTTATCGGGCGATGGTGGCCTCTCTCTCTGTGGAGAAGGGGGTCTCTCCTCCCTCCTCTCCCGCTGCCATGGCCTCTCCCGCGCCTGTGCTCTCCTCAGCTCTCTCCCTCCATGACCTTAGGCCGCCTCCATAGCCGCCCGGCGTCGCCTCCCCATCCGACGCACAACCACGTGAATCAGACCCTGAGCCCTCGTCATCCGAGCAGGGCGGATGCTTGCATACCAGGCATCATAGCCATCGGCTACCCCTACGTCGTCCCCATCCACCAGCTAAATGGGGGCATCATCCGTGTCCTGACTCCAGAATCGCTGCATATCTAGAGCCCGCTAACCGTAGTGTTATCCCGGACTAGTCGAGAAAACTCGTAATCCCTGAGAGATGGGATCCCCTGCTGTAGACCGAACTATCACAAAACTCGATCGTAGCGATGGAGCTCCACCTCTCCCCTCTCCATCCTCAGCCAACAGACTCGCCTGATGCGAGCCAGCTCCTGTCCATCCTCGGCCCACCCTGGGTGATCCCTCCAAGGCCTCCAGGTGATCTGGTCCGGGACAAGGTCATCCAACAGTCTCCGGGACATCGATAGATCAATCCATCGCTGTGCCCCTCTCCGAAGCCACCAGTAGAAAACTCGGGGCCTCTCCCCATCAATCCCTATCAAAGGAAGCCCTACCGGCCTCTGCACTGCAATGTGCTCCCAGCACCAAACCTGTAGAAGCGATGTCATAACCAGACATCGGCCGCCCTTGTACACGACCCCATGCAGGATCCTGTACAATCGGCATAGAACAAAACTTCCCCAAGAGAACTTGTAACCATGGTCCCGCATGTCGTAGATCACATCTGCTAGCACCCATGGTACCCTGCACCCGCTCTGGTGGCACAACAAAAGTCCACCCACCACTCCAGCCAAAACCTGTGTGAGTCTCGATGCCCCAGGCATCTGACATAGCACTCGATGTTCACTCCGCCCTTCTCCAGGGCGAAGCTCGGGTCACCACACAACCGCATCATAGCATGGCCCCCGATTGGCCGTAAGAGTGATCAACCGTCCTTGTATGGGGATCCTCGGAATCCTCCATACATCCTCCAATGTGGGAGTCATCTCCCCTGTCGGTAACCAAAAACAGGAAGAACCCGGATACCACCTCTCTTCCAGGGCCGTCAGTAGCCCCATGTCTGTAGAAACTTGTGGCATCTCTGCCACATGCTGTAAGCTCGACTCGAGCCAACCGATCCCGCTCCGCTCGTGATAGAGCGGCCAAGTCATCTCTCAACCCCCCGTATTTCCATTCTCTGCTCTTTAGTAAACCTCTCTGCAACATAAACAACAACACAATAAAAATCATTAATAACAAACTCAAGTGATTAATAATGCAAGTTAAAATCAGTTCAATTTTACACAAATGATGATATCGTCCACTATTGGACGATATCGTCCCAAATTTGAGCAAAATCGTCTCCGATTTCGCAAGCCGAAATCGTCCCTAATTTGACGAAATCGTCCCCCTTTCGCCGATTTCGCCCTTAGACGAAATCGGCGAACTTGAGACGATTTCATCGAAATCGAGACGATTTCGTCCCGACGACGTCGACGGCCCAAAAACGGCCGCGATGCTCAAAAATTAATCAAAATTCACCTAAAAAGCATGTAAATTCAACTTAAAGCATTCTAAGCTAAGTTTAGACTCTTACCCGTAGCCCGCGCCGGACCTCTGTCGATCTGTGCGCTGTCTCCACCATTTTTGCTTGCAGAGCTCTAAAAACCAGAAAAATGAACAATAAAAATGAATTAGGGTTTTACCCTATTTTTCTTAATTTTATTCAAAACACAATTAAAAACATTTTAAAATTTTTGCTTTTCCGCGTTTTTACCTCAAACGTTCGATTTGGGTAAAAACACGGAGGGGGCACCATAGTAAGCTGTCGTACGATTCGACCAAGAATCGTCGCCTAAAAATGGGAATAATTTTTGCTTTCTCGTAAATCGAGAAGAACTCATCTTTAACGCATTTTCTTCAAAAATTCGCTAAAGAGGGGGCAAAATGTAGCACCCTAAAATTGGCACATAGAAACCTTAATAATTACATTTACTCTAGTAAATAATTCAAATTCAAATTTTAACCTCCAAAACCGCTCCCAAACCGTCGCTTAATCCGTTTCCTCCTTTCCCGTGCCATTTTTAGAGTTTGTTTTGACCGTTTGACGATATCGTCGCCGATCAGACGATATCGCCCCAGATCTGACGATTTCGTCTGGGCTAGGACGTCTAGACGATCTTGTCCCAAAACTAATTTTTCACAATTAGTCTCTGTTCCAACGACGTCTCTAATCCGGAGGAAGCGTGTCTGCGCCGTTAGAGACCCTCCCCATTGGAGATCTCCCAAATAGGGATGATCTCCAACCTCCTAACCTCCCTCCTAAGCCTATTTAATCCTAAGCCCTCCCCTTAGCATCCCCCTGGCTGATAATTCCTGTAACTTGACTTCACACGCATTAAGACATCCTAAATTGCTATTTGCATTAGTTCTATCCAAATTTTGTTGCAGGTACCTTAGTATTTTTCAGCCGAAGCAAGCTTACATCGTCGCAGACGATCCTGTTCAGATCGGAGGCGATCCTGTCGAATCAGAGACGATTTCGTACCAATGCGAGACGATTTCGACTGCAATCAACATTGGGGGCAATCAATGCCCAGAGTTTGCATTTTCCTCCTTTCAATCTGCTATTTTATTCTGTAATTAGCTAGTTTATTTATTATTTTATGCTATCTTGCATCTTGGAGTTCACCCATCTAGATCAAATGCATAATTAAGTCATAATTGTCATTAAATCAGTATAATGCATTCATGTTTCTGTTTATAATTCTTAGTTTGATATTGTTATTGTCATTTTACACTATTTCCCTATGTTAGCATTGTTGTATTTTCTGTGTTTTGCACCTATTTCTCTGTTTGTAGGTCTCTAATGAATTCGTCTGACGAATTCATCAGATCTCAGATGATCTTGTCTGATAGTAGATGATCCTGTCAAATCAGAGGCGATCCTGACTACTTCAAAAATTAGAATCTTCATCAGACATCCGGATCAGGTATTGATCTTTAATCCATATTATTCTCTCTATTTTCTGTCTAATTTTGTTCTTCTGTATTCATTTAATCTGCATCTTCATATAGAGTAATTTAGATTCATTTGGCCAAACCTAGGACTTGAATGTTTAAGGATAAAATTGAACACATAAAACACATTCCCAACCTAGGCATGGAAACTGCCATTAAATGTTTCCTGGTGAACCCACCATCCATCGAAAAATCACCATAATACACCTCCCTCGAGAGGCGGGACCTTCGCAAGGCCTCTCAGTCCGAGGTATCATGCCATCCTTTTCACATCCCCCTTTCGGGCACGGATCCTATAGCCTGAAGGTAAGGGTGTGAAAAACTTGGAGCGATACAAATAAATATTATAATATTAGTTACTTTGGGCCTAGGTAGTTTTCATTTTCAACCTTAGACCTTATCTTACCACCTTTAATATTATAATAATAAATATTATAATATTATTTCCTTTGGGCCTAGGGATATTCTTCCTTCAATGTATTTAACCAACCTTTTGACCAATCATATGATGCTTTTAAATCAAACCTCTTCGACTTAAAATTATATTTTACCTCCTTTTTCTAAAACTTGGTCTATAATTGAATAAATGACAACACAATATAAAATTTCCCTTCCCCCTTTGTCATTGATGGCAACCATTTTCCCATGGAAACCCTTTTACCTTAACCATTCCTTTTTTATTTTTCCAAATATGCTCTTATAAATGCTTAAGATGATATAACTCAAATTGATGAGCACCATAAATGCTCATATTTTGTACATATTTCTTTGATCAATATGTGGTTGTATAATAAGGATTGCGTACTTTTATGAATGATTATATAGATATTTGATATAATTATGCGTGTTATCTAATTTGTGTGCTTTTAGTATGTTTTGTGGAATTGCAGTTGATTTAGTTAGATTTGGAATGGTCGAGGTCTTTTGATGGACTTGGCACTTTATTTCATCGGGGGTCAATGTAGAGAACATAGGCGCCTCCCTGCAACCGGAAGGCACCAAGGGAACAAGCGCCTCCCTGCAATCGAAAGGCGCCAAACCGAATACGAGTGCCTCCCTGTAGTCGAAAGGCGCCAACTGAATACGAGCGCCTCCCTGTAGTCGAAAGGCGCCAACTGAATACGAGCGCCTCCCTGCAGTCGAAAGGTGCCAACTGAATGCAAGTGCCTCCCTGCAACCGAAAGGCACCAACCAAATACAAGCGCCTCCCTACAATCGAAAGGCGCCAACAGAAGGCAAGCGCCTCCCCACACCGAAAGGTGCTAATAGAAGGCAAGCGCCTCCCCACAGCCGAAAGGCGCTAATAGAAGGCAAGCGCCTCCCTACAACCATAAGGCACCATGATAACAAGGTACCTTCCTCATAAGGAAGGCGCCACTGATTCTTTGCCCGTTGACCAGATTTGAACGACGTGGACGGTAGCGATTGGTGCAGTTCCAGCTCTGCATCATGCAGAGCTAAATTGGAGATAGCACCAATGTATCAAAATGTCTTACTGATGCCAGGCAAAGCATGAACCAAAATGAACATGCCGCCATCAGAACAGAATGCCAGACGTCGATTGCATTCGCCAGACTGTTCTAATTTAGTCTGGGAAGAATCGACTGTTGTAACCACTTCTATAATAGAAGTTCTACGGGTGTGTTATATAAACACACGTAGATCATTCTAAAGAGATATATAGAAATAATTAATAAAGATCCATTTAGAATTACAGAAGATAGATTGTAATACGTTGATAAATATATTCCAGTTCCAGAAGTTCTAAAGCGCGTGTTCGATCGGGAAGAAGCTGCTGGAGCCTGGGCCCACTCCAAGCCAGTATTTCTTCCCCATTTCCTTTTTGTTTATTTATTTTAATTAGTTTATTGCTTTCATAGGAATGTTCATTAGTTTGCTAGTTCCAGTATTTGTAGTAGGTTTATTTTCAGGAATGTGTACATGATTTATTTCTGTAGATTTAATTATGTTCTTCTTACGTAATTTATTGAGGAGTGCGGGAATGATTGACAACCATTTCAAGAACACCCCCAAATGTAGGATTAGCAGATTCACCTCCAGTGGTATTGTAGTAACCTAATTCCGACTCTTCGCAAGTTTACGAAGCTCCCTGGGTTGATAATTAAATGCACGGGCATGTGACAAAAATAGGAAACCATTCACCTTGTTTGGCCCGCAACATTTTGGCACCATTGTCGGGGAAGCATCTTAATTAGATTACTTACAATACCCTGAAACCTTCCATCTGACCTTGTATGAGTTCTTCGAGAAGAAGAGGACCTGACGGTCGCTTTATAAGAACTAATCCATCAGACCTCGAGTCAACCGAGCATTTTGGATTTGAGTTAGACTCGCCCGACCTACCAACAATCCATTGGAGTGAGGAACCGCACTTTGTGCAAAGTGCCACCTCATCCCATCAACAAGGGGATGAACGAATCATCATAAATCCCCTGTTTAATAGGACTCCTCTAGAGGAAGCCCTATTGTGGAAGGCTATGGAGGATCAGACGATCTCGCCAGACAACCTTAGAGCATTGACTCAAAAAGTTTTAAATGATCGAAAGGCCATAAACGCTGCATTAGAAACCACATTTCCTAAAAAATGGTAGATAACGATGAAGTCTCATCTGGCTTTAGTTTCCCAATAGAGGAGGGAGTAGGAGATACCAAAATGAAAAACATATCCCCCGCTCACCTTCTGTCCTTCAGAGGACACCCGACCGAGGACCCCGACCTATTTTTATTCAAGTTTGATGTTTTGTGTAGGTCTGTGGATTACAAATCAAACACGCAGAAGTTGAAATTATTTCCTTCTACATTAGATGATGCAGCTCTGCGATGGTTCATCGGTCTGGGAGACAAACACATCACCACCTGGGACCAGATGAAGAAGCTCTTTCTAGAGCAATATCAAGATTTTGGGAGAGCAAGAGACTCCAGGGAGGAGGTCCTGAGCATGACACAAAGAGAAGATGAGTCTCTCGAGGAGTATTGGGAGAGATTCAGCTTTAATCTTCAATGGTCCCCTCACTCGAGGCTATCTGATAAGTCCCTCAAAAGCATCTTCTTGAGGGGACTTACCAATGAGTCACTGGAGGCTCTCAACATGATCTTCGGAGGTGATGTCTATCAGCATGCTATGGACGACATCCAGAAATTATGCCGGAACTACTCGAGAAGGCGAGGCAAAATCACCGCCAGGACCATGAAGGCGACTGCTTCAGTCACCAAAATAGAAATAGGCAACATGTCTGGAGGATTTGAAGAGCGAAATGCTCTCATCTCTAGCACTGCAGATGGATACGCTGTTGTTAGAAAAGAAGAAACAAGAAAATGACGCAACATTAGCCTATTTCTGCCCAAAATGTAGAGGAAGGCACGCAAAGAATGCATGCCCAAAAAACAAGGTCAGAGTATGCGTAGTTTGCAGGCTGAATCATAAAACTCGATTGTGCCCACAACTGCCCAATAACCATGAAGCGGCTGAGAGCACGGAGGCCTACTTCATAGGCAATAGGAAGAGTTGGCCACAGCCCCCCATGGGGAATATACCAACCGGAATGCCATCATATGGGGGAGGGTCATACATGCACCAAGGACCCCCTCAACCACCTAATATGGGGTGGTGGGGACCATCACCCTGGACTAACGCACCCCCAACAGCATTTCCGAATCAGCAGCCATGGATGCCATATCCATATACCGGGCAGCAGTGGAGAGGCCACAATGCATGGAATCAGACTCCATAGAGTGCAGCACCCGCTCACATCCAACAGAACTTACCAGCATTGCCAGCAAGTGAGACCTACGTAGCTACCAGCACAACCGACAACAAACCCGAACAATAGAGTAAATCAGCCGGCATACAACGTAGAAGGTGAGATGTATCATATGTACAATATTCAGCTTAGATCAGGTAGGCAGCTAGGAGTAGAGACACCGCCTCTGGTAGAAGAGGAGGAAGAAATAGTAGAGACACCTCCACTGGTAGAAGAGGAGGAAGAAATAGAGGAGACACCTCTGGTAGAAGAGGGAAAAGCACTTGAGAGAGCGGAGGCTCCATTTCCTAGCCGGCTGTAGGAACAAAGAAAAACAACACAGCCAAAATTTGACATCTTGTCGAGCTTGAAGAATCTCACGATGACAATCCCATTATTTCAAGCAATTCGAGATGTCCCCATTTACACCAAGGCAATTAGAGAAATGTGTCTAAGGAGACCGGGATGAAAAGCTACCCGGACTATCAACGTCATGGGTAAACTGGCAGATCTAATGATGGGTAGAACACGTCATCCGAAGTATGCAGATCCAGGCAGCCCAATGGTGACCATAAAAATTGGAGGACATTCCCTGTCCAACACATTGGTTGACCTCTGGGGCAGCCATCAACGTGATGCCTCAAGAGACCATGCAGAGGCTGCAGCTCACGAACCTGAAGCCAACCACGACAGTGCTACAGTTAGCCGATCGATCAACCGTGTCATCGAAAGGGATGCTGGAAGATGTGATCGTAATAGTCAGTGCATGGGAATATCCAACCAATTTTTTAGTTTTGCAAACCAAGACCAGGCTGGGCGGTTACCCACTCATTTTGGGGAGGCCATGGCTGGCAACAACTGATGCTTACATCAGCTACCGGGATGGGCTAATGACCATCTCCAATGGGCAAAATATCAAAAGGCTGACCATTTCACCGCCAACTCAGTCTATGGACTCGACAGAAGAACCCAGGATCACCGAGCATGGAACTACGGAGTTGTCCATAATCCAACCGATGATGACCTTGGAGGAGGTGGCAGAAGAGGACGAGGATGGTGCTATCATGGAGTTTCTCCATGGAGAATCATCCACCCCCACACCTGGATCACCGTTGACTGGCGCCCAAGATCAACACATCCGACAAATACACGTTGGGCCAGGGAGGATATTAAACGTCAACAACAGGTTGACGCCCACACAACTAGAAAAATTGGAAGAGCTTCTGGTAAAACACCAGCAAGCATTTGCATGGGACTACGCAGATATGCATGGCATCAGCCCAAAAATATGTACCCATCGGATTTATTTAGATGACCAGGCAACTCCTAGTCGACAGCCATAGAGAAGGATGAACCCAACAATGAAAGACATTGTCAGAGAAGAACTGCACAAACTTCTGGCTGCCGAATTCATATATCCAATTTTTGATAGTGAATGGGTATCACCATTAGTGGTGGTCCCCAAAAAGAATGGGAAATGGTGGATCTACGTGGACTACCGGGCGTTGAACAAGGCGACTAAGAAAGACCACTTCCCACTCCCGTTCATCGATCAGGTCTTGGACACACTCTCAGGAAGAAAATACTTCTCCTTTCTGGATGGTTTCAGTGGTTACAACCAGATCCAGATAGGGGAAGAAGATCAAGATAAAACAACGTTCACCTGTCCATGGGGAACGTTTGCCTATAAGGTATTGCCTTTTGGACTGTGCAACGCACCGGCCACCTTTCAAAGGGTGGTGCTTAGCATATTCTCTGATATGATAGGAGACGGGGTGGAAGTATACATGGACGACTTCACCGCCTATGGAGAAACCTTCGAGGAGGCAATGACAAATCTGGAAAGAGTGCTCGATAGGAGCAAGGAAAATCATTTGTCCCTAAGTAATGAAAAATGTTTTATGATGATGCAGGAAGGCATCGTGTTGGGACACCACCTCTCTGCGGAAGGAATAAAAGTAGACAAGAGGAAGATCGAGGTCATCAGAGACCTACCTAGCCCTAGAACGTAGAAGGAGGTAAGAAGTTTCCTTGGATCAGCCGGGTACTATCGATGATTTATCATCGAATTTAGTAAGATTGCCAAACCACTACACACCCTACTTTCTAAGGACGTAGAGTTCAATTGGATGGGAGATTGCGAAGAAGCGTTCCAATTGCTGAAAGAAAAATTGATATCTCGCACCGGTCTTGAGAGGACCGAATTGGGCCATACCATTCCATATTTATTGTGATGCATCTAACGGTGCGATCGGAGCAGTCCTCGGGCAGAAATATGATGAAGAATTTTATGCCATCTATTATGTCAGTAAAAACTTGGCGGGAGCAGAGCTCAACTATACAAATGATAGAAAAAGAATTCCTCATAGTTGTCCATGCAATAAACAAATTCCGCCACTATATAACGGGATACAAGGTCTTCATCCATACGGACCATGCGGCTATCAGGTATCTGATGAGCAAGCCGGCCATTGGTGGCAGAATTATCAGATGGTTATTGCTATTGCAGGAATTCGACATCACTATAGTCGATAAACCAGGCAAGGACAATGTCATGGCAGATTTTCTATCCAGATTGATACCAGCAGATCATCAAGCAGTGGAAGATCAGTTTCTGGATGAACATCTATTCGCTATTAGTGAACAAACTCCGTGGTATGCAGACATAGCCAATTACTTGGCCACCGGAAGGACCTCACCTGCTCTCTCCTACCGAGAAAAGCAGGCGGTCATAGAGAAGAGCGCATCATTCCTTTGGATGGATGGTCTCCTATTTAAAATAGGACGGGACCAAATTATAAGAAGATGCGTAGCAGAACAAGGAGTTTTCAGAAGTGCTCAAGGCATGTCACGATGAGCCATGCGGAGGACACTTTGCAGGGAAACGAACTGCCTACAAAATCCTGCAGGCTGGGTATTTTTGGCCCACTCTGTTCAAGGACGCGGCAGCGTATACCAGCAAGTGTGACGAGTGCCAGAGGATGGGTAGACCAACCCACCGAGATGAAATGCCCTTGCAGCCCTAGGTACACCTGGAACCTTTCGATAAATGGGGCATGGACTTCGTGGGACCATTTAATCCACCTTCGATGGGAAGGAGGTTTATTCTGGTCTGCACGGATTACGTCACCAAATGGGTGGAAGTGCAGGCATTAAGGGACTCAAAGGAAAGAACGGTCATCGATTTCTTATTTGCCCATATTTTCACATGATTTGGGGTTCCTCGGGAGATAACAATAGACCAAGGGCCCCAATTCACCTCCAAATTGATTGAGGAGCTGATGGAGCAATTATAGAGTTCGGCACAATAAAACCACGCCCTACCATCCGCAGGCGAACGGGCAAGTAGAAGTGACAAACAGGGAGATAGAAAACATCCTGACCAAAACCGTGCAGCAACACAAGAAATATTGGGCCACACGGTTGCCGGAGGCAGTTTGGGCATACAACACCACGTGGAAATCCACCACAGGATGCACACCTTTCCAACCGGTCTATGGAAAAAATGCGATGATGCCCATCGAGTTCGAAATCAAAACTCTGAGGACGGCTTCAGAATTAAATTTGAGCTTGGACGAAGCTCAAAAATAGAGGATTCGCCAGCTAGATCAGCTGGACGAAATCCGACTGGATGCTTTGCAGAGGACAGAGATTATACAGAAGCAGAGAAAGAAGTGGCATGATAACCACATCAAGTGAAGAAGTTCCAGGTAGGGGAATGGGTACTGTTGTACGATTCCCGGTTCCAGGAAAGGAAGGGCAAACTTATGCAGAGGTGGATGGGGCCGTATGAGGTGGCAGAGCTCATTAGGAATGGGGCGGTGCACGTTAAGACAATTGACGACAGCAACACCATGTTCACAGTCAATGGCCACCGACTACGCCCCTATAATACGTCCGAAACGTTACAGGTGGAATCCAGAGTAGGCATGGGGGAGACCCCATCTTGCTAGATCTGGACCGAACTCTCACAGGTGAAATGGTGGGCACGAAAGTGCTCACCCAAATTTTTTTAGTTAATATAGTTTTTTTTTAATGTGTGTTTTTTTGCAGGGACGACGCCCGCATGCAAGCTCAGGCATCCTAATCCAGGGCCTAACAGGCACGGAACGCGTCTAACTGCCTTTATTTTCCTTTCTTTTTTGGTTGCTTTTTGCAGGTGGAGGACCTGACAAGCACGAGGGATAGGTATCTGGGAAACCAGGCCTGATTCGGCTCAGCATTTCGACACCGGCTCGTAGGTAGAATCTGGCAGCGTGAAAAAACTAGGAAGGCTTGATCACCCTTTTTCCAGTCAAATCGCCATCTGAAGAAGGTGCCAGTCAAGAAGGCTTTCATCGAAGAAGGCCAAGTCCAAGAAGGTGCCTTACTACATCCGGAAAAGGCGCCAAGTCCAGAAGAAGGCGCCTTACTCCCAAGGCCCAAGAAGGCTTGGAGGCAAGTCCAGAAGAAGGCGCCTTACTACACCCGAAAGGCGCCCATCCAGAAGGCACCTTACTACATCCGGAAGGTGCCAAAGAAGCATCATCAAAAAAAATAAAAAATATATATATATAGGCGCCTTCCGTGGAGGAAGGCACCAAGTAAAAAAAAAACAACCGAATACGCCTTCCAACATCAGGAAGGCGCATTCATTCCATCGAATACGCCTTCCAACATCAGGAAGGCACATTCATCAAGACGAACGCCTTCCAACATCGGGAAGGCACGAACTAGAAGGAGGCGCCCCCACATTGGGAAGACGCATGCAGGCAAAAGCGCCTCCCACCAATCAGAGGCACCTCGTAGCACCGAAAGGCGCATTCGTTCGAAGAAGAGCACCGACAACGTTGGAAAGGCGCTACAAGGGCACCATCCACATGGGGAAGGTACCAAAGAATGCCTCCCCGTACAACATTTACATCTATCGGATGCCTCGAGCGGAATGAAGCATCACACGAATAAGCGACATCAAATGACCATACCCCTCCCTCATGTCACAAGTCAACAAATCAACGGCTACCATGACAACTGGAATGCCGAATCAGGTACGTGCATACTAAATCAAATCTTTTATATAATTATTTATAAATACGCAGTACCAAAAAATACAGCCGTCATAGAGATCGTACCCCCCATAGCCGAAATCACGTGCCAATGATAGGGCACCTTCCATAACTGCTAGGGTTAGGCATCTTTTCTATAAGAAGGCACCTTCCTGAAGAAGGAAGGACAAAAAAAATATAGCAGCAGAAGGCGCCATGGGAGGAAGGTCCAAGAACCACGCGATCAAGAAGAATGAACCCAATGATACTGATGGGATCAGAGGGGCAGTGAAGACCCAATTCGAAGCCGAGGGGTGGCTCGAATACTGCACCCTGGTCAATCAGGCCAGGACGTGGAGGCAGCTAGAGAATTCGCCACCTCTTTGAGGGGCGATGCGGCCCAAGTACGAGGGATGGAAATTCTAGTCACCCCTGAGTTCATCTCATAGGCGACTGGATTGCCTCTCATGGGGGAATGTACATACAAGGGCGGAGTGTTAAAACTATACACCGAAATACTGCTGTCAGGAGGAAATGTGCAGATAGACAGGGAGGGGTTACTCAAAAATAGTCTCCCCATGAATATGCGAAAGATGTTCGAGCAGATTGCTCGATTCTTCACATGCACAGGGAAGTATACCCATCTGCACCTTAATCATGTGCACTTCCTCAATCACCTAGTGCATGGGAGGAAATTAAATATACCTTTCTACCTGGCAAGTGCTCTGAAAGATGAAGCGGCTCGGTACCAGAAAGGGGCACCGTCCGCCTTAGCCCACCATGGGCTGATATCGGCATTGGTCCGCCACGCAGAAGCACAAGGACAGAACCACGACGCAGAGGGAGATGGCGGCCAAATAGAGCAACACAATGCGGTTGCCGAATTAGGGCAAGACGAAGCATCCCCTGCAGAGGAGATAACAAACATCGGGCAATTGGCATTGCCCTATTTTCTAGGAGGAGCAGAGCAGTCACCGATGCCCGAAGACATAGAGGATAGAGGGCATTCCCTAGTGCCCGAGTATGAGGAGGAAGGAGCGCCACTCGCTGGTGGTGAGGATGAACCAATCCCTAGGAGGAAATGTCTGTGGTGATTCCTCTCGATAGAGGAAGGACAGAGTGACCCAGAGATAGACGTTGCCACCCAAACCCTTCGAGAATTAATGAACCGGAGCCCATAGAATGAAGGAACTTCCGGGAGTAACGACCAGATCGATGCGGCCTTGGAGGAGGCGCTCGAATGGCAAACCGATTGCTGGATGGCACAACAGATTCTGGAAGATTGCCAGAACCAACATAAAAGGGAATTGGAGGAAAGGGATAGATGAATCGCTCAGCTCGAGCAGCTGGTCCGATAGTTGCAGGAGGAAAATCAAATACTTCAGGATAGAGGAACAACAAGATAGGAGGCATCCACTCAGACTGATTGGGCAGAAGAAGTGCCGATGAACTCTCCCACATCCGTCGAATGAGTATTCTCTTCGGGGGAGATTCGATCGGACGCCCGACAAAGCAGCCCGGAGGCAGGGGAGGATTCCTCTATTTTTAGGGGTGAAAAGGAAAGAAGTCCTACGATGCCCCCTGTCATTGTCCTGAGTGACACAGAGTAGGACGAAGGTCTCCAACAACAGATAAGACCAGAGGATAAGGAGGACCTCCCTAGGCCTGAAGAAGGAGAAGAGCCTGAGGGGTCGACACTAGGTAGATAGGAGAATGAAGGATCACCCCCAGAGATAGCAGCACAGCCGATCCTTCGGAGTAAAGAGAAGTCCCCAAAGGAGAAAGAAGAGACCCCTGTCCGAGCTACCACATTTTCTATAGAGGCCAAGGCAAAGAGGCCTAGGACGGCTCGATAGAAGGTGAAAGTGACCTTCACCGAGTCAGAGGAGGATGAATGGGACATGCAACTATTCGTCGAAAGGCAAAAATATTTTGAGCAGCAGCGCAATAAAATGAAAGTAGCCAAGGAGGCCAGGAAGGCATCCTCGAGGGTAAAAGGAGATTCTAGCATCTGCGTCAATCCGGTAGAAGACAACCAGTTTTGGGACATCTATGGTTCATCCCGAGGGTGGCCTTCCATGATGAGGAGGTACTTGGAATGGTGGGGAGTATATGGCCCACAATTGGAGGCCACTGCAATTGCAAAGGAGAATGCAGGGCTTACCCCTAAAGCGGCCGGATTATACAAGGCCCAAGTAGTGCCTTCCAGAGGGGATAACTCGGATATCCCTCTGCAAGTGGTCAGACCTCCAGACGCCGACCTCTGCAAGCTGTCGAAGCTGCATTTCAATCGACAGGAACAACGCTGGCTAGACCACCACCAGTAGCGGCCAGAACAAGAAGGGGACAATTGATACCGTAGTTTCCCATAGGCAAAGGCGAACCACACCTTCAAATGCCGACATGAAAAGATAGACTCGGGCCGTAGGGGCAGCCGAATCCTCCAAGAGATGGCGACGATGAAAATTCAGAGGGCTACCTGTAGTTTGGATGCCACGAGGGCGTGGCATATGTTAGGCGTGGGGGGATGATGAGCACCATAAATGCTCATATTTTGTACATATTTCTTTGATCAATATGCGGTCGTATAATAAGGATTGCATACTTTTATGAATGATTATATAGATATTTGATATAATTATGCGTGTTATCTAATTTGTGTGCTTTTAGTATGTTTTGTGGAATTGCAGTTGATTTAGTTAGATTTGGAATGGTCGAGGTCTTTTGATGGACCTGGCACTTTATTTCATCGGGGGTCAATGTAGAGAACATAGGCGCCTCCTTGCAACCGAAAGGCACCAAGGGAACAAGCGCCTCCCTACAATCGAAAGGTGCCAAACCAAAGACGAGCGCCTCCCTGCAGTCGAAAGGTGCCAACTGAATACGAGTGCCTCCTTGCAGTCGAAAGGCGCCAACTGAATACGAGCGCCTCCCTGCAGTCGAAAGGCGCCAATCGAATGTGAGCGCCTCCCTACAATTGAAGGTGCCAACCAAAGACAAGCGCCTCCCTACAATCGAAAGGCACCAATAGAAGGCAAGCGCCTCCCCATAGCCGAAAGGCGCTAATAGAAGGCAAGCGCCTCCCCATAGCGAAAGGCGCTAATAGAAGGCAAGCGCCTCCCTACAACCATAAGGCACCATGATAACAAGGTACCTTCCTCATAAGGAAGGCGCCACTGATTCTTTGCCCGTTGACCAGATTTGAACGACGTGGACGGCAGCGGCTGGTGCAGTTCCAGCTCTGCATCATGCAGAGCTAAATTGGAGATAGCACCAATGTATCAAAATGTCTTACTGATGCCAGGCAAAGCACGAACCGAAACGAACACGCCGCCATCAGAACAGAATGCCAGACGTCGATTGCATTCGCCAGACTGTTCTAATTTAGTCTGGGAAGAATCGATCGTTGTAACCACTTCTGTAATAGAAGTTCTACGGGTGTGTTATATAAACACACGCAGATCGTTCTGAGAAATATATAGAAATAATTAATAAAGATCCATTTAGAATTACAGAAGATAGATTGTAATACGTTGATAAATATATTACAGTTCCAGAAGTTCTAAAGCGCGTGTTCGATCGGGAAGAAGCTGCTGGAGCCTGGGCCCACTCCAAGCCAGTATTTCTTCCCCATTTCCTTTTTGTTTATTTATTTTAATTAGTTTATTGCTTTCATAGGAACGTTCATTAGTTTGCTAGTTCCAGTATTTGCAGTAGGTTTATTTTCAGGAATGTGTACATGATTTATTTCTGTAGATTTAATTATGTTCTTCTTACGTAATTTATTGAGGAGTGCGGGAATGATTGACAACCATTTCAAGAACACCCCCCAAATGTAGGATTAGCAGATTCACCTCCAGTGGTATTGTAGTAACCTAATTCCGAATCTTTGCAAGTTTACGAAGCTCCCTGGGTTGATAATTAAATGCACGGGCATGTGACAAAAATAGGAAACCATTCACCTTGTTTGGCCCGCAACACAAATCTCTCCCCCTTTATCATAAATGGAAAAGGGAAACCTTTGGGGCTAAATATAAGACTCTTAGCTTAGCCCTTTATCCACATCCTCTCCTTGAGGTGGTAAATTTTTGGATGTAAGTATAACTACTCCTAATTTTCCTTGAAGATACTCAAAAGTATCTTTTGTAAGTGGCCTTGTGAAGATGTCTGCAATCTGCTCCTTTTTAGTAACATATTCCAACCTGACCTACTTATCTATCACCTACTCTCTCAAAAAATGATATTCGATCGAAATGTGCTTGGTCTTGGAATGCATCACCAGATTCTTTGAGATATTTATAGCACTTGTATTATCACACAGTATGGGAATAGGGTCATCATGCTTTATCTTAAAGTCCTCTAAAGTTTACTTCATCCATAATACCTATGTACAATAAACAATTGCTACAATATACTCTACCTCTATTGTGGATAAGGATATTGATGCATTTTTATTGCTTAACCAAGAGACTATATAGTCTCCAAGAAAGAATGCTCCTCCAGTTGTGCTTTTCTTATGTCATCAATGTTGCCATCCTAATCTGCATCTGTATATGTTGTGAGAGTGAAATTTTCATTTTTGGGGTACAGGAGCCCAAAATCCATAGTCCATTTTAAATACCTGAGAATCCTCTTTACTGCGACTACATGTGTCTCCTTGGGTGCTTCTTGAAACCTTTCCACTAGTCCCACTATGTGCATTATATATGGTCTTGTAGATGTGACATACAATAAGCTACCAATCATATATCTGTATAGTTTCTTATTTGCATTCATCATCTTTACTTAACTTGCATCATGTAACCATGGGTGTACTTATTGGTTTGCAATATTCTAACTTGAATTTATTTAGCATCAATTTTTTATACTTGGTTTGTTAAATAAATACACATTTCTTTGTTTGTGAAATATAAAGTCCAAGAAATAAGGACAACTCACCAAGCATTGACATATCAAATTCATTCTACATGCTCTTTGTAAATTTATGACACATATTATGATTTTTACCTCAAAAAATAATATCATCCACATAAACAACCACAATTAGTAATTCATTCCCTTAATTCTTGTTGTATAAGTTACTGTCCATTATTTATTTCTTGAAACCCTATTTCTGAAGGTACTTATCCAATATTGAGTACCAAGCTATAGGAGCTTGTTTTATCCCATAAAGTGCCTTCTTCAATCTACATACATAGTCTAGTTTATCAGTTAAGTTGAATCCTTTTGGATGCTCAATATAAACCTCTTGTTCCATAACACCATTTAGAAAGGCTTATTTAACATCCATCTGATATACTTTGAAGTTTTTGAAACTTGAGAAGGCTAAGAAAATTCTTATATCTTCAATTCATGCAACTGGAGAAAATGTCTCATCAAAATCAATTCCCTCAACATTTGCATAACCTTTGCATACTAGCGTTGCTTTGTTTTTGAATACTTGACCATTTTCATTTAACTTGTTTCTAAATACCCATTTAATGCCAATCACATTCTTGTATTTTGGTCATGGTACAAGCTCCCAAGTCTTGATTTTCTCTATTTGATCTAGTTCCTCATTCATTGCCTTAATCCACAACTCATATTCACTTGCCTCATTGAAATCGTTTGGCTCAATTTTAGATAAGAAAGAGGAATTTTCTTGCTCATTTGATGCTATTATCCTTCTCATTTTTTGTATCTCATCTAGATTCACAATGATTTGATCTCTTGGATGATATTTTAGTACATACCTAGATGGAGTCTTAGGAAAATATTTTTGTGTTTCTTCTTATTCTTCTTCTTCTTCTTATTCTTCACGTAACTATTCTTGACAACTTTCATCTTCTTGATACACAGTTTCTCGAGATGGTTCTCTTGATCCTATCTTATCATAAATTATTACATTTATACTTTCTATAATAATACGTGTCCTTTTGTTATAGAATCTATAGAACTTGCGCTTAGTGGAATAGCTAAGAAAAATACCCTCATCACATCTTGAGTCAAACTTACCCAAATTTTTCTCTTCCTGTCTTATGTAACATATGCTTCCAATTTTTTTGAAGTACCTTACTATGGTTGGTCTTCCTTCCTAGAGATCATATGGATTTTTGTGATGGTTTACTCTTACTTGAGCTCTATTGATGATATATTTTATTGTATGTATTACCTCTTTCCAAAAACCATCTGAAATATTAGACTCATTTAACATGGCTTTGGCCATATTTTCAACTGTCTTATTTTTCCTTTCAACTACCTCATTTTGTTGAGGAGTTCTTGTTTCTAAATATTCTCTTTTGATCCCATGTTGTTCACAAAATTCTATGAATTTATTCGAGTTAAATTATCTTCCTCCATCTGATCTTAAATCCTTAATCATTTTTCGTGTTTCATTTTCCACAAATTCTTTAAAAGCTTTAAACTTCTCAAGAGCTTTTGACTTTTCTTTCAGGAAAGCTACCAAAATCATTCTAGAATAATAATATATAAATAATATAAATCAACTTTCACCTTGTAAACTCTTTGTCCTTGTAGGACCACATAGGTAAGTGTACACTATTTTCAATGGCTCAGATGACATAAATCCTTTTTACTTGAAACTTGTTCTAGTTTGCTTCCCATGCTAGCATTGCGAAAAAATTGTGTTTTATGGCCTCTTTAGTTTGGGTAAATATCTGAAAGCCTACTTGTTTCTTATGTTCACTATGTTGACAAAGTTCAAATGACCCATTTTTCTATGCCACAACAAACTCTCATCTTCTTGTGATACAAAACACTTTTTTCCTTTAATCCCACTTAGCATGTAGAGGTTGTTTGTAGTTCTATTTGCATTTGCAATAATTTGATGATGTACCTAGTACTCACTCAATAAGGTCTAGAGTTGTGTCACCTCCTCTCATAGCTTGGCCATATTACCATTGCTATATATCCTATGGCTAGGGCTCCCTTCCATAATTTATTATTGAAGAGTAGTTAAATTTGTTATATACCTATCAATTTCATCCTGTGCACTCTAAACTTGTGCCTATAGGAGAGCCCTCTCCTCTGTGTTCTCCCATATACCTCTAATCAACTTTACCCGTAGCTCAATAATAGTACCATCTCATGCTACCAACTATGCCTACACTCCCTACTCATCAAATTCATCCTCACCATAGTCATCCTATGGATCCCCCATATCAATGAGATCTATCCACTTATCCTCTACCCGATGACACACATATCGCTCACCTAAGTCTAGATCCTCCTCGTTTGAAGCCTCCTCATATCCCTCATATGGAGCATCATTTTAAGCCTCCCCTATTGCTACAGATGTACCACCTCCTAGAGGTCCCTCCCATCACCACTTACATGTCACCCACTAGGAGTCATACTATACTATAGTTCTGACATCATCTAGCTTAGATACATCCTTCATAGGGTCTACATCCTCTACCACTACCTCAACTATAGGGCAGTTCAATATCCTCTCATCCTCACAGTGTAAGTAGTTCACTAGCTCGCTAGGAAAGCCATGGCATAGCCTAAAATACCACAACACTTGAGTATATTTGAAGCACTCTAGCTTAGTCCTGTGTTTCCCAACTAACCATCTCCATCACCTCACATGGAGAAGTTGCATCTCAGCCTTAGGCCATGTTGGACAATCCCTATAGGGTCTCCATGTAACCTCCTCTACCTTGAGTTGTGCAAATTAATGTGCATAATGATCAATCAGGCCTACATAGTTATGACTTTGACCCCTCTCCTAGTCTCATTACAATAAAATGCCATAGTCTATCTATCTATCCACAAGCTATGCTTGGGTCATCCAAGGTAGTCTTTGTGGTAGATCCACATCAATATGCTGCCATCCCTACACATGTAGTAGAAAGTTGCATCCCAATACTTTACACCAATAGGAGTGGATCTCATACAACTCATCATAAAGCTATACCAATAAAGTAGTGCCCCAAGCCATCACTAGCGGCATTTCTATGGTGCAATCCAAAAGTGAAAATACCAACTCCAAAAGGTTCAAGGGGAGCTTGACTCCTGAAGAACCTGGTAGCAATATGTTGGAGATTAGCATCATCAATAAGGTGTATCTCATAGTCAATACCTTCACCTCATACCACAACTCCACTAGGATACCCCTGCTAGGCAAGTCTCGTAGTGCCTTCGACCAGTCCACTATAAAGTATCTTCGTAAAACTGTCTCTCAGATCTCAAAGAGTAGATACGATCAGAAATCCCTCTATCAAAATGCACAAAATATGGTAGGAATCCTCTAATGTAACTATCATCTCCTTAGTAGGTAAGTGAAAGGTTTTGGTGTAAGGGTCCCACAGATCTATCAATGTTGTCATGTAGGCTCTATATCCATACACGGGATCTAACCATGTCAATTGCTTAATACCAATTATGTCAAGCCATTTAAAGTCATCCTCTATCAATAAGTCCCTGGTAGTCTAAAAAATAGTCTGAACTTGACATTGACTCTTGACCACTTGACAAAGTCAAGCAATTAACAAAAATACAATAAAATGCAATAAAATTGCTCAAAAATGGTAAAAAAACATTAAAAAGGGAAATTTTCCCCAAAAATTTGTGGCCATCCCACCCAAGGATGACCCCCAAATTGTAAGTCATCCCACCTAGGGATGACCCTCAAGAATGCTAAAAAAAAGGGCCATTCTGGTCCCAAAAATAGGCATAAAACAACATAAAAACACAAAAAAATGCCATAAAATTGCATATAAACAAAAAATAAAGCATAAATTATTATATATTATCACTAATAAGGTTTATTAGCTGAAATTTAGTGTGTTTTATTGGAAAATTTGCAAATAATTGCATTTCCAAATTCAATAAAGAACAGGAGCAAAGTTTAGCCCTTACCCGTCTCGCACTAAATCTACCGCTCATCGAGTCCTAAGGCTGGATCATGGTGATTGTGGGGTAGTCTTAGAAGAAATCCACTTCAAAAAATTAATCTCCTACTCCTCACCTCTTAGTTTGCCATGTTAGAAGAGTAAAAATGAGCTCATTTGACCAATTTTGGGCTTAAAAAGCACTAGAATGAGCATGTCTATTATAGGGTGGGACATCCATAAAATTGGCCAAATATCCCACCTTGGGATGGACATAGACTATGCAGCCATACCACCCTAGGATTACCACAAAAAATTCCCACAATAACAACTAAAAATTATTTAAAAACTGTTCTAAAAACCACCAAAAACATGTCAAAATTGATGAAATTCACAAAGGATCAAGATTGAACCAAAATTGTTCATGGATGAATGGAAAATTATTTACTTAAATCCCTAATAAGGTCATTGTTTCTGGAAAAACCCATGGTAATGAGATATTCAGTTATTTTCTACAATGAAATATCAACAAAACTATCAAAATCCTCACTAAATTGATAAATCTTATAATGGATTAAACTAATGGTAATCACAATCCAGTCATATGAGCAACTCATTGCTTTCATAATATTTCATGCCCTAATTGACTCATCACTTGAGGAGGTATTCATAATAAAAAATTCATAATCAAAATCAACACCTAAACACTTAAATGTACAATCTGCATACATTCAAAAGAATCATTGCCAAAGATAAATTTCAAGCCTACGTTGGGGTAAATAATTCAGCACAAATTCAATAAAAAAAAGTCTTGGTATCCTTTAAGCCTTGGGACACATATCCCAGGCTTATAAAATAAGGAACCAAGGCCAAGTATACCCTAGATCCCCTAAAACTATCATTACAATGCGGCTAAATGGTGTACCAAAATCAATCCTTCAATTATGTCAAAAGTAAGGATTGCAAGAATGTATGCTCTTTACATAATGGAGGCATTTAAATTTTGTTAGGTTACTGAATAACCTTAATAATTTGATGATTTAGTCATCTATTTTTGCTTTGCACTCTGTTTCACACAACGTATCTCAAAAAGTGGTATCTGTAGACATTAAAATCATGTAAATCAGATAAGATTGACATGATGCCACTCTTATAAATATTATATGGCTATATTGGGCAACCCTCAGGGGTTAATTAGGGGTCCTAACCACTTTTGGGAAGTTTTATACCACTTTTAGGATGTTTTGGGCAATGTAGCCATGGTCGTCCCACCCAAGGATGACCACAAGCAACCATCCCTGGGTGGGATGACCATCATCCAGACCCCTTAAAAAGTTAAGGGTGGGACAAATGGAAATCAATTTATGCCATTTATCCCACCCAATGACTTATGATAGATTGGGAGACTATCTAGGCCATTAGGAACTGCAAATTGGAGGCCCAAATTGGAGGCCTCTTCCATCCAATGCATGGCAAAGGAGTTGACAAGTGGTGACTCTTTCCTTGCATGCCCCAACTTGCCCCTTTAACTCATTTACCCTATTGGGATATAAATTGGAGTGTTTTCACTCAATTTTAGAGATAGTTCTTTGCAAGTATTCACCACAAAGTGTTGTCGAGATTCCCTCTCACCTTTTGCCCTCATATTTTCCCTTGGAAACCTCATCAATTGAAGGTATTTTCAAGGCATTCCTAAATACACACATCCTCTCCAAAATTTATCCATTCCTATGATTTAATTTACCAAATTTGATGACAACACCCCTGGGAGTATTCTAGACTATATCCCATTGGAATTGGTAGCAAAAACCACCTTGTTTTGTGGTTGTCCCCACTTGGGACGGTTAATAGTCCTAAATGTATCACCCTAGTATAGCCATGAATTGTCATATAATTTTGAATCAATTTTAGTGTAGATCAATTTAGGGTAGTATATTAGTATCATACTTGAATTTGGTGAAGTTTAGAGTAGTTTTGCACCATTAATTAAGGTTTTTGTAATGACAGTCCTAATTGGCTCACCTAGGGATGGCCACAAATTTTGCCAATAATTTTACTTCAATTTATACATAGATTATTAAAAAATTGGATAATATACATCATGCTAAGTTTTTATGTCATTTGGAATAGTTTTGCATTCTCTATTGCACTTTTTGCATCCTATGTTGCATGCATTTCATTGAATTTGCCTTAATTCGCACATGCTATTAACCCATTTCAATTTCTTGTGTGTAGGTACAGGTATTTCAGTACATTAGTAAGGAGCTAAATATTTGAATATTAATATCTGAAAGCAGCGACAGCGAAAGCCCACTCTTCAATCGTGAGTATGAGAAGAACATTGAAAGTGCACCATAAGTTTGTGAAAGGATTGGATCCTTCAACATTGTAATTTGAATTGTATTAATTTGAGAGCCCTCAAGGGGACATTTTGTAACCTTCTATTTGGAAAATTAATCAATACAAAGATAACCCCCCATTACTTTCAAACATTTTTTATTTGCATGCTTACTTTTATGTCTCTTTGAATGACTGATTAGAAAGATAGATGCATTTCAATTTCCATTGCTAGGTGCACCATTTTTTTGCTCTACACATGCTATGGGAGCCTCAAATTTACCTTCAATAAATGAACTTGGAAACCCAATTATTAACACAATAAAAAAATACACAACATAGGAAAATATATTGCCAATATAATTACCTTTGCTAAATATCCTACATTGGATAAAAAAAAAGGTAAAATACCAACATATTGTTAAATAAACATAGTTGGAGAACCACATCCTCTCTTTAGAAGCCTCAAATTTACCTTTAGAGAGGAATATTTGCCACCAAAGTTTTAACACGACTAGAAAATTCACAACATAGTAAAAAACAATGCCAAGATAATTTCCTTTGCATATTATTCTATAGGATTCATGTGAATCCCCTCTCAACTCCAAGTGAGATAACATCTTGTAAACATTGAGAAGAGAGAGAAAGACTAATTGGAAAGGCCTTCCAAAACATAACCCCTTGACCCAATTACTCTACTTTCTTCTCATGATAAATAATATTCAGTAGGTTCTTATGGAACTTCCTATCCCATCTCATAGGGGTTACACTCTCCACCTCTATATTAGCAAACCAGTCTACCCCGATATTTCCTTCCCTATAAATATGTTGTATCACCACTTCTTCATAACTATGAACGAGGTATTTGGAATCCTCTATAATATTGGATAGGATACAACTATTGCTATTAACCCCCTTCAACATGTTAACCATATTAAAATAATTTCCCCCAATAATTAGCTTCATGTAGTTGTGTCTTAGAACCATTTACAAACTAGAAAGAATGGCCTTTGTTTTAAAGTTATGGTTAGAGTCAATACCAAAAGGTTCTGCAATTGCTTTGACTATGTTACCACCATAATCTCTAAGAATTTTTCCTCCTCCAACCTTACCCAAGTTTCCATTTAATGCTCCATCAAAGTTTAACTTAAACTATCCCTTGGGGGGTGGTTGTCATCTAGTGTTCCTTATTTTAAATTGAGCCAGATTTTCCTTGTGTTTTTTAGAGAGGGAGGTTACAAATATTGGCAATCTAAAACTCAACATGGTTTTCCTATCCTTATTCCTCATATTAGGCTAAAATTTTACTAGCAACAACCTTAAGTCTATGAAATACCATTTTTGTTCCTATTTCCTTCCCTTCAAATAGTATCCTATTTCATTCTAACCATATACTCTAGATGAAGTGAGGAGGTAATGACAACAAAGGGAATTAAGAATTTTTCTAGATAAAGGGTATTTCCATTGGTCAAAAACATCCAAAAAATAATTTGGAAAAACGTAAGCCATATTGCATTCAACCAAAAACAAAGATAGAATTTTATAAGAAAATAGACAATGAATAAATAAATGATCAACCAACTTTTCATCTTTGCAAAAAAGGGCACATCTATTATGGAGGAGTGATCCCATTTTTTTAAGTTATCCAAGGTGGGGATATTCTTCCGAATCACTATCCATTAGAAGAGGGATATTTTGGGGGTTAAAAATGTTGGCCACATATTTCTTGTAGGGACTTGTGGAGAAATAGTCTATTTTTTTGTTAAATAACTAGATTTAAGAGAGTACTCATGAAAAGGATCCTAGTGCCATATAAAATGGTCCTTCTATTAGGATTTCACAAGGTGATACTACTATATTTTAGAATTTAATTTCTAAAGATAATGATGAATGTTTGAATTAGTTGAATCAATAGAAATGTCTTTCTAGGTGATAAAATTTTCCATACTCAGCATGTAGTCAAAGACTTTCTTACTAAACATTTCAATCTAAGGGATATAAAAAATATTTAGTCTAGTATTAAAATGGAGGGGATGATCAAACAACTATTTATCACCCCCAAAATCCACATCCTCTCCATTTTTAACCACCCAACATAGTCCTCTCCATAATACCTCTCTAGTTTTCACAAGATTATTCAATATGGCTAAGTCCATCAAATGATTTTTGCATTGAAAGAAAGGGACTGAGTTCTCCATACACTTGATCTTTAATATTTTTACCCATAGAGTAGATTCCTCATGGATAAACCACCAACCAACTTTATACATAAGGGTTTTTTTCATCTATATGATTTTTCTTACTCCTAGCCCTCCCTATTTCTTGGAAGTGTAAACATTTTCCCAGACCACAAAATAAATACATTGATAATATTCCACACCTATCCAAAGAACTCTTATTTGGATTTGTTCTATCCTATCAATAACTTTGGCAAGAAATTTGAATAGAGACATAAAGAATATGGGAATACTTTGAATATTAGACCTAAATAGTTGGAGCTTACCTACCTAACTCAGAATAGACCCATTTTGACCATCCAACATCCTCTAAAACCTATCTAATATTGGGTCCTTGATCAATATTTTGAGGAGTGGCATACCGAGGTAAATTGAATGTAATTATATGCTTGAGCACTGAATAATATTCACAATATTCCTTTATTTTGTGATAGGAGTGTTGGTAAAAAAAAATTGCTCTTAGAGAAGTTGAAATTTTGATTGGAAGCTTGTTTGTACAATGATAAAATCCACATAATACCTCTCACCTCCTTGACTAAATATTGAACAAGAATAATAGTATCATCCATAAGTGGATGGTGAGTTATAGTATCCATAGCCATGAAATTATTTGATCAAATTTTAGTTTTTAGCTGAGTTCAACATCTTCCTTAATGCCTCTGCCATCAAAATAAAGAGGTAAGGAGAAAGGGGGTCCCCCTGATTAATTCTTCTTTCACTATAAAATAAACTTATAGGAGAGTCATTAAAAAAGACTAAAAATAAGACAAAATATAAACATGTTTGAATCCATCCTCTCCATTGGTAACTAAAACTAAACTTCTCTAGGATACTATCCATGAAGAGACACACCACCCGATTGTAGGTCTTATTCATATCTAATTTGACTATCACTAGATGTTCCACTTTTCTACATTGAGTGCATGGTTTCATGGATGGTGATCATACCATATAGAATACTTTTGCTAGAGATAAAGCCACTTTGGTTAGAGAAAATAACCATTGGTAGCATATTTTTTAACCTATTGGATAAGATATTTGTGATGATTTTATAAATCAAATTATGTAATATAATGACCTAAAGTCCCTCAGGTCATCTGCACCATACTTCTTAGGAATAAGTACAAATAAGGTAGTGTTTCAGTCCTATAAGAGGTCGCTAGACATCTAAAATTTTCTAATTGCATTAATCACATCCATACCAATAGTATCTCAAAGTGTTTGAATAAAAATAGGAGGGAAATCATTTGGTCCTACTGCTTTTTTACCTTTCGTAGAGAATAATTCCTCCTTAATTTCTTCCTAAAAAAAATGGTAATTAAGGGATGCATTTAGATCTAAATTAATAAAGGATGGGATGGACCTCAAATTCACATCGAAATCCTCCTAATTGAATGTTGTATATTCTAACAATAATTCCTAAAATAAGTCTATTGCTTCTTACCTAAGATCCTCCTCTTTGGATGCAAGGGAGCCATCAATTCTTCTATTTTTTTATTCTATTAGCTATGTTGTGATTCAAGGCAACAATATGGAATAATATAGAGTTTCAATCCCCCTATTTGAACCACAAAGCTCTAGACTTTTATCAGCAAGAAATTATTAAAATTTCTAAGCAGAGACTTCTCCTACTATGCTAAAGTATCATCTCTCCCCTAAGAATTCATAGAAATTTCAATATTTTGGAGTTCATGAAGTATGGATTCTTTTTGCTTAAATATATCACTAAAGACTTCCATGTTCTATATTTTCAAATTCCTTTTTTAATATGACTCAAATTATGAATAATTTTAAACATTTAAGTAGCACACATATCGATATTCCACCACTCTTGGATTAAAGTCCAAAAATTAGGATGCTACAACCATATGGACTCAAATTTTAAGAGGGCGATCTTTAATCCTTGAACCCCTAGCTATTTTTAAAACAAGAGGATTATAGTTGAAGGAAATCCTAGGAAGGGAGGACAAAGTATTTTCATTATTTATCACTCCATTCTTTAACAAATACATTAAAAATAAAAATTCAACTTAAGTAAATTATTACTCCAACTTTAATATATCAATAAAATATAAACCTTATTACTCCAAATTCTATTATTATATCTCCTAACAAGTTTAATAAATTAACTAAATTTAAACTACTACTATCCTTTCATAAAGCTTTCAAAGAAAATTAAAAAATATTACTCCTACTTAACACTCCAATAATAAAATCTAATAATTCATTGATAAATCTATTACTACTTATCACTCCTTATTTAACCTTAATAAAAACACTTAAATTTAGTAAATATTTATCCTTATCGCTTCTAACATTAAAAACTTGAAAAGGCCTAATAATTTAAAAATTATTTTATGTGTGCCTTTCCACATTGTATTGTTGTAAATTCCTTGAATACTGCTATGGGAAAGACTCGTGCAAACTACTTTTAGCCAACTTGATTGAGTGGTGTGTGTAACCAAGTTGATTCAATCTTAGGCGATCAAATTCAATTGTGCAAAGTTGAATGTTGCATTTTCCAATATTTCATTTCAAACTATCTTCTAAAGAGTTTACTTCCAAGTGGCTTGCATGTGTTGCACTAGAAGTGTTACTTCTTGCATTACTCATTGAAGTGATATTTATTACCCTAATCATGGTGTCATTCTTCCTATGCTTTGAGAATTAATAATCATGTTGAATTATGCTTGGTACTCACATAATATTATGGTTCCAACAAAACATTTCATTGTCATTTCACATCTTTAGGCCAACATTCAATGTTCTAATTGCAAAGTGCTTTCCCTTGTAAATAACATTTCATCTTCCTCACTGTGTTCCAATATTAAGCGCTTCCCAATATTAATATATGTTGATTCAATATTTCTTAATGTAGGAAACTTGTTGTTTGATGTTTCAATGTTGCTCAATGTAGTATACTTGAAATTTGATGTTTCATTGTCACTCAATATAGTATACTTGAAGGTTTTTGTTGTTGTGAGTGATGATAATAACTTAGATGTTGCTTGATGAGCACCATAAATGCTCATTTTATATACACTGTTAAGGGGCATCATCACTGGTTTAATTAGCATTAGAGATATATTTTTATTTAACTTATGCATATAATTGATAGAAAATCCGGTATTATGCTTAACGGGTGTTTTTAGTAGAAACTATGTATGAATGCAGGTTTTGGTACTAATCCAGTGTTTTCCCAGTCTATCTCCCAAATGGACCTGGCATGCTCCTGCTTAACTGGGTATAAGGTATATGGAGTAGGTGTCTTACTCTGGCGCCTTACTCCCATACATGGGGAGGCACCTTACTCTGGTGCCTTACTCAAGTAGGCACCAGGTAGGCACTTTACTCAAGTATGCCCCAAGTCGGCACCTTACTCAAGTAGGTGCCTTACTCCCCATACGTTGGAGACACCCGCATTGGAGATGCCATATGACCAAGTCAACATTGACCAGGTTGACCAAGGGGCTAAGGAGGAGGTTGCATGTGAAGACAAAGGAGAACTATTTTAATCATGCATTTATTAAATAGAATAAAGTATTTGTTATTATTATCAACCGATTGGTCGGTTGACCTTGTAAATATCTTAAAGTATTTTTAGGATGCATTAGTTTAGGATTTTTTTGTTACGTACACCTAAGGATTTTATATATTTATCCTTCTAGTGAACGAACATGCTTTAAAATAGGGAAATAAAATTTATGTAGAACCAATTGTAACTAATCACGTCATGTGATTAAATTAGATTAATTTGTTATTGTAACAATATCTGGTTGTGCTTTATATAAAGACGCAGGCCAAATGAACAAGGGGATCAATGATTAATTTACACATAAATTATTCTTCATTTCATTCTTTGTTTAACTGATTAAGAGTGCAATTCCTCTTATTTGAGAAAGCTCTGCGTAGCTAGCTAGGCGGAATATCTGTTGGAGCTTGGGCCCACTCCCTGCAGTAGTCCTCCCCTATTTTATTTTTGTATTTGTTTTTTGTAGATTATTTTATTTCTTTATTTCCTACTTTAATTAATTTAGTTGTGTGTATTTATTTTCCTTGCATTTTAATTCCACATTTTATTTTCAGCACTTTAATTTTAGTTCGTAATTTATTTATTTAATTTTCCACACTTAGTTTTATTTGGTTTGTCTAAAATTCAAATGCAAGAACATCCCCCACCAAACTAAATAGTTGTGTGTATTAATTTTTCTTGCATTTTAATTCCACATTTTATTTTCAGCACTTTAATTTTCGTTCGTAATTTGTTTATTTAATTTTTCGTACTTAGTTTTATTTTGTTTGGCTGAAATTCAAATGAAAAAATATCCCCCATAAAACTAAATAAGGTATAGAATAATTCATTCCCCCAAAAAAGCAGGCATATATTGTGCGTGACACTCATAAGTTTATGAACTTACTGAATTGATAATTTATGGAAGAGAAATGATTATTTTTTGAGACATGATTTCTACTCACCATTTTGGCATCATTGCTGGGGAGTGTCTAAACTATAGTGTTATGATTTATAGGTTAAATAAAAATCCCATTTAAAATTACCTATAGATCTTTTACCTGAGAGATGTGAGTCCACCAAGGACCTTTTCATAAGGCCAAAAATAGTTTTCGGCATAGTCACAACCAAATCCCATAGGCAATAGTTTAAATCTACCAGCTTATTAGGTAAATACGAGAATGAACCTGATGTACCATATTAAGTGTAGACGTAGAAATAAAATGTGTTGTTGATTTTTTTTAGAAAATCAGGCGATGAAGGATTTCCATTAGGTTCTGAATGGTTTAAAAAAAAATTAAATAAATAACACAACCCAAATATAATTGAAATTTTTTAGGGATGTGTTAAGCGTTAAGCGTTAAGCTAGTTTTTTATATAGAAACTATTGGAAAATTATGCCTCTAAAAGCTTGGTTTTAGCAATGATTTTTTTTACATGCTTAACGCTTTGCAACATATTGGAAATTTCTTTTAATGATGTAGGGAAAATGACAGAGCTAAATTTAAAAGAACATATTGCTATGGAGTATGCTCTTCACTTGCGCTTAAGGCGACCTGGTGAATCAGAAACTAGCATGTGTTTTTAAAAGGTTGCTACACCCTATTTTCTTCAAGGTGCTAGTTACAAGTAGTCATTTGTCGACCTGCATATTTTATCGTAATGTTGAAAGAGTTTGGTTGTGAGGCCATGAAGGAAAATACTCTCCTCATGCTACAACATATCAGACTAGTTGACAAAGAAGAAGATGATTTTCAGAAGACTAGCTCAGATATAGGCATGGGGGGGACCCCACCTTCATCAATGTCACCAACAGCACAATAAACGCTCGTTGCAGTGTTCATGAAAAAAATAAATCTTCTACTAAAAAGGATCCAAATTAAAATGCAGAGCTAAAAAAAAGTTTTTTTTGCTACTCGTTGGAAGAGAGTATCCTCTTTCTTGAGGACCAGCTAGGTACAAAAGGGAAATGAGAAGTCTCCAACTGATAGCTAAAACATATAGGGGAGGAGCCTGGAAGAAATCATATGTCTGCACGAGGTCCACATGGTGCCTAAACACGATAAGAAAAAAAATGAATGGAGCTTATAGTGGCCAAAAAAATATATATAGCACATAAAATATCAACATCGCGTCTCTTGAAAACGTCACCCGAAACATGTCGTAGATGATGGTGAATGTATTTATCCCCACTCTTGGAAGCAGAGAATCATAGTGTTGCTCTAATTCTTCCTACAGGGAAAAAAATTCGAAGGGGTAGATCATTCTAATTTGGATGCACGTGTATCGGGACTGTATAAATTTTAATCATTGAAAAAAATGACGTGTTTAGGAGCACATAGTGAGAAAAGGGCACAAAGCTATATTTAATTAGGGAGATCCCTGCAATATATCAAAAGAGTTAATGAGTATCTTGGTGTTTCAAACATTCAGAGTTGTTGGCTATCATAAATCCTTTAATAGCGGCATAAAGGACAAAATTTTGCACACCAGGCTACATAGTTACCTGGCTTGCACGTCCTCTACTTCTCAATGCACCATGCCAATATTATAGTTTTTACGATAGCATTTTAGTCTATGGAGAAAAGAAAAATCACCGACTCACATTTGTGCAATTAACATTTTGTTCTTTGACGCAGATGATGAAAAAAAAATGATAAGCCAAGAGTTGTTCTGGTCATGGCAGAACAAATGAAAAGAAAAAAAAAATTACATAGTTAGAATTTTATTAATGCCTTTAGTTTTTTATGTTTTGCAAGGCAACATGAAGTGTGATATAGATAAATAAGATGTCAAATTTGGTGAAGAGATATTTTTATATAAAGTGACATCGATAGTTTTTAGGTAGGCACCTTACTAAGGCAAGCACCTTACTGAGGTAAGTGCCTTACTGAAGCAGGTGCCTTACTCAGGCAGGCACCAATTAGGTGCCTTACTCAAGAAGATGCCTTACTGAAGCAAATGCTTTACTAAAATAGGCACACCTCAATGTCCATAAACAAAGGCACCTGATCATGAAAAAAAAATTAGACAAACACCTTGATGTCATGCGTCAAGGGTGCCTTGATTATTATTATAAAAAAAAAGGGAAAAAAAAACCTCACATCATCTATCCTACTCAGCATCAAATTTCTTTTGCCGCTTTCATATGTTGCAAGGAAATTTCCCGCATACAAGCTGTAGGTATCTTGAGAGCTAGGGCCTAACAAGCATGGATTGCACTGAACTGCATTTTAGTTTTCTTAGTTTTTCTTTTACAGGGGAAATGACCTGATTGTACGAAAAATAGGCATCTTGGGAGACAAGGCCTATACCGGCTCAACATTCATGAATTTTCATGTTTTTAAGGAGGTATAAACTTGATTGTTTCTATACGGATAAGATACTCACCATCTGGGCATGGACATGGGTGTTAATTTCCTACAAAGGGAAGAGGTACCCACCTATGTGTTTGGGCAATGCAAATGCTGATGTAGTATGAAATAAAATTGGAGGGCTTGATCAACTCTACCATAGTATATGCATTAGAAATTGCTCACTTTTCAACACCATGTGGGCACCTTGATTTATGTCTCATGTATTTTCTGGTGCACAAACTGTAGTAAAGTTAAAAAAAATAATTGGATGGCTGGGAAAGAGAAGAGTACTAAAAATATTTGCAACTCTTCCTGGAGAAGAGAACTACATATCCACTTTATCCTAGTATTTATCAACTTCTTCTATCTAGATTGGGGTTCCTATTGCTTAGTGTGGGACCTGATGTTCAAAGGGCTGTAGACCTATTGCATAGAGGGACCTGTTACTAGTGACGAGGGCATCACCAATTTAAGTGGGGGAGGATTTGGGTGAACCTATTACTGGTGACGAGGGTGTCACCAATTTAAGTGGGGGAGGATTTGGGTGAACCTATTACTGGTGATGAGGGCATCACCAATTTAAGTGGGGGAGGATTTGGATGAACTTGAATATCCTGCAAATGAAGTGAAAAAAAATCCCTATTTTTTTAGAAAAGGTAGTGCATGACCCATGTAAAATAATTGGAGCTTGTCATTGTTTGCTTAAGATAAAATATTCCATGGTATATTCATTGTTCTCAGCTAGCAATACATACGGGAATGAAATTTTATATTTACCCTTTGGAATCCATGTAGAAAAGACCCACCATTGGAAATTGAAAGACTGCATCGTTTTCTAGATTTTCATAAACACAAGAAATGACATCTTCATTGATTATTGAAGGTCGTTGAATGGAAATTAGCTCAACCTGTAAAATGTTTTCTGAGCAGGAAAGTGATGAAGAGCAAATTTTTAGTGGTAGTGGAGACCCCATGGTTGCAACACAAATTCAAATGGATCACAAACACCATTGCACAACACTACCATCGTAGTTTTTAATCAACGCTCAAAGGAAGAACAAAGATGTTTAGCAGTGTGGATGATGAAGGCAACCAGAGAATAAAATAATAATAAATTCTCCAAGAGCACCAACATCACTTTTTTGAAACAGCTTGGTTAGGGGTAGCATGGAAACTTTTTTACACCACCAACATGGTATAAATCAGAATCTACAAAATTCACCTAGGTATGTACTGATTTTTTCGTTAATTATGTGTATAGTTATTTTAAAAATAATTTCTATGCTAAACTCAGTAGATGCCTCCTTAAATTCTCTTTATCAAAATCTCCCATCAAAATTCTACCATATGAAATGCCTTGGATGAGAAGAATTTTATTACCTTGAGAAAATTGAAAAACAAAAAGCTACGACACTCACGTGAATAAATTAGCATTCCTGCATCATGACAAACACAGCGTAGTAGCACCTCGGAGCAATTGAAAAAAAAAAAAGGCTATGGAATTCACATGAATAAATTGGCATTGCTACATCATGACAAACGCAGTGCAGTGGTAGGTATGGGCAAATGCAATGGCAGGGAAAAACATACATGGATCAAATGCATTCCAAACATGGACAAACATAGCAGTAGGCACTCGCACTTATTTTTAAATTTGGTCTCACAAAATTTGACCAATATGAAAAATTGGAAAATGTGGCCCTATGATAGCTACATGAAGGCTCGGATGGGTAATTACATAGTAGCATTTAGCAAAATCAATGCAGTTTTCTTTCCCTGGTGCTGTAGTGTTTAATAAAAATAAAAGTGTAGTTGGTAATTCAATATGAATAGTATAGTCATAATTTATTCATTTGCCTGCAGTGATTAATCCTGATGTATCTCTGGCTTCTGTTGTTGCTGTAGTGTTTTTGCTGGTGCAATCGTGCTCAAATGAAAAAAACAAAACAACAGTTCTCAATAGAAAAAAATTAGCCATGCTCAAAGGAAGAAAAAATAGAGTGGTGCTCAATGAAATAGCAGTGCTCAAGTAAAAATAGCAGCACTCAATGAAATGACAATGCTCAACAGAAGACAAATAGCCACACTCAATAATATATATATAACAGTGCCCATAAAGAAAAAAATAGAAATGCTGAAAGCCATTGAAAAAAAGAGGATTACTATTATTATTTCGGGGACTTTTGTCATGAGGACTTGATAATTTTTAGGTATGGGGGGATGATGAGCATCGAAAATGCTCATTTTATATACGCTGTTAAGAGGCATAATCACTGGTTTAATTAGTATTAGAGATATATTTTATTTAACTTATGCATATAATTGATATAAAATATGGTATTATGATTAGCGAGTGTTTTTAGTAGAAAATGTGTATGAATGCAGGTTTTGGTACTAATCTAGTGTTTTCCCAATCTATCTCCCAAATGGACCTGACATGCTTCTACTTAACTGCATCTAAGGTATATGGAGTAGGTGCCTTACTCCCATACATGGGGAGGCACCTTACTTTGGTGCCTTACTCAAGTAGGCACCAGGTAGATGCCTTACTCAAGTAGGTTCCAAGCCGGTGCCTTATTGGTGCCTTACTCCCCATACGTTGGAGACACCCGCATTGGAGATGCCATATGACCAAGTCAACATTGACCAGGTTGACCAAGGGGCTAAGGAGGAGGTTGCACATGAAGACAAAGGAGAACTATTTTAATCATGCATTTATTAAATAGAATAAAGTATTTGTTATTATTATCAACCGATTGGCTAGTTGACCTTGTAAAGATCTTAAAGCATTTTTAGGATGCATTAGTTTAGTATTTTTTTGTTACGTACACCTAAGGATTTTATATATTTATCCTTCTAGTGAACAAATATGCTTTAAAATAGGGAAATAAAATTTATGTAGAACCAATTGTAACTAATCACATCATGTGATTAAATTAGAGAACAAGGGGGATCGATGATTAATTTACACATAAATTATTCTTCATTTCGTTCTTTGTTTAATTGATTAAGAGTGCAATTCCTCTTATTTGAGAAAGCTCTACGTAGCTAGCTGGGTGGACTATTTGTGGGAGCTTGGGCACACTCCTTGTAGTAGTCCTCCCCTATTTTATTTTTGTATTTTTTTTCTGTATATTAGTTTATTTCTTTATTTCTTGCTTTAATTAATTTAGTTGTGTGTATTTATTTTCCTTGCATTTTAATTCTGCATTTTATTTTCAGCACTTTAATTTTAGTTCGTAATTTATTTATTTAATTTTTCGCACTTAGTTTTATTTGGTTTGTCTGAAATTCAAATGCAAGAACATCCCCCACCAAACTAAATAAGGTATATACAAATTCATTTCCCAAAACTGTAGGCATATACTATGCGTGACACTCGTAAGTTTACAGACTTACCAGATTGATAATTTATGGACAAGAAATGATTATTTTTCAAGAAATTATTTTTGCTCACCATTGCTAGAGTGAGCATTGTCAATAACCCAAAATTTATCCTTTGATCATGGTGTTATATTGGCTAGGGTGTTGTTAATATACCAAGGCCAGGGAACTATTTAATATTCTAAGCTTTGTTCAGTCTCTCAAGTGCTATCCAATCTTTGGGCACTTATCTAGTGTTCGAGAATTGTTCTAACTTCTGAGTATTATCTAAACTCTTGGTATTAAATAATATTTTGGGCACTATCCAACTTTTGAATGCTAACCTCCTTGCATTGTTTCTTAATATTATTTATTGCTCTTACTCATTATTTTCACATATTTATGCTTCTCTATAACTTTGTTTTGAATAGAATAACTATTTGATCTAAATTTCACTACTTACTAGAGTCAAATGATGTCAACTTCAAGAGTTGAATACCTCTATCTACTAGAGCTTATTGTTACCTTTCAGATCCAAATGAGGCTTCTTTTCTTTTCTTTTCACTAATGCTTTTTCTTTTTCTTTAAGACTAATACCATTATATTTAAGACTACACTTTAGAATCCTTTTCTAGGGTTGTACATCTTCTATATTTTATTGATTCCAAAAAAAATCTTGTATCTTTAATATCCATAAAAGTTAATATGACATGAGTCTAACTTCTTATAAACCACCTCTATTTTGAATAACTCTTTTTAAATAGGTAATGTTTATCTTCTACTTTTATTGTTGCTTATATTCTTCTCTTTGTCTTCTTGGTATCAATGTCAAGGTTTGAGTGGCCTAAAATATTTTGAATACTCTTTATGTCAAAGTCTATATTCAAGAACTCAATCCTTTATGTCTCTTATGTCAAGGTCTATCTTCAAGACCTGAATCTTTAGTCAAGATCAATTTTTCTATGAATTGAAACTTCAATGTTTTGCAACTTTAATTAATATTTGCTTGATGAAAGCTTAATTTTAGACTGATATATTGCTTTATATATCCTTCTCCTATTCTACATTCTCTTTCATGTAGAAGATGAAATTATTCTCTATCTACTATAGGAAGGTTCTCACACTTTTGACAATAATTTTTTTCTACAATTATTTCTTCTATATTATCAAGGTGAATTGAATTGCCATGATGCTTCTATCAATGTCAAGAGTTGGTTATTTACCTAAAATGATCAACTATCTCATAGTTGATACTCCTTGCAATATAACTAAGTCCTAGTATTTAGTGGTTATAACAATAGAAAGACTCTATAGATGAGTCTTGGTCTTCACCGGTTAGTAGGGTTATGCATAAGGGGTTGGACTCGAAATGTACTTGTAAAAAAATGGTGAATCCTAAAAAAAATTAAGGTGAATCATGGAGAATCCTAAGAAAATCAAATTGAGCATCTTCACACCAAAATTTGGGGTATTTGAAGCTCTATAATGTAAGGTCATATTTGGGGTCATTTTTGACCTATTAAATCATCTTATAACTTCATAAAAATGTCACCATTAGATCAGGCTTGAAAAAAGCTTTTCAACAAGTACAAATATGCCTATGTTTAGATATATATTGTGGTTAATTAACTCTAAGAAAAAATTGGTCCTAAAAATTTTAAGCAAATAGGCTGACATCGAGGGTCCTCATATTCACCAATTTCCAATTTTAGAAATCTTAATATTCGCCCAATTTACGAATATTCTCCACTATGCATAACCTTGTCGGTTAGTCTCCAATCATGGAAAAAATTTAGCCTTTCTACTCACTATGACTATACTATAGAATCTAAGTTGCATTACATTTAAAGTTGATAGACTCTGACTCAATCTTATTAAACTAGACAAGATAGACTTCTATAAGTGGCTAATAAAATCTATCAATCTAGATAGATTCTAGTGGTAGCTTAATATCTTTTTTTTGTGGAAAACATCCCAAAAGGGATGCCACTTTCGGGTAAGACCCAATGAGGAAGGGATATCCATTCTACAAAAAATGTCTAGGACTTGGACCTGGCCTACCACATTTGACATACTCAAGGAGCTAAAAAACACACAAAACCAATTTAAAAATAAGTAAATAAATAAGTAAATAACAACAAAAATAATAAAATAAAATAAAAAACAAGCTCCTTGAGTGTGTCAAAAACAAAAGCACAACCAAACACACACAATAAGATAAAAGAAACCACAACACGAACCACATAGAAAAACACAAGAACCACATAACAAAACACTAACAAGACAAAAACAACAGAACACTACAAAGACATAACCCAAAAAAAACATAAAAAATAAACACAACCAAAACCTAAAATATTAAAAAAATAAAATAAAATAAAAATAAAAAACAACCAACAACAGACAATAAACAAAAAAAAAAACATAGAAAACACACACAAAAAAACACGAATTAACACAAAGAGAAACACAAGAACAAGAATGACAAAAACATAAGAACAATAACAAAAAACATAAAAAAACACAAAATGACAAAAACACAAGAACAAGACTCGGGCTCTGCTCCAAAGCTTGATTCTCTTGGAAGGCTTGACCATCAATAAACTTATCATAGAAGGAGACTCACTGCATTGCATCAACTGGTTCAACAGGACTTTTGTGCCTCCCTGGGCCCTTGTTTCGATATTCCAAGAATGCAAGGCACTAATTGGCATTTACCCAAATTAGTCATTAAAAATCAGTACCGGGAGGGAAACAAAGCTGCGGACTGGCTTGCTAACAAGGGAGTTGGTGAAACGGACATTCATTTTTGGAGAGACTCCTTTCCCATTGGCCTAAGGGACGCTTCTACAAGTACCAGCACAATGTGAGTGGTTGGATAGGGACCGGGTTTGTTTTCTCATGGAACTGGTCAAGTTTTCGTGTCCTTTCTTCCTTCTTCTCCCCCTTCGGCTGCGTTTTGGTAACTTGTCGTGATATCGCGACACTTTTCACTGTTGGCCGCAAAATTTCAGCATATCACGATATCACGACATCCCTTTTCCCTCTGTCTACGAGGTTGCTACTTGTCGCGATATCGTGACTCTTTTTTCTCCTTCGGACGCGGTCTTTCAACTTGTCACGATATCATGACACTTTTTCTCTCCGGCCACGGTTTTACAACATTTCACGATATTGTGACACTTTTTATCTTCGGCCGTGATTTTGCAACATGTCGCGATATCGTGACACTTTTCCTCTTTGGCCGCGTTTTTGCAACTTGTCGTGATATCGTGACACCTTTTCTCTTCAGGTGCATTTTTGCAACTTGTCGTGATATCGTGACACTTTTTCTCTTCAGGAGCGTTCTTGCATCATGTCACGATATCGCAACACTTTTTCTCTTCGACTGCGGTCTTCCATGTTGTCGCGATATTGCAACACTTTTTCTATTTGGCAGTGGTCTTCCATATTGTCGTGATATCACGACACTTTTTCTCTTTCTTGCAACATGTCACGATATCGTGACACTTTTTCTCTTTGATTGCGGTCTTCCATCTTGTCGCGATATCGCGACACTTTTTCTCTTTGGCAGTGGTCTTCCATCTTGTCGTGATATCGCGACACTTTTTCTCTTCGACTACGGTCTTCCATCTTGTTGCGATATCGCGACACCTTTTCTCTTTGGCAGCGGTCTTCCATAATGTCACGATATCGTGACACTTTTTCTCTTCGGCAGCGGTCTTCCATCTTGTCGCGATTTCGCGACACCCTTTCTCTTTGGCAGCGGTCTTCCATAAATGTCGCGATATCACGACACTTTTTCTCTTCAGCTGCGGTCTTCCATCTTGTCACGATTTCGTGACACCTCTTCTCTTCGGCAGTGGTCTTACTTCTTGTCATGATTTTGCGACACCTTTTCTCTTCGGACGCGATGTCTCTTCTTGTCACGATTTCACGACACCTTTTCTATCCGATCGCGGTTTTGCTTCATGTCGCGATTTCATGACTCTTCTTCTCTTCTGGCTCCAACCTAGCAACATGTCGCGATATCGTGACACTTCCTTTCTTCTGGAAGCAACCTTGCAACATGTCGTGATATCATGACACCTTCCCTCCTTCGGCTCCAATGGCGCTTCTTGTCACGATTTCACGACATCCCTTCTTCTCTTGGCTGCAATGGTGCAACTTATTGCGATTTCATGACATCACCAAACTGGTCACAATTTTGTGACACCTTTCCTCGTGTGGAGGTTTGCTCGCTCTTTGATATTTATATCTTGGACCACCTCGATCAAACTAGAATTCATGTAAATCCTCTTGTACAAGGTTAAGGGACCTTTCAACACCCTTTCAACCAATCAAAAAAAAAAAAAACAACACAAAGAACACAAAAACAAAACAAAACAAAAGAACACACACCTTAAAAAACTAAAAAAAAAACAAAAATGAAAAAAGAAAAAAATTGAACATAACAATGACCTATCTAGACCAGAAGACTATTAAGGCAAGAAACAACAAAGAAAACAAAATAAAGAAAAGAGTGAGCTAGGGAACTAAAAAAAAATTGAATGAACCAAAGAGAAGCAAAAAAAGCAAGAAGAAACTAGGTACCTTCAGAACTGGAGCCATCCAAAGAAATGATAGAAAGAAGATCTTCCCTAATTTGCGATCCCACCATCTAGGAGGGTGGCCATAACAAGTAATATCACCTTTGTCCAAAGCCCAATTAGCTAAAGCATCAAAACTATTGATCTGATCTCTGACCACATGATTGTAATCAAATTTCAAAAATCCCATATGGATTAATTGAATCTTCTCGATAATTCTTTTTATTCTCCAATCAACCTTATGATTCTTAGAAGGAGTATTCAAAATATTAATCATAATTTGAGAGTAAGAATCAACTAACACCTTTTCCCATCCAACCTTAGTAGCATTTTGAAGGCCATTGAGGATACCATACCCCTCAGTAAGCTTATTGGAAAGAATACCCTAATTCTCAGCAAAAGTAAAAACCAAGGAGCCATCTAAAAGTCTATCAATTCCTCCCACACTGGATTTTCTAGTTCCCTCTAGAGGCTCCATCAGTATTGAATTTTCCAAAATTATTAGGAGGATGTTGCCAATTTCTTGTCCTATACATCTTATTAATACTCACATTCCCTTTAAGTTGGTTTCCCTTAGAATATTTGATCTTCAGTATTTGCATCAGTTGATCCCATATTTTGTGGGAGTTTTGGGGGTGATTAAGAATTTGATGGACTGATTCAACTAAGTTGGCTATGGAATTTTGCCAAATATAGTGAATATCCTTCCTATATTGATTAAAAATTTGGTTGTTCTTTTCAATCCAAATATTCCAAAGAAGAATGGTAGAATCCATACAAACTAACCGCCTAATAAAATGATCAACACCCTCTTAATTAGACCAATCCCTACAAAGTTGTTCAAAGTTAAAAAATTGGACCACTGTAAGCCAAGTAAAGTGGCCATTCTCCTCCATAGCTCAAAGGCTAAAGTAAAATCAATAAAAATATGGTTGAGAGTTTATAAATTCTCTTCACACATCTCACATCTATATGGGCCATGAAAACCACACTTCATAAGTTACTCACCAGTAAGCATCCTACAATGCTATAAAATCCAATTAAAGAACCTCACCTTAGGCTAGAGATTTTAAGACCACAATTCAGAAAATATGTCAAAAGAAGGGTTGGGATTATTATGGCATAAGGTCAAATAACCATGAGCAACTGAATACTCACCCTTAGTAGTGTTGTTCCATCCAAAACAATCTTTTTCATGGGACCAAGAGAGAGATCTCATATAAAGGATGCCTTGGATATCTTGTCTTTGCATTTCTGGGATTTGAATAGGCCAGTCCTCAATAGGGATATAATATCTACCAATATTTGAATTACCAGTATGGTACCAAAAATAATTAGCCACCTTTATCTAGTTAGCTCACTAAAGCTCCTCCATCCAAGGCCTCCAATCGGGAAACTGGGTTATCAAAGGCTTGTGACCATCCCAAGAATCTGTCCAAAAATTTGCCTTTTGACCATTATGAATGATCCAAAATAAATTTTTATTTATCAAATCCTCACCAGTATTAAGAACTGCTAAAATGGGAGAACCTTTGGTAGGAAGTTTATAGCGAACAAGGTCTTCAGGACTTTTGTTCTCAGAATATTTAGCAGGGATATTATTGGTCCAAAGAGCATTGGGGTTATGCAACAGCCTCCAATATAATTTAGCAGCTAAATATTTTTTGTTATTAATAAAATACCGGAATCCTAACCCCCCTTTACTCTTAGGAAGACATAAAGTGTCCCATTCCACCAAGGCCCATTTTCTTTTCTTCTTAGTACCACTCCAAAGGAAATGATGACTGATTTGATCTAGTTCTTGAAGAATAGCCTTTGGAAGATTCAACTTAGAAGATACATAAATAGGAATAGCTTGAAGGACTAATTTTACCAAGGTGATTCTACCTCCATAAGAAAGCCACATGTTGGTCCACTTTCCAATTTTCTTCTTGACTTTGTCAAACAACTAATTCCAATATTTATTTTTCTGCCTTTGAATATTTATGGGAATACCTAAATAAGTGATTGGAAGGGAGGTCTTCTTATATATTAATTTATCCAAGACCATGGATTCCTGTATAGCAGAGCAGTGAAAGAAAATAACTTTAGATTTATCTTCATTGATCAATTGCCCAATAGCCTTAGAAAAATAGCTAATGATTTACTTAATATTAGAAGCTTCCTTAGCTATAGCTTTACCTAAAAGAGTAGAGTCATCCATAAATTAAATATTAGAGATATTTTTAGCTCCATGAGCAATGGTAACTCCCTCAAGGGTTTTGTTTTCCCTCTTTTTGGTTGTAGTACTACCCAAGCATTCAACAAGAATGATGAATAAATAAGGGGATAGCGGGTCACCTTGCTAATACCTCTGGAAGCTAGGAATGACTGAGAAGGCATACCATTGATAAGAACTAAGTAGGAAAATGAAGAGATACATCCCATAATCCAATCCATCCAATCCTTAGAGAAACCAAACTGCCTAAAAACTTTGATAAGGAAGTGCCAATCCACTCTTTCATAAGCTTTTGATAAGTCTAACCGAATGAACTATTAGAATTAAAGTGCACTATGCCTTCACCTTGAAACTTATCAGTTTCAGTTGACATTTTTCATGTTATCAAATAGGCCTTATGCCTATATATGTAATCCATTTGTATCATTACATATCTTATCAATTTTACTTCTAACATTTGGTATCAGAGCGGTGAAATCCGCCTATGGGGACCCTTAGGGTTTGAGAGTTTTTTTTTTAGGATTAATTTTTTTCTCTGAATTATCCTCTTCACTTGCTAATTTGATCCTATGAATTAAAAATGGAGAGAATTTTTTAAGAGTTTTGGCAATTCTGGCAATGTGGGGTTGTTTTTTTTTGCAGGGTGAAGGCACATTTAAAAAAACAAACATCAAATTTTGTAGCAGCAATTTTTTTTAGAGCAATAATATTCAGAATATGAGTACACCAACATGTATATCAGGAGGATTACTACAAAATTGAGTACTCACACACAAAAATCCGATAATAAATGAGCAAGATATGGTTATTTGAATATGGACTGTTGCAGCTATTTTTTTCCTACGTGATTTTTTTTGAAATGGAAATTTTTTTATTAATTTTTTTAGCAGTCATTTTCCTAATGTTACCTAATTTTGACTTGTTTTTTTCTTTAGTTAGGATAGTGCACTTTAAGGGGGAATGCTAGAATTAAAGTGCACTATGCCTTCACCTTGATAGTTGTCAGTTTCACTTGACATTTATCATGTTATCAAATAGGCCTTATGCCTATATATGTAATCCATTTGTATCAATACATATCCTATAATTTTTACTTCTAACATTTGGTATCCAATTCGGTAATGTATTGAGCAAGTTACAACTGCTCAAAGTTGGCTATTTGTAGCAGTTTTTGGGGCTGCAAACAAATTGTTTTTTTTTTGAAGTAGAAAAAATGGTGCTTCTTGATCTACGAGCCAAACTCAGCCTAATCAGATGATGATCTTGGCATAAATTTTGCATGAGTTTGACTGGTGCGATATGTGGTTTTTTTTTGGCCCATATATCTATGTTGGTTTGTGTGGCTGAGTGGAGTAGTTGTGGACACTCCGAAACACACCTGTGACATGGTGGAAGTATTCACCAGTAGCAGATGAGCCGTTTTCTAGTAATATGCCATATGAAGTGAGAGTTTTTTTTTAATGTTGCAATACAACTACCATATTCTCATGATGTAATAAAGGCTACAACAAATTTGGTGACATTGGGCACTGATTATGGAGGCACCAGCCTGTGGCCACTACATAGCAATAACGCACCACAAGATTTATGCCCTGCTGTTGTAGCTGATGGATACTATGCTTACTTCTACACATTGGGAATCTAAAAAAATTGATGAGGTCTGCTTGATGGGAGCTAGCACATACCAAAAATATCATGAAGACCACCAGTTTCTACCTTAGATCTAGCAAATAAATAGTTAGTCTTCATGCCAATGCAATTTTTTGGGAGACTAGCAGACAACCTATATCAAATTTTGCTTTATGTCATTGAGCTCGTGTCCTTTCCTATCTCATGGGCATTTAGTGATAGGCACAATGCCAACTAGTGATGTCATTCAAGCCAAAGTGGAGCTTCAGATCCAATGTTACCGTTAGCATCCACATTATCATCAATTTTTCATCCACACAGGCTGTAGTGGCGGATACACCTCCGTGAGATCGAAGAATTTTTTTTTGGTTCGCTGTCTCCAGCCCCAATGCATCACAACTATTGTGAAAATATAACTCCAGTTCAGTGGGGTGAGTTTCGATGCCACGTGGTTTGGCTGTTGGTGGACCCACTGTGCTTCTGCACTGAGATTAAGAAAACAATAGTCTACGTCTTGATGAAAGATCCGTTGTTGTTGGCATCTTGATGACGAGCTTTGAGCTATTGGTAAAACAATAGTCTACGTCTTGATAAGGGATGGTTTCAAATTTTAAAACATGGTGGATGTTTTATTATGATGTTTATGGTCAAAATTTTCCCACATAGAACATGGAAGTGGAAGGCCTAGATTGGCCAAGTAATTTCCCCTGCGAGGGAAAATTGATGATGTTTTTAATTCTACTAGAGATGCGATACCGCCACATTGCGAGGGTTATTTGCTGCTTAGTGAGGTTACTATTGTTTTTCTCATGGATGGACTTATTGAGATCCAACTATAGCCATGTTTATAGTTGTTGGAAAGATTTTTTCAAGATGAACACATTGGTGGTGTCCATTTGTAATTTTGAGGTTGTTTCATTTGAGTTTTTAAGCCTCAAATTTTTCTACCTTGGAGTGCACTCTCGGTTGAACCCGACACTCCCAAAGGCACTTGTAAGTGAACCTAGTATCTAGTATTATCCTCTTTCTACTTGGCAGATGCAGAGGCTGGTTACCCATGCATTCTGGTAAGATGAGGAGACTACCATAAGGACACTTATTCTAGGGACTATAGACATAGACACCCTAGAATCTATCCGAGTTTTTTTTTTGATCTACTTCTGAAGACTATAGACGAAGACACTTCAGAATATTCTCTTATTCTCTTATTTTTCTCCTCCATATTTGGATCTATGGCTCAATTTTATTGTATTTCATGGCTCTTATTTCTTTTGTATTAAGGTGCATTTTCGGCAGAGACCGACACCTTCTAGATTGAGTTCACCATGGGGGAGATTTTATATTCATGGTGAATCTAGTCAATGACCTACGAGAGGCAACATCCTCTGAGGATGACCTCTAGAGGCAACAAACCTAAAAGTGGCTGACCCTGAGGCACCCATGATGACCCTGAGGCACTTGGATGACTGACCCAGTGGTAACAGACCCATGTAAGTGGCTGACCCTAAGGAAATAGATCAAGATGTATACACATTTGATCTAGCATTATTCACAGTTGGAGAGCCAAGCACAAGGAGCATGAGACTATACCAATTAGCAATAAAAGATGATGATAGGTTGCTTTTGGAGAAGTCAAAATTAAGGGGGAATGTTACCTAATGTTGACTTGTTTTTTTATTTAGTTAGGATAGTGCACTTTAAGGGAGAATATTAGAATTAAAGTGCACTATGCCTTCACCTTGACACTTTTCAGTTTCACTTGACATTTGTCATGTTATCAAATAGGACTTATGCCTATATATGTAATCCATTTGTATCAATACATATCTTATCAGTTTTACTTCTAACTAAATGAACATGGAAGGATATTTTTGCATATCCATGGAATTGATGGCTTCCTAAGCAAGAACTATCTCATCTACTATTTGACGCCCTTCCACATAATCCTTGTGCTTTGGGGAAATAATCTTATGCAAAAGAGGCTTCAACCTTTCTACCATGATTTTAGTAATGATTTTGAGAAGAATATTACATAAAGCAATAGGTCTAAAAGTTGAGATATGATCAACCTCTTGAGATTTTGGAACAAGAGTAATATAATTTTTATTGATAACCTTCAAAATTTATTTGGCTTTCCTGGCTTCTTCCACCACCTCTAATAAATCAACATGAAGGATATCCCAAAACTCTTGGTAGAACTCAATGGGAAAACCATCAGGACCTGAGGTTTTCCATTTTTGCATTTTAAAAACTACCTGTTGAATCTCATTGATAGTAATAGGAGTAGTCAAAATAGAGTTCTCCTCAGAAGTGATAAGAGAAGGGATTGCTTGAAGAACATTTTGTTGAGAAGCTAAGTCAAGAGGAGTAGCAACAAAAAGATTGGAAAAGTAATCAACAACAATAGAGTTCATGTCATCCCAAGTATAAACAACATCTCCAGAATCTGATTTCAGGGAAGAAATAAAGTTGTGAGATATTTGAGCTAGAAGAGATTTGTGGAAGAAATTTGTGTTTCGATCTCCTTCTTTGAGCAATTGAATTCTAGATTTTTGCTTCCATAAGATTTCTTCTCTTTTTTTCCCATTCCTCTAACTGAGTTGTGAGTTTAATTTCATCTGCACTTCTCTTCTCTGAGGCCATCTAAACGAAATTTATTATTTAAATTTTCAATATGAGTAATAAATTCATGATTTTTTTATGAACATCCCCAAACTCTTTCCAGTTCCAAGTCTTGATTTTGGATTTAATGTATTGCAGTCTTTTGGAAAAATAGAACATCTTAGTCCCATTACTAGGTTTACCTTCCTTCCACCATTGTTGCACATGAGGTCTAAAGGAAATGTCTCTAAGCCACATTAATTGAAAAAAAAAAGGAGAGAAATTGACATTGGTTTTCCATATTTCCACCATGATTGGCCAATGATCCGAACCAACATTATTAAGAGTCTTCACTTTAGGAATGTGACCATGGATTAAGAAATTTTTAGAGAGCAAAAACCTATCCAATATCTCCATTATACAAGCTAAGCCTTGCCTTCTATTAGACCAATTCATAAGGCCATTATCTGGTTGGATTTCCACAAGATGGAGGTTTGAAATATATTCACTCATGAGGTCAATGCTTTTGCCCAAATTTCTATTTCCCCCATTTTCTCATCTAGAGAGAGGATGGTGTTGAAATCTCCTCTTATCAAGATCCAAGCTTCAGGAAAATGAGATATAATATGAGTTATATCCTTCCACTATCTTCTTTTTTCCTCTAAAGTAGTTGGAGCATAAACAGTAATGCAAAGCATAATTTTGTTGGAATGTCTACTTTGAATAGCTATAGCCAACAGATCCCAACTGCCAACCATATGGTGAATAACTACCTCTTTTGGGTCCCAAAGACAAGCAATGCCACCAGAAGTCCCCTGGGAACTGAGGGAAACCACTTTTCCAGCTGGCCAAATTTTACTGGTAATTGAGTCCATATCCTCCATTGACATCTTTGTTTCTTTAAGGAAAACAAGATGTGGATGATTTATCTGAATCATTCTTCTAATTTCTTTTTGTTTTGAAAGACTCCCTTTGAGTCCTCTAATATTCCAAGTGATGATCTTCATTAATACCAGGGCTAAAAAAGTTGGGAAGGGCATTAATATTACCTTCCTCTACAAGCTTTTCACCTTATTTTACCATATGATATTGATTGGTCTTGCGACCTACTTTTTGATTAGAATCCATATTCAGTTTTTTTCCCTGTTTCTTGAATTATTCCAATTGAATCTGAGATGGCTTCTAACCTTGAAGAATGCTCGTACATAGCCAAAATTTTACTAGAGGGTTTAATGGATTCTATATTGGGACCTGTATTATTTAAATTTTTGACATTTAAAATATTGTTTTTCTTGAGTAAATTTTCTCCTTTTTTTTTCTATTGAAAACCTTTGATTTGTTGGTTTATATTTTAGTTCTTCCCTTCATATTTAAATTGTGTTTCTAAGATTTCTGTTTCCATTATTTCATCTTCCTCACTTGGGACATCATTTGTGGAAAGAATTTCAAACATATTAGTAGATGACTTTGATTGATCCTTCATAACTGGTTTTTCTGAGTGTTCTTCTTCTTAGGCATTTGGAAACCTGCTGAGTTTATATCTTCTTTCTTTTGATCAGGAATTTTATTTGGGCAAAAACTAGACAAATGACCATATTCATGGTAAATTCTACAATGAAAAGGAATGTTCTCATAGTCCATTACTTGCTCCCAAGTGTCTTCCCCAAATTGTAATGTGATATTTTTAGGTAGGGGTTTGTCAAAATCCATTAAAACACAAATCCAAGCATAAATAATATGTTCAAAATTTTGAGTACAATCAATAGTCATCATAAAAGTTCCTAAAGAGTTTCCAAATTGAAAAAAAATAGTAGGATTCCAAAATTCAATAGAGAGGCCAAAGAGTCTAACCCACACGGGAGCTATAGAAGGCATCTCTTCTTTGGCTTTAAATTTAGTATGCCAGGGCTTCATGAAAAACCCTGCCCTTCCAAAAAACCAAGGACCCCCTTGAAAAGTTTTCTCTCTATCTTCATTATTAGAAAATAAAACAAGAAAATAAAACAAGAAAATAACCATTTGGATAAATAGAGATTTGTAACTCACCTTTAGTTTTCCAAATTTTTGTAGCCCATAATTTGAAAGTAGATAGGCTCGGAAAAAAACCCATGAACCAACAAATTAGTCCTCTTTTTTCCAAATATTCAATGCCAGTCTGAATGTTACCCATATCAAGCTTAACAATAGGAGTTCCATCAGCTACTTTAAGACATCCTGACTCTGTTTTCCTAGGATCAATATTAGGTATTCTTAGAGGTTTATGGGAAGCCCTAATATTGATATTAGCATTGGGATGAGGCTTTCCACCATGGAGGGCATCCCTAAAATTCATTTATGGGGCTGAGTTTTCAAAATTCTTACCCTTGAAAGGGGTTTTCAAGTAGAATTATTTTTTGGGTGCACCTTAGCACTAGATTCACTTGAGATATGAGCCATTTTTTGATCAACTGCTTGAAACTTGTTTTGTGATCTCTTTAACCCTTGTCGTAGATGTCGTGGAAAGGTATGGTTTTCACTTTTATTTTGTGCAGCAAATTGGAAGTTGTTGTCACTCAATTTCATAGTATGATCTATTGAAAGATAAATTTCTAACCCATATTGGATCCCCTACAATATTTCCTACTAAATATTGAGCATAAACCATAAAAATATTTGTTGCTAGGGCCCGAAGGCCCTAAAAACAAACCTCTGGAGCTGCTTGCACTCAACCCAGATGAAACCCTTGCATAGCCGCTTGCCAAAAATCTATTTCACACATAGGGATGCACTAGTATATGTGTTCCTCTTAATAATATGAAAATTGGTGGAGATTTTCTAGGGTTTTTCAAGCATCTACCCTCAAAATTTTAGCTCAATCCGAGTCCGGATGAGTGAGATATGGCCGAAACAAGTTTTACAGTTTGGACAGTCCTATGAAAAATGTCCCTCATCTAAAGTGATTTCTTCCCCTTTCTACTATACTTTATTATAGTTATTTTATGAATGAAAGTTTTCATGGTAGCTCTAATACCACTAATGGATTTTTAAGACTTAATACTACCACAAATATCACAGGTTAAATATCATATGATTAAACATAATATAGTCACAATATAGTAAGATCAAGATAATGATATGAGAAAATTAATGTGTATATCAAGGCTTATAATATATCAAATAACATTCATAATAAAAAAAAATATAAATGTAAATAGCATAAACCATACATGTACAATTCATGTAGCATAATTTACAATATTAATTACTCAAAATGTATGCAATATTTACTACTCCTCTTTCTCTTACATCTATAACAAGAACTTGCTCTTATTTGTAATATAATACATCTTGATAATTAGATACTTGTATCCTTGGATCCTTCTCTATGGAGTACTATATAGCCATAGTAGAATGACTCTTTGGATACTTGACAATTATTTTTCATAGACCAATTCTCATGACTCTTGGCTTCTCTATATGACACTTGTATACTTGATGAACAAATGACTCTATATTGTATGCACAACTAGATATGACTATTGACCTTCACTTTGTACACTCTAACCTAAGACACTTGTGCACATCTTTATATTACATATTTTATCTCTTACATACAAGACACTTGTGCACATATACTCAACTCACACTTGCACACTTACTCACATGACACTTGTACATTTCCTGCACATACACACTTACATGAAAGGGAAAATATTACTCACACTCTAAACTATGACTCAAACCTAATCTAATATTTACATACATACCATGATGGTATCATGGGTACATTACCATGTACCAAATAATATAAGATACTCCAACACCCTCTCGTATTACATTATTTGGTTATTGAATACTTTCATCTTCAATAATGGTCTGCATCTTGATATTTAATCTACCTCTTTAAGATCAATATCTAAAGTTGCTTTGTAAAGATCCTCTTTATTGTTGAGCTTAGATTTCCTATTATCCTTCCTATTGTGATTTCTTTGCTTTCTCTTTTTTCTTTTCTTTTTTTTGCATCTTCATTTGTGATATACCTTATGATATACCTTCTAATCATTGAGTTAGTAAATCATCACAATAATATAACTTTGATTTCAATGATTCCTCATTGAAACTAACATATGTTTCATTTAAATTATATGTGTCATTCCTCTTAGCTTGTTTCTTCCCTTGGAAAATATCAAAACTAATTAATGATAAATACATCATTAAACACTCTTCTGAAGAAAATATAATGGTGTTTTATGAATTCCACCATGTACTTAAAATATTTTCATGAAGATAGCTCATAAGAGTTGTAAAGTTTTCTTCTTTTTTATCCTTTAGAAACAATGCTAATTTCTCCTTTAAATCATTAGCCATTTGTTTATTTCCATCAAAGTTGTGTATCAAATATTTAGAATAAAACTTAATTGCATGCATCATTTATCCACTATCCTCATTATATGCTTTTTAATAATTTCTTCCATGATATGCAAACTTTTCCTTTGAAATAGACTACCTTATAACTCCTCGATTTAGATAAATCAAATTTTATAACGTAAATTCCTTATATCTCCCAATATTTATAAACTTGAATTTTGTAAATTTTTGTTTTTCTAATTTTTTGTGTAGAAATCCTTGTATCTTCCAAATAATTAATTTTGCAAAAATTCAAAAACTTTTTCAATAATAAAACTTAAATAGATATACTTCAAAAAACTCAAAAACTTTAAAAATAAAATAAAGTAATTTCATTCCTTATCACTCAATTCTTTATCGAATACTTCAAAACACAATATTCAACTTAAGCAACTTATTACTCCAAATTTAATCTTTAAACTTTAATCTCTAAATCAAATATTATTACTCCAAATTATATTCTACTTATCTCTCCTAACAACTTTAATAACTTAACCAAATTTAAATTACTCCAAACCTTTCATAAAGCTTTCAAAGATAATTAAAAAAATTTACTCCTACTTATCACTCCAATAATCAAATCTAATAATTCAATGATAAACCTATTACTACTTATCACTCCTTATTCAACCTTAATAAAAATATTTAACTTTAATAAATATTGTATACTTATCACTCCTAACTTGAAAAACCCTAATTATTCAAGAATTACCTAATTTGCGCCTTTCCACCTAGCATTGTTGTACATATCTTAAATGCCGATTTGGGAAAGACTTGTGTGAAATACTTTTAAAAAATTTGATTGAGTTATATGTGCATCCAAGTCAATTCATTTTTTAGCATTATAATTCAAGATTTCAAAGTTGAATGTTGCACTTTCCAACATTTCATTTCCAACTATCTTGTATGGAATTTACTTCCAAGTGCCTTTCATATGTTATACTAGAAGTTACTCCTTGTGTTACTTGGTGAAGTAGCATTGATTACCCTAATTGGAGTTTCATTCTACCTATGCTTTGAGTGTTACAAAGGACACTCATATTATGCTTGGAACTCAAGTAAGATTATGGTATCAACCAAATGTTTCACTATTGTTTCATATTTTTAGGCCAATGTTAAATGTTCTAGTTATGAAGTGCTTTCCCTTGCAAATAATGTTTCATATTCCTCATTATATTTTGATCATAAGTGTTATCCAATGTAGACATTTGTTGCTTAAATGTTGCTCAATGTAGGAAACTTACTATTTGATGTTTCAACGTTGTTCAATGTATTATATTTGAAGTTTTATGTTTCAATGTTGCTTGATGTGGTATAATTGAAGGACATTGATGTTGTGAGTGCTTCCAATAACTTAGATGTTGCTAGAGTGAGCATTGTCAATAACCCAATTTTTTTCCTTTGATTAGGGTACTATCTTGACTAGGGTGTTGTTAATATACTGAGGTTAGAGCACTATCTAGTATTCAGAGTCCTTAGCCAACAATCTAATATTTGTTCACTCTCTTGAGTGCTATCTAATATTTAGGCAATTCTCTAGCCTCTAGGTATTCTAAATTTTGAGCATTATGCAAAATTTAGGTGCTAGAAAAAATTTTAGGTGTCCAACTCTTGAACGCTAACTTCCTTATATTGTTTCTTAATATTATTTCTTGTTCTTACTCGCGATGCTCACATCTTTATGCTTCTCTGTAACTCTATGTTGAGTATAATAGTAGTTTGAGTCAAATGTCATTATTTAATAGAGTCGAATGATGCTACCTTTAAGAGTTTAATGCCTTTGTCTGCTAGATTCAAATGTTGTCTTTCAAAGTCAAATGATGCTTCCTTTATTTTATTTACATTAAGCTATTTTGATTTACTTTAATCCTAATAGGTTTTTATTTAAGACTACACTTTAGAATCCTTTTCTAGGGTTTGATCTCTTCTATATATTGCTACCTCTTTCTAAAAATTTCTTGTATATTGAATCTCTATCAAGGTCAATATGACCTAACTCTATATTCTTATAAACCACCTCTATTTTGAATAACCCTTTCAAAATAGATAACCTTGATTTTCTATTGCTATTATTGTTTCTATTCTTGTTGTTAATATCAAAGTTTGAGTGACCTAAAATATTTTTTATCCTCTTTATGTCAATGTCTATCTTCAAGACCTCAATCCTTTTTGTCTCTTATGTCAAGGTATATTTTTAAGACCTAAATATTTTTATCAAGTTCAATTTATCTGTGATCTAAAACTTCAAAGTATTACAATTTTAATTAATATTTGATTGACAAAAGCTTAATTTTAGACTAGTTTATCATCCTTTATATATCCTTCTCTTTATCTACTTTCTATTACACTTAGAAGATGAAATTATTCTATATTTATTGTTGAAAGCTTCTCACACTTGTAATGATCAATATTGACTACAAATATTTCTTCTATAATGTCAAGCTGAATTGAATATCCAAAATTCTTCTATCAATGTCAAGGGTTGGGTATGTCCCTAAAATGATCAACTATCTCGTAGTTGATACACCTTTTAATATAACTATACCCTAGTCTTCACTAGTTATAACCATTAAAAGACTCTATAGATGAGTTTTGGTCTTCACTAGTTATGTTTAAACTATGGAAAGACTCTATAAATGAGACCTCGTATTCACTGGTTAATATTAAACTATGTAAAGACTCTATCGTTTCTACTCATTATGACCTTATTATAAAATCAGATTTGCATTACCTTTAAAGTGGACAAAATTTGAATCAATCTTATCAAAGAAGACAATATAGATTTTTGTAAGTGGTTAGTAAAATCTATCAATATGGATAGAGTCTGGTGGTAGATCTAATAACATTGGTGGATTTTAAAGACTTACTACTACCACAAATATCATAGGTTAAATATTACAGTGTCAAGTATAATATAACCACAATATGGTAAAATCAATATAATGGTATGAACAAAATAATATGAGCAAATAATTATATGTATATCAAGGCTTAAAATATATCAAATAACATTCACTAAAAAATAATAATATGAATGTAGATAGACTGAATCACACATGTACAAATAATTTAGCACAACTTACAATATTAATTGATCAAAATATATGTAATCTTTATTACTCCTCTTTCTCTTACATCTATAACAAGAATTTCTCTTCTTTGTAATATAATACATCTTCATAATTAGATAATTAATTTTTTGGTTACTTGGATATTTCTTTATGGAGTACTATATAGCCATAGTAAAATGAATCTTTGGATACTTGAATCTTCCTTTCCATATGCCAAGTATCATGACTCTTGGCTTCTCTCTATGACACTTGTATACTTGATGAACACTTGACTCAATATCGTATGCACACCTAGACATTTCTATTAACCTTCACTTTTCATGCTCTAACCTAAGATACTTGTACACATATTTACATTACATATTTGATCTCTTATATACAAGACACTTGTGTACATATACTCAACTCACATTTGCACACTTACTCAAATGAAAGTTGTGCATTTTATACACACACACACTTACATGAAAGGGAAAATAATACTCACACTCTAAACTATGACTCAAACCTAATATAATATTTAAATATGTACCATTAAGGTACCATGGTGAAACATTATTATGTACCTAATAATGTAATATATGCTAACATTAATGTTGCAAAGGAAGCTACCAAATATCAATATGAAGGAGAAAAAAAGTTCTCAAACCACTTGAATAATTTTAATATGCTAATTAAGTAACTAAAATACATTGGTGATAAATGGAGTGAGGAAGATTAGTGTTTAGCACTATTAATCAACATGTCAAACTCATGGAAGAATCTTATTACTACCATAAGTGTTGCTTCTAATAAGTTATAGATGGAGTCAATAGTTAGCAAACTATTGAATGAGGAGACAAGAAGGATATCTACTAGTGAAGCATCCACTCCATAGGTCTATTTAGAATTTGGACACTCAAATAAAAAAGGAAAAGACAAATCCAATGGGAGAAGCAAGTCTAGAGGTAGATGCAGATCATCCAACATACGAAATAAAATATTTTAGCAATGTGCAATGCTACTATTGTTATAAAAATGGGCATATCATATTTCATTGTCCCTTGTTGAAGAAGAAGAATGAAAATTTATATAACTAATAATGTTGTAGATGAAAATTTTATATTTCTTGCTTCTTCTTGTCTATCGACTGAAGGGTGTCCTACAGACTAGATTATAGATTCAAGAGCTTCTTTCCACATGATGCCACATCGTGAGTGATTTGTAAATTATAAAGAGGTAAATTGTAAATTTTTATATGGATGATAATGTTTTTTTTTTATTTAGAAGGAGAAGGTATAGTTGTCAAGAAGGATTTAGGTGGAAATACCAAGTACTTTCAAAAAATTAGATATATACCTAATTTGAAAAACAATATTCTCTCAATTGGACAACTAACTAAAAAAATAGTAACTATTACCTCCTCATATGAAGCATGTAAGCTTACCAAAGGTGCACTAGTGCTTGAAAAAGGAATGAAGAAAGGCAATTTTTTCAAATTGTATATAAGCCCTTGTGAGAACAACCATTGAAATATTTCCTCCATAAAAGAAGTTAATGCAACTGAGAAAAATGATGAAGCAAATTTTGGAGATTGTCTTCTTTGGCATAAAGTACTTGGCCATATAGGAGAAACTAGTTTTAAGTAGTTGGTAAAAAAAGGCATGGTGCATGGCATCAAGGATATCAGCTCCAACACTCTCAAATTTTGTGAATCATGTGTGATGGATAAAAAAATGGTAACCTTATCTTATCACCCACATAGATCTCAATCTATTTTAGATCTTTTTCATACAAATATTTGTGATCCTATGGATATTCCATCTATTGGTGGTGCATTGTATTTTTCCATTCTTATTGATGATCACAGTAGGAAAATGTGGACTATATTTTTGAAGAAAAATAGTGACATCCTCGATCATTTTAAAAAAAATTGTTGTTAATATAGAAATATAGATATTAAGAAATTTCAAGAAATTACATAGTGATAATGAAGGAGAATATTGTTCTGCTAAATTTGAAGAGTTTTCTAGGTAGAAAGGTATATTTAGATAAAATACTACATCTTATTCTCCTCAAAAAAATGGAATAGTAGAAATAATGAATAGAACACTACTGGAGAAGATGAATAGCATGTTGTTAGATGCAAAGCTTTGTAAATATTTTTGAGTTGAAGCAATCTCAATTGTAAACTATTTGGCTAATTTATTATCATGCATTAATTTGAATGACAAGACACTAGAAGAGGCCTAGAGTAGGAAAAAACCATCAATCTCTCACCTAAGGGTTTTTGGTTGTGATGCCTTTATACACATTCCTATTGAAAAGAGAAAAAAGTTGGATGAAAAATCTAAGAAATGCATTCTTATTGGTTATGGAGAAGTTTTTGGAAAAAAAAAATATAAATTGTAAATTCTGCATAAACATAGAAGTGTTTTTAGTAGAGATGTGATTTTGAAATAAACTAAGACAACTAAATATATTCAACAATAATAATTGTAACAATAGTGGAAAGAGAAGGTTAGTATGCATGAATGCATTGTGATAGGTCAGCCTTGAAGTGAAGCACATGCGCAGTACTATCAGTCTTACGGAACAATATCCTTTGACATTCTAGATAGTGTTTTCATCTTGTAAAGACCTAGTAAAGATATGCTTGCTTATGTGCCTGAAGAGATGCATAAAAAAAATTAATAAATTATGTAGCCTAATTCTTCACCTTATAAAGAAGAAATCCAAGAATCAATGGAGCAACCTAGAAGAACTAGAAGGGAGAGATATCTTACCAATAGGCTTCAATATTATTTCTATGGACTTATAGTTGTTTGTGATGATCCTATCATATTTGAAGATGACATGAATAGTCCATAAAAAGAGCATTAGAAGAAGGCCATGTAGGAACAAATAAATTCAAGGAAGAAGAACCATGCATGGGATTTAGTTCGACAACCTACTGAAAGAAAGATAGTTGACAAAAAATCAAAGCTTAAAAATAAGTTAAAGTCTGATGGGTTTGTGGAAAGAATAAATGCCAAGTTGGTTGCAAAAGGGTTATGTCAAATTCTAGTTATAGATTTTTCATAAAACTTATGCTCACACTATGAAGTTATCTTCTATTAGACTTCTATTTTCATATGCTGCTACTTTTGATTTAGATGTTGAACAAATGGATGTAAAGACAACACTCCTGCATGGAGATTTGAAGGAGGAAATATACATGTAGTAGTTTGAAGGTTTATGAAGCAGAAGGTGCAGGTGTTGTCTACAAGTTGAAGAAATGCCCCTATGGATTGAAGTAATATCTTAGAGAATGGTATCAAAAGTTTGACAGTTACATGATATAAAATAAAATTTCTCATAAACCTACATATCCATGTGTGTATTACAAAATATAAAGTAAACGCTTCATAATTCTAGTTTTGAATTTGGATGACATCCTCCTTATTGGAAATAAAAAATAGTTAATTTCAAAAACAAAGGAGTTATTGTCAGAATATTGATATGAAGGACTTGAGTTATACACATCATTGCTTAGACATTGATATCATCTAGACAATTATGAAATTCTTATTGGGATTATATTAATCAAATTTTAAAAGAATTTGGAATGTAGGATAGTAAACCTGCCAAAACTCCTATATAGCTTGGAATTAAATTATCTACAAAAATGTGGCCAACTACAATTGAAGAAAAGAAGAAGATGAAAAAAATTTCATATGTAGAGACTATGGGTTCATTGGTATATGCAATGGTATGTACCAGGTCTAATATTTCTCATGCTATTGGTATGGTTAACGGATATATGTCTAATATTGAAAAGGAACATTAGGCTACTATTATTTTTTTTTTAGATATTTACAGGATACTAAACATCATGTTCTATGTTATCATCCCAAGAAGAATGAAGAGTTTTTTTGGAGGGATATGTAAACATAAATTGGGTAGGTGAGTTGGATAACTATAAGTCAACAGAAGGATATGCCTTCACATTGTAAGGTGGTACAATGAGTTGGAGGAGTAAAAACTAAACTATTTCAGTTTTGTCAAGTGTTGAAGTGGAATATATTATTGCCACTGATACTGCAAAAGAAGTTGTTTGGTTGATGAGGTTATGCAAAGGTCTACATTTGTACCAAGAATATGTTAGAATAAAATGTGATAGCCAAAGTGCCATAAAATTCACATATTCTTCATAATTCCATGAAAGGACAAAACACATTGATAGTGAGATATCATTTTGTGTGTAATATGATGGAGAGTGGAATGATCAACCTGATCAAATGCAAAACCCAAGAAAATGCAGAGATGCACTTATTAAAGTTTTCATAACTCAAAAGCACCAATTTTGTAGCAATGAGATTGGTATAAAACATTGCAGAAAAATTATGCATAAAGTGGGAGTTTGTTACAATGTGTAGGTGCTGCACTATTTTATGTTTGATAACGAAATATTTTAGAAAGTTTACGGACGCGTCCATTTTTGGATACTTTATGTTTTTTGGTCAAATTAAAGATGTACACATCAACATAAATGTCTAGTAAGACCTCCAACGTTCCCGAAGATTACTTGGGTGGACAAATTAGAAAATCCTCCCATTTTGTGATTATAAATTGATTTTTTGCATGTAACATTGCATATGAGGTTTCTCTGAATAAATAAATGTTTTTTCTAAAAGTATCTGGACTGCTTTTATCTATTATTTATATTTTTGCTTACATATTTTTTTGTTTTATGTATGCTTTAACCCTCTCAATAAATAAATGCTTTTTCTAAAAATATTACTTTTATCTATTATTTATATTTTTGCTTGCATACTTTTTGTTCTATGTATGCTTTAGCATATACTCTGCTCTTCTTTTCACAAACATCACCTCAAAACAACATTCTCCAAGCGTGCACACATCTTGGGGGCAATGTAAGCTGGTTTTAGTTTTGAGACAGCTTGGGGACAATGTAAGCTGGTTTTAATTTTGAGGGACCTGTTGGTCACGAATCTGCCACAGGAAAGGATTTTTACAATTGCGCCCTAGACCCGGCCAACATTGAAAGGCTGGAAGCAAGAAATGGCTCCCAGACCAATCTCCAGAGTGGGCTGGTTCCCTCTACTATTCTAAAATTGGGTTTAAGATAAGGGTTGCTGGAAAGAGATTTAAAAGTTGCAGAAAGAAATGAAATATGGCCACAGGCCGGAGTTATGGGATCGGAAGAACAATAGCAGAAAACTTAAAGTGCGGCAACAACGAAGCAACGAATATAATGACTCCACTCCCACACAACTGTATGCAGAAAATCTCTCCAAGATTACACTCCAGGAATCATATCCTTACAAGCAAGATTCAAATCCAATATGCAGAATTTGAATGTAACAGCACTCAAGGAATATAAATTCGATTAGAAATGCAATGAACAGAAAAGACAATCACCCAAACAACTGCTTGAAAAATCCGAAGCCAATAATTTATTCTTGCAAATGCACTTCCAGTTTTTAGCAAAACTTCCAACCTTTTGAAATGAGAATTACATTGGTTTTTATAGAGGTCCGTCCTCTTTGCAGCATTAAAAACTTAAAACCAACTTCCTCGTGATCTACAACCGTCACTTGGAAATCAGGAACACGATCCCCTTAATAGCGGCCTCGAGGAAATAAAAATTAAATACCATGAAACGTTCACGGCCCTTCATTAAATTCATTTCTTTTAAACATGTGCATGCAATTGTTAGCTCCATCCACGAACCGCAACCTCGAACCAATAAACCCTTTAATTTTGGTGGCCTGGGCACTTCTTCGACTTTAACCGCCTCGAAAATCCGCAAAATATTTAATTCGGGTCAATATTAAATCATCGGAAACCAAAAAACCCTTCTCGACCGTTCATATTGCGTTTGGCGGGAAAACAGTTACAGGTCGCGAAAACGCGACGGGTCGCGAAATCGCGACATCTTATAATGCCGTACGCTTTGACCACCGTTGACCCGCGAAAATGGCACATGTAGCGATTTCGCTACGTCTCCGGCTTCCTCTTCGCCATCGCAAGCTTGCTCCGCAAAAACGGAACATGTAGCGATTTCGCTACATGTTTCCGTCGTTGGCTCCTCCCTGCGCTCTGCCCCGCGAAAACGGAACATGTAGCGATTTCGCTACATGTTTCCGTCGCCGTACCAATCGCCATTTTCGGTCGCGATTCGCTGACATGTCAGCGACGCGCTGCAAGTTTTCACTTTGTGCCTTTGCAGCTGTCAGGGTCGCGATTCGCTGACATGTCAGCGAATCGCTGCAATTTTTTGACTTAATGCCTTCGACGCCGACCGACCCGCGATTCCGGAACACGTCGCGATATCACGACGGTTCCGCCCAACCTGCCTGCGTTGACTGCGTTGACCGCGATTCTGCGACATGTCAGCGCATCGCTGCAGTTTTTTGACTTAACCATTTTTTGCTCAATTTTCCTCTTTTTTTCGCCCAAGCTGCATCAGAGCTGATATCAAAGGTCAGATTTCCAACAATACACTAATGCATTAATCAACGAGAATCAATGTGGCAAAAATGCCAACAGGACCTTTGACATACACTTTGCACAGTAGCTTTTTACATGTAGAGATTGCCATCGAAAGTGATAACCTTCCATCACAATCGGCTGCTTGAATGTTGCTGAATTTCTATGAATCTCTTAATACCTATAATGTTCTCATTCTAAAGTTACAAACCGACAGATTATGTGAAACATTGTACAAAACTTCAGATTGTACAAAACTTTTTGTTAGGACCACATGTAACATCCATCTTTCAGTCAATAGATTAACCTGCTTAATTAAAGGAACTCTGCCTTGTATAAAATTTCATTGCCAACATAGACACTTTATATAATGAAATCAGCAACCACGTGAAATCTATCCACATTTTTAGGAGGGGTGGGAACCCAGATCGAATTACAAGGCAATCAAATCTGCTCAAGATATTCTGTTTGGCCTCTTTGTCCGAGCGCACGTTGTCATGTCTACCTTTTTATCTTAACAATGTCCTTCACGACTTGTGTGCGTAATTCTCTCGTGAAAGAGAACGTGGATGAAGCGTGGGAAGTAAGAAACGTGAAAGATTTAGGTTTAAATTATTGTAGAGTGTTTAAGTGTGTTTAAAAAATAATATAAAAATTTTTTGGGCAAGGTCTTGAGAAGATTGAATTAAAACTAGTTTATCCATTATATTAAGAAAGAATATGGAGAGTTGGTCATAACCACATTATTTTTAGTAACCAATAAGCTGAGAGTTGGTCACAACCATACTATTTTTAGTAATTGGTAAGAGTAGGGTTCAAACCACCACAGCTACTGCTTCCACCAAACCTATTCGGCTTTTTATTGTTGACCCGGCGTTAAGCTGAGAGTTGGTCACAACCACACTATTTTTAGTAATTGGTAAGAGCAGGGTTCAAACCACATCGACTTCTTCCACCAAACCTATTGGCTTCGTTATAGTTGACCCTGCTGAAGGGGACTACATGTTCCTGTTTAGGATTCTATTCGTAGGAGTGAATTCAATTCAAATCATACTACTACCTTTGCAAACAGGCTGCCCCGAGGTTTAAACAAAAATATCTTCCCTGATAAACTGGCCACACAAACACACTTACCAATTCAGTAACCCTTAAAAACTAAGAAAAGAAATAACAATTAATTTAATGTTACATCAAGATGGAGAATCACGTAATTTGCAATTAAATTTCTTGATGTAACATTAAATTAAAATTTTATACAATTTTCAGGAGCATAATTGAATTGACCGAAAGATGGAAGCCACGTGCTCTCCTAACAAAATTTCCTGGCAAAAACATGACACAATCTGCCGACTAGTATCACTAGAACGAGAACAGTATTGTGAGAATATTGATTCTGCACCCTCGCACAATTTTGATATTGACACAATTTTGATGTTGATTAAAGCTTGTCACCATATTTTCAAGCTGGGCTGATGCGACCCTGCACATGCGCAAAAAATTGTCAATCTGCATCTACCACCTGTGAAAGACTCTATTAAGGGACCCGCAAAATCAAAACTAACTTTTATTCTCCTTCAGAAGTCGTACGGTTGAATATCGATTCTACGATATAGTTAATTTCAGATTAGAGTTGGATAATTGTAGTTTAATGACATGGGATTTGCAAAATTGTTTAGCTCATCACCTAGCAAACCAAAACAAGATAGCCAAATGCAGGATATGTGTGTCCAAAGTCTTTTCTCCTTATTTTCTTCTTTTGAAGCATTCTTTTCTTTGGACTCATTCTTGAAGGGAAAATACGTAGCATTCAATAGAATTTAGGCACTTAGCAAAGCAGAATAACCGTTCAAAATATGTTAACCACTCTATTTTGAAGGTTTCAGGCGGTATAGCGACGATTATACATGCCATTAGATGAATTATTATTCACCAGTCAAATTGCAGAGACCATGTAGAGTCTCAGCTTAAATATTGTCAAAGAGAACTCTTGTCATTTCATTTAGTCTCTTCGTCGTCTGTACTATTTTATTAATTAAATATATTAGTTTCCTCCCTCTGCACATATCTATTCTTACATTTATAATTATTATTTGGAAGTGGTGCTTCATCCTATCACTATAATTATTTCGTAATTAATAAGCATATAATTAAGTAAAAAATAATTTACAAAATAATGTAAATGTTACTTTTATTTAGCCAATGTTGTATTGCAATTAAAAATCTAAGGCGACGCAGGCTCAAGTGAGGATTGTGATGTTTGTTTGCTTCTGTTTCTATTTGCCTCATTTTTTTTTTTGATGGATGTGTTAGGGTGATCCCATTTTAAGTGTGATTCTTTATTCAAACATTTGTTTTAGATCTTTAAATATATAAAAATTCTTTTAAAACCTTTTACCAATAAAAAAAATCATAATACCTATCTATAATAAATATTATTTTAAAAAATAAAATTATATATATAATACATATATAAAACGTATAAGAAACAAAAAAAAATATGAAAAAAAAAAAAATGAACTTAAATTCTATAGCTTCTAACACCTAATTTAAATAGAGAAGTCTCAATATGTAAATAAAAGTCCGAGCCATAGAAGAGATTGTTCTCTCCCCACGATGATGCACCAACTAATTCCTAATATAATAAATCAGATTTCTTATGCTACATTTAAAGTTTTGAAGGACTATCTATTTCTTCAAAGCGTGTGTTGCCAATATTATCCATGTGACTATATACGAGGCCACTCGCAAGAGATAGAAACAAAGTACTAAGCAATGTTCGTCGTAATTAATGTTCTATGGATGAAACAACAAATATCTCTATATCGCGCATTACTTCCCTTCCTATTCATAGGAAAGTGTTTATTATTGGAAAAACATATGAATCCTTTTTTATTTGTCTAAAAAATAAAATATTATTATGTTTGTTATTCTACTCCTTCAGGTTTGATATGTAGATTTAATTGTTTCTGCACCATTTTTGCGAGTAATTAGGAAAAAAATCAATTATCTCTTCATTTTAGAAAATATTAAAATTTATCCATTTTACGTAAGGGTTTTTATTATGTATTTGTAAAAAGATGGATTAAAATGCAATTTATAGTTATAGATCCTCATTCCCTATGGGAGTTGAATTATTTATGAAGCCATGGTTTTATCATGTTATAACAAAGGTTTTCATCTTTGTTTTTCTTTTTTTTTATGCTAAAATAAATTGTTAATATTATTAAAAAATTTATTTACCTAAATAAATTTACTAGTTTAAAATTTAAGATTGTATGTGTTTGTGTATGTGTGGAGATTGACCTAAGTAAAGACCTTCCATCTAATTTTTTTCTTACTATTGAGGTAGGGTTCAACTCAAACCTAAAAATATAAGATAATTAAAATATTGTTTATAGATTCCACCAACATTTTAAATAACATCATATAGTCAACATATATTCATAAATAAATAGTCACTCTAATAGAGTCTAGAAGATAGTGTTGTTACAAAAAATAATGCTTCTAGGTGTTTTAGCAAAAAGACAACACATCTAGGTCAGGTGTTTCAGAGTCTCAAAGAGTAGGGTGTGATAAAATACTCTCCCTTTCAAATGTGGAGGATGCATTGTCTCAAATGGAAAATGACAAAGTACTTAGTCTGGATGGCTTTCCCTCCGAGTTCTACAAGGATCTTTGGGACTTAGTTGGTCTTGATCTACATAACTTTTATCTGGAGGCTCTTTGAGTAGGCTCTTTGGGAGAAATTATTAACAGGGGCAACACCAAAATCATACTCAAGCAAGGGGACCCAGAGTTGATAACTAATTGGAGTCCTATTACTTTTTTGAATGTTAGTTACAAGATCATTGCCAAAAATTTGACTCTTCGCCTTATACCTCTTCTTCATTTAATAGTCAAATAAAAGCAATCTAGCTTTATTCAAGGAAGGTACATCCTCAATAATGTTTTGGTTGTCTGGGAAGGCATGGTATGGGACCGAATGTCAAACCAGAAAATGCATTTTATTAATATTGACTTTGATAAAGCTTATGACCGCATTGAATGGATATTCAATCTTGTTATGCTCAAATATTTAGGATTTGAGCCATTTTTCATTCAGACTATTGCTATGCTATTCAAATATGCTTCAAATATGAACAATTCAGAGTCTGAAACAGTGGGTCTTTTTAGATCTATTCAGCAAGAGTATCTTATTGCTCCCTCTTTATATGTACTTGATGTTGAAGCCTTTGGCTATATTTTAGCTACTCAAGCTTATGTAAGTCTTATTAAAGGAATTACCCTTTTGAATTATCAGGCATAACTTATTAATCGTCACTTTGCTAATGACTCCTTTCCTACTCTAAGGTAAGAGGTGTAATCTGTTTCTAATGCTCTATTTTGTTTGAAAAAATTTTACACAACATCTAGTTCTAGCATACAATGGAGGAAGACCTCTTGCTTTAGACAATATCCCTTACTTATGTCGCCTTGGATTCAAGGGTATCATTGGAATTGAATTCAATCTGGAGAATTTTTTAAGTTTCTTGGTATTCCTTTCGTCTTTCAAGGCTCTCCTACTCAACTTTGTAATTACGTGCTTCAAAGAGTTGAAAAGAAACTTGATTTTTGGCTTACTAAGAAGCTATCATTAGCAGGTAAATTTTATATCTACTCTAAATTTTTAGCTACCACTCATGTATACTATTCCTCTTGTTGGGTTCCTTTAGAAGCTTGTTATAAGAAGCTTGAGAAACTTATTCGATATTTTCTTTAGAATAATTCATCTAAAAAAAAGGGATTTCATAGAGTTACCTAGAATATTTATTGTCTTCTCAGAGAATCTGGCAAAATGTATCTATTGGATTGTAGATAATAAGGTATTGTTCTATGTGCTAAGTGGGTGGTTAGGTCTCTGAGTAGAGCTAAAGCTTGGAAAGTTTTGGTTTGACATTCTATTTCATCTGGTCTTTCCTTAAACCGTAGAGCATGGAGAGGGTTGGATTTTCCATCTCTCATTGTTGCTCTAGTTTTTGTTAATATTTTTGGCTCCTTTGTTATTAAAAGTATATGGAAAACCTAATAACAACTCACTCCTTGGATCTGTTGGAGAGGATATGGCTTTCATAAAGGCTTATCCATAAATTATATAAATATTTGGTGGTCCCTCATGTTTATTCATAAGGTTCTACCTCAGCTTGGGTGTAATGGATTTATGCTTAGCAATTTTTCAAAATGGGTATTGTTACAATAACCAATTTCTTTTATTGCTAGACTAGGGATTGGATCCCATGGAATGAGTTTAAATGCATCTTTAGGCTGAATGGTTTAGACAAAGATATGTATAATATTTTTATTGCTCTCACCCCTTTTTCTATGTTGCACAAGATTGGTGTGCGCTCGCATCGTCCTTGGTGGTCATACTAGAAATTACATGTTGACACTCCTTTTATAATTATAAAGCTTTTTTGAGGTATAAATGGGTATCTCCTCATATTCCTCTGGTGCCTAAGCTCAATCAATGTTGGGACTTATTTTCTACAATGACTAGATGGAATTCCATATTTTGAAATATTTGGGCTACCTATGTTGAGCCCAAGTAGGTTTTTTTCATGGAGTTTGCTATGTCAAGGCCTTCCATTGGGAGAATGTTTGAAGCACCTTGGAATTCCTAATCTTAAATGTATTTTTTATGGTGTACCTAATTCTTGTGCCTACCTCTTTTAGAATTGTAGAAGATCTAAGTAAGCTTGGTAATGGGTTCTTTATTTTTTCCCTATTTACAACTGCAAGATTTTATTGGCCCCAAGCTCTTCTTGGAGACTCTTTTAATTTATCCCTCCCACTTTTTGAAGTGTGGTAGGTTTTGAGCATTATCCTGATCTTTCATATTTTTAAGGCCAGTAACATAATTTTTTTTAAATAGTATACACCTTCTGTCACATTTACTCATGCTGGAAAATTCAAATTTTTAATGACATGTAGCTACATATATGTACTCAAGGAAACAAATTTTCTATGGAATTGGATCATATGTAAGTTCTTATGATGCACTAGGTCAATACTTTGTGTATTGTCAACCGTATTCCTCTAGAGCACTCTTCTTAGGAGTATTTTTTATCCCACTCTCACCACCACCCTCAGTCATATACAAGAATTGCTCTTGCAGATAAGCACTAGTCCCAACCGTCACCAGTTAGGAAGTGTCCTAATATTGACATTACTTGTTCGTCCCACTAGGTTGGGGGGTGGGATGATGTTCAACCAGTTTCACCTGGGCCAGTTGTTGGTTGGAGCAATGTGGGTACTGAAGTCCTTAATCACAATATAGAAGGGTGGATTCTTATCCCATAATCACTAATAGTTTATGTAGGACAACATGCAAGGGTACATTACTCCATATGATATATTTCCTTTGATTTAATGATCATCAATGATCAAGATTGATAAAATTGTGTTTTGTTTGTAACTTTGATTACTAACCCTTATCAATTAGGGTTATTTTGGCTCCCCATGGGGTGTGTTAACCCACCCACTATTTTTTTATTGTAAAGGTTTTTATCTTAATTTAACTAATTTTTTTTTTCATACAACAAAAAACAATAAAAATATTCTTGTGAAAAATGTGCGTCAAAGAAATATATATTTTTTGTTGCACCATCTTATAAAAAGTGTATTATAATAGATCAAATATGTATTTTCATGAAATAATAAAGTTATATTTAAGGTATCATTAAACCTATGGTTTGAGCTAGCAGAATCACAAATGCAAGTTGTTCTTTTATAAGAGATGAACAATGTGAAAATAATATAAGACAACATGAACTCTTTACTTAGAATATTTCTTCATCAAATTTTAATAATATTTATAAACCATTATATTAAATAGCTCTAAGGACTTTAAAGTTCAAAAATATTAAATTTATTTTCTTTATTCAATCAAATGATTATTGTTACATATGCAATTCATTTTACATTACCCTATATAATGTAAAAGAAAAACATATATAAATACTAGTAGATAAGTTTTAAAAAAAATAGATCACTATTAAAATAAATTATATTTATAGGCATTATTTAAAAGTAAGCATGCAAGTATTAGAAAGCTTATCTTAGATTGAAAAAGAAAGTTAAAAACATTATTTACAAAATCATAAAAAAAAATTGTTTATATGAAAATATAAGATATAAAATTTTCTAAATGTGTGGTAGTATTATTCGAATAAGTTCAAGATAATTAAGATTTGCAAGTTTATAAACAAGAGAATTTAAACTTTATATATAATGTTGTTTTTATTTTTTGATCAATATTAAACAATATAAAGTTTGAAAAACTTATTGTTTAATTTATTTATTTATTTTTATTTAAAATTAAATGTTTTACATTTATTTCTAAAACTAAATATTAATAAAAATAATAAATAACAATCTCATCCTATTACAAAAGAGAAAACTAGGGCATTATTTGGGTAGATGAAGTGCTTTATAGTTACTCTAGGATTGAAGACAAGATTTTTGGCCTAGGAGGGCCCAATGGGGACACCTATAGATCCTCTTTTAGAGAGGCAAAGTTATTTTACAGATTTTTTGAAGGAAAAATCTCTAGCAGAGACTAAAAAAGCACAAAACATTGCATTAAAAATGCTTTTTATGGCTGCTAAAAATATCAACATCTCAAAGATTCAATGGATGCTTGTCACAATTAAAAAAAATACCAAATATTATCATTGATCAAAGGATGTTAGAAGACACAATCTTGTATAGAGCCAATCACGATCTAATTTGTAAATTCATGGGTATTTGCCCTACCTTAATTTTTTTGCATTCTTGGGTTCAACAAAATTGGGATTTGGGAGCCTCTTTATGAGTAGTATTTGTGGTTTATTGGTAATGGATATTTTATTGTTATTTTTTTCCTCAATTGTCAATATAAATAGGGCTTTCGAATTAGAAAAGAGGAATCATGGCCTGAGAAGATTATTTGTTCAACCTTGGAGAGTGGGATTTAATCCTTGAATTTAATTCACTATTGTCCTAGTTTGGATATGTTTGTATAAACTTCCAATGGAGTTCTAAAGTGATTAGGTATTGGAAATTATTGATAATTCCTTTGAAATATATTTGGGTGTTTATAGAAACACAAATGAAGGAAACATAGTAGTTTATGCTAGATTATACATGTAAATGGATCTTAGTCAATCTTTATTGGTAGAGGTTGAACTCAAACTTGTAGGTATATCTTAGACTCAATAACTGTATTATGACGTATTTCCCTTCAGGTGTAGAGTTTACCATAAATATGGATATTTGGCTTAGTCCTACCCAAACAATATGAACACAAAAATAGAGGCTCCTTTAGGAATGTCAAATATTCCTAAGGAGGATAAGTCAATAGTCAATAAAGAAACAACCAATATTTATCAAGGTGGAGAAGCACAAGAATATGGTTTTAAATAACCCAAAAGAAGGGTAAGGTAAAATAAAAAAGTTAGCAAATATCAAACCCAACTCAAGCCCTCAAATAGATATGATATATTCAAGACATCAGTGGACCAGGAAGAAGAAAAATTCATGGAAGGAGTAGATGGGAATAATAAAAATTATAATAGCCTTGTTAAAGCTCCTCTTTCACCTCCTCCTATCCTAGAGCAAGTAATAGAGTGCAATGAGTTACCACAATCATATATTATTAGGGTATTGATAGTGCATAACCAAGAGCAATCAATAATTAAGGATGTCATCATGGGTACAAAAAAATATAATAGAGAAAATACAACTCTAGAGATAACTTAAGTAGACAAGCAATCCAAGAATATCAACTCTCAAGGAGTGGGTAGAAAATCAAATAATAATTGATAGCAATTCAAGGAGATAAAATGATCATTGGGAGATTGGTGAGGATAAAAAACTCTTATCAGTCTCAAGGTAACCAATAATTATACCACCATGGAATATTAAGGGTTTAAATAGTAGAACCCATCAATATGCTATTTGATGACTCTTAGAAAAAAGTAAAACATATTTTATGCTTATCTAGGAGACAAAAATATCATTGGATCTTATTTGTAAAATAGTAAATAGGCTTTGGATGGATGTTGGTCATATGGAAGTGGCTGCCCAAGGGGCCTCAAGGAGGATAGTTACCTTTTGAAACTCTCTTGAATGGACAACAATAGAACATATAGATTGTAGTGGTTTCCTCACATTACATTTTAGGAAAAATGATAGCTGAGAAGGTTTTAATCATAAATTTTTATGGGGATCAAAACCTAGATGTTCATATTCATCAATGGAAAGCAGTGCATAATATGAGAGTCTTCAAAGAGGAGTTAGACTAGATTATTTTTGGGGATTTTTAATGCTAAATTATCATATAGAGATCAAGAAGGGGAACCCTAATTTTATATCCAAAGGATCGAATTATGATTACCCAATCCATGCATTACACTTGGTGGATATTAAATGTCCTGGAACAAACTATACTTGGACTAATAAGAGGAGCGGTCCATATAGCAGGAAAGTGAAGTTATACCATTTTTTGGTTTTAGAGGAGGCATTTGTGAAATGGAATCTAAAATTTTAGATTTTGGAGGGTCTATTTTTAGATCATTTTCTCATTCTATTGGAAGGAGGGATTAAGACAAGGCAACATCACAAACCATTCAGATTTGAAAACTATTGGTTACAAAAAGAGGAACTTCTAAATAAAATTCCATAATGGTGGGAAGAGGGACACTCAGTAAATGGGATAAAAATGTTTATATTCCATAAACAACTTCATTATGTCAAGGATCAATTGAAACAATGGAGGTGAGCTATCAAGACAAACTTCCATGTCCAAAGATGTCCATTAATGACCAGATAGGATGAGGTTCAAAAACACTTCAAGGAAGGAAAAATTACAGAGCAGATCGAAGAAGAGGATGATGCATTATGTAAAGCAATTGAGGATATTAACAACCAAAAGGAGATATACTGGAAATAAAGAGCAAGAACTACTTGGTTTTTAGAAGGTGACAAAAATACAAAATTTTTCCATCGAACTACTTGTGCTAGGAGATAGATGCATAAGATGGAAGGTCTTCAATATGAGAATGGGCACTCCTTTGATACAATTTTAGGTATGCATTTCCATTCAATCGATTATTTATATAAATTGTTTAAGGTAAGTATGGTTCAAGATGAAGAGGATAAAAAAGGAGTTATTGTTGTCATACCCTCTATTATATCTGAATAAGAAAACCAAATCCTACTTTAAACCCATTGATAGAGAGGAACTGAATAAAGTAGTATTTTAAATGAGTACCAGGAAAACACTAGGTCGATATGGCTTTCCTATTGAGTTTTTCATAACTTATGGGAAAATTTGTAGGAGGATGTAATGGTTGTTATAGAGGAGTCCAGAGGTAGTAAAAGAATGCTTAAAGCATTAAATCATACATTCATTGCCTTAATTCTAAAAGGAGAATACGGGGTGCATATTGTAGATTATAGACATATTAACTTATGCAATGTCATATATAAAATAATCACAAAGGTAATGGCTAAGTGGCTAAAAACTCTTCTACATAGCATTATTTCCTCTAAGAAAGGGGGTTTTGTAGAGGGTAGAAATATCTTGGATGGTGTGGTTTTAGCTCAGGAGGCAATCCACTCAATGTAAAAATTTGGTAATAGGGGAATGTTCATAAAATTGGATATGTCAAAGTCTTATGATAGGGTGGAGTGGAGCTTCTTGTCAAGGATTATGGTAACCTTTAGTTTCTTCCAGGATTAGATATAATGGGTCATGAGTTGTGTTTCTAATTTGATATACTCAGTGTTAATCAAATGCATTCTCTCGCAACCATTTGTAGCTACTCGAGGCCTTTGTCAAGGAGATCAATATTCCCCTTATATTTTTCTGTTAATGGTTGAAGGCTTGGGTAGACTCATTTTGAGGAGAAGACAACACGGTTTGCTAACATGTATCAAGGTGGGTGAGGAAGTTTTAACTCACTTATAGTTTATAGATGATATAGGATTGGTAGGAGTGTCCAACTTTAGGGAAGAAATAATGACTAGAGATAATCTTAATTTTTACCTTAGAACCACAAACTAAGTCATCAGTGATAAAAAATCCAAAGTGGTATTTTTCAATCTTGATCGAAGGCTTCAGGATAGAATTTTAGAGATATTGCAATTCACGAGGAATTCTCTCCCACTGGTATATTTGGGGGTCCTTTTGCATTTTAAAAAATTGAAAATAGATATCTATAGGAATATTTTAGACTGTACCAAAGAAAGAATTAATCATTGGTATCATAAATGGTTAATTTATGGGGGTAGACTAAATTTTTTATAGTCAATCATTCAGGCCATGCCAATTTATAAATTTTCTATCCTCGTTGTCCCACATGCCATATGAAAAGAGTTAGACAAGATGGCTATAAAACTTTAATGGAAAGGAGTAAAATGAGAGAAGAAATGGGTCTTAGTATGTTGGGAGAAAGTAAATAAACCCAAGGTAAAGGGAGGTTTTGGACTAAGGAGATCATATTTAAATAATAAATCTTTGGTTGGAAAGCTTTACTAGAGGTGGATTTCCCAACAAACTTCTTTATTCAATAGAGTTTTAACTAATAAATATTTGGGACAAGTAAACTAGAATGAGATGAGTCATTTTACTTTAGATGGTAATGGGTCCTTGGTGTTGTAGGCTCTAAAGTTAGGATCTCAGGTAGTGAAATATGGATTATATTGGAAATTAGGGAGAGGAGAGAAGGTACGATTTTGGATAGATTCATGGGATCAATACCCATATATCATTGTTGAATTTCTAGAATTACAACTAGTAAAAACAACCATGGAAAGTAGGGTTGGATCCATATTAAAATTTATTTCAAAACTAGCCAACTAGGAGATTATAAGTTTAAGTAGTTTAAGAAGTTGTATGAGTGACCAATTTCAATCCCTCTCGAATTGACACCCATAAAGACTAGAATATTGGAAAAAATATTTCTCATAGGTAGAGATGAGGAGGATGAATTAGCTTGGACACATGGGAACCTTAGATTCTACATAGTGAAGGATGGCTATGATAATATCCTTTCACAACCTCCTCCTCATACATTTCAGGTTGAGTATTGGAGAAATATTTAGTAGTACAAGGGTTGGCCAAAAGTAAACTTATTTTCCTAGTAGTTCATGCACAATGGAATTCTTAATTTTGATAATATGAGACATAGGGGAATATTTGGTCCATATCAATGTGTTTTATGCTACAAGAGTGAGGAAACATATAACCACTTGATGTTTGAGTACCCATTTATACACCAGATCTAGGAGTGATGGTTTTTATCTTATAAAATTTGTTTAAATGGTGATTTGAATCATATTAATATTTGGGAAATATGGAAGACGGGTAGATTTAAATCTAAAGATATTAGTATCAGTTGGAAGCTTGGATTAAAATTCATTTGGTGGAAAGTGTGGTTAAATAGAAATGATAGATTTTTAAGAGAGACTTTTTCATCCTTACATGATGTTTGGCAAGTCATTTGGAAAAAAAATCATAGAAATGGTGGTAGTGTATGCTAAAGAGGAAAATCATGATGAAATAGGGATGACGGAGAAGGAAGCTAAAGTGCAATAGAGGTAAGACATAGCTAGTTGGAAATCACCCCTAGAAGGTTGGATTAAAATTAATACCAATAGAGCTATAAAAGGTAATCTGGGTAGAGCAAGAATTGGAGTGGTATGCATAAATTATGTTGGGATAGTGTTATACTGGGAGTTGCAAGACCTGGAAAGGGCCACAAACAATGAAGCTAAAACCTTAGCTATCAAATATGCTTCTATCTAGGTAGTAAGACAGGGTTACATGAGGATAATCCTAGAATCAAATTCTCAAATATTGATGGGAGCTCTAGATTACATGAGAAAATTTTCTTTGAAGACATGAAGGTCGAGGATTCTTGTCACCCAAATTATGGAATTTTGGAGGGAATTAGATGATGTGATTCTATTCTATGTGATTAGAGATCTAAATAAATTGGTAGACTTATTTACAAATATTATTTTACTATTGTAAACAGGTGTTCTTGTTGGCTAAGGCTTGGAAGAATCTCATCCCAACTTGTAAATGATATTTGATTTAGTATAAAAAATTTAAATTCATTTTCAAAAATTGTTGGACATTTTGATGCCTATAAGTCAAAGTTGTCATTGATGTCACTTGATAGAGTTATCACTCTTATCAAAAAATTCAGCAAGAAATAAAGTCATTCACGGTTGTCATATTCATCTAGGAAAAATCTTCATCAATGTAAAAGTGAAAGGAAAAAGGCTCCATAATATTTTAATATTAATGGGAGTACAAGTTAAGCAATTGGTAAATAAAAATTCAAGATGGGTTATTGCAAAAGTTAAAAACGAGGGTCTCTGCAGGTGACTTCCTATCGAATTTATGTTCCTCTTTCATACATTCCTTCGTTGGCCCTGTCCCAGGTACCTGATCCTTTCCCAGGTTCCTTGGCACCTCCTTTTCTCATCCTATTTAGTTGAAAGGTGTTGTAGATGATCTCATTTGGGGGGTAGAACCACTGTTCTACCCCTTTCCTTGCCCTATGGTGGGAAAACCAATGTTCCACCTTTGCTTTACTGTCCTGCATTTTCCTCTGGTGTCTGGGTTTTGGGTTGGGTTTAGGTTTTTCCCTAGGACCTTTCCTGGGGTTTTTTTGATCTTTCAAGGTTCTCCTTGAAATTTCCTTTTTTCCTAGGTTTTTTTTGGAAGTCTTCCTCTCATTTTTCCTTTGGGGGATCTTTAGTGGTGGATTGTTGGGTCTAAGGATTTATGGATTCATGAGCAGTTTTGCACAACATCCTTTTGGTTGGGCGAACCATGCACTTTATACTATGACTCTGCTCTTTGGGTTCGAGGTGGTGTTTCTTATGGGTTTTAGCTCCTTTCGTGGCTTGTGGTAGGGCCTCTATTCTTCTCATTGCTGGATCCTTTTAGGAATTCCTCTTCTATTTCCTTGAAGTTATTTACTGACGGTTTTGAGGAATTTTGGCTTCATGAGCAATTTTGTACATCATCCTTTCGATCTTGGAGGGGACCGTGTGCTTTCTACTATGACTCTGCTCTTTGGGTTCATGGTGTTGGTTCTTGTAGGTTTTAGTTCCTTTCATAGATTCAGGACTGACATCTATTTTTCTTGATTTTGATTCCTTGTAGGTTTTCCTTTTCTACATTCCTAAAGTTGTGGTGTTGAAGGTTGTCTGTGATGCTTGGATATTTCCTTTCATTTTGGGATCTAATATTTGAAGTCGTTCTTCCTTGCGACTCCATATTTTTGGGTTCCTATGGTACTTTCCCACATTTTCCTTCAGATTCATTGTTCCACTGTTGTTGTTTCCTACATTGGGCATTTGTTTCTTGAATATTTCCTTTTTCTACTTGAGGACTTCATAGCCTGGGAAGTTCCTCTTGTTCCTGATCCACTATTGCACCTTCCTTCAGGTTGTTGTTCCAATGCATGAGGATTTCATAGCCTACGATTTTCCTCTCTATGCTGCTTCATTTTTAGGCTTTCAGGGAGTGGTTTTTCTAGTTTTCTTAATTTTTCACCATCCCTGTGTGATTCCCATCCCTATTTTGGTGGGATTCACAATTTTTTGATCCACTGCTCCACCCATTTGTTTAGGGTGGTTTTTTAGTTTCATGTTGGTTTTCCCTTCTGTGGGAAGTAGTTTGTTCTCAAGGCCTATTTTCCCAAGGGTGGTTTCTAGTTTTCCCACCCTTGGGAGGATTCAAATTTTAAATTTCTAGCTCAAAATGGTTGGGGTGGTTTGGCACTTTCTCCCACCCTTTTTCTGCTTCAAATTCTTGTTTGGCACCTTTTGATTCAAATCTAGTTTTCTGGCGGGCTTTCCCTTCCTGCCCATTTTTCCTTTGGCGCAAAGGAAGACGTCTTCCTCTGGTGCAAAGGAAAGCGTGTTCCATATTTTGTTCCTTTGGGTTGTCCTTACCTGTCCTTTTGTCCATCCTTGGACGAATTTCTTTTGTTTCAATCTGATGTATTTTGTTGTAATCTGATCCTTTGTAATCAGGTTTTGGGATCCTTGACAAAAACCCACTTTTAATATAACCTACCAAAAAAAATTATTTAAATTCACAAGGAATTTAAATTTTATAAATAATATTTGATTTCACCAAGGTTGTGCATTAAGACAAGGCTCCAAGGTTTATTTAAACTAAAACCTAAGGTTGGTTTGTTTTAATTTATAATATTTAAATTTAAATTTAAATTTAAATATATTATAAATTAAAACCACGTCAACGTCGAATTTATTCGAAGCATCGACGTGATTGCATAAGAAGACAAGGGCATTATATATAATGCCATCAAAGACATTAATCACTTACCCTTGCATTTTTGTTGAGCGCATGCGAAAAGGCTTGTGATTCTTAAAGGCTTGACGATTTACGAAAAGTGGAAGCAAGAGATCGTGCGGAGTTGTTGAGCACATAGGCCAACGTGGCTTAGTGGTGTGTTGGCTTGGCAAGAGAGAGGAGGTCCCGCGTTCGATTCGCTTGAGGTTTTCTTGCAAGGACAAAGCGCTCGAAGCGCATTTTGATTATTTTGGAAAGCGTTGGTTTGTGAGGTATTTGATGTTGGTCGTGCCTTTTTAGGCACGTGAGGGTGCATGGCCCAACAACGGCTTGGCTGCGGCTAAGGCGTTGGGAAGGAGGACGTCGGGGGATCGAATCCCTCCGAGAGGCAAAGGCAAGTTAATTTTTTATGTTTTAATTTTTGTTAAATAGCCTTAAGGAGAAATAAGGGTTATGCTATGCCCTAGAAAATTGGGAAATTTTTGATGGTTTTATTTTTGGAAGGGTAGCATATTATATATCGTTGGAAAGCATTTTTCAAGGGCTATTTGATTAACTTGCTTAGAAGGAGAAATAAGGTGTGTGTAAAGAGATATTTCTGGTTTTGTAAAAGAGGTTCAAAAGTGAGTTTGATTTATTCTTTTTCAAAGGGGATTATTTCTTTCATGAGAGGACATGGTGAATTTTATTGAGTAGGAGTAATAAGGTGTTATTGGGATATTATTTTTATTGTTGTGATATTACTCAAGTCCTCTAACCTCCTTGTGGTTGATAAGGAAATATTTGAAAGTGTGTTGAGTTTGACAGATTTTGTGGACAACTACTTGGCATCAAAAAGGTATGGGCAATATTCTCCATTGACTTGATTGGGTGATTGATTTCTAAAAATATCATTGGAGAGAAAAGGATTGATTGTGGTTTCCTTTTCGAAAGTGGTTGGTTTAATGCTTCAAGGTTTTTTGGATTGAGAGTTGTGATTAAACCTTGTTTTATAAGCATTGTTGTTGAAGCCAATTGGTTATGCAAAGAACTTGAACTTGAGTTAGAAAAGAACATGAGTATCATTGTTATGTGAGATTTGTGGTTGAGCATTGTTGGAAATATTTTGAGTTGGTTGATACATGCTTGGACTAGGGTTTGTGAGAAAGGGTTGTTCCTTGAGGTGATTGGTTGAGTAGAGTTGATTGAGCCTAGTCAAGTGTTTGTGTGAAGTGGTTGTTCAAGTTCCATGAAACAAACTTTTCTATATTCTGATTTGAGTTGAGATTGAGTATAGAACATATTGAGTCTCTAACAATTCTCTCTATGCTTCTATGAGATTGATTTGAGTTGAGATTGGGATTTGAGTATAGAACATATTGAGTCTCTAACAATTCTCTTTATGCTTCTATGAGATTGATTTGAGTTGAGATTGAGATTTGAGTATAGAACATATTGAGTCTCTAACAATTCTCTTTATGATTCTATGAGATTGAACAAGTTTATGTGGACTTGTTAAGCAGATTTGAGGCAAGTCTTTGAGAAGGCTTGTGGATTGATTTTGTGTAAGATTTTGTGGAAGCTTGCAATGTATATTTGAGCAAGTCCTAGAGAGGACTTATTGAACAGATTTGAGTGAGGTTTGAGTATTTGAGTTGAGATGATTTGGACAAGTTCTGAGTGAGCTTGTTGAGAATTATTGGATAGGTTCTGTGTGGACTTATTGAGAATATTTGAGCAAGTTTTGAGTGGACCTATTGAGCATATTTGAGAGGTTTTGAGTGGACCTGTTGAGAATATTTGAGGTCTTGAGTTTGTGGTGGACCTATTGAGCAGATTTGAGCAGGTTCTGTGTGGACCTATTGAGTATATTTGAGCAGGTTCTGAGTGAACCTATTGAGTATATTTAAGAAGGTTTTGAGTGAACCTATTGACAGAGCTTTGGAGGTGATAGAGTATAGAGGATAGAGTCTCAGTGGATAGAGATCCAGCAGGGACAATTGAAGATAAATCTTCTGAGTGAGGAGTCTTCAAGTGGAGAGAGATCCACCAGTCAGTGTAGCATAGAGATAGAGTCTTCTAGAAGATCACTAGCCAGAGTTGAAGGGGAAAGAGTTCTCCTATGGAAGAGATCCATGAACTTGAGATTTAGGGGATCAACATCTCCTTTGGATAGAGGTCCATAAACATTGTAATTGGGAAGGATTCCCAAGAGATTATTTGAGAAATATTTAGAAGAAATATTTTCTCTGTGGAGGTAGCCCACATTGGGTGAACCACGTTAAAATCTGTGTCTCTATTGTGTATGGTGTTCTGTGCATTGCTTTGATTACTGCTATTGATATTGCTATCTATACACTACATAATATTGAATTGAAAAGAAAAGTAAAAAGTGGTCTTATACTGTTCACCTCCCCTCTCAGTATAAGCTTGTGTTCTTCAATTGGTATCAGAGTGGGTTCCTTCAGAAGAGTTTGACAGCTTGAAGGAAAAGTGGTCTAAGAACACAATGGATCAAAAGGATCAAAAATATGGGTCCTTCAATAATGCAGTACCAATATTTGATGGAAGTGACTTCTTGTATTGGTGTGTGCTGATGAGATTTCACCTGATGGCACTTGGCAATGAAGTTTGGGATGCAGTGGAATTTGGATATGATTCAGCAGCCAATCCTCCTATATATAAGGAAGGTAAGCTTCTAATGCATGCAAATTCAAGAGCTATGAATGCAATTATAAAAGGGTTGCGTAGATCAGAATCTATGAAGGTTATGGAATGTACAACAACAAAAGACATGTGGGAACTATTGCATACCATATATGAAGGTGATAAAAGTGTCAAGAAAGCTAAGATCAGAAATCTCAAAGGAGAATTTGAGAACCTAAGAATGAGGGATGATGAAAACATTCATGACTATCTCAACAAGGTTGACGAACTTATACATGAGATGAAAGGTCTTGGAATGAAGGTTGATGAATCTGATGCTTGTGATAAGATCTTGAGAACTCTTCCAAAAAGGTACAGTGAAAAGGTTTCTGCTATAGAAACATCAATTGATAGTGATTCTTTGACAAGGAATTCTTTGCTTGGCATGCTTACTACTTTTGAGATAAGAACAAAAGATCCTATTCCTTCGAAAGAAGTTGCATTCAAAGTGGACAAAAATAAAAAGGGTAAGAAGATAGAATCAAGCAGTGAGTCATCTAGTGATGAAGAAGCAAATTATGGTAGAAGAGATAAAGGTTCCAGAAGACCTATAGATCTAAGATCTATTAAGTGTTTCAATTGTGGAAAGTATGGACATTATGCAACAGAGTGCAAAGAACCAAAGAGCAACAATGATGAAGAAAAATAGGATCATAGGTACAGGGAATCAGAAAGACACAGGTACCAAAAGAAAAGCAAGGATGGACAAAACAGACAAGGGAAGAAGTTCTTCCAAAGGCAAAAGAGAAGCTACTATGCGGATAATGCAAGTAAGTACTCAATTGATAGTGATGCTAGTTTTTCAGACAATGATAGAGATGAAGTCCTATTTATGGTTGAAGAGAAAGAACCGGTTAAGAGAAAGACTCCAGTTATTCTCAAGTGTTTTAGATGTGGTAGATTTGGACATCTTGAAGATGATTGCACAAGGGATGGTTATAGTTTTAGTGATGATGATTTTGAAGATGCACTTGATAGACTAGATGAAAATCTTCTAATGGCATTAGAAGATGAAGTGAGTGATCCTATAGAAGACAAGCCAAAAGAAAGAAATGATATGGACAAAGGTAAACAAATAGAGGATTATTCAGCAGAGAATGGCTATGATCTCAAGGGAGAACTTATCTATGCCCTTGACATAGTAAAGAAGGTAAGAAAGCAACACTCTAAGCTTGAAAGTCAGTTTCAAGAATGTGATGAAGAAAGATTATTGCTCATAGAGGATCTAGAAAAGTCAAAGGCTAAGGCAAGCAAGTTCAAAGATAAGTTAGAAGCAAAGATCTTGGAATGTGAAAAGTTAACACAAGAAGTGGCCCTACTAAAGGAATATTTAGAGGATTCCAAGAATAAGCTATACAAGTATGTAAACAGTGCAAAGAGTGTGGATAAAATAGTCAAGATACAAAGAAGAGCAACAAACAAGACAGGTCTTGGAAGCAAACAAGTTCAAGAAGATAAGTTAACTACCAGTTTCGAAGACACTTCAAAGAAGAGGATACTTCAGAAGAGGGTTTCTCAGATGAGAGTGGAAGTGAAAGTGAAACTCCTAAGGATGAGTCAGATTGCAGTGAGTCCAGTAGGAACAGGGACAATGGGCAAAGAAGATTCAGATGGAACAACAATCAGAACAGGTCAAGAGGAACTAGAAGACCAATGAGGTCTAGGCAAGGTTTCTTCAATGGAAGATGTTTTTCATGTCACAGGTTTGGGCACATGGCTTCACAGTGCAGGACACATGAAAGACAGGATTATGGGAAAGGATAACTTTTCCAAGGATATTGCTACTCATGCAATGAGTTTGGTCACAAGGCAATGAATTGCAGGGTTCATGACAGAAGAGGATATGGCCTCACTAGAAGAAGTCCTAAGATAGTTGCACCTCCAAGGAATAATAACATTAAGTGTTATAAGTGCAATAATGATGGTCACATAGCAATATGGTGTAGAGCAAATATTCCAAAATCAAGCATGAACAGGAATAGGAATATGAACAGGAACATGAATATGAACAGGAACAAGAATATGAACAAGAACAAGAATATGAACATGAAGAAAAAAGAAGAACATGAATAGAGAATAAAATAATAATAGGAATAGATACTCAAAAAATAATAAGAACAAGGACTTTGATAGAAATAAGAACATGGATGAGAACAAGAATAGGAACAGGAACATAAGTGATGACAGGAACAAGGATGATGACTTGGAAAGAAATAGTGAGAGGATTCAGAAGACTCAAAAAAGAAGAGAGAAATATAAAGACAAAGAGTAGTGCTTTCGGGGAGTAGAAATACTCCCACCCCAGAATTAACCACCCCATGAGGTGGTGGGGGAGGGGCTAAGCTAAGAGGCTCATTCTTAGCCCCAAGCCCCAAAGGTGACCCTTTGCCATTGATGTCAAAGGGGGAGAGATTTGTGTATGTTGGGGAGAGATTTGATATGGGGAGAGACTTGATATTTGAGAGAGCATTGAGCCAGGGGGAGCAAAGTCCCAAGGGGAGCAAAAAGAAGGTCAGGTTTAAGTAAAAGGATATGGGTTGCCATCAATGACAAAGGGGGAGATTGTTGGACATTTTGAGTCCTCTAAGTCAAAGTTGTCATTGATGTCACCTGATAGAGTTATCACTCTTATCAAAGAATTCGGCAAGAAATAAAGTCATTCAAGGTTGTCACATTCATCCAGGAAAAAGCTTCATCAGTGCAAAAGTGAAAGGAAAAAGGCTCCATAATATTTTAATATTAATGGGAGCACAAGTTAAGCGATTGGTCCATAAAAACCCAAGATGGGTTATTGCAAAAGTTAAAAAGGAGGTTTAATAATTATTTATAAATTATTTAAATTCACAAGGAATTTAAATTTTATAAATAATATTTGATTTCGCCAAGGTTGTGCATTAAGACAAGGCTCCAAGGTTTATTTAAACTAAAACCTAAGGTTGGTTTGTTTTAATTTATAATATTTAAATTTAAATTTAAATTTAAATATATTATAAATTAAAACCACGTCGACGTCGAATTTATTCGAAGCACCGACATGATTGCATAAGAAGACAAGGGCATTATATATAATGCCATCAAAGACATTAATCACTTACCCTTGCATTTTCGTTGAGCGCATGCGAAAAGGCTTGTGATTCTTAAAGGCTTGATGATTTATGAAAAGTGGAAGCAGAGATCGTGTGGAGTTGTTGAGCACATAGGCCAGCGTGGCTTAGTGGTGTGTTGGCTTGGCAAGAGAGAGGAGGTCCCATGTTCGATTCGCTTGAGGTTTTCTTGCAAGGACAAAGCGCTCGAAGCATGTTTTGATTATTTTGGAAAGCGTTGGTTTGTGAGGTATTTGATGTTGGTCGTGCCTTTTTAGGCATGTGAGGGTGCGTGGCCCAACGATGGCTTGGCTGCGGCTAAGGCATTGGGAAGGAGGACGTCGGGGGATCGAATCCCTCCGAGAGGCAAAGGCAAGTTAATTTTTTATGTTTTAATTTTTGTTAAATAGCCTTAAGGAGAAATAAGGGTTATGCTATGCCCTAGAAAATTGGGAAATTTTTGATGGTTTTATTTTTGGAAGGGTAGCATATTATATATCGTTGGAAAGCATTTTTCAAGGGCTATTTTATTAACTTGCTTAGAAGGAGAAATAAGGTGTGTGTAAAGAGATATTTCTGGTTTTGTAAAAGAGGTTCAAAAGTGAGTTTGATTTATTCTTTTTCAAAGGGGATTATTTCTTTCATGAGAGGACATGGTGAATTTTATTGAGTAGGAGTAATAAGGTGTTATTGGGATATTATTTTTATTGTTGTGATATTACTCAAGTCCTCTAACCTCCTTGTGGTTGATAAGGAAATATTTGAAAGTGTGTTGAGTTTGATAGATTTTGTGGACAACTACTTGGCATCAAAAAGGTATGGGCAATATTCTCCATTGACTTGATTGGGTGATTGATTTCTGAAAATATCATTGGAGAGAAAAGGATTGATTGTGGTTTCCTTTTCAAAAGTGGTTGGTTTAATGCTTCAAGGTTTTCTGGATTGAGAGTTGTGATTAAACCTTGTTTTATAAGCATTGTTGTTGAAGCCAATTGGTTATGCAAAGAACTTGAACTTGAGTTAGAAAAGAACATGAGTATCATTGTTATGTGAGATTTGTGGTTGAGCATTGTTGGAAATATTTTGAGTTGGTTGATACATGCTTGGACTAGGGTTTGTGAGAAAGGGTTGTTCCTTGAGGTGATTGGTTGAGTAGAGTTGATTGAGCCTAGTCAAGTGTTTGTGTGAAGTGGTTGTTCAAGTTCCATGAAACAAACTTTTCTATATTCTGATTTGAGTTGAGATTGAGTATAGAACATATTGAGTCTCTAAAAATTCTCTCTATGCTTCTATGAGATTGATTTGAGTTGAGATTGGGATTTGAGTATAGAACATATTGAGTCTCTAAAAATTCTCTTTATGCTTCTATGAGATTGATTTGAGTTGAGATTGAGCTTTGAGTATAGAACATATTGAGTCTCTAACAATTCTCTTTATGATTCTATGAGATTGAACAAGTTTTGTGTGGACTTGTTAAGCAGATTTGAGGCAAGTCTTTGAGAAGGCTTGTGGACTGATTTTGTGTAAGCTTTTGTGGAAGCTTGCAATGCAGATTTGAGCAAGTCCTAGAGAGGACTTATTGAGTAGATTTGAAGTTTGAGGGACTTGTGAGAGATTTGGAAGGTTTGTGTGGACTGTTGAGCAGATTTGACAAGTTGAGTGAGACTTGTTGAGCAATTTGATAGGTTTGTGTGGACCTGTTGAGCAGATTTGAGTAGGTTTTGTGTGGACCTGTTGAGCATATTTGAGCAGGTTCTGAGTGGACCTATTGAGCATATTTGAGCAGGTTTTGTGTGGACCTATTGAGCAGATTTGAGTAGGTTCTATGTGGACCTATTGAGCAGATTTGAGCAGGTTCTGAGTGAACCTATTGAGCAGATTTAAGAAGGTTATGAGTGAACCTATTGATAGAGCTTTGGAGGTGATAGAGTATAGAGGACAGAGTCTCAGTGGATAGAGATCCAGCAACCAGGACAATTGAAGATAGATCTTCTGAGTGAGGAGTCTTCAAGTGGAGAGAGATCCACCAGTCAGTGCAGCAGAGAGACAGAGTCTTCTAGAAGATCACTAGCCAGAGTTGAAGGGGAAAGAGTTCTCCTATGGAAGAGATCCACGAACTTGAGATTTAGGGGATCAACATCTCCTTTGGACAGAGGTCCATAAACATTGTAATTGGGAAGGATTCCCAAGAGATTATTTGAGAAATATTTAGAAGAAATATTTTCTCTATGGAGGTAGCCCACATTGGGTGAACCACGTTAAAATCTGTGTCTCTATTGTGTATGGTGTTCTGTGCATTGCTTTGATTACTGCTATTGATATTGCTATCTATACACTGCATAATATTGAATTGAAAAGAAAAGTAAAAAGTGGTCTTATACTGTTCACCCCCCTCTCAGTATAAGCTTGTGTTCTTCAAAAACAATTCCTTCCTATTACATTGTAACCATATAATGGTATTACAACATCTATGTAATTACATATGTATTGCATTGCAAGATTTAAAATTAACTCTCCTCATTGAGTTAATAACATTTAATTATTGAGATTGATATTTACAATATTATATAGTATTTTTTATAATTATATTATTAATTTTAATAATTATTTTTGTTATATATTTATAAATATAAATTTCAATAATAACTAGGAATAAAAGGTTAAAAAAAATCCGCAAAATTACATAATGGTATCTGCTACAATGTTTTGAAATTATTGTATAGACAAACATGTATTAACTTATTATAGAGTATAATAATATTGAAGCATAGTTAAAATTATAATTATTCTCTTTCATATAAAAGTAATTATTAATAATAAAATTGACACATCTATAGAGTGTTATTATATTAAATAATAACGTATCTTATTTTACTATAATTTTTATTAATTAATACATAAATTTTAAAATATAATAATACTAAATTTAGCTATATTACTATATTTATTAATTTTCTAGGCTTTAAAAAATATTATACTACTAAATTTTTATTCTTGATCACTAAACAAATACGATTCCTAAATTTTAGGAATAAAAAATATTTTACATTTATGCATATACATATATAAAAAATATTATATATATAATAATATTTTTAATGTATATTAGAAATACATTAAAAATATTGTTGTGTGTTTTAATTATTTTTGCTCTTAAACCAATTATATTTAATAAAAATATATCGCTTATAATATCAAATTATAAACTATTTATATTTTATAATATAAAAATTTATACCATAAAAATACTTACAACTTTATTAATTAGTCTATAATTAATAAATTCAAGAGAATAAAAGAATTGGTCACTTACCTACATTCCTCATATACTATTAATAAAAAGGTATTAAATAACAATATATGTGTTTTCTTGTGGATAGGAGTAAGAGGAGGTGATAGAGGAAGGTTGGTAAGGTGTTGTTAGGTCTGGTTTGAATTGAGGGACCCTCTCATGCCATGGTTCTCTAGAGCTCATGTTGGTGTTCCAATGGGGTTGGGGCCTACCGAAACCGGGTTCCTTTTAGGCCCTATCTTCCTTGGGCATTTAGTTCTTCTCTATTTGTTTTCCTTCCCCTGGATTTTGGTAGGTGTTGTATTGTGTGTTCAAGGGTTCTCCTTTTGGCCATTTCCTACCCATAGTCCTTGGCAAGAATGAACCCCCTTTATTAATTTCAAAATTGAAGGATTTTCTTGTAAATCCTCTTAAAAACTTTCTCGAATGTGCTTAATTTGCTAGTTCACATATTTTACTCCTATTAAAACTCCTCGTAGATTTCACCTCTTTTGTTTTTCTAGGGCTAGGAGGGTCCCCTATATTCCAACGATGTTGTACCTTTGTTCTTCCATATTTGGAGGGTGAACCTTGTCAATGTGTGCATCCTTGATTCCCAACATTTTAAGGACTTTCACCAAGAGCCAAGAAAGCCCCCCTATATTCCTTCAATGGGGTGTGGTCACTTTATCAAAGATGCTTTGGTTTGTTGGTTTGTTCCCTTTGCCACCATTGGAAGTCCTCGTAGGTTTCATCCCTTTTTTTTTACCATGAACTAGGAGGACTCCCTATATTCAAACAAGGATGTGTAATTGTTCCTCCATATTAGGAGGGGGGCCTTATCCATGAGTGAATCCTTAATCCCCTATTTTTGGGGAGTTTCACAAGGGACCAGGAAGGCCCCCCATTTTCCTTCAATGGTGTGTGTTCTCTTTTTGGGAGAGCTTATCATATGCATGTGCACATATCTGAGTCTCAAATCCATGGGAGTTCTTTCAAAGGCTAGGTGGGCCCCTTTTCTTCTAGCTACAGTGTACATCCTAAGAAATTTGAGGATGCTTCTAAAAGATTTTTCAGGAATATTAAATTTTTGGCTTTGAGTTTGATTGTTTGACCTAAGTTTCTTGTATGCTCCTCTACCTCCATTTTTTAATGTGCTTCTCTGGTTTTGGATAAATCCTTCCCAGGTTTCCTTCTATGGTCAAAATAAATGATAACAAAAGAATATTCTTTTAGTTATGCAACAGTAATGGAAGTAGGCTCTATAGAGGTCCCACTTGGTTTCCATTAGATGGTTGTGCTTGAGGAGAATCCCTTAGAATAAGGGGTAGATTTTCAAAAAAAATAATTTTTTTGTTTGAGCAGGATTTCCTTTTCTTAGGTGACAAATATTCATTTTAATTTTTTTTGCTTATCTAGAACTTCCTCGCATTGGTACCTTTTGTGGGGCCCCAATTTCCCTTTGCTTCTCTATACTTTTGTGCGTCAGTTTTTTCTAAGGACCCCCTAGGTGGGACACTTATTTTCTTTCATCCTTTTTTAATGGTGGTCCTCTCCAATTATTTCTTTCATTGTAAAATATTAAAGGACCCTTTCAAAATACTTTCCTCCAACCAATAAAAATAATAATAATAATAGTAATAATTGAAGAGGCCATGAATCTTGCTAATCACCAGTAGGAAGTTATATTTCAACATGCTTTTAGAGAAGCAAATAAGGTAGCATATAAACTGGCAAATATTGGGGTTGATGGTCTAGGTTTGTTGACTTGGACAGACACACTACCATAGGAGGTACGTGCATTAGCCACTATTTAAAAAATTAACAATGATTAGTTGGCTTACCATATTAATTTAAGTTTCCTCACTATGTGTAATAGGCACAAAATTTCAAAAAGTCTTTGATGTCTTGGTTTTCTAGCCCCTCATTTTGAATAATAAATTCCATCATTTTTATGAACTCTTCTCTCTGTGGAACTATCAATTATATGGTTGTCTCATTATCATCTAGACTTGTTTTGAATCCATTCATCTTATGAATCTTAATCTTCATCATTTCCATAATTATCAGGTTCCTGTCACATAAACCCTAGCATGTTTGATATATATATGCATTGCCACATGATCTGTCCATTTCTTTAGAAAAGTTGTAATTTTTCAACAGCCAGGAGTGCTAGTTCATTCCCAAAGCCTACCAACATCTCAAACAGAAATTTTAGAAATAAATCAAAGGATTTTTTTTACAAATATAGTTGGGATATCAACAATGAAAATGGAGGTTTCACTCTTTCCAATTCGAGTGATTCCTACCGCATGTGGAAATATCATTGGCACAAAAATATTTTTAGAGACATTAATTTGAGGATTGGCAAGATTTGCTCCAAGACCGAGATAGAAAATCTGACAATGCTGGGAATAATCAATTTTAAAAAATCCAGAAGTCTCAGAACCATCATTGAACATGATAGGGTGGGAAAAAAATTTTGTATCGAAAGTATTTTAGAAAATTACTTGCTTCTTCCCAAAATTCTCATACTTTGGTAGGAGCTAAGAAGAATCCAAAAGTTTCTAGCAAAAATGAGGATGAACAGAAGGATGCAATCAATAGTCTTGATCAATATATTATTGCTCGGATGTTCCTACTGTTTGTTTTGGGTAGTGCTCAAGGGGATTTTTTGTTTTTCTTAAGTTCAACTTTCATCTTGTAGTCTTGAAGGATGGGTATTTTTCTTTGTCTTTGATGTAGTATTTTCTGTTGATGTAATAGATGAAGATTTACCTACTTTTCTAAGGGTTTTGTATACTTCCTCTTGGGCTTAGGTTGATGCTTGTTGTTCCCTGTTGATGTAAAAGGTATTTGGTAGCCTTCATATTTCTCGGCATAATATAATATAAATTAACTTACCAAAAATCATAATAATAATAATAATAATAATATATTTAGTTTATATATTAATATGTAACATATTAATAATTAAGTGGTATTAGCTTAATTGTTTATATTTCTCAATATTTAAGGAGGATATCAGGGTTTAAATATTTTCAAATGATACATGGATAATATCCATGATTTGTTGTAATACTACTATGTGGTGAAATACAAGTGGGGTCCATTCCAATCCCATATAACCAATTGAGAAAAAAGAGAACAAATATTTAACATATTAATATATATTTTTTATAATTTATGTGTGATTTCTATTAGAGCCACTCTCATAAAAATACTAAAATATTATATTTAATTAAATCATATGTAGCATTCCTTTTTAACACAAATATTTTTATTTTTTTTTCAATCAAAATATTTTTCAACTTTCTCAAAGTGTTATGTTTTGATAATCAATTCCTTAACATCATTTTGTTTAATATAAAATATGAATTGGAAATTTGCCTTCTAAAATCTAAATTTCACCAAAATGAATATCAACATCATCATTGGCTAAATTATCTGCTACCCAATTTGCTTGTTTAAAAATATGCTCATATTTCCAAAAGATTACTTCTAGTAATGGTTAATAAATGTTACCAATAATATTATTTTTATCCAATAATCACATCTATTAGTGTTTATAGCATTAACAATAATTTACAAATCTCTACCAATTGAAATATATTTTAATCTTATTTCTATTTCAATTTTAATATTTGTGCTTTAGCATCTACATAGTTTTTAGTTGAATTTCCCAATGATTTTGACTAAGGAGAGTTTTGCCATTATTATTTTGAAAAACAACACATTCATTGGATTTTATTGAATTTCCTTTACAAGCACCATACAAATTAATTTTGATAAACCTAGTAAGGAAATTTAAATTTTACCTATCAAAGTAAATCCTTTTTTTTAATGGCATTGTCAAAAATGACTCTTCTTCAAATTCTATAACCAAGTTGTTACCACTTCTTTTTTTGTGGTTAAGACTTCCCATGATGAGCACCTTATCTATAAACATTCTCCAAGAGAGGGAATAATGTGGTTCCAAACTTGTCCCTAATTTTGAGATCTAATTTAAAATTTGTAATTCTTCCTTTCAAGTCATAAATTCAAACAAATTATAACAATATTAATCCTCCACAAATATTTCCTCAAATATTTCAATATTGATGTAACTACCCAATATATTTTCATATTTTCTAAAAAGTAATCCCAAAGGGTCTGAGCAATGAAACATTGAAGAATTAAAAGGGGTGATGTTTATAAATTATTTTCACATAAGGAACACCCATAAAGTCCATGATATCCTATTTTTTGTAGACTCTCTCCTATAAGAACCATTGAAATACTAACCAAATAAATGTTGAGCCCTTAGGGAAAGCCTCTAGTGATCAAACATTCTTCCAAGAAAAATATTTCAGAGTAGGAAATTTTTATTGATCAAAATCCTCATATCCCAACATGACCAAGTATCTGCTATCTTTTGAAATATTCCAAATCATCCTTTCATGTAAGAATCAAAAAATAAAACTCTGGACAAAAATTTTGAATTTTATTTACAATTTTTTTGAGTTCCTATCTATAGACTAGATTATTTACAATTTGTTTGAATTCCTCTTTATAAACTAGGTTATGATATCCTCTTCTTTGTAAACTCCACTATAAGAACCCTTGAAATACTAACCAAGAAAATAATGTGGCCTTAAGGAAAGACTCTATTGATCAAACATTCTTCCATGGTGTAGACACATAAAACACGTGATATTTATGGGGCTACTCATATGGACACCTTTGCAGGTCATATGAATGATATTGGACCTTTCCAATACCCAAGAATGGTTCTAACCACTGATTTAGGATAGCCTAGTCTTATGCAGTCATAGCCACTGATGAAATCAGTGATAGCCCCTATCATCATCGATGATCAAAATGGCTATGATAAGCCACCGACGATGATAGTGTCTAGATCCATAGTCGTGCCTATCAATAACAGCTAACCCTGGAACAAACTTGGAACCCTGAGATGAGTAAAATCAGTTGCATACAATAAATTTACAATGATTATGGTAATTCAAAGCCTCTAGAAGCTTTGCCTCAATGGAACTAGACCAACTATTTCTTGTTCTTGGATTCTTGGGGAAGTTAGAGCAAGGATTTTGGGAATCTACTTAAGGCCCCAAATTTACAAGCAAATCCTAGACAATTAATGAGCTTTTTGCGTAATGAAGTTCTACCACTTTGCAACAAGAGAGTACAATATCTCACAAGTAATATTGTGTTGCCAAAATTACTTTATGATACTTTCCTACCTACCAATGGAGACTACCACATTTTAAGAAGAACAATTGTCTTTTCAAGCATTCAATTCAACATGAAATTGAACCAATTATCACCCAAAGTCATTATGATAGAATGCACCAAGAACGTCAATCCATGCAATATTAGAATTGATTGACGTTAGGTCCAAGATACAAATAATAGAGTCCCTATCCCATGGCCACTATTTTCAATAGTAACCCGTAGAAATAGTCATTGACATTGATAGCGACTAATAGATCTGACTGCTATGATCATCAATAGCTATGATCTAATGTGTCTTTTCCATTGTTTTAGCCTTATATCATATTTACAACATTTTAATTTAATTTCCTATCCTAGATAAGTTGCTTTATTTCTATTTTTACGCATTCTTTATGCTTTCTTGCTAGTATTTCATGCATCATGTAATTTCTTTAAGCATTTATTTCATAGATTGTAATATTCATGAATTGGCCTCATCTTGACAAGTTGCACCTTTGCTTTTGATTTCTTTGCATTTTCTTGTGTGCAAATCTCAGGATCATTCAAGAGCTTCATATCTTCAATCACCAATTTCTTGGCATTCATAAGAGGAGGTTCCAGGGATAATCCCTCCTATAATCAAGTTTTGAGGATTCTAAGAACTTGTTGAAGACATCTATCACATGGAGTTATTTATTTTTAGTATGTATAAAATACTCAATCCCTCATAGGGATGCTCTTGTAACCTCATTTAAAAGAAAACTTATGAATTTGAATATAATGGGCACTATTCTTTTATCCTTGTTTCTTTGCATTTTGATAAAATGATATATCTATTTAATCTTATTACATATTTCCATTGATGTTAGAATTTTAGTTTCTTTCACATGGAAAATATTTTAGAGTAGGAAATTTTTATTGATCAAAATCCTCATACCCCAATATGACCAAGTATCCACCATTTTTTGAAACAAATTGTCATTTCATGTAAGAATCAATAAATAAAAATCTTTAGGCAACTTTTGAAGTTCATTTCCCCATTTTAAAGTTTATTTACAATTTATTTAAGTTCCTTTCTATTTACAATTTTATGGATAGGTAGATTGGAGGATGGTACTATGATTTTCACTTTTGCAAAAAAAATAAGCATTATCTCCAATAACTTAGCATGAGGGTAGGGTATTTTGAGAGGTTTGTAGGAGGCACTAAAGGTAGGTTGGAGAAGGATGATAGCAGAATCAGACTCTCAAATTATGATCAATTACTTGAAATCAACTTCAAGGCCTGAGAAGGTGGACTAGAGAATTTAGAGGATCATAGATAATATTAGGATAATAGCAATAAATTTTCAAGAGGTTGTTTTCAATTATGTACTTAAGAACATAATATAGTGGCAAATGCTATGACAAACTAGGATCTTGATAAAGGAGGTATTAGCTGCTATGATTACCCTCTCAAGTAGTGGTTAGACCAAACTAATACCAATATTCTAATTGTTCAATATCTTGATGGTATTGTAGGAATCTATGTTTAAATTGATAAACAATACATGACTTTAGTCATGACATGAACTTAATCTTCCAAAAAGAGTAGCTCTCACTAGAAAAATATCTAATGCATCCAAATCCCCCTTTTGTGACATTAAATATCCTTGTTGTGGCTGTGTTATTTCAACAAAACCTATTGAAAGTTGTGATTTTGAGTCAATATTTGTTTTATCTCCTTATCTTGTGGTTAGTGTCATTGTAGATGTGTCTTGTTTTATAGAAGGAGCCTTAAAAAGAAAGCAACTAAGGCTCTTGGGTCTCTCTAGCTTGAGCCAAGGTAATTTTAGCTATCTATAACTAAGGTGATAAAAATTAGAATGCGATGGACCTATGTTGGGATGATGCTAGGTTTCCATGTTGTGTTTTCACTATAAATATCTCTAGTTTTAGGATATTAGATGAACAAAGTGCTCGATATATTATATCATAGTTAATGGATTTTTGAGTGCAGATTTATCTACTTTGTTCTGTTGTGGTTATTCAATACTAACCATGATAGAGCATGTTAGATATCCTCATCTAAATAGTTTTTCTTGAATGCACTAGGATTGGTCTATGAAGGATAAGAACTTTTTCAAGGGATGTCCTTTCCTATTTTTTCTATCGATTATTATAGCATATTCTTAGGTTCTGCACATTGGTGAGGATGGGTCTCAACATCTAGTAACCCATGTTTAGCCTCCCTTTGTCATTGTCCTTGGTCCATAATTTTCTCAATGAGTTGGAAGTGCACACACTAAATCTATTGAAGCGGTAGGATGGATGGTTTTCTGGGTAGGCAGAAGAATTTGAAGTTGTAACTATAGTTGGATTACCATTTGGTGAGTATCCTAAGGGTACAATCCTATTATATTTGTAATATATTTCTAATTTTCTCTTAATATATTCCCTTTTTTATAAAATATAACTAGGTTATTATTAGAAATCCATGATCTAGAGTTGTTGCTCATAGTAATATAGTCTTTCTTCTTTAGACCTTTACAATCAAGGCTCACCAAACCCAATTATATTTTTAGTCAAAGATAATGGGATAAGGCTTCAACCAAGCATCAAACCAAATATTTACATAATTCCCCTCATCAATTGACCATCTAATATTTCTTTTAACTAATTGTAGACTATATTAAATGAAGCTCTATGTTGACAGCCCTTTGGATAGGGTTCTTTTCTTAAATAATGTCACTACAACAAGAGGACCTATATATATTTTTAAGTTATATTTTTACCCAATTATTTCTTTAATATTTGAATAATCTTCATCCAAGCATTTCCATAATGCCATACTTATAAGTCTACAATTTTTTAAGCATGCTCCTCTAATTTTCTTTACTTTAAAAACCCCATCCCACTTACAAATATGAAACCTAAATTTTTCTCACATCCTTTTCTTGGAAAATCTCTTTAAATATTATCAAATTTTGAGGTTATACCTACTAGCAATTTTGAAAGTGATATTATATAAATAATGATGGATTGTAATATAGTCTTTATGATTTGTAGTATTTCTTCCATGGTTAAGAACATAACTTTCCAACATACCAAAAAAGTATTTATTCTCTCTAAACAAGATATCCTAAGAATCATGTTATTTCCTGTTGGCAATTTTGACATTATGCCACATTAAAGTTTTTTATAAAATTTTGTTGAAATTTTTTGTTGTAAAAAGTAGCAAAGTATAATGAATAATGTTCCTTCTATAATGTTCCTTCTTTATATCAATTTATATTGTGCTGATTAATTTTGGTTTTAATCATATTTCTTTAATTTTCATAGAATATGTGGTAGGAAATGATGAGTTTTAAGGTAAAATTAATATTAATATTATGTTTAAAATGGAATAGTAGAATACGTACAGTTAACAGTTTTCCAACATTGACAAAATTGGTTCGAAAAGGGAGAATCTATAATTAAAGAAAGTTAAAAATAATTTCGTCATGTTATCAGGAAAATACAGTAATATATTTTAGTGGATGTCATGAAATGATTTTGAAGACACCAAAATTCATGGAACTATAAGTTCAAAGGTAAAAGGATATGAAAGTATTTTTACCCCAAGAAAAGGAAAATGTCTATCACCCTTATTTGAGGTGAGAATATCTTTATGCTATTATGAAAATGAGCTAAGGTAATCACTTGCAAGGCAGAGGGATGGTCAAAAGTGAGTTCACCCCAAGAGTGGAGTGACGAACTCCATTCACCCTATGCTAGGGTGAATGTTGTCTTAAAAACAATGGAATGGACACCAAAAAAGAATCAACAGAATTTTACTCCAAGTGAGGGATGAAAATCCCTTTCACCCCTCCTTGGGGTGAAACCACATATTAAAAAGAATAATGTTTTGGTCTCGACATCAAGGAATGAAAGTAAAATAACAAAGTGCATTCACCCCAAAGGAGGGATAAAAACACCTTTCACCCCACTTTGGGGTGAACGTCTTTGTAAAAAATGGGCAAGCTCATGATTGACAAAGTCAAAACGATTTTTTTACCAAGTGAGGGGTGAAACTCCCATTCGCTTCTCCTTAGGGTGAAAGCATATTTTAAAGACAACTGCATGTGTAAGGCAAGGGCCCCACATTAAAGCAAGTTTTAGAAAATCCCTTTCACCTCAAATGTGGCTTGAAATCTTTGTGTGCCTCTCTTTGGAGTGAATGGTGTTTTATATGAAAGTCGCACCATGGCAATTAAATGGAATAATAGTCAACAACATTTTTAACCCAAGTAAGGGGTGAAACTCTCATTCGCCCCTCCTTAGGGTGAAACAATATGAAAGCGTTTCAAGGTTCTAAGGTGCATATTTAAATATGGGCTAAGGTTGTTTTTAAAAGCCAACAAAAGGAGCTAAAGCATCAATAATATTGCAATGATGAAGGTGAGTTCACCCCTAGTGGGGGCAAAAATCATTGTCACTCTCCTATGGGGAGAAATGATATTCTAGTTGTTCCTCATCTCCAAATAAAATATGGGTGCGTGCTCCAAAGTTCCAAACAAAGGTGTAGTTGAGGAGGGGATCTTGATAGAAGAAATTTTCAGCATGGAATTAATGACAAAATGAATATACATGAAGTAAATGATTAAAACATCAAAGATAAAGTGTGTATAGGTGTTTTTTCCCAGGCTTGTTCCAAAAAGGATTGTCACTGTTTTTTAGTGAAATTGATTCTAAAAATCCAAGAAGACTTTTCAAAGGTGCTCGAACCAAGGAACGATGAAAATTTAATTATTGAAGCAAATAAGGCTATGTTTCCAAGATTTATATTGAAAGAGTGTAATATTAAATGCCAAAAAATGATTTTTATTGTTTCCAAGGTGTCACCCACCTACTTCGCATATTTTCAAAATAATAATTATATCTAATGGATTTTCTTGGAAAGGGAGAATTCCAAAGGCAAAATGGTGACATAAATTCAATAGCCAAGACCCTTGTTTTCATCTAGTTTTGATGCATCCCAATGCACTGACGTCTAAGCTCACTGATTTCCTAGGAATTTTTCCTTTGAAGCTGGATCACTACTCCTAAAGAAAGATTTTTGAGGAGGAAATTCTTCTTATTGGTTCTTTATCTATGGACATTTTTTCCTCATATGTATTAAAATAAAGAGATGAAATCCTCTATAAATACTAGATATTTTTATTTAACAAAGGAGGATAGACAGTGTGCAAAAAAATACTTTGAGTTTTCTACATAAATAGAAGGATACTCAACTTATGATTCCTTGAATGGTTTTGTGTGTGATTTCTTTCTGCTTAACATTTTTTCTTATATTCATGTTTTTTATTAGATGATTTTAAATTTTGCATCTGGTTTTAAATACTACTAGTGAGGGAGCATATACGGTAATATTCTTTGGATGTTATCTCCGTAAATCATAAGCGGTTCTTCCTTTATTTCTATTATATTTTGGTTAACACTCAATTTGAATTTCTACTACTATTCTATCCCCATACTACATCATTCGGTTTATAGCCATATTTCCCATCTCTTTTCATCATTTCCCATTTCTATCTTGTAACTCTTAGATTAAAACTGATGTATGATTAGTACGGGAGACAAACCTCTCTAGAGATTGGCTCAAAGTACATATATCTCCTTCGGCCTTTCAATGTTGGTCATGGCTTGGATGCACAAATGTATGATTTGTATTTTATGCAGATATTTGGCCAGCAATTTTTGGTACGCCCAATGGGACTCATGAGTCTCATCTTGAGCAATATACACAATACTAACATCTTGATGTTCACCTTCTTATTTTTGAACTAAGACATCTAGCAACTCAACTATACCTATAAGCCTTTGAACATGAAGTTGGTGAAGTTGTACTTTATGATCACAAGATCGAATGCCAAAAATCCCATAAATCCCAATTAGTTCTTTGAGCTTGACACCCAAAAATTAGGAGAACACCCTAGATTAGTCACCCCGACTCTTATATCACTCATGACATCTTCACAGATAGCTGGTGTCTTTTCCATTCTTTCAAGTCTGGCTAGTACTGCTACTAGCGTTCCTCCACCTTAAGAAAATTCTCCAATAAATATGTCTTAGAATCCACCACCATAGCCACCAAAGTAGTTTCCAGCATGGAACAACTTAGGATTTTTTAATCTTCAAGCTCAAAATCCAGTCCCTCAAGAAGCATTGAAGGTTTTTGCCACCTATGATGGTATAGGTAAGACTACTTATGAGCATATCTAGGATGTGGCTTCCCTTGCAATAATGCATAACATCACAGACGAAGACATAATGGTAAGGTTACTCGTGTTGTTCCTCAGACGTAATTTGTTGTATTGGTACCGGTTTTTGCTGCCCACTACTATCACCACATGGGACCAATTGGTAGAACTACTTATTAAGAGTTTCCATAAACAAGCTGATTCTTTTTATTTTCTACACCAAATAAAAAATATCCAAAGACATCCATAGGAATAAATAGTGGATTTCAACATCAAGGTCGCTCGAACTTGGTAGAGATTTCCTAATGGTCTTCAGCTGACTCTTGAACAAGTTGTGTTCTACTATATCTAATATTTTAAATCAGAAATTGGTATGGCCATCCAACAAGCCAATGTCAATACATTCCCATATTTTTACATGCAAGCAGAAAAGGCCAAAGCAAATCTGATTTTCATAGGTAAGCGGTCACCAAAGGTAATAATGCCTATCCTTTTTTATCTTCCACAACATATGTACTCTAGTGTATTTTCATAGCCGATGCCTTCTATGTATCATGTTCTTTCATGTGGCTCAAGTTTACCTCAAATTTCATCACTTCTAGTTTTGCAATTATCTGCTCTAATAATTTCACAATTACCCACTCCAACTAATCCAAAACTACCCACACCTCTTCATTCGAGCATTGCCTTCTCCATCAGTAGCTCTACCTTTGCCAACACCTCCAGTGCCCACAAATACTAATCCTCAAATGAAATTATTACAGGAGATGCAATGAATTAATTTGGTAGTGAGGACAATGTCAAATGAAATCATAACCATTAAGAAGAAACAACTTGAGAGTGAATTTTGATCAAGGATATTTCAAATGCCACCGATTACTAGAGAGCAACCGGCTTTGACTAGCAAAGGTTCTAAGAGAAATATAACCATATTGGTAAATGAAGAAGCTTGTACGTTGGAGTGGAAATATTGGTGCTCTACTTGTAATGACCCTCATGGTGAAGATACATGCATGGTTCATTTGAACTATTTACAAACATTACCATAAATTTATGTCATTGGAAAGATCAATATGATTGTGAAAGTCGGTCATAATTTCATAGTCCCTTCCTTGGAGCAAGTCTCAGTTCTTATGAGGGTTGGAAAGAAACTGGCAACTGTAGATCCAATAGATATGGAGCCACTAAATATCCCCACTTAATAGAAGGTACAAGGTGAAAAGGCATAGCCACAAGAAAAAGCATATGGGACAGCACCTAATTAGTAAGATTTTGTATTGTTGAAATATCTCTTGACCATGCAAGCTCAAGAGAGGTTGTAGGCAAAGGCATCAACCTCACAAGCTAAAACTACTCAAGTACAAGTTGAGGTGAAAGAACAAGACCAAAAATTCCTTAAGTACCCATCGTTGACCAAGAATGAAAGGGTAGAAGATAATCAGTAGGTATTGAAACAAATATGATCTAGCTAGTTAAGGAAAATAATCTAGTGTTTCTCACTATAACATTGTTGAAGAGATGAATAGAATCCCTGCTAAGGTGATTTTGTATGATGCATTACAACTTTCTAGATAGGTTGATATATTGTAGGATTCTTTCAAGTCTATAAAGGATAAAAATAAAAACCCCACCCAAACATTGTTAGCAGATACACTGATAGCTTCTACCACTAATAATAATATACCACCCCATTCTATCTATATATCAGGATGGAGGGGTGGAATGCACATAATTGTGTGATCAATTATGGTGTTGTGACTACTATCATACCAAAGGCGGTATGTGAGGTCATGGGGATGGATTACACGAGGAGCAGACCAAACGTCTTATAGTTGGATGGGATCCCAATCAAAATGATGGGTGTGATTAAATATATTTCCATTATTCTACAAAGCATACCCAAATTACCATCATTCAGGAAGTAGTGCAAATATTTTTGTTGCTTTATTATTTCTTTTGCTATAATCAGATATTGGTAAAGGATGAGGACCAGCATAAAATAAAATTTACTACCAAGTGGGGCATTTTTTCCTATAAAATAATGCCTTTTGATCTTTCGAATGTTGGTGCCACTTTTCAAAGAGTAATGGATGTCGCATTTGGTGAGTTGCTAAACCAAATCATTGTGATATACCTTTATGATATGTCTATTTTTTCACATCATAGATAAGATCATGGATCTCATCTAAGACAGGTGTTTGAAATTTTTTGAAATTTTGGTATCTCCATAAATTGAAAGAAATCTATATTTGCTATCAAGGAGGGAAAGCTCTTGGAACATGTCATTTCAAAAGAAGGATTAGCAATTGATCCTATGAGAGCTGAAGCTATCTTAAAATTACCACTACCATCCAATATGAAGGACTTACAATAATTTTTTATCCAAATCAATTTTATTCAAAAATTTATCAACGATTTTTCTCAAGTAGTAAAGTCGATGACTAAACTCCTGAAGAAAATACAGACTTCAAATAGAATAAAAAGGAAGTAGTCATTCCAAGATATTTAAGAGAGAATCATCCAAGTACCGGTGTTAATCAATCTGGACTATTTTAAGGATTTTATCCTTTACGTGGTGAGCGAACAAGAAAGTTATACTGCTATCCTGACACAAAAGCAAGATGATGGTGATGAACAACCAATCACTTTTCTAAGTCAAGTCATTCAACTGTACAAAAAATATATAATTTCATTGAGAAGCAGGTTTATGTAGTTATGAAGACCCTAAATAAATTTCAAAATTTCATCTCACAAATACAATTGTATATGTTATTCATATGAATGTCATAAATATGTCAAGGAGAGCTTGGTGACAAAAGATTAGACTAGGTGTCCAATATTCAAGAATATGATGTAGATATTCGACTGAATAAAATGGTTCATGGTCAGGCACTCCATCTAGAGTTGGCTAAAAGTGTAGCTTCTCAGTCACCAGTACAATCACATGATGACGTTATCAGCAAGAGAAATATCGATAACCAAGCAACAAGTAATCACAACTAGATAGAGGACCTATTCAAAATTTTCACATCTGGAAAGTGTCCATCTCACCCCGATTCCTCATAAAGACAGAGGTTTAGAATACAGGCCCTTAGATATTTCTTGATACCGAGTGGATTGTTCCAAAATAACATAGATGGAATTCTCCTCAGGTGCATTAAAGAATCTAAAAAATAGAATATTTTAGAGGAGTTCCACTCTGGCTTGTCTAGTGGACACTATGCAAGGAGGCCTATGGCCTTGAAGATCATCTAGACTGGATATTTTTTGCCCACTCTTTTTGTGGACACACACAAAGTGAGTCAGAGCTATGATAACTATCAACGATATGTTGACAAGAGTAAGAAGATATCTTTACCTCTACATCTAATCTAGGTGGAAGTTTCATTTCAACATTGGGGCTTAGATTGTATTGGGGCCATTGATCCTCGTTCTTTTGCTTAACATAAATATATTTGGAAAGCAACTTATTACTTTACTCGGTAGGTAGATGCCGTCACACCAAATAAAGTAGATCAAGTGATAGTCATATCTTTCCTTGAGAGGATGATTACCTATTTTTATGTACTAGATGCCATTGTGACTGATAATGGGACTCCCTTCATTGGATAAAATATTTTGACTTTATGTGCAGGTATGGAATTTATCTGAAAACTTTCTCTAATTATTACCCGTAGGGAAATGGTCTAGCCAAGTTCATGAACAAGAACTTGCTTCAGATTTTGAAGAGGACACTCGAAAGAAATAAAAGGAGTTGGTATCTACTGCTAAATCAAGCTTTATGGGTGAATCGTATATCAATCAAGATTTTCATTAAAACTTCTCCCTACTCACTGGTATATGAAAAGGAAGTGGTTTTGTCTACCCACATTGAACTCCTAGTTCTCCAGACTTTGTAGATGCTTAGTGATGAGTATGATAAAACTAACCCCATGAACATAATATTAGTCCAACTTCTATAGCTTAAGGAAGAAAGAGATAAGGCATATGTTTCTTTCATTGAACATGCCAAGATGATGCTTAAGTTGTTCGAAAAAAGGATTACTGAATGAAAGTTTAAAGTTGGGGATTTTGTGCTTAAGTGGAATAAGAACAAAGCCAAACTATAAAAGCACCATAAATTTGAGGTAATTTGGAAGGGTCCATTCCAGGTTTTAGGAGTAAATTCAGCCAATGCATACCACCTTTAGGATATGTATGGTCGGGAGTTGTCAATCTTAGTTAAAGGTCTTCATCTGAATGCCTATTTTTAGTAACTAATAAAGGATACAAGTATGTAAAAATGTATAGAGTTTATTTTTCATAAGTATTTTCATTGCTTTTGTAAATATAAAAAAAAAGAGAAAAAATCATATTCGCCCCAAGATGTTTCTTTTTATGGATAAAATTATGAGTTTTGGGTGAAATTAAAATTAATTATTTTAAAAGTTTTCAAGCAAGTGTTTGAAGGCTCCAAAGTTAAAAATTGATTTATTTTTAAATCAAAGGGGCAAAGAGAGGAAGAAATAAAAAATAAAAAAAAGAGAGAAATAAAAAGCTAAAGTGAGAAATTTTTAAATTTCGCATGAGGTTTTTTTTAAAGTGGAGGGCAAAATTAAAACTAAAGCAAAGGAAAAAAGCAAAGCCTTGAATTTGCAACTCCAATAAAAAACTTTTTCTAAAATTGGGGCAAAATCAAAGAAAAATATTATTTTAAAAGGAGGGATTAGGCATGAGAAAGCATTAAACAGGTTGAAAATAATTTTTAAGGAGCAAAGAAAAAGAAAGAAAGTGCCATCCCAAAGTTATTTCTCCCATAAAATAGTTTTTTGGTGAAAGATGAATTTTAAAAGTGACAATTGGCATCTCAAAACATTTTTTGAGCACCCAGAGCAACCTAATTTTACTCGAATTTGTCATGGGAAACATTTTTATGTTCACAAGGAGCAATATCTCTCAATTCCACCGAAAAAGCATTCATTGGTTCATATATGGCGAATTTATTTTTTAGAAGTGGCCATTGAAAATATAGGGTGCGCTTTTTGAGGGTTAATGTAGTGGAGAATGACTTCCAAAGAATATTTTGGGTGAAAGGAGGATTAATGATAATTTGAAAATCATTGATAATTTTTCTGGTTGAGTGGAACAAGACCCATATTTTCTTGACTTCACCAAGAAGATACGACGTATTTACTTTTGTGGTTTGAGGTGCCATCTATAAATAAGACACAAGTAAAATTGTTCAAAGAAGAAATTTTTTAAGTTTTTCTAGTGCATTTTCGAAGCTGGTGGTTGCAGGATTTGTAGAGCATTCCCCAAGTTGCCAGATTATATAGAATTGGTAAAAGAGTTGTAGAATCCAAAGGTGTTGCTGAACTGAAATAGTCAAAAAATAAAGTGAAGGGTGGAAATAAGTCCAAGAAGGCTCAAAAAAATGAAAATATTGATTTGGACCCATGCTTTGATGTCATGGTAGAAATTGGAGATTACATCATCACCAACAAAGGCGTGGTCAAATTACACCAATATGTGGAATTTGTAATCAATAAGAGATTGATGTCAAATATTTTTATAACTATGGCATATTATGCAGTCTGGTACCTATGCACACCCATCCATTATTGCCTAGATTTTGTGAGGATAATTTCTACATTTTATAACCTAGTTACCAGGGCTATTCGAAAAGCAAATGGGGAAGTGTTTTTCACCATTTAATTTAATATAGTTCAGGATGCATTTTCTTGTGGGGTGAAGCCTCCATCTGATGTGATCATCTCAATGAACAAGAGGAGAAGTATTTGTCTACAGTATCAATGTCGTAGTTTATGGAGATGCAGTTAATCAGGGAGCCATAGTTAGGGTAGTTGCCAAACTTACATAAACCACTCTTAGATTTTAAAATCCCATATTTGTTTTTGATGTTGGCATGGATTTTTGGCCTCTTGATAGATTCCATGGTTTTTAAGTGGTAGGAAACGCTGGTGTAGTGCATCTCATAGGTTGAGTTCTATGTCCCAACAATAGTGATAGTGGATAAAAATATGATTATTTTTACTAGGAAGATTTTATAGCATGAAATATGTACATTCAGTTGGAGAAGATGAATACCCAAGAGGTGACATCATTCAAACATACATTATTTTTAGTCTGGTATTTATTTTTCCATATGCACCACTACTTTTTATTTGTATCTATTAAACAAGTTGATGAGGCGAATAGGATTTTACCAGTTTACATGTGGAATCCTAGTCTATCAAGGAGGGAGACAATTTATGACTTTAACCATTTGTTTTTGGATCCTACCATTGAGCTTATTTATGACAAGTGTGAGAGAGTATCACGGTAAATTAGAGAAGCGATTTTTACTACATAGAAGGGTGATGTTTTCTTATTGACACAGGGTGTAGTTGTACGAATCTTTGGCTTTACTAACAAGCCATTTCTACTCCCATATTTCACCACTAGGCATGTATTTGTGATGGAGATGGTGTACTATAACAATTATATTAATGGTTTTTATGGAGAATTATGAGGTAAAAGGACAACATGTACAATGCCCTTCATATTTGGTAGTATTGAGGTGAGTTTGGTCGGTCAAAACTAGTTGCGCACAAAAGATCTCTAAGATCTTGGTTTAGTGGAACTGCCTTAGAGGTGGAGTATGACCAATTGGGTCATTTTATAGCTTTGACAAAGGCCAAATAGTTTTATTGCTGTCCATGACTTTATATTCAACAATATTACAACAATCTCGAGGGGTATGATTTAGAGTGGCATGTTGAAGCCATGATGTCACTTCTATCGTGGAATAATTTTTATGAGAAAAAGGCTGAGTACAACCCCATGGTGCATAAGCAACATATTCCTCCTCTAGGTCTGTTTAGCCAAATGAAAATCTAGTTGCCTACGTGATCTGAGGAAAAGATCATAAACTGGTGGATTATGAGCGTCCACTGAGGAGAAACTACATTTTCTTTTGGGTTGAATATGGATGAAGAATTATCCAATGCATATGATGAATTTTGCAATAGTTATTAGCCCATCGCTTTCTCAAAGGTTATACCTCAAAGTTTCAAAAAAATTGATAGTGAAGAAAGCATGGTTGAAGAATACTTCCCAACAGTCAAATAAGAAACACATGTGGAAGAGGAATAACTATTGGTTTTTAAAATAAGGCCTCAATGAGTAAAGAGAAATGTAGAGGAGGCATTTCATTTTTCCAAAGCTGCAAAAAAGCCAAGAACTGGTATAGTTTCTTTTTTTGCAATGAATCCTTCTCCGCTAGTATCATATGTTCAGGCTAACATTTCCTAGAGTCTTCTATTGATTTAGGAGAAGCATATAGACCATAATATGGAGGTCATATATCTCAAAACAAATAAGGAGAAAAAATAGGCCCAAGAGGAACTTATCTCACAAATACCTCCATCATCGGCTCACATGGCGCTTGAGCTTGAAGGTACGTTTCTTTTTCCTTCTTCAACTCATGTGCATTTAGTGACTATCACTCCCCTTCCTATAGTTTCTACATTTGTTGCTCCCCCATTTTGCATATCCTCTACTTATATTTTTCTCTCCACTTCTTATCTATCAGTCACTACTGCTCCATATTCTACTATATTCTATTTAGTCTACCTTTCTTTTAGTTCATTCGCATCTATCCCGAATCCATTTTCACTTATCTCATCTTTTGTTTCTATCACTTCTACAACTATAAGTACATAATCTCCTACACGAGTGAGTGTAACTACAGCTGAACCTAGCCCTTATATCCCTTCCATTGTTTCCATTCCACCTCTTATTTTCGTTTCCACTTCTTTCGAGCCAAACCTTTCACAAGCTTGATTCCCCTTCTTCCCATTATTGAAGTTGTAGGTGTTGCCCAAGTTAGATATAGAGGTGGTGCTTGAATATCTAGTTGTATAAAACATCAATCGAGCTCATATGTGTTCATCACAATGGTTGAAGAGCTACAAAAGGAAAGAATCACAAGTTCCAATGAAGCCACTCAAAAATTTCACCTTTGATCTAGTTGCAATCGAGGCCCACACCACCAATATTATTCCCTAGGTCGTAAATCCACAAGGAGAAATGAATCCAAGTGATTACACTTTCTAATTCATAACAGAGGACCTAATAAAAGTTAACACTATTGAGAATATGGGGAACATTTAGGTTGATATGAGCTCAGTCTACTTGCACGGTGAGCACTACAAGCAGATATTCTATGATGCCAAGGCAAATATTGTTGAGCTTGAAGAATATCTAGTTGAGAGTAGAGCACAAAAAGAAAAGACAACAGAAGAGGTGGAACAGTGGTGAAAAAAGTGGAAGCCCACCATAAATAAAAGGAAGCAGCGGAGCAGTAGGTGTAGGCAGTTAAAGTCCAACTTCACTATGTATAGAACTAGTTGGTAGAGAAGGCTACCTAGGCTACAATCTTCTCCAAAGAGAAAATTAAAAAGGCTCACCATTTTTTGGTTGGAAGTTGTGTGAAGATGGTTATTAAAGTAAGCTTGGTCCTACAATATCTCTATGAGGCCTAAAAACTGATCCAACTGTGTGAGCAATTGATAGAAAATATAGAGAATTTTCTAGAGTTGCATCTACAGCCAACAATAAGAATTCGATCTCTTTTCCAGTCTAACATTTGCGTTTGACCTATGAGTGGGATGGACCGATCCTGGTCTAGTGCCAAGGTTACTTTATGTAATTATTTTCATATATTGGACCTAGTGAGGGAGGACATGAAGTTACTTACCATAGTTGAATAGGAGCACTCCATTGCATTTTTTCATTTTGATGCCCTTGCTGACATGGGATTCTTATATTTCACAGATGATCAGGATGAGCCCCTACCAAAAGAACTGTTATAGGAAGCCTAGAATAATTTATTATAGGATACATAAAAAATTAACATTTTAGTAGAGCCGATCTTAGAAGTAGAGGTTTTGCCACTCATGAAAAGGCTCACCCACATGGAGTCATCTTTTTTTGAATTGGATTAGAGATCCAAAAGCATAAGCTTGGAGCATATTAAGACTATATGGTACATATTTGATTCACGTAGTCTTCCTTACCTGTTCACCACAGATTCTTGGACTGAAATAGTTATAATTTATGAGATCACTTATGTGAGTTTGGCAGAGTAGGAGGAGCAAGGAACATCAGAGCAGGCACAGGAAAAGACATCTAGATCAGAAGCACTGACTGATGTAGCCCATGAGAAGGAACACTAAGATCCCAATGGATAAAGGCTCGGGGTCAATTGCATCCATGCGAGCTGGATATCCTGAGAGCCACCATAAATATTGGTAGTTTTGACATTATGCCACATTATCATTTTTATGAAATTTTGTTGATAGTTTTTGTTGTAAAAAGCGGTAAAGTATAATGAATAATGTTCCTTCTATAATGTTTCTTCTTTCCCTCAATTTATATTTCATTGATTAATTTTGGTTTTAATCCTATTTATTTAATTTTCATGGACTTTGTACCAAAAAATGATAGGTTTTAAGGTAAAATTAATATTAATATAATGTTTAAAATGGAATAATAGAAGAAGTATAGTTAACAGTTTTCCAGCATTAGCAAAATTGGTTTGAAATGGGAGCACCTATAATTAAAGGAAGCTAAAAATAATTTCATCATATTTTTAGGTAAAACATAGTTATGGATTTTAATGGATTTTCCAAAATGGGTTTTAAGACACTAGAAGTCATGTTTTTCGCCCCAAGAGAAGGGCAAAAATCTTTGTTTCCCTTATTTGAGGTAAGAATATATTTATATTATTATGAGCACAAGCTAAGGTAATATCTTACAAGGTATATGGATGGTCAAAAGTGATTTTACCCCAATGGTGGGGCGATGAACTCCATTCGCCCTATCCTGGGATGAATGTTATCTTAAAAACAATGGAATGGGCGCCAAGTAAAAATCAATAGACTTTCACCCCAAGTAAGGGGTGAAAATATCTCTCACCCATCCTTAGGGTGAAACCACATCTTAAGAAGAATAATATTGTGGGCCCGACATCAAGGAACAAAAGCAAAACAACAAATTACGTTTACCACAAATGAGGGATAAAAACACCTTTCACCCCACTTTGGGGTGAATGTCTTCCTAAAATATGGGCAAGCACATGATTGAAAAAGTCAAAAGGACTTTCGCCCAAAGTGAGGGGCCAAAATCCCATTCACCTCTCCTTGGGATGAAAGTATATTGTAAAGACATCTGCAGGCACAAGATGATTGCCCCACATTAAAGCAAGTTTTAGAAAATCCCTTTCACCCTAGAGGTGGGGTGAATGCTTTGTGTGCCTCTCTTTGGAGAGAATGGTGTTTCATATAAAAAGCACACCATGGCAATTAAAGGGAAGAATAGTCAATAGAATTTTTACCCCAAGTGAGGGGTGAAACTTTCATTCACCCCTCCTTAGGGTAAAATGTTATGGAAGCATTTCAAGGCGCTAAGGTACGGGTTCAAAGATGACTAAGTGTGATTTTCAAAGCCAATGAAAGGAGGTAAAGTGTCAAGAATTTTACAAGGATGAAGGTGAGTTTATCCCAAATGGGGGGTGAAACTCATTGTCACTCTTTTTTGGGATGAAATGATATTATGGATGTTCTTCATCTCCAAATAAATTATGGGTGCACACTCCAAAGTTCCAAAAAAAGTTGTAGTTGAGGAGGGGATCTTGGTAGAATTTTTTTTAGCATGGAATTAATGACATAATGAATATAAATGGGGTAAATGATTAAACATCAAAGAGAAAGTGTGTATAGGTGTTTTCTCCCAGACTTGTTTAGAATTGGATTATCACTATGTTTTTTGGTAAAATTGATTTTGAAAATCCAAGAAGACTTTTAAAATGTGCTCGAACCAAAGAATGATGAAAATTTAATTATTGAAGCAAAGGAGGTTATGTTTCTATGTTTTATGATGAAAGAGTGCAATATTAAATGACAAAAAGTGATTTTGATTGTTTCCAAGGCATCACCCACCTACTTCACCTCTTTTCAAAACAATAATTATACCTGATGGACTTTCTTGTAAAGGGAGAATTCCAAAGGTAAAATGGTGACATAAATTCAATGACCAATAACCATGTTTTCATCTAGTTTTTATGCATCCCAATGCACCAAAGTCTAAGCTCATTGATTTCCTAGGAATTTTTCCTCCGAAGCTAGATCACTGCTCCCAAAGGATTATTTTCAAGGAGTAAATTCCTCTTATTGGTTCCTAATCTATGGACATTTTTTCCTCATATGTAATAAAGAAAGAGGTGAAATCCTCTATAAATACTAGACATTTTTATGTAACAAAAGAGGATAGACACTCTTTAGAAAAACACTTTGAGTTTTCTACATAAATAGAAGGATACTCGACTTATGATTCCTTGAATGGTTTTGTGTGTGATTTATTTTTGCTTAACATTTTTTCTCATATTCATGTTTGTTACTAGCTAATTTTAAATTCTTCATCTGGGTTTAAATATTGCTAGTAAGGGAGTGAATACTAGAATGTTCTTTGGAATTTATCTCCACAAACCATAAGTTGTTCTTCTGCATTTTTTTTTGTTATATGTTGCTTAACACTTAATTTGAATTTCTACTACTAGTCTGTACGCATCCTACATCATTCGGCTTATAGCCATATTTCCCATATCTTTTCGTCATTTCCCATTTCTTTCTTGTAACTCAACTTAAAATCGGTGTAGGATTAGAAAGGGAGCCAACCCTCTTTCGAGATTGGCCTGAAGGACATCTCTCTCCTTCGGCCTTTCAATGATGGTCGTGTCTAGGATGCACAAATGTATAATTTGTATTTTAGGCAGATATTTGACCAATATTTTTTTATGAGACAAAGGAATAACCAAGTAACTTGGTAAAATTTCAAATTTAAGCCCTAAAATATTCATAATAATTCTTTATAAGTCTATGTTAGTTTTAATGAATATAATATTGGATTTTGTAGTACTAACAAATTATCTCATAGCATGATAATATTGATTTAAAATCCATGGTCTCATTGTCTTATGGATGACTTAAAATATAAGTGTCATCAATAAATTGGAGATGATATTTTAAGGGACCATTTTTTGCAACTTGTATATCTTTTATTTTCCTTCTACTTTTTTATTTTTTTAAAATTTATCCCTAATGAGTATATAGTGGATCACCTTGGTGAAGTCCACAAGATGACATATTCTAACAAAAAAGGGAACCATTGATCAAAATAGAATATTTTGTAGTGCTATAACAATATTTAATCTATTCACACCAACTATAATCAAAATGAAAGCTTGACGCCAGTGAAAGCTGAAAGTGTCACGATTTCGTGACAGGTTGCAAGAAAAGCCGCCAAAAGCCAAAAGCGTCATGATTTCGCGACAAGATTGAGGATGAAGTCAGCAACTGATCAAAGTGTCACGATTTCGTGACAAGAATGGTAGTGAAGCGTTCAAAGGCCAAAAGGGTCGCGATTTTGTGACAACAAGGTCGAGGAGGCGTATGGACACAAAAAGTGTCACGATATCGCGACGTGTTGCTATTTCACAAAAATAAGCTATAGGAAGGAGAAGAAGGTGGCAGAGGAGTTTGAGGCCGACAAGTTTGAATCGAGGTCGATGGTTTTTAGGGTTTGAAGCCGACATTGTCAAGGGTTTTACAGTGGACGTCGTTAGGGTTTTAAAATCGACATTTGCTAGGGTTTTATAGCGGACATCCTTAAGGTTTTAAAGCCAACATTTGCTAGGGTTTTATAGCGGACGTCTTTAGGGTTTCAAAGCTGACATTTGCTAGGGTTTTACAGTGGACATTTTTAGGGTTTCAAAGCCAAAATTTGCTAGGGTTTTACGACGGGCATTTTTAGGGTTTGCAACCAACAATCACAAAGTTTAAGCAGCCAAAAAAGTTCTAGGGTTTGATGTTGACATCATTAGGGTTTGCAGTCGACGTCTTTGATTTATAGCCAAATATGTTTGATGTTGAATTTTCTTCTATAAAAAGGGGGCTGTTGCGAGGTTAATATGTGCGAGAAGTGTGAAATGTGCGAAACAAGTTCGCGTCAAGCAAAGAGCAAGTCGTTTCGATCCAGAGAGTGAGCAAAGTGATATTTCTTTGGAGTTGCAATAAAGAGAGCGTAGCAATGAGATAATGTGCGAGTGTGAGGAGCGTGATTGCATGAAGTTCGGTCAAGAAGAATGCAAAGTCGTAACTCGAATCTGTAGATCGTGATTGCATGAAGTTCAGTCGAGTAGAGTGCAAAGTCGTAGTTCGGATCTGCAGATCATGAATGCATGGATGATAGTGCGAAGAGTTTTACGTAGAAGCAGAATGCAAAAAAATAGCAGACTATAAGGAATAAAGTTTTATTGTATCATTTTGATTATCTTTATTATTCTCCAAGTTGCAGCTTGGTATAAGGGGTTGGCGCCTCTTTCCATTAGGTGCTGGAAAAATAGGAGTTGGTGCTCCATTCTGTTGAAGCAAATAAAGCTAAGGGGTTGGTGCTCCTTCCAGTTGGTGCTAGTAAAGGATTATGTAAAGTTGTAGCTTTGCATTGACTGGATTTGGATGGTAGTCCAAGCAGTCCTTTTTGAGGAGTAGCCACATTGGTGAACTTCGTTAAAATTGTTGTGTTATGTGTGATGCTTTCTTGATGCGTTTAGTATCTCTTTTATCTGCTTTAAACTACTGCTAGATTTAAAATCATATGTTTTAGAAATTTTAAAGAACACACTGATTCACCCCCCCCTTTCAGTGTCATTGTGATTACAACAATTGGTATCAGAGCCAAGTACCTGAACAAGCTTAAACAACTAAGGTGATCTTGGAAGTTACGCAATGGCAAGTGGTGAAGGTTTCTCCTCGAACAAAGCACCATTGTTTGATGGGCCTAACTATGCATTCTAGAAAATTAGAATGCAGACATATCTCAGTGCTTTGGGTTTTGACATATGGGGTGTAGTAGTTAATGGTTACAAAGCTCCTGCCACCGCTCCAACAGACATGACTGGTAAAAATGCATTTGAATATGATTCAAAAGCAAAAAATGCCATCATGTGTGGACTAGTGGATAGTAAGCTAGTCAAGGTCATAAATTGTGAATCAACAAAAGATATATGGGATAAACTAGATAACATCCATGAAGGAGATGATAGGATCAAGGAGGCCAAGATTTAAGCACATCGAGCTCAATACGAATCTTTAAAGATGGACAATGGTGAGAACATAGAGACCTTCATGCAAAGAGTCAATGGGATCACCAATTCAATCAGAGGTCTCGGTGAAGAATTAACTGATGCTGCTATCGTGAAAAAGGTATTAAGATCGCTTCCTTCTAGATTTGATTCTAAATTCTCTGCCATAGAAGAAACCAAAGATCTAAATAGTTTTAGTATGGATGAGATGCATGGTTATTTGACTGCTTTTGAAATGAGAATAGGAAGTTCTAATCCCACAGATAGAGAAGCAGCTTTCAAAGCCCTAAAAGGCAAAAGCACAAAACAAGAGTCTGAAGAAGAGGATGCTTTAGATGAAATGGAAGCAAATTTTTTCAGAAAGCTGAGAAAAGGAAAAAGAAAATACAAAGGAAAGCTACCTTTTAAATGTTTCAATTGTGGAGGCATTGGACACTTTGCTATCAAATGTCCTCTCCATGACAAGAACAAAGGTGAAGAAACTCAACATCAAGAAAGAAGTGAATGGAGGAAGAAAACTAACTTTAGAAAAGGCAATTTCAAAAAGAAAAGCTTTATCTCCCGAAATGCAGAATCTTCTGAGGACAGTTCTAGTGAAGACTCTGAAGAAGGAACAGGTGAGGATCTCTTTATGGTGTTTGAAGTAGAAGAATCAAAAGAGGTAGAAAACACACAAAAGAGAGAAGGAATGAACTCTGAAGTATCTATTGAAATAGGTGAGGCTGAAGTTGATTTAGAAGGTGAGCTGGTTTCTGCTCTTATAGAATGGAAATCTGAGAAAAGAAAGAATAAAAAATTGTTAAGGAAGCTTGAGGATGCAAATGATATTATAGCTAGTCTAAAGACACAGACAGAAGAGTACAAGAAAATTTCCGAAGATCTTGAAGTACAGGTAACCATGAAGATAGATTACTATTGCAAATTGGAAGAATAAAATGTTAGTCTTCGAATACAGATACAAGAGCTGGATCAAAAAATCAGCTGTCATTTAAAACATGATGAAATTTCGATGAAGCTGGACAAAATCCTAAGTAATCAAAGACCCACAGGTATCAAATTTGGTCTAGGTTTTACTGAAGGAGAATCATCAAGTGGACCAAAGGCAAGCAATGTTGAAAGTGAAAAGAGTAAAGACAAGAAACAGGTTGTGGAAAGAAAAACAAATCAGGCAAAAGAAAGCTGTAATGCCAGTCCTGAAATAGTAGCTGACATTGATGGCTTCACCAAGGTCACACATCAGAAGAAAAGAAGATCTAAAGCTCTTGCAACAACTTGGCCAAGACCATCTTTCAGGTTCAATCATTATTTCTATGGTTTCTATTTTAAATGTAATGGTTATGGGCATAAAATTGTTGACTGCAAGTACAATATAGGTTCAAGAAGTTTCACTAGTAGAAATGCTTTTGCTCCTCTAATGAGTTATGCAGTAGAATGCTTTAAGTGTCACAATTTTGGACATATTGCCAAAAACTATCGTAGTATTTCTGTTTCATATCAATCTTAGAAAAGAAGAAGTCAACCATATAGGGAAAAACAAAATAGAATTTCTTCTGAAGGATATGTGCAAGAGTCTGAAAAGGGGAAATCCCAGCTAGAACCCAACACCAGAGTTAAAACAGAATGAAAACAAAAAGAACAGCTCAGGAAAGAACAGGAATCTTTAATAGTGTAGACAACTTTTAGAGCTTAGAATAAATATGTACCGTGGATTCTTGACAGTGGTTGCTCAAGTCATATGACAAGTGATAAACAAAAATTTGAAAATCTACAGAAATATGAGGGTGGTTCTGTGAAGTTCGGCAATAATGATGGAGCCAAAATAATGGGTAAAGGATCTGTCAAAATTAGTGAAGGGAAAATCAAGTCAGAAGAATTTTTATATGTGGATGGTTTGAAACATAACCTGTTAAGTGTGAGTCAAATCTGTGATAAAGGACATGAAGTGGTTTTCAAGAAGCAGGGTTGCAAAGTCAGAAAAATAAACAGCAGGAAATTGATAGCAACCAGCTCAAGGACGTCTGGCAACCTGTACACACTCTCAGAATTTTCAGAAGGTATGTGCTTCATTGGAAAAGAAGAAGAGAACTGGTTGTGGCATAAGAGGCTTGGACACATAAGTTTTGATAATTTGGTGAAAATCAGCTCTAAACAAGCAGTGAGAGATATTCCAACCATTAAGAAACCTTCAAATAGTGTTTGTGCTTCATTTCAGAAGGGAAAGCAAACCAGGGTTTCATTTAAAACAAAAGAATATCACACTAGCAGGCCTTTGGAACTCATTCATACAGACTTATGTGGACCCATGAGGACTCAAAGCATAAACGGCGAGAAATACTTTATGTTGTGTATCGATGATTATTCCAAAATGACATGGATATTCTTCATAAAAGATAAAATAGAAGCTTTTGAAATATTCAGAACTTTCAAACAGCTAGTTGAGAATGAAACAGGAAAAAGGATTAAATGCTTGCGATCAAACAGAGGAGGAGAATTCATTTCGAATGAATTTACAGAATACTATGAAAAATATGGTATCAGGAGACAATATTCAGCAGCCAGAACTCCTCAGCAAAATGGTGTAGTAGAGAGGAAAAACAGAACTATACAGGAAATGGCACGCACCATGCTGGCAAAAAACAAAATAGCAGATAGATTCTGGAAAGAAGCAGTTCACATAGCAGTATACATTCAAAACAGGTATATGTTAAGAACTCATGAATGCAAAACATCGTATGAGTTGTGGTTTGGTAGAAAAGCAACAAAAAAACATCTCAAAGTATTTGGCTGTAAGTGCTACATTAGAAAAACTGATGACAACCTCAAAAATTTTGAAGATAGAGCAGATGAAGGAGTTTTTTTTGGTTATTCTCCACATAGCAAAGCTTACAAATGCTACAAAAATAGACTCAAGAAAATCGTGGACAGTGCAGATGTTAAATTCGATGAAGGGAGGAAACAAATAGTTAACTTTCAAGAAAACTATCCAATCTACAAAGAAGTCATTGAAGGAGATGAAGTGCATGGTACAAAAAATATGTCTACGACTGATGCAGATAACTTATCAGATGACTCAGAGGTACAAGAAAACAAAAAATTCAAAATGGGGAGCTGGCAGAAAAATCATCCTAGAGACCAAATAATTGGAGATCCCACAGCTGGCATTCAGACAAGAAAGAAAGTAATAAGTAATTACTCTCTTTTATCCAGCTTTGAGCCCAAAAACATAGATGAAGCAAGCAAAGATGATAGTTGGATGAAGGCAATAAATGAAGAGCTATATCAGATTGAAAAGAACAGAACCTGGGAACTAGTACCTAGACCTGCAAATAAGAATGTAATAGGCACCAAATGGATATTTTGAAATAAATTAAATGAAGACGGTCAGGTCATTAGAAATAAAGCAAGACTGGTTTGCAAAGGCTATGCACAGGTCGAAGGCATTAATTTTGAAGAGACTTTCACACCAGTGGCCAGACTAGAAGCCATTAGAATGTTTCTGGCACTAGTAGTTCACAAGAACTTCAGAGTTTATCAGATGGATGTAAAATCTGTGTTTTTAAATGGGAAACTTGAAGAAGAGGTCTATATTGAACAACCAGATGGCTTTCAAATCAGTGAAGATCCTAACCTTGTCTGCAAATTAAAGAAAGTACTATATGGATTAAAACAAGCACCACGGGAATGGTATGCTAGGCTAGATAATTATCTTTCTCAACAGGGATTCAAGAAAGGTTTAGTGGACAATAATCTGTATGTGAAAACAAAAGGTGGGCATCTCATTGTTCTTGTTGTCTATGTGGATGATATCATATTTGGCAGCAACAAAGATGAATCGTGTAAAGACTTAGCAAACAAGATGCAGAATGAATTTGAAATGTCAATGATTGGTGAACTGTCTTACTTTCTGGGGCTACAAGTTAATCAGAATGAGAAAGGTATATTCATTTCCCAAATCAAATATGTGAAAGAAATGCTAAAGAGGTTCACTATGGAGGACTGTAAGCCGTCCAAGCACTCCCATGACAACAGGATGCAAGTTGAGTAAAGAAGACAAATTTCCACCTGTAGATCAAACCATGTATAGATCAATGATAGGAAGCTTACTATATTTAACTGCAACCAGACCTAATATTCTACAGGCAGTTTGCATGGTAGCTAGATTTTAGGCCAGTCCTAAAGAGACTCATGTAACAGCAGTTAAAAGGATTTTTTGGTATCTCAAAGGCACCATGGAGTATGGGTTGTGGTATCCAAAAGGCAAATATTTCACTCTTATATCATATTCAGATGCAGATTGGGCTGGATGTGTTGATGACAGAAAGAGTACCAGTGGAGGAGCATTCTATTTGGGGGACAGATTGGTTGCATGGCATAGTAAGAAGCAAGAGTTAGTTTCTTTATCTACAGCTAAGGCAGAATATATTGCAGTAGCAACATGTTGCACTCAAGTCTTGTGGATGAAACAAACCTTGAAAGATCTAGGTATTAATTTTAGTGAACCAATATCAATAAAGTGTGACAACACCAGTGCAATCAACATTTCTAAGAATCCAGTAATACACTCATGGAAAAAGCACATAGCTATAAGGTATCATTTCTTGAAAGAAAAAGTTGCAGAAGGAGAAGTTAAATTGGACTATGTCCCCACTACAGAACAGGTAGCAGATATTTTTACAAAACCTTTGCCCAAGGAAGTATTTGATTATCTTCGAAGCAAATTAGGAGTAGTCACACTTCCTAAGAAGTGACTAGCTACAGGGATCACTTTCTCAGGGGGAGCATTTGATTATTTGAGGATGGACTCAGGGGGAGTCAAATTGTACCTGAGAAGTGTGAGGATGGACTCAGGGAGAGTCTGCAGTAGCCCTTTGGTATTATTGACAAAGAGGGAGAAGAGTTACAGGAATGTATACAGGTGTTGCCAACAATTCCAAAGGGGGAGATTGTTGAGCAAGGTGTTGCAAGAAGGTTGTCATTGTTGTCAACACAGGCAGTTATATTCAAGGATGCAGTGGGTAGACAGATCAGAAGTCATTCAGATTCAGAATATAGAAAAAAATCGAAGAAAAAGACAAGTTAGAAAACTGTCGCGATATCGCGACATGTTTTCTATCACGATTTTGCGACAAGTCGGAGGAGAGAGAAAGCACAGCCGAAAATGTCACGATATCACGACAAGTCGGAGGAGAGAGAAGGCGTAATCAAAAATGTCATGATATCATGACAAGTCGGAGGAGAGAGAAGGCACAATCAAAAATGTCACAATTTCGCGACAAGTCGGAGGAGAGAGAAGGCACAATTGAAAATGTCGCGATATCGTGACAAGTCGGAAGAGAGAGAAGGCACAATCAAAAATGTCATGATTTTGTGACAAGTCGAAGGAGAGAGAAGGCATAGTTGAAAATGTCACGATTTTGCAACAAGTCGAAAAACAGAGAAGGCGCAAGGCAAACTGTCACGATTTCACGACATGTCGGAGGCCAAGAAGCTAAGTTGAGAAACTGTAGCAATTTCGCTACATGTTGAATTTTTACGGGCAAAAGCAGGGAGAAAGTGTTAAGTAAAAAGGATGTAGCGATTTTGCTATGAGTTGCAAAGGCACAAATTAAAGGTGTAGCGATTTCGCTACGAGTTGCAAAGGCACAAAGTAAAGGTGTAGCGATTTTGCTACGGGTAAAAGTTGCGCAAAACAAAGGTGTAGCGATTTCGCTACAAGGTGAAAATACTCAACACGAAGGTGTAGTGATTTTGCTATAGGTCTGAAGGGCAGAACTCAAAGGTGCAGCGATTATGCTTCAAGTCAAAAGTGTAAGGCACAAAAGTGTAGCGATTTCTCTACGAGTCAATATTTCACGGGTAAAAGCAAAGTTGAAAGCACAAGGCACTAAGTTGTAGCGATTTCGCTACTGAATGAAGCACAAAATGTACGAAAGCCGAAAGCATCACGATTTCATGACAAAGATGAAGATGACGCCAGCGAAAGCTGAAAGTGTCACGATTTCACGACAGGTTGCAAGAAAAGCCGCCAGAAGTCGGAAGCATCGCGATTTCGCGACAAGATTGAGGATGACGTCAGCAACTAATCAAAGTGTCGTGATTTTGTGACAAGAATGGTAGTGAAGCGTTCAAAGACCAAAAGGGTCATGATTTCATGACAACAAGGTCGAGGAGGCGTACGGACATAAAAAGTGTCGCGATATCACGACGTGTTGCTATTTCACGAAAATAAGCTACAAGAAGGAGAAGAAGGTGGCAGAGGAGTTTGAGGCCGACAAGTTTGAATCGAGGCCGATGGTTTTTAGGGTTTGAAGCCAACATTGTCAAGGGTTTTACAGTGGATGTCGTTAGGGTTTTAAAGCCGACATTTGCTAGGGTTTTACAGTGGACATCCTTAAGGTTTTAAAGCCGACATTTGCTAGGGTTTTACAGCGGACGTCTTTAGGGTTTCAAAGCCAACATTTTCTAGGGTTTTACAGCGGATGTTTTTAGGGTTTCAAAGCCGACATTTACTAGGGTTTTATGGTGGGTGTTTTTAGGGTTTGCAACCGACAATCATTAAGTTTAAGCAGCCAAAAAAATTCTAGGGTTTGATGTTGACATCATTAGGGTTTGCAGTCAACGTCTTTGATTTACAGCCGAATATGTTTGATGTTGAATTCTTTTCTATAAAAATGAGGCTGTTGCGAGGTTAATATGTGCGAGAAGTGTGAAATGTGCGAAACAAGTTTGCATCAAGCAGAGAGCAAGTCGTTTCGATCCAGAGAGTGAGCAAAGTGATAGTTCTTTGGAGTTGTAGTAAAGAGAGTGTAGCAATGAGATAATGTGCGAGTGCGAGGAGCGTGATTGCATGAAGTTCGGTCAAGAAGAAAGCAAAGTCGTAACTCGAATCTATAGATCATGATTGCATGAAGTTTAGTCGAGTAGAGTGCAAAGTCGTAGTTCGGATCTGCAGATCGTGAATGCATGGATGACAGTGCAAAGAGTTTTACGTGTGACGCAGAATGCAAAAAAATAGCAGACTATAAGGAATAAAGTTTTATTGTATCATTTTGATTATCTTTATTATTCTCCAAGTTGCAGCTTGGTATAAGGGGTTGGTGCCTCTTTCCAGTAGGTGCTGGAAAAATAGAAGTTGGTGCTCCATTTTGTTGAAGCAGATAAAGCTAAGGGGTTGGTGCTCCTTCCAATTGGTGCTGGTAAAGGATTATGTAAAGTTGTAGCTTTGCATTGACTGGATTTAGATGGTAGTCCAAGTAGTCCTTTTTGAGGAGTAGCCACATTGGTGAACCTCATTAAAATTGTTGTGTTATGTGTGATGCTTTCTTGATGCGTTTAGTATCTCTTTTATCTGCTTTAAACTGCTGCTGGATTTAAAATCATATGTTTTAGAAATTTTAAATAACACACTGATTCACCCCCCCCCTCTCAGTGTCATTGTGATTACAACATTGAGAATATCATGTAGAAAAATCCAAGAAACCTTATAATATGCTTTGTTCATAAGTAATTTCATAATCATACATAGATTTTTTATTGAATGAAGAGAATGTATGTCCTACTATGCAATGGTTATACCTTCAAGAATTTGATTACCATGAAAAAACCACCTTGTTTCTATGAGATAATACAAACTTGATGTAAATTCAGCTGCAAGAGCTTAGAAAAAACCTTCAATCACATAAAAATTGTGATAAATATAAATAAAGTAGTAAAATGCTCCATTCACATAAAAAATACGATAAATAGAAATAACTGGCAAAACCCATAAACTGATAAATGCTTTATTTTCTCATTTTTGGATTCACCACCTATTACAATGCAATACCAAGGAAATATATATCCCCAAAAAAACCTTAAAACAAAACCCTAAAGCTTAAAGCACTAAAGATTAAAAAAAATATTATTTTGGCAAATTGTTTTTTCCTTAAAAAGTTTCCATTTTTAGTAATAACTATTTTTGAAAAATTATTTTTTCATCAAAAATTGCAATTTTTAGTAATTACTATTTTTGGAAACTTATTTTTCATGAAAAATTACCATTTTTAATAATTACTATTATCGACAAATTATTTTTTCATAAAAAATTGTTATTTTTAGTAATTACTATTTTCAGCAAATTATTTTTTCAACAAAAATTGTCATTTTTAGTAATTAATATTTTCAGCAAATTATTTTTTCTTCAAAAATTATCATTTTTAGTAATAAAAAATTATTTAAAAGATTCTAAAAAAACACCCTGTAAAATATAGGCTCATGCATCAATCTCCTATTGTTTAAAAGAACTTTGCTCGTGTGAATTCCTTTGATCAAATTCTTGCAACATTTTGTTATCAGTACTTTTCCCAACTGTTTGAATCTTGGATCATATCAATATGATGTTCAATATCCTTTTTCAGGGGTAGTCCATTTGGTAACTCCTCTGGTATGATATTTGCATACTCTTTTAGCAACTTTGCTATTGTGGGTGGTATAGCAACATCCATAGTATCCACCTTTTGTAATGTTAACACAACAAAAACCAACTTCATTCATCCCTTCTTAGTTAATAGGTTTTTTCTCCACCCTTCTTTTGTATGTGGTAACAAGACCACTTTTACTCCATATTTCTAGAATATGTATGTATTCCTTTTCCCATCATGGGTATCCTTTCTATCATATTGCCAAGGCCTCCCCAATAGTAAGTGATATGCATCCATCAAAATTATATCACACCATACTTCATACTTATAGGTATTCCCAATTGAAAACTTAACTAGACACCTCTTATCTATAGTTTTCTCATTCCATTTATTGAATCGCGATAGGGATACGGGTTCTCACACTTTAAGTTAAGATTCTCAACAATTTTATTTAAAATAATATTTTCATAACTACCATTATCAATAATCATCTTACATACCTTTCATCCATATGTACACCTAGTTTAAAATATATTCGTACGCAACCAAGAATCACCACCATCATTATCTTGTGCTTTATGCTTCCTTGGAATGATCATCATCATATTTATCATGAAATTTTCCTCCATATTTTTAGCAACTTTTGTCTCAATTTACTCTTCTGCCTCAACCAGACTGACTCTAGCTTGTTCTCTTTATTTTCTTTCTTGTGTAGGATAGTGTGGATACTCAAAAGCTCTATGCAGTTCCTCAACACATCTATAATAGGTATATTACCTTTTTGGTCCTTCCTAATTTTGTCCTTTACCATAGTCTCTTCCTCTTTGAAATCCTCCACCTATCTCATGATTACTATGACCTTGTCGAGACTCTTCTTGTTTACTTGTATTAGAAGACTCTCCCTTTGAGAGATTATTTCCACCATGCTCACTAGCTGGAGGTGACGATGGTCCATTTCTCACTCCTATTTTAAACTTACCCTGCTTATGTTTTACTTTCACTTTTATTACAAACTGATATGCATCTTCTACACTATGTATTTGAAGCATACTCAACTCATCTTGTATGGTATAACTTAATCCATTCACATACCTTGTAGCCTTATGTTATTCTAACTCTTGAAGCTCCACTTGAATTGATAACTTGTAGAATTTTTTGGTGTAGTCCTCGATGCTTTGATCCTTTTTCTTATGGTTTTGTAATCTACAAAACAATGTTTGGGCATAATATTTAGGTAATAATTTCTCCTTTAGTTTTTATCATTTTTTACCAAATTTTAATCTTTTCTTTCTTTCGTCTGTCTCTTCTTCTATAAATGATCCCACCAAATCAATGCATGACCTTTCAACTTTGTGCAAGTAAGATTTGCTTTTCTTTCCTCTGAAATGTCTCTCCACTCAAAGAACTTATCCATGCTATTCAACCAATATATCAAATATTTTGGTTTCAACCCTTCTACATACTTAGGGATATCAACCTTGACTCCATATATATTTCCTTCCAATGCCCTAATAAGCCTATCCTCAAAATGATGCTCAGTAATACCTTTTAACTACAATTAACATATCACTTTTCAATAGATCCCAATATTTTAAAATATAACTATAGGAAATCCATTATGACCAGGTGCATTTGGAAAGAAAAAATTACATGTAGCTTCTCCATAGACATCTTCATCAAACTTTTATTTTTTCCTTATATAATAATTGATGGAATACTTTAAAAAAAAGATACCCTATGCATCCTTATCTTGGCCATTGTTTAATAAATTATTTTTGAAATAATTAAATGCTTCTTTCCTTATATCTTCTTCTTCCTCAATATTTCTTCCATTTGGAGTTAAAATATATTTTATGATATGGAAAGGAAAAAAATATTTTTTTGTAGCATATAATATTTTTGTTTGTGTCCTTTAGCCATTCTTGCCTAGATTTTTGGAATGAATATGACTCCTTATTTTCTAGTGAAAATGATAATAAAAAACTAATTATGTTTCTTTCATAAAATAATCATTATTTGTTCCATTAGTTTCTACTATCTCTTATAATTTTTGAGCTTGGATTCTATTTCTTCCTTTTCTTTAAAAATTCTACCAAAATATTTGATATTCCAAACATTTATCTACTTCTTCAAATGTTCCTTATTTTAAACAAACATGTATATATATTATTATTTAAATTTTTTTTTATCCCACCACAAAAATATACCATGTAGAAGAAATTAGGGCCTTTTAACCACATAGACTAGAAACAAAATGGATTTAGATGATCGTTATTGGGTAAATCACAAGTGAAAAGAATTGGTTTATGGTTTGATAATGGTTGCAATAAAATATGATATTGTGAACACTATTCACTATTATTTGTTCGATAACAAGAATCTATCCAATAATTTTACTATATGAGTTTATCCTATGCATATATTATCCTATGTATATTGAAAAATTGGACAAACATCCCAAAATCCATTTGAATTATCAAATGAAGCAAAATATTGCATTGATTTATACCATACTATATTACCACCCTTTATTTCCAAAGAAGATAAAGTAGAGTTGAATTCAACTCTAAGAATACATTCATCACAATAGATCATCATTGTGTTTAACAAAATTATGCTAAGGTCCTTCTAATGTTGGAGCATATACATTTATAACCCTAACTTTGATATTTTCTTCTTTCATAGAAATTAGTTTAGCAACCCAATTACTTTTTCTTTGTAACAATTACCCTCCCATTTGAAAAAATCTCGAGCTCCGAAAATGAAGGGCGGATGAACTAGGGTTTCTGGAGCTAAGGAAAAACTAGGGCATCAGTTGGGTAGCCGAAGAGATTTTTGGTTACTGTGGATTTGAAGACAAGATTGCTGCCCCAGGAGGGTCCAATGGGGACACCTCCGGATCCTCTTCTAGAGAGACATAGTTCTTTTGCAGATTTGTTAAAGGATAAATCTCCATCAAAGACTGAAGAAGCACAAAAAATTGCATTAAAAATGCTCTTTACGGTTGCTGGAAATAGATCAACATCTCAACGAGTTAATGGATGCTTGCCACAGTCAGAATCAAGGCCAAAGATTGTCATTGAGCAAAGGATGGTTGAAGAAACAGTTTTATATAGAGCCAATCATGATTTGATCTGTAAATTCATGGGTATTCGCCCTACCCTAAATTTTTTGCATTCTTGGGTCCGAAAAAACTGGGAGCCTCTTGGTGAGTATTCTTTATGGTTTATTAGCAATGGATATTTTATTGTTAGTTTTTCTTCACTGGCCGATAGAAATAGGGCTTTTGAATCAAAAAAGAGGAATCATGGTCCGACAGGATTATTTGTTCAACCCTGGAGAGTGGGATTTGATCCTCGAATTGAACCCACTATTGTCCCGATTTGGATCCATTTGTATGCACTTCCAATGGAGTTTTGGAGCGAGCAGGTATTGGAAATTATCGATAATTCCCTTGGAAGACATTTGGGTGTATCCAAAGACACAATAGAAGGAAACACAACTGTTTATGCAAGATTATGTGTGGAAATGGATCTTAGCCAGCCTCTACCGACAGAGGTGGAACTTGAACTTGCAGGACTATCTTGGATTCAATAGCTGGATTATGAGGCTTTGCCCTTCAGATGCAGAGTTTGCCACAAATATGGGCATTTGGCCCGATCTTGCCCAAATAATATGAACACAAAAATGGAGGCTCCTCTAGGAATGTCAAATCTTCCTAAGGAGGGTAAGTCAACAATAAACAAAGAACCAACCAATATTTCTCAGGGTAAAGAAGCACGAGAGAGATGGTTTTGAACAGCCCAAAAGAAGGAGAAGGCAAAAGAAAAAATATGGTAAAGAGCAAACCCAACTCAAGCCCTCCAATAGGTATGAGATATTTAAGACACTAATGGACCAAGAAGATCAATTCATGGAAGGAGTGGATGGGAATAATGAAAATAATAACATCCATGTTCAAGCTCCTCTTTCATCTCCCCCCGTCATAGAGCAGGTAATTGAGTACAGTGAGTTACCGTAGTCAGAGAGTGCAGGGGCATTGATAGTGCATAACCAAGAGCAGCCAATAATTAAGGATGTCAGCATGGGAATAGCAGAAAAGAATAGAGAAAGGCCAACTTTAGGGATAACTCAGGTGGAAAAGAGAGCAAAAAATAGCAACTCTCAAGGAGTGGGTAGAAAATCAAATAAGGAATTGATAGCAGTTCAAGGAGACAAACTGATCACTGGAGGATCGGTGAGGCCAATAGATTCTTACTGCTCTCAAGGTAACCAATGATTATACAATCATGGAATGTTAGGGGTTTAAATAGTAGAACCCATCAATCTGTTGTTCGAAGACTCTTAGAAAAATGTAAAACAATTTTTTTGCTTATCCAGGAGACAAAAATGTCGTTAGATCTTATGTGCAAAATAGTTAATAGAATTTGGAGGGGTGTTGGTCATATGGAAGTGGCTGCCCAAGGTGCCTCAGGGGGATAGTTACTCTTTGGAACTCTCTTGAATGGACTGCAATAGAACATATAGCTTGGAGGGGTGTTCTCACATCACATTTTAGAAATAATGTCACAGCTGAACATGTTTTAATCACAAATTTTTATGGGGCTCAAAACCTAGATGGTCAGATGCATCAATGGAAAGTTGTGCATAACATGAGAGTCTCAAGGGAAGATTTAGACTGGATTATTGTTGGGGACTTTAATGCTAAATTATCCTCTAGAGATCAGGAAGGGGGAACCCCAATTTTGGACCCAGGGGATCGACTTATGATTGCCCAAGTCCAGGCATTACACTTGGTGGATATTAAATGCCCTGGAACCAACTATACTTGGACTAATAAGAGGAGGGAGCCACATAGCAGGAAGGTGAAGTTAGACCATTTTTTGGTTTCAGAGGAGGCATTTGTAAAATGGAATATAAAATTTCAGATTTTGGAGGGTCCAGTTTCAGATCATTTCCCCATTTTGTTGGAAGGAGGGATCAAGACAATGCAGCATCACAAACCATTTAAATTTGAAAACTTTTGGTTACAAAAAGAGGAACTTCGAAAGAAAATTCCACAGTGGTGGGAAGAAGGTCGCCCAAACATATGGGACAACAATGTTTAGATTCCACAAACAACTTCATTATGTCAAAGATCAACTGAAACAATGGAGGCGAGCTAACAAGACAGACTTCCAGGTCCAAAGAGCTCCATTGGTGGCCGGATGGGATGAGGTTCAAAAACACTTTAGGGAAGGAACAATTACAGAGCAGCTCAAAGAAGAGGATGATGCATTGCGTAAAGCGGTTGAGGACATTGACAACCAAGAGGAGACCTACTGGAAACAGAGAGCAAGAACCACTTGGTTATTAGAAGGTGATAAAAATACCAAATTTTTCCATCGGACTGCCTGTGCTAGGAGACAGATGAACAACATGGAAGCTCTTCAAGATGAGAACGGACACTCCTTTGATACACTTCCAGGTATACATTTCCATTCAATGGATTATTTTTCTAAACTATTTAAGGAAAGTATGGTGCAAGATGAAGAGGCTCAAAGAGACGTTATTGTTGTCATACCCTCTGTTATCTCTGAAGAAGAAAATCAGACCCTACTTAAACCCATTGATAGAGAGGAACTGAAGAATGTAGTCTTTGGAATGAGCACCGAAAAAACTCCAGGTCCAGATGGCTTTCCAATTGAGTTTTTTCAGGCCTTTTGGGATAACTTGGAGGAGGATGTAATGGTTGTTATAGAGGAGTCCAAAGGTAGTAAAAGAATGCTTAAAGCATTAAATCATACTTTCATTACCTTAATTCCAAAATGGGAGGAGGGGGTACACATTTCAGATTATAGACCTATTGCCTTATGCAATGTCATATATAAAATAATCACAAAGGTAATGGTTGAGCGGCTAAAACCTCTTCTACATAACATTATCTCCTCGGAGCAAGGGGGTTTTGTAGAGGGTAGGCAGATCTTGGATGGTGTGGTTCTAGCTCAGGAGGCAATCCATTCAATGCAAACATCTGGTAATAGAGGAATGTTCATAAAATTAGATATGTCAAAGGCTTATGATAGGGTGGAGTGGAGCTTCTTGTCAAAGATGATGGCAGCCTTTGGTTTCTCTCGAGATTGGATAGAATGGGTCATGAGTTGTGTTTCTACTCCGACATACTCAGTGTTAATCAAGGGTCTTCCCTCGCAACCGTTTGGAGCTTCTCGAGGCCTTCATCAAGGAGATCCTTGCTCTCCCTATATTTTTCTCATTTTGGCTGAAGGATTGGGTAGACTTATCTTGAGGAGAAGACAACAAGGTTTGTTAATAGGTATCAAGGTGGGTGAGGAAGTTTTGACTCACCTACAGTTTGTGGATGACACTAGATTGGTGGGAGTGGCCAGTTTCAGGGAAGCAAGAATGATTAGAGATACACTTAATGTCTACCTTAGGGCTACAAACCAAGTCATCAATGATAAAAAATCCAAAGTGGTCTTTTTCAATCTTGATCAAAGGCTTCAGGACAAAGTTTTAGAGATCTTGGGATTCACAAGGACTTATCTCCCAGTGGTATACTTGGGGGTCCCTTTGCATTTTAAAAAACTAAAAATAGATATCCTGGAGGAATCTTTTGGATTGTATCAAGGATAGAATTAATCATTGGTCTCACAAATGGTTAACCTATGGGGGTAGATTAACTTTTTTATAGTCAGTCATTCAGGCCATGCCAATTTATAAATTTTCTATCCTTGCTGCCCCACATACTATATGGAAAGAGTTGGACAAGATGGCTAGAAAATTTTTATGGGAAGGAGTAAAAGGAGAGAGGAAATGGGCCTTAGTAGGTTGGGACAAAGTAAGCCAGCCCAAGGTAAAAGGAGGTTTGGGACTGAGAAGATCAAAGTTAAATAATAAAGCTTTGGCTGGAAAGCTTTACTGGAGGTGGATTTCCCAACCAACTTCTTTATTCAGTAGAATCTTAACTAGTAAATATTTGGGACAAGTGAACCCAAATGAGGTGGGTCATTTCCCTTTGGATGGTAATGGATCCTTAGTGTGGCAGGCTCTCAAGTTAGGATCTCAGGTAGTAAAAGATAGATTATTTTGGAAAGTGGGGAGAGGGGAGAAGGCACGATTTTGGACAGATTCATGGGATCAATACCCACCTATCATTGTTGAATTTCTTGAATTGCAACCAATAAAAATAGCCATAGAAACCAAGGGATGGGTCCAAATTGAAAGTTATTTCAACACTAGTCAGCTGGGGATTATAAGTTTAAGCAGTTTAAGAAGTTGGATGAGTGGCCAATTTCAATCCCTCCGGATTTGACACCCATCATGACTAAAATCTTGGCAAAAATATTTCTCACAGGTAGAGACGAGGAGGATGAATTAGCTTGGGGCTATGGGAGCCTTGGTGTCTACACAGTGAAGGACGGATATGATAAGATCCTTCCAGAGCCCCCTCCTCATACTTATCAGGTGGAGGATTGGAGAAAGATTTGGCAGTCCAAGGGTTGGCCGAAAGTAAACTTTTTTGCCTGGCAGTTCATGCATAATGGAATTCTTACTTTTGATAAACTCAGATGTAAGGGAATCATCGGTCCATCTCAATGTGTTTTATGCTACAAGAGCGAGGAAACAGCTGATCACTTGATGTTTGAGTGCCCATTCACGCGCCAGATTTGGGAGAGATGGTTTTTATATTATAAAATTCAAGTTAATGGTGATTTGAATCGGATTAATATTTGGGAAAGATGGAAGAGGGGTAGATTTAAATCTAAAGCTCTTTGTATTGGTTGGGAGCTTGGATTAAACTTTATCTGGTGGCAAGTGTGGTTGGAGAGAAATGCTAGAATTTTTAGAGAAACTTTTTCTTCTTTAGATGGAGTTTGGCAGGTCATTTGGAGCAAAGTCACAGAAACTGTGGCAGTCTATGCTAAAGAGGAAACTCGGGTTGTTAATGGGGCAATGGAAAAGGAAGTTGAAGTGCAAGAGGGATAGGACAGAGCTAGTTGGAAACCACCCCCAGAAGGTTGGATTAAAATTAATACGGATGGAGCTGCAAAAGGCAATCCGGGTAGAGCTGGAATTGGAGTGGTTTGCCGAAATCATGTTGGAACAGTGCTCTATTGGGAACTGCAAGGCTTGGGAAGAGCCACAAACAATGAAGCGGAAGCCTTAGCTATCAAATCTGCTTCTATTTGGGCAGTAAAACAAGGCCACAGGAGGATAATACTAGAATCAGATTCTCAAATAATGGTTGGAGCTCTAGATTGCATGAGGAACTTTGCTTTGAAAACATGGAGGCTAAGGATTCTTGTCACTCAAATTAAGGAATTATGGAGGGAATTAGATGATGTGATTCTAGTTTATGTGAGTAGAGATCTAAATAAAGTGGTAGACTTCTTGGCTAAGATGGGTGTTGAGAAGGAGGTAGGGGTTCAGTGGCACAGTGACATGGTTGTTGAGGATGAAGTGATTAGGCAGGGTGTTGAAAGGGTAGTAGACCGAGATAGCCTGAAGACAGTAAGAAGGTGTCATGATTTCATGACATGTTGCAACGTCACGGCCAGCTGAGAAGAAGTGTCATGATATCGTGACATGTTGCATTGTCGCGGCCAAAGGAGGAAAGGTGTCACGATATCGCGACATGTTGCATTATCGTGGCCAAAGGAGAAAAGGTGTCACGATATCGTGACATGTTGCATCGTCACGGCCAAAGGAGAAAAGGTGTCATGATATCGTGACATGTTGCATTGTCATGGCCAAAGGAGAAAAAGTGTCGCGATATCGCGACATGTTGCATTGTCACGGCCAAAAGAGAAAAAGTGTCGCGATATCGTGACATGTTGCATTTTCAGCCAAAGGAGAAAAGGTGTCATGATATCGTGACATGTTGCATTTTCATGGCCAAAGGAGAAAAGGTGTCACGATATCGCGACATGTTGCATTTTCATGGCCAAAGGAGAAAAGGTGTCGCGATATCGTGACATGTTGCATTTTCATGGCCAAAGGAGAAAAGGTGTCGCGATATCGTGACATGTTGCATTTTCATGGCCAAAGGAGAAAAGGTGTCATGATATCGCGACATGTTGCATTTTCACGGCCAAAGGAGAAAAGGTGTCACGATATCGTGACATGTTGCATTTTCGTGGCCAAAGGAGAAAAGGTGTCACGATATCGTGACATGTTGCATTTTCGTGGCCAAAGGAGAAAAGGTGTCGTGATATCATGACATGTTGCATTGTCATGGCCAAAGGAGAAAAGGTGTCACGATATCGTGACATGTTGCATCGTCACGGCCAAAAGAGAAAAAGTGTCACGATATCGCGACATGTTGCATCGTCATGGCCAAAAGAGAAAAAGTGTCATGATATCATGACATGTTGCATCATCGCGGCCAAAAGAGAAAAAGTGTCACGATATCGTGACATGTTGCATCGTCGTGGCCAAGAGAGAAAAAGTGTCATGATATCGTGACATGTTGCATCATCGTGGCCAAAGGAGAAAAAGTGTCACGATATCGTGACATGTTGCATCGTCGCGGCCAAAGGAGAAAAAGTGTCACGATATCGTGACATGTTGCATGTCATGCCAATGGAGAAAAAGTGTCGCGATATCGCGACATGTTGCATCATCGCGGCCAAAAGGAGAAAAAGTGTCGCGATATCGCGACATGTTGCATCATCGCGACCAAAGGAGAAAAAGTGTCGTGATATCGCGACATGTTGCATTGTCACGGCCAAAGGAGGAAAAAGTGTCGCGATATCGTGACATGTTGCATTTTCGCGGCCAAAAGAGAAAAGTGTCGCGATATCGCGACATGTTGCATTTTTGCGGCCAAAGGAGAAGAAGGAAAAAGTGTCGCGACATCGCGACAAGTTGCATCAACAGACCAAACCGATCCCCCTGGCAACATCTCACATTGTGCAAACATTGAAACTTGTTGGATCGTGCCTTAGGCCAATGGGGAAGGAGTCTCTCCACGCTTGAATCTCGGATTCGCCGACTCCCCTGTTAGCTAGGTTTTGGTTTAAGAGATTTGGCTCCAATGCAAATCTTCTTTTACTGTTGTAATCTTGTGTTCTCTCTGTCTATGGCTGGGAAAAGTCTCATCCCAACTTGTAACTGATCTTTGTTTTAATACAAGTTTTTTCAAAATTTTCAAAAAAAATTACCCTCCCATTTGATTTTTTCCCATTTTGTTGCAATATTGTCTTAAAATCATGTACAAAAAATAGTATACAATCATTTTTCTTTCAATTTTTTTAAACCATCCTTACATTCCTCACTACATAATTTTGTTTTTTATATTGAAATCAACATAGGACTATAAATAACTATTTTATAGGGGTCTTATTCATACCCCTAATATTTCATGATATCATTTTCATCATCATAACTTTTTTATTTTTATTTTTGTGCTTAGCCCCACTTGTTTTTAATACCTATAAAAAGATTCATTAATCTACATCACTTTATTTTTTTTTCTCTTTGTTCATTTTTTGATGACCTTCCTCTCCTTTATCCATTCCCACCAACACTCTCATATTCATCAATCTATTTTATTTTTATATATTATTTATAATGAAACTTATATTTTAAAGATTATTTTTACCCTAAAGAATTTAAAATGCAAGGAATAACATCATAAACACTTTCTTCTTTATATTACCCCAAAAACCTAGAGTCCATGGTTAATCCTCTATAATATTTAATTTCTTATGCTTATTTAAAACACCTAAAATTCCTTGGATATCCTCCATATAATTTTATTTGTTATGCTACTCTTAAAACACTAAAGTACAACAATTACATTATGTACTACTCTCATTTTATTGCAAGGAGAAGGTTTTATGCTACTTGAGAAAAATGAAATTTATTTACCTAGATTAACCTTGACCTCCTTTACCTCATTTGCACAATTAAATCCATCCCTTATATCATTTTTACTTCTAATGATTGAATGGAGTGAACTATAATGGCCTTTGTCATTTGATGACACAAAGCATTTTTTTTTCCATATTTTTAGGAGTGGAAGATCCTTGATTTGACATAAATTCTTCCATGATATATTATCCTTGTTTCACATTAATATTTGCCTCATGACTAAAATTTTACATCTCTTTCTCGATCATTTTTACATTGTAGTATTTTTCCACGTGTCTAATTTCATGATATTTGCAACATTGAAAGGTAATATTTTCATAATTCACTTGTTTATCCCATTGTATTAATTCAAATTTAATCCTAATGGACTATGATAAATATTTTTAAATATCTATGGTAAGGCGTATTAGAGTGTATACAACAAACCTTCTTTCCTTAGTAGTTGGTCCCTCTTGTATTAATTCACCTAGATTGTTGTCAATATTATCCAAAACCTCCTTAATAATAAGTTAATAAGTCCAAAAGGCCTAGTCCACACTAGAATCCTTTTAATAATCTCTATCTCCATAAAAATATTCTACTCCATGGTTTTAAATATAATGCATATTTACCCCCAAAAAAATTTCGTCCATCCATTATTTTATTCTTTTTTTCTAAACTAGAAAAATAATGATAAAAGTCTATTTTGCAAAAACATTTATGGACTAATTTGAATTCAATCCCTACTTTCACTTTATCAAATTTTGATTCTAAAAAAAAAAAACTAGCTAGTATCCATGGAACTTACATATTAACCCTATGGTTTTAAGAACCATTATATCATGATAAATGAAATCATCCTTAATAATTGCTTCTGGTGTAGTATCTCCTACCTAGAAAGGGTTTTATATATATTCACTCTCCATATTATTTCTAACTAGGGATTTTATACTTCCACCTAAAGTATCCTTACATTTAGTAAGAACTTTTAAAACTGGCATTATTTCCATGTTACCTAGATTTTACTTGGATAAATCCTTTAGTTTTTGAGTTTCTTATAAGGTCTAGAATAAGTAGAAGTGGTGCTTATTCCTTGATCTCACTTTGATTTTTAATTAAAAATTAGAGAAAAGAATAAATTAATAAACATTATACATGAAGTATAAAGTGATAATATTTGAAATAAAATATATATAGATATTGTATCGTTCCAAAATTTTTGCACCCTTACCTTCAGGCTAAAGGATCCGCGCCCGGAAGGGGGATGGGAAAAGGATGGGACGGTACCTCGGACTGAGAGGCCCTTTGAAGGTCCCGCCTCTCGGGGGAGGGGTATTAAGGTGATTTTTCGATGGATGGTGGGGTTCACCAGGAAACGTTTAGTGGCAGTTTCCACGCCTAGGTTGGGAATGTGTTTAATGTGTTCAGTTTTATCTTTAAACATTCAAGTCCTAGGTTTGGCCAAATGAATCTAAGTTGTTCTATTATGAAAATGCAAACTAAATGAAATACAGAAAATAGATTTGAACAGAAAACAGAAAGAAAAAGCTAAATTAAAGAGCCATACCTGATCCGGATGTCTGATGGAGGTTCTGATTCTTGAAGCAGTCCAGATCGTCTAGAATTTGACAAGATCGTCTGAGATCTGACGAATTCATCAGACGAATTCATTAGAGACCTGCAAACATAAAAGTAGAGGCAAAATACCAGAAATGTAGCTATGACAACAGAGGGCAAGGATATAGAATGACAGTAACAATCTTAAAATGATGATAATAAACAAAATACGAATGCATTACAATAATCTAATGACAATTTATGATTTTATTAAGCATTAAGACTATATGGGTGAACTCCAAGATGCAAAATAATAAAGAATAATCATAAATGTAACTAAATGCAGAATAATGCAGCAGAAAAGAATGAAGAAACACAAACTCTGGGCACTGATTGCCCCCAATGCAGACTGCAGTCGAAATCATCTCGAATTGGTGCGAAATCGTCTCGAATTGAACAGGATCGTCCATGACGATCTGAGCTTGCTCCGGCTGAAAAATACTAAGGTTCCTGCAAATAAACTTGGACAAATATGGAGGCAAATAGTAATTTAGGACGGTCTAATGCACGTAGAACTTGTGTTACAGGAAATTTCAGCCGGGGGAATGCCAAGAGGGGGTCCTAAGGTTAAATAGGCTTAGGAGGGAGGTTAGGAGGTTGGAGATCATCCTAATTTGGAAGATCTCCAACGGGGGAGGTCTCTAACGGTGCAGACACGCTTCTGCCTGGATTAGAGATGCCGTTGAAACAGAAGCTAACTATGCACAAATCAGTTTGGGACGAGATCGTCTGGACGTTCTTCTCCAGACGAAATCGTTCGATCTGAGGCGATATCGTCTGATCGGCGACGATATCATCAAATGGACAAAACAAACTCTAAAAATGGCACAGAAAATGAGGAAACGGGCAGCAGGCGGTTTGGGAGCGGTTTTGGGGTTAAAATTTGAATTTGAATTATTACTAATGTAATTTTGATTATTGCTAAGTTTTTCTGCGCCAATTTTAGGGTGCTACATTTTGCCCCCTCTTTAGCGAATTTTCCGAGGAAAATGCGTTAAAGATGAGTTCTTCTCGATCTACGAGAAAGCAAAAATTTATTCCCATTTTTAGGCGATGATTCTTGGTCGAATCGTATGACAGCTTACTATGATGCCCCCTCCGTGTTTTTACCCAAATCGAACGTTTGAGGTAAAAATGCAAAAAAGCCAAAATTAAATTTGTTGCTAATTGTTTTTGAATAAAATTAAGAAAAATAGGGAAAAACCCTAATTCATTTTTACTGTTCATTTTCATTTTCTGGTTTCTAGAGCTCTGCAGACAAGATGGTCGAGACAGCGCACAGATCGACAGAGGTCCGGCGCGGGCTACGGGTAAGGGTCTAAACTTAGTTTAGAAGGCTTGAATTTTGAATTTCATGCTTTTTAGATTAAATTTTGATAATTTTTGAGCATCGCGGCCATTTTTGGGCCGTCGACGTCGTCGAGACGAAATCGTCTCGATTTCGTCGAAATCGTCTCGATATCGCCGATTTCGTCCAGAGGCGAAATCGACAAAATGGGGACGATTTCGTCAAAAAGGGGACGATTTCGGCTGGCAAAATCGGAGACGAATTTGCTCAAATTTGGGACGATATCATCCAATAGTGGACGATATCATCATTTATTAAATTGAACTTGCTTTACTTGCATTATTAATGATTAATGATTTTTATTGTTTTGTTGTTTATGTTGCAGAGAGGATTACTAAAGAGCAGAGAATGGAAATACGATGGGTTGAGGGATGACTTGGCCGCTCTATCTCAGGCAAAGCGAGATCAGCTGGCTTAGGTTGGCTTGCAGCATGTGGCAGAGATGCCACAGGTTTCTACAGATATGGGGCTATTGACAGCCCTAGCAGAGAGGTGGTATCCGGGTTCTTCCTATTTTCGGTTATCGATAGGGGAGATGACTCCCACACTAGAGGATGTATGGAGGATTTTGAGGATCCCCATACAAGGATGGCTAATCACTCCCATGGCCAATCAGGGCCACGCGATGATGCGACTATGCGGAGATCCGAGCTTCGCCCTGGAGAAGGGCGGAGTGAACATCGAATCTCTACGGCGGATGCCGGGGCATCTAGGCCGACACAGGTTTTGGCTGGGGTTGTAGGTGGTCTTCTGCTATGCCATCAGAGTGGATGCAGAGTACCATGGCTACTAACAGATGTGGTCTGCGACATGAGAGACCACGGATACAGGTTTGCTTGGGGGAGCTTTGTACTATGCCGATTGTATAGGATCCTGCATGGGGTCATATACAAGGGCGATCGATGTCTGGTTATGACATCTCTACTACAGGTTTGGTGCTGGGAGCACATCACGGTGCGGAGGCCGGTAGGGCTCCCACTGACAGGGATTGACGGGGAGAGGCCCCGAGATTTCTACTGGTGGCTTCGGAGAGGGTCACAATGGCGGATAGATCTGCCAATGTCCCAGAGACTACTTGACGACCTTGTCTCCGACCAGATCACCTAGAGGCCTTGGAGAGATCATCCAGGGTGGGCCGAGGATGGACAGGAGCTGGCTCACGTCAGGCGAGTTTGTTGGTTGAGGATGGAGAGGGGAGAGGTGGAGCTCCACCGCTATGACCGAGTTTTGAGGTAGTTCGGTCTATAGCAGGGGATCCCATCCCTCAGAGACTACGAGTTTTCTCGGACTGTCTGGGATAACACTACAGTTAGCGGGGCTCCAGATATGCAGCGCTTCTAGGGTCCGAACACAGATGATGCCCCCATTCAGCCAGTGGATGGGGATGACGTAGGGGTAGCTGACGGCTATGATGCCTGGTACACAGGCATCCGCCCTCCTCGGATGATGAGGGCTCAGGGTCCGATTCACATAGTTGTGCATCGGATGGGGAGGCGGCACCAGGCGGCCATTGAGGCGGCACAGGGTCACGGTGGGAGAGAGCAGAGGAGACCACGAGGCTCAGCAGAGGCCACGACAGTGGGAGAGGAGGGAGGAGAGACCCCCTTCTCCATGGAGAGAGAGACCACCATCGCCCGATAAGGGCAAGGGTGTGGACACAGGAGAGAGTAGTGAGATGGCTACTCTCCGGGTGAAGACTGTCCGTCTCTAGGCAGAGGTGCAGACTCTACAGGATGAGGCTGCATGACACCGAGAGGAGGCCACACAGCTCAGAGATGAGGTAGCATGCCTCAGAGCATGGAGCAGAGGGGCGAGCACTCGGGATCTAGCATGGGCTATTGCCCAAGTCACATTCTATCAGACACTATACCACCATATGGTGCCAGAGGGCGAGGAGGTTACCGCTGTCGGCCCATATTGCGGAGCCTGTCGAGATGAGGTCATCGAGGACATCATCACGATCAGAGTCCAGGACTCATAGCACCACACGGACTATGATGGGGCCACCTCGTCCACCTCAAGGTGGGGGAGGAGATGAGGCTGAGAGCTCGAGGGGTTCTCGAGGCTAGCTGCTATAGATTGCACTGCATAGATTGATTATAGTGCTTATTATTATTTTTGATAGGGGATTGAGTATGCCTAGGTACAGATTGTGGCATACCAATCTAGTTTTGAGATGATGTACATATACTGTTGAGATATATATAGATGAGATATTTTTGATCATATGACTTGTCTTATGTATTTGTATGATGCTTTAATGTTTTGATTTGATTGATTTGATGATTCATGTAATTATGCCATTTGGAAATATTATGGTTTTGATGTCATGCTGTAAGATTTTAAATGAAATAATCTGATGTAAACAAGTTGGTTGTTTGTGATGTGATAATTTGATAAAAATAAAAGGGACTTTTAACAATAATTTCAAAGGACATTGTCGCTATTATAGACCATTTCATGGAGTCGCCGCTCACTCGGTCGTCAAGCTAATCCTAGTATAGAAATATTGCTAAAAGTAAAAGGGTGCTTAAGAGACTGTCTTAAGACTTTGTTGTGATGATGCAAATGATGATGATGATGATGATTTGTTTTTCAGATTTCCATGAAAATATTATGCATGAAATATTTTAAAATGACTTTTGCTAGGCATAAATTCCTAAGTGTGATAAATTTTTTGGATAATTCCCTAGGAATTATACCATCATTGCAAAATTGAAGTTTGACATAATGACATGAAATAGAATAGGTGTTTGTTTGTTTTAAAGCATAATTGTGTAACATAATGATTTAAGTCATATGTTTTTATGATTTTAAATAAATGGGAAATAAAATTGGTACAATGGTTTGCGCTAGGCATAGAATATTTAGGTATAAACTTATACCATCATCGCGAAATCCAAAGAAGAAAATAGATAGTTTTATTGCATGGTTGATTTTTAATTTTTGAAATAGTCATAAAATATGAAGATGAGGACTTGCGCTAGGCATAAAATTCCAATTTTAGTTTTGGAACTATACCATCGTCGCGAAAGTCAAAAGTTATATATAAATGTAACTTTATTGCATGTTTTGAAAATGATTTTGATTTTTGATAATGCATGTAGTTGTCTTTATACTAAACAATTGTTCTTCAAAGAAGAAAATGAATTTATTCCAAACAATTTGCAAAAATATTTCAAAGTATCTTAAAGACAAAAGTTAGATTTATAAGGAATCCCATGTGCGTATGTGAGTTCATTACCAATCTTGATTTATCATAATGATACACAAAATCTCTCAAATACAAATGTGTGTGCAATTGCATTGTTCATTTACCAAGTTTTGAGCAAGATAATTTGATACAAGTGATTTGAATGAACCAAATAAGTGTTCATTAACCATGATTTAGATGCATATAACCATACCAGACTACTATGTAGGTCGGGTTATCAAGAGCTAGCTAATCCATAAGCAGACATAGGTCTATACAAAATAAGGTCGCTAATGTGACAGACATATCACCACGCTAGGAGTTACCCAAGGCCAAGCGGGTTGGGCACAAACCACCTGTTATGGGGCTTACCTCACGGTTTTTGAATAATTGAGAATTCCAGGGATTCAAGCTCATCAACCCTTCTTTTCTTTTCAAGGGGTAGGGAAAGGGATTTTATTGCTTTTGCTTTTTCTTTTTTCTTTTTCTTTGCTTTTTTTTTTTTTGTATTTTTGTATTGTGACTTGATATTTGAGATAATGCTGAAATAACCTTTTTCTTTTTCTCTTTTTCTTTTGAACTTTTATTTTCTTCCTATACTAGGGATACTTGCTCGGATTAGCTGTAGAGCAAGGGATTTTTATTCCGGGTAGGGGTGAGCTTGTCCTTTTGCCAATTCTCAAAGATTCTAGACCATGTGCATGATAGGATAGCAGGGGAAACTTTTCGCTCAAGAACCATTTCTACTATGTAACATAGCATGGAAATTACAAATGTAATCATTTTATTGTGAAAAGATATGCTTGGTTTAAGTAAATAACAACATCAATTCTCTGTGCTCAAACTTTATTTAATTGAATTTTGTGTACTTTGATATAAGAGAGATTAGTAATCATGCCAGATAAAATCAAGATATTTATTTTTTTTTGTGTTTGTGATAGTGGGGGATTCCAAATAAATGCTAATTTATCCAAAATAACTTGAAAATATAACTGCAATACTTGAAGAAGAAATATATACAACAAATATTTGTGAAGAGTTTGATAATTTTGACTCTCTCTTTCTTCTTTATTATTTTTTTTTTTTTTGGGTTTCAAAAGAGTCAATAATATTGTTGTTTTGACTTTTTATTTTTTTCATTTGTTTTTGTGTAAACAGTTTGATATATATATATATATGAAAATGAGACAACATCATATATATATATATATAATATATATATAATATTAAATGAGACAACATAAGAAAACAAAATATGTACAAATGATGAAATGACCAAATGTTATGCGTAATATCGCTTAAGATGCATAATATTCATAGGTTCTTTTAAATCTTTACCATCTAAGGTAGCTAATTTGTATGCTCCTGATTCAAATTTAGCAGTGATAATATATGGTCCAAGCCAGTTGGGCTCAAATTTACCTTTAAGGTCTTTAGTTGCATTAGTATTTTTTTTATTTTCTTTTAAAACAAGGTCGCCGACCTCAAAGGATCGATGACGAACTTTCTTGGCATATGATCTTTTAAGCTTGTTTTGGTAGGCACGAAGGTGCTCTAAAGCATTGATGCGCTTTTCATCTAGAAGTTCCAGCTGACTGAGTCTGCCAGCTCGATATTCATCTCCTACTTCGGTATCTTGAAGTAGTAGAGCCAAAGAAGGAACTTCTAATTCAAAGGGAAAAATGGCTTCAACGCCATAAACCAAGACAAAAGGTGAAGTTCCAGTGGGAGTTCGAACACTAGTTCGATAGGCCCACAAAGCTGGATATAATTGAATATGCCAGTCACGGCCAGTTTTATTGACCATTATTTTGAGAATTTTGATTAAGGTTTTGTTAGATGCTTCTGCTTGACCATTACCCTGAGGATAATAGGGAGTGGACCAGCGATGTTGAATCTTATATTTTTGGCATAATTTTTTAACATCTTTATTTTTGAAACAAGTTCCATTGTCTGAGATGAGATTTGCAGGAATTCCGAACCTACAAATGATTTGATTAAAAATAAATTTAGAGACTTGAGTTCCAGTGCAGGAAGCTAAAGGCATAGCTTCAACCCACTTCGTGAAATACTCAGTGGCGGTTATGATGAATTTGTGTCCATCAGATGACACAGGATTAATTTTGCCAATAATGTCTAAGCCCCATTTTGAAAAGGGCCAAGGAGATGAAATAGCCTATAGCTCTTGTGCAGGCGCATGGACAAGGTCAACATGTTTCTGGCACTTGTCGCAATGGCGCACATAATCATGTGCATCCTTTTCCATGGTAGGCCAAAAGTAGCCTATCCTAAGGAGCTTTTTAGCAATGACACTACCACTGAAGTGTCCTCCACAAGATCCATCATGGGCTTCACTTAAAGCTGATTTGGATTCTTCTAGATTCAAACATCTCAATAGGATACCTTCAAAAGATCTCCTATATAAAGTATTGCCAATTATTACAAATCGACTTGCTCGTCGACGTAATAACCGATGCTGGTTTCTATTAGAATTGGCAGGGAAAGTCCCATTTTGGAGAAAATCAATTATATCCGTATACCAAGGTTCAAGAGTAGTTTCATTGATTAGAAACACATCCAAAGGTTCTAAACATGACTTATTTGAAGTGGGTTCCTGGAGTCGACGAATAATGATGGTGGCATATTCGTCATCTAACTCCAAGGGCAGAAGAGATGCAGTTGCGGCCATAGCATCAACTGCACGATTGCTAGTTCATGGAATAGCTTCCAAAGTAACTTTATCAAACAAGGATAACAATTGCAAAACATATGCTTTATATGGGCACAATTTATCATCTCTGGTCTGATAAACTTCATTAATTTGGTTTATGACAAGTTGAGAATCACCAAAAACTAGCAGATGTTTGATTTTTAATGCCAAGGCAGCTCGTAATCCAAGGATTAGAGCCTCATATTCGAGTAGTATTATTAGTGCAAGCAAATGTTAATTTAAAGGACAAAGGTATAAGATGTTTTTGCGGGGATATTAAAATAATACCCGCACCAGCCCCACTCATGCATCGGGCTCCATCAAAGTATAAGGACCATTGTTCAATATGGTCTGCCTCTAATTGAAGGCATTCATCAGGAAACTCAATGATGAGGGGATGGGTAGACTCTAAGGGTGCAGCAACTAATTGATCTGCTATGATTTGACCCTTAACGAGACTTATGTCCTATGAACGTGAGTTCAAACTCGCTTAGAGCAAGAACCCACTTTGCTTGTGCGACCCGATAAATAAGGTCGACTCATGAGATACCGCAAGGGATCATATTTAGCAATGACATACGTTTTTTGATCGAGCATATAATGACGTAATTTTTGCGTAGAAAATACGACTGCTAGACATAATTTTTCTAATGTTGTATAACGGGTTTCATAACTGATGAGGGTTCGGCTAATGTAATAATTAGCACGTTCTTTCTTCTCATCATCAAGCTGAGCTAACATAGCTCCTAAAGCAAAATCTGAAGCTGAAATATACAGGAGAAATGGGCGATTAGGTCTAGGCGATGAAAGCATAGGTGGGTTAAGGAGGTATTGTTTGAGAAGTTCAAAAGCTTCTGTACATTCGTCGTCCCAGTTAAAAGGGACATCCTTCTTAAGGAGCTTAAGAAAGGGAGTGGTTTTGTCCGCCAACTTATCGATGAAGCGATGGATGGCTTGAAGCTTACCTTGTAAACTTCGTAACTCCGATATATTGGTAGGTGCGGGCATATCAGTGATAGCCACAATTTTGAGAGGGTCGATTTCGATACCACGTAAAGAAACTAAAACCCCTAATAGCTTACCGGACTTAACTCCGAATATGCATTTGGCTGGATTTAATCGAATAAGGTATTCTCTTAACCGATTAAATACTTTTCTCAAATCATCTAAATGATCATCTTCTTTAATAGAGCGAGCTATAATATCATCTACATAATCATGTAGGATATCATGCATCATATCATGAAAGATATAAGTCATAGCTCGTTGATATGTTGCGTCGACATTCTTTAAACCAAATGGCATCACTTTCCAACAAAAGGTACCCCAAGGGGTAATAAAGGTTGTTTTAGCCTGATCTTCAGGAGCTATCTTGATCTGATTGTAGCCGGAGAATCCATCCATTAGGGACATCATTCCACTCCCGACAGTAAAGTCAATGATTTGATCCATGTTTGGAAGAGGAAAATCATCTTTAGGGCATGCAACGTTAATATCTCTAAAGTCTGTGCAAACCCTAACTTTGGTAGCTTCTTTCTTGGTGATTGGAACTACATTCGAGATCCATTCAGCATAATCAATAGCTTGTATGAAAATAACATTCAGGAGTTTTTCTAACTCCCCTTTGACTAGCAGGGCCACTTTGGGATGCATTTTTCTAAGTTTCTGTTTAACAGGTTTAGCATCCGGATGGACTACTAGATGATGCATGACTACAGAAGGGTCCAGGACACGGCATATCTTCATATGTCCAAGCGAAGACATCTTCATATTCTTTAAGGAATGCAATGTATTCATCTTGTTTTTCTTGACTTAATGCTGATCCAATATTGATTATGTGAGGATTATCCTCAGTTCCAATGTTAACTTTAATGACGTTTTCTACTTCCATGTGTAGATCTCTTTCAAAATTAGGTGGGGCGGGTGAAACGCCCAATTCTTGTAATTCTTTTAAAGTTAAGTTGGATAATTTGTCTTGATGAGTGGTGGCCTCAAGTTGGGCTATAGTTGGTATAGAACCATCAAAATAAAAACCATTGTGTAACAACTCTTCAACGGAGACATCATGGAAAATATCTCCTTCCAACTCCTCATCGGATTCAACAATCAATTCAGGGTAAGCTATGGATAGCATATTACATGTAAATGGCTGATTCGTTGGACACAAAGAATCTTGTTTATCTAGATAATCTTGATAACATATGAGTTGATCATCATCTTCAAAAGGGAAGGGTTGACCCTTACTAGGAAATAGGCCCACACCACATCGGGCGGGCCATGGTTCTACCTCGATAGGTTCTTTCATGCCATTTTGGAAAGGTCCCAAGCCTTTCCCTTTATATCCCATTTTAAGCATTATGGGTTTAGCTTTAATATATTCATTAGTAAAATAACATCGTGCATATCCCTCATGATGAGTTTTGATATTCCTGGGTATTCTTCCCCAATCATATCCTTTATAAATAAAAGCACAACTCCCGACTTGGTAAGTACTTCCCATAGGTTGTGGGAGGCCCAAAGTACGAGGAGATGGTGGCAAGTTATTTAAAAGAATTGAATCTTGCATAAAAGCATTTGTTTTTTCTGATATTAAGATTGTGGATAAATCCGGTAAAAGTTCATCGAAAAGAGCATAAGATGTAGAAGGATCATTCCCTATATCTTTAGATGTGGAAGGTATGATAGATGTTGATAATGTGGAAGTGTTAATGAATGGGTCTATAGGTTTTGAAATGATAGGGATGGAACATGAAGAATTGGTTGTGGATTTAAGATCTTTTTGAGGTTCTAGTGTGGTTTGTTCAGAAGATGGTTGAGTTAAATGTATAGGTGTAGTTGATGGAGTAGATGATGTTATGTGTGTGTTTTTCACACATTTAGATGAAAAATAAGAATTAGGATGTGTGGATGACAGAGTGGGGCAAAATTGCACTCCAACGGGTTCTGCCAAAGCACACATATCAAAGGGTCTAGGGTCACCATGGATAGTGACCAACTGATTTTTAAATTCAAATTTAACACATTGGTGTAAAGTGGAGGGAACCGCTCGCATCGCATTGATCCAAGGGCGACCCAAAAGTATATTGTACGATGCAGGGCAATGTACAATAAACACGGTTGTATCTAGGGTTCGAGGACCAACTTGCAAGGGTATAGTAATGACTCCACACGTTTCTTGTGTCTCGTCATTGAAAGCTTTGATAATCATGTCAGTTTTCTTCATTTCATCACTTCTAAAGCCAAACCGTTGGTAGAAGTCAAAAGTGCAAATGTTTAGAGATGAACCATTATCAATCAGGACTCTTTTAACAACTACATCTCCAATTAGAGCAGTAATATATAAGGGATTATCCTTATGTAAACTGTGTTGTGGGATATCTTTATCCCGAAAGTCAATACAATCGACTTCTCGAGTGATGATAGTATTGGACATGGCTTCGAGGTTGAATATTTTGAGGTACCATCATTTGGCTTAATGTAAGCATTAACTCATCCCTATGGGTGGGAGAAGATCTTAACAAATCCAACAGGGAAATTCTGGCTGTAGTGTTGGATAATTGTTCATTAATATTGTAAGGAGGCTTAAGTTGAACATTAGACATATGATTCCCTTTATTGGGATTTTTCAAAATAAATGGAGCTGATCCATCATTCTGAGTTTGATCTTGTTGAGAGTTTTGAGCCTGTTGTCTGGTAACGGCTCCGATGGTACCTACAATGTTATATTGAAGACGTTGAACTGGTCTCGGTTGAGCGTTTATGGCTTGTTCATTAGGAAGGAATTGATTAGAAGAGGGTCGAGTAGTAACTCTTCTAGGAAATGGTTCTTCTAGAACCATAGCATCTGTGATAGGTTGAATAGGATCTGATTCATTTTTAGAGCTATTCGATTGGTTTGAGGTGATGTCTACTTCACTTTCAATATCTGATTCTACATCACTAGGATCGGGAGTTTGAAAATTATGTAGGGGCCTGGTCGTGACCAAGGATAAAGTTGTGTCAAATATTTGAGGATCTTGAACAGGTAATTGTCCGCTAATAGTCCCTACATATCGGGTAGGAGGGGGAACATTATGATGTTCGATTTGATTGGCCACTTCTTTACCATGGTTTGGTAAAGGATGTTGAAATATATCCAATGATTGATTAGCATTCTGATTTTGATTTTGGGGAATGGTCTTTTGAGCGTTATTAGGAGCATTTTGTTTAGGTTGGAAAGCTTGCACCTCCATTTCATTATTATCAATCAAGTCTTGTATTTTATGTTTCAATATTTTGCAAGAATTTGTAGCATGTCCAGGTCCTCTATGAAAGTCACAGTGTAGATCGGCTCTGTATCCGGGTATAGTTGGATCAGGTTCCCGGATAGCTGGTAATTGAATCAAGCCTCGTGCTAATAATTGAGGTAGAATGGTTGATAAAGGTTGATTTAATCTAGTAAATTCTCGAGGAGGTTTATCAGGGGGTTTTAATATAAATTTTTTTGTTGTCTTCGTTGTATTGATATTAGCAACGTTTTTGCTATCAGTGACTCCGTCACCTACAACTTGTTTGTTTTTATACTGATTTCTGGATGTTTTCTCATCATCTTTCTTTTTGAGGTGACCTCTCCTAATGAGAGCATCTTCTACCCTTCGAGCTAAGTCTATAGCTTGATCGAAGGTAGTTAAGGTGGCAGTTGATAACTCATAAGATATTTGTTCTTGTAAATTATTAATAAAAATGTCCAACATTTCCCTATAAGGTAGCACAAAGTGCAGTTTTCCTATCAACTGCCTCCATCTAGCTAAGAAATCAGCAAAACATTCATCTTTGTCTTGTTTTAAGTTGTACAAATCTTTAATGGTGACATGCCTCTCGATGTAGGCACTAAATTGATGGACAAACGATTCAGCTGTTTCTTCAAAATTTCTCAAAGAATGAGTGGGCAATTGATAGTACCACTCTAATGCCATTCCTCCTAAACTTTTTGGGAACATTTTTAGTAATAGCAAGTCATCGTGTGATATATCATGACATGCTATCCTAAACATACGAAGATGCTCTATGGGATCTTCGGTTCCTTTATATATAGGCGGGACGGGCATGGGAAAGTGTTTAGGGTATGGTTGTGCTACAACTATGGGATCCAGAGGTTGACTACATATCTCTCGATAATTGTACGAGGGACGGTAGGGATCTATCTGGTCCATGCGCGAAGCTAACTGTTTCACCATGGCTTCCAGATTACTGGTTTGCCCACCATATTGGTTCGGTAGGGGCATTAATATGGGATTTGTGAGCATATGATGGAGGGACATGGAGATTAGATGCTATATTGCTATTGCGTAAATTGTTGGTAGGAAGGGTGTTATGAAGAAATTTTGAAGTTGTATTATGTTGTATCCCAGATTGTTGAAAATTGGTGTTTGGCTTCATTTTAGGTTTTTGTTGATTTGAAGCATATTGATCAATAGTTTGGCGAAGTAAAGCAGTGAAGGAAGTTTTATTTTGTGTGGGAATGATTTTAGGCTCAATAACAGGTTCCTTAGGGGGTTGGGTAACCTGTTGTTTTGGCATGTTCTGAATCATAGTGACCATATCTCTATTGGATGGTCCAGCTTTATCACTTTCTTGATCAACAAAGGACAAGGGATTAGTGTGTATGTTAAACATATCTTCCATAGCTGCTTGAGTGTCACTAATTTGTCCTTTATCAATACGAACTGCCATATTAAGAGCACCAATGTTATTATTGAAAAATTTCCAGAAATGATCTAAGTTATCAAAAGCAATAGTTCCATCTGGAGCTATTCTAGGGGACGAGGATCCTTCCTCTTTAAGATTGTCTTCTTGTTCATTGTCTTCACCCAGGTCATCTTCTGGCTGTTCTAGAGTTTCTCCTTCCAGAATTGGATCCTCAGGAAGGACATTTGGGTTTGTAGTTTTGCCTCCCAACCAATCTTCTTCTTCTTGTTCAGTTTGTTTACCATTTCTAAGTTTAGGCATTGTGCTTAATTTTAAATTTCAGCAAATATATATATACTTGTATATATATATGCAACAAGGTATATATTTTAATTATATACCTACTATAGTATTTAAAATAAAATGTTTTGGGTTTTTGTTATGTTTTCTATTTTTCTTGTTTTTTTCTATTTTTTTGTTTTTGTAACAATATTATAAAGATAACAAACAACACAATAAATGCAAGAAATAATAATGAAAGCAATGATCTAGTTTTCTATAAATAATTTATAAATGTCATTAATGGGCTCGAGTTCTTCAGGAGTCATGAAGTGTTCTTCTTCAAATTGGAAATTTTCTTTCAAGAATTTAACAAAAAGTGCTATAGTGATATTATCTGTCTCAGACTCTGGTTGGTAGAAATAGAGTTCATGGCAATACTCTCGATATAACATAGCTCTAGGAGTTCTCCTCCATATTTCCCTATCCGTAAGAACGACCTCTTGATCTTCTACATGACCTAGGAATTGGTGTATAACAGCCACGTTCTCGAGGTATTCCTCGAAGGTGAACAATTTTGAAGACACAAGAGCTCTCCTATAAGCTAACCACCTATGGCGAGGCTCTCTGAAGTTCATGATAAACAATGAGTTGATGAGGATCCAGGGATCCTATCTAGGGCAAACCTCTTGATTTGTCTAAGTTCGGTTGATCTAGATGAAATGACACCTAGCCTCCTATCAAGTTCTTTCCACGAAGTTGGTTTCTATCTGTTTTAGGCACACTAAGCACAAAATTAACTTCTATGGTTGCTAATTGGTTTTCAACATTTATAGTAACTGCTAATATTTTCTTAGGAGCTACCATCTAGACATGATATGCAACTTAGTATTTTCTAATGATTTTAAATGCATCTATGTTTTTGTTTTTTTGTTTTCAAAAGGTTTTAGTTTCACGTCGGGTTCACCAAAATGTATCGTTCCAAAATTTTTGCACCCTTACCTTCAGGCTAAAGGATCCGCGCCCAGAAGGGGGATGGGAAAAGGATGGGATGGTACCTCGGACTGAGAGGCCCTTTGAAGGTCCCGCCTCTCGGGGGAGGGGTATTAAGGTGATTTTTCGACGGATGGTGGGGTTCACCAGGAAACGTTTAGTGGCAGTTTCCACGCCTAGGTTGGGAATGTGTTTAATGTGTTCGATTTTATCTTTAAACATTCAAGTCCTAGGTTTGGCCAAATGAATCTAAGTTGTTCTATTATGAAAATGCAGACTAAATGAAATACAAAAAATAGATTTGAATAGAAAATAGAGAGAAAAAGCTAAATTAAAGAGCCATACCTGATCCGGATGTCTGATGGAGGTTCTGATTCTTGAAGCAGTCAGGATCGTCTGGAATTTGACAAGATCATCTGAGATCTGACGAATTTGTCAGACGAATTCATCAGAGACCTGCAAACATAAAAGTAGAGGCAAAATACCAGAAATGCAGCTATGACAACAGAGGGCAAGGATATAGAATGACAATAACAATCTTAAAATGATGATAATAAACAAAATACGAATGCATTACAATAATCTAATGACAATTTATGATTTTATTAAGCATTAAGACTATATGGGTGAACTCCAAGATGCAAAATAATAAAGAATAATCATAAATGTAACTAAATGCAAAATAATGCAATAGAAAAGAATGAAGAAACACAAACTCTGGGCACTGATTGCCCCCAATGCAGACTGCAGTCGAAATCGTCTCGAATTGGTGCGAAATCGTCTCGAATTGAACAGGATCGTTCGTGACGATCTGAGCTTGCTCCGGCTGAAAAATACTAAGGTTCCTGCAAATAAACTTGGACAAATATGGAGGCAAATAGTAATTTAGGACGGTCTAATGCATGTAGAACTTGTGTTACAAGAAATTTCAGCCAGGGGGAATGCCAAGAGGGGGTCCTAAGGTTAAATAGGCTTAGGAGGGAGGTTAGGAGGTTGGAGATCATCCTAATTTGGAAGATCTCCAACGGGGGAGGTCTCTAACGATGCAGACATGCTTCTGCCCGGATTAGAGACGCCGTTGAAACAGAAGCTAACTATGCACAAATCAGTTTGGGACGAGATCGTCTGGACGTTCTTCTCCAGATGAAATCGTCCGATCTGAGGCGATATCGTCTGATCGGCGATGATATCGTCAAACGGACAAAACAAACTCTAAAAATGGCACAGAAAATGAGGAAACGGGTAGCAGGCGGTTTGGGAGCAGTTTTGGGGTTAAAATTTGAATTTGAATTATTACTAATGTAATTTTGATTATTGCTAAGTTTTACTGTGCCAATTTTAGGGTGCTACAGATATATTAAATTATATTTTTAAGTAGAGCTTTTTCTCTTTTAATTTATTATAAATTTATCAATATGAGCTAACTGTGTTCCATGGATAATTCTATATAACATGAATTTTAATAAAATATTCATTGAATATGTTTTCTACACAAATAGATATAGTGTAAGATATTATTTTTTAATATTGTTGTCAATAGTTTAATTACTTATTATCAAATCAAGAAGTATAAAATTATCTCTAAATTATTAAGAGGATACATGTTGGGGCACAAAAAATCAATAAATGTTTTTGTATAGAATCAAAGTAGACAAAAGGCCTTTATTTATAATATTTTATAGTATTTTTATGTTTTTAAAGATGTGTGCTTCCTATTGCTTTTGGAAATACTCTCAATTATCAATAAATAAGAAACATGCAATTATAATAAAATTAAATGAAATTTATATGAAATTTATATGCTTGAATTCTACATTCGAACATTTATTTTTACACAAATTACATATTATAAAATAATATTATTTAACCCATATAGGTGATTTCATATTGTAATTAAACTAAATAAAATTTATATATTTAGAACTTATATTTCAATACCTATCAATACATAAAATTTTACTACACAATGATATGGGTTGATCTCACACCTTTAAAGTCCTATCAATGACAAGTGAACAATAAAATGAGGTGTGACTAAAGTATGTTAAGAGAACCATATTTTCAACAATGAAAAATAATGGTATAGATGAATCTATCACAAGCTCTATCTAGATGGTATATGATATACCAAAAATAGATGAGTTGATATTGGTATAATAGTTTTTAAAAGTCATTAATTACTATGCAAGTTCAAGATATATTAGTGATTATTATAATGGATTCAAAAATGAATTTAATAGAAGTGGAGATTTAGTTAAAATTACACAACTTTTCTTTCAAAATATTTTTATTATCATCCTCTAAAGTATAAAAATAGGTATATAATAATAGGTTTTTCCCCATGGTTGAGAGAGAGATATGTAATGTATTAATTTTCATTATATGGATTTTTTCTTATATAGAAAAAAATCAAGAGAAGCTTCCAAAATGACTTAGGGTTTTTGGACCACCATATTAAATATTCAATGAGGAGTTTTTGAAATATATTGGCAATATTATAGAGGCATTCATACATTATGGATCAACTATTGATAAGCAAAAGTATATTATGCATACCGACATATGTGTTTCCATGGATCATTTTAAACATTTACCAAATCTATTATGGTTACATCTATCAAGAGAATGAGATCAATAATACAATTATAAATATAATACACTCATGTATCCTAAAATTTTTTAAATTGAAAGCATAGTAAGGGATTTCAATGTGAAAATAATGAAGAAAGGGAAGACAACTTTTTTTATAAGTTCAACTATGAAGCAATATAATCATATTGTAGTAGAAGATGGCTCAGGTCAATAATTTTATCTTTCCAAAAATATCAGAATGAGATATTCTCAATCTCATCAAATTATGAAATCCATTACATTACATTATAAAAGTTCAAATATTAAATGAATTAATGTTACAAAGGAATATGCAAAGTCAATTTTCAAATAAAAAATGTGAAAGAGGTAAATTTAGAGCTACATAAATCATTGTCAATATTGTAAAATATTATAAAAATATCTCCTCATTATAGAAATGAAATTATTTTAGAGTTTACCATTGCAATTTAGGATTTTTGTGGAACCATAATATAGAGAGCAACATGAAAATTATGAATTTTATTTTAGGTATTTAAGGTAGCATGAAATCACATAATTATTGAGGGTTATGATTACCATATTTCTTGTTTTAATTTATACTTCATATGGGTCATCACTTAAAATTACATAGATAGATAGATAGATAGATATTATTATATTTTTACTATGAATGGTCTATGTTCACAATGTATGACCAATAATGATTTGGATACATCCACATGGATCATGTCTTGATTGAGTTGGTTATAAATACATGTCTAACCTGAATATTTATATCATTTTTTATCATCCACTCATAATATCATAAATATTTTTTCTATGACATAAAATATTCACATGTATGTCATTTATTTAATTCATTTATTTTTCTTTCTTATGTTATTTTTTAAGGTGTTTTCCATAGGAAAAATTAAGTCTATTTTTTTATTGTATCAAATCCATAATAAGAACACTTTATAGTTAAATATTTAGAGAACCTAACACTTTTGAATTTCATGGATTGCATTGATAACATGATAGATAACAATAATCATCTATATATCTCAATTTGTTTATGAGTGTGTCATGGGGTTTGAAGGTAAACATACGATTCCAAATAATCTAATTTTGATAGTTGGGTATGCGTTGAGAGGTTAAATCATTTTGATGAAAAATATATTTTTTGAAAACCTTTTCATTTTTTTAAGGATTATAAAATTATTTGAATTATTTGAGACAAAGCAATTTTGGTTAGGATTTTTTTTGTGGAAAACATCCCAAAAGGGATGCCACTTTTGGGTAAGACCCAAGGAGGAAGGGGTATATCTTTTTCCAAAATCGCCCAGGGCTCGCACCTAGCCTACCACCTTTGACATACTTAAGGAGCAAACTTGAAATAATAAAATATAAGAACACACAAGAATATTAAAAAAAAAACTGCTCCTTGAGTGTGTCAAAAAGATAAAGCACAATGAAACACACACACACAATAAGATAAAAAAAAAAAAACACAATAAGAACCACATAGAAAAAGTACAAGAATAACATAAAAAAACAAACATGACAAAAATCATAGAAAGATACAAGGACAACCAAAAAAACATGAAAAACAAAAATAACCAAAACCTTAAAAAATAATAACATAAAAAAAACAAAAAAAAAAAACCAAAAATAGACAATAAAAAAAAACATAGAAAACACTCACACGCAAAAATAAAAAAAAACACTAATTAACACAAACAAATAGAAACACAAGAACAAGAAAAATGAAAACACAATAACAATAACAAAAAAAACACAAAAAAAAAAACACAAAACAATAAAAACACAAAAATAAAATAAAACAAAACACACACACACACCTTAAAAAACTAAACTACCCTGACCGAGCCAAAGAGAAGTAAAAATAAAGTAAGAAGAAACTAGGTACCTCTAGAACTAGAGCCATACAAAGAAATGCTAGACATAAGAGCTTCCCTTATTTTTGAATCCCGCCATCTAGGACGGTGGCCATAGTAAGTAATATCACCTTTTTCCAAAGCCTAATTAGCTAAAGAATCAACACTCTTGTTTTGATATTTGACCACATTATTGTAATCAACTTTCAAAAATCCCATCTGGATTAATTGAATCTTATCAATAATTCTTTTTATTCTCCAATTAATCTTATTATTCTTAGAAGGAGTCTTCAAAATATTAATCATGAGTTGAGAGTCAAAATCAACTAGCACCTTTTCCCATCCAACCTTAGTATCCTATTGAAGGCCTCTAAGGATACCATACCTCTCAAAAAGGTTATTGGAAATAATACCCAAATTATTAGCAAAAGTAAAAACTAGGGAGCCATCTTAAATTCTACCAATTCCTCTTGCACTAGCTTTTCCAGGGTTCCCTCTAGAGGATCCATCAATATTGACTTTTCAAAAATCCTTAGGAGGAGATTTCCAATTCCTTGTTCTATCCATCTTGCAATTGCTCACATTACCTTAAAGATGGTTTCACTTAGAGGAGTTAATATTCAATCTTTGCATCACTTGATACCATATTTGGTGGGAGTTTTAGGGGTGATTAAGGAGCTATTGGTCTGATTCAACTAAGTTTGCAATGGTATTTTTCCAAATATAGTGAATATCCTTCCTATCTAGATTAAATATTTGGTGGTTCCCTTCATTTCATATATTCCAAAGAAGAATGGTAGAACCCATCCAAACTAACTGCCTAATAAAATTATAAACACCCTCTTGTTTAGGCCAATACATCCAAAGCTTTTCAAAAGTAAAAAAATTGGACCACTTTAAGCCAAGTAAAATGGCCATTCTCCTCCATAGCTTAGAGGCTAAATTACACTCAATAAAATATGGCTGAGAGTTTCTACATTATTTCCACACATTTCACTTCTAGAAGGGGCATGAAAACCATGCCTCATAAGTTGCTTACCAGTAAGCACCCTACGATGCAATAAAAGACAAGTAAACAACCTCACCTTAGGCCAGAGATTTTGAGCCCACAACTAAGAAAAGATACCAGATGACTGGTGGATATTATTATGGCATAAGGTCAAATAACCTTGAGCAACTGAATACTCACCCTTAGTAGTGTTATTCCATCCAAAACAATATTTTTCATGGGACCAAGAGAGAGATATCATATGAAGGATGCCTTGGATAGATTGTATTTGCCTTTTTGGAATCTGAATAGGCCAAACCTCAATAGGTATCTAAAATATACCAACCTTTGAATTACCAGTATGGTACTGATAGTAATTAGCAATATTTATCCAGTTAGCTCGGTGAAGCTCCTCCATCCAAGGCCTCCAATCAAGAAACTGAGTTATCAAAGGCTTGTGACCATCCCAAGAATCTGTCCAATAATTTACCTATTGACCATTATGAATTATACAAAATATTTTTTCTTAATCAAATCCTCACCAGTCTTAAGAACTACTAAAATGGGAGAACCTTTGGTAGGCAATCGATAACAAACAAGGTCTTCAAGACTTTTGTTCTCAACATATTTAACATGAATATTATTGGTCCAAAGAGCATTGGGATTATGCAACATCCTCCAATATAATTTACTATCTAAAGTTTTATTGTTATTAATAGAAGAATAGAATCCTAACCCCCATTCATTCTTAGGAAGACATAAAGTGTCCCACTTCACCAAGGTTCATTTCATTTTCTACTTAGTACCACTCCAAAGGAACTGATGACTGATTTGATCCAGTTCTCAAAGAACATTTTTTGTTAGGATTTTTAAATTTCATTAAAGTATTTTAATTTTTTTAGGCCAATTTATTTTAGGGAGGTTTGTATAAAACTTTGGATTTTCTTAGACTAAATAATTTTGTGTGGGGATTTAAAAGTCTTTGAATTTTTAGAACCCAAACAACATTGGGTGAGACTTTTAAAAAATATTTCATTTCTCTAAGGCTAACCAACTTTGACTAGAAAACAATATTATTATTACTATTTGCTATTTCGTATATTGACTTACAAATATTGTCATTATAATTGGTATATCTACTACAAATTTCAATACTTTTAACTAAGTCATCTAGAAGTATTTCGGGTTAATTTTTTTTATTTTTTATACATTAGTCATGTGGGTGGTATATTAGTCACAATGTATTTCTGGTGTACGATGGTGAATGGAGCGGAGTGGGAGCAGTGCAGGCATTTGAATTTTGAATCTGGTCAAGGTAGGAATGTTGGAAGCTCCCCTAGTGGTCACGGGATGATCTCAAGGGGTCATGGCATGGTCGATCCTAGTATTCTTGAGGTGAATGATGGATAGGAAGGGATAGTTGATGAAGATGCTATGGTGGAGCTCCTCGAAGACCCCCTTGATGGGCCCAGTGCTGATGTGGTTCCTCTTCATGGGCCCCCCAGTGTAGTGGGGTAGGGCCCAAGACCTCCTCATGGCCCAAAAAATTCTTTCATGGATAAAGTGAGAAGGAATATCTACCAGGCTCAATCAGACCCATCACCAACCATCGAAACCCTCTCTGATAATTTCAAGGAGCTCAGCATTCCTGAAGATGTCATGACATCGATGCTGAGCAGAAAATCCCTTTCCCTTGTTGGGAAGTTCATTGGATCATGACCCGACATCGAATCCATCCATCGATGGGCGATGAACAAATGGAAACCTGAGGGCCACATGGAACTCATGGTTCTGACCCATGGGTTTTTTATCATCTGCCTAAATAATTCGAATGATACAACTCGGATTCTAATGGGAGGACCCTGGTTCTTCGGGAGGTGACCCCTGTTCATCATGCGATGGAATCCTGGCTTCAACCCAGGGACACAAAGCATCAATGTGGCCCCTATTTGGGTTAGGCTACCCAAGCTCCCCTTTTAGTTCTGGGATGAAGGTATCATCCAAAGTATTGCTCGTGCAGTTGGTGACCTAGTTGCTTTCGATCCAGCCACCAAAGCTCAGTCCCGAATGCCTTACACCCATTTTTATGTAATGGTAAACCTGGATTCCCAGCTTCCAATGTACATTAACCTAACCTATGGGTCATACCGATGGAGATAGGCTTTTGAATATGAGAACAAACCCACCTTTTGTGTGGAGTGCCAAAAATAGGGACATCTCAAATCTCAATGTCCCCTGACCAAGCAAGTCCCGCAGGCTAAAAATAGCAGCATGTATTTTGTGTAACAACCAAGACCACTCCAAGGAGCAATGCCCATCCTTTAAGAAATATTTTCGTGGAGCATGCCCTAGCGGGAAGCAATTTTGTAATGTCAATCATTGATGAGGAAACCCAAACCCACAATCCTAGCTAGAGAAAGGAAAGCAAATAGAAGCTCCTCCTGAATCATCATCTAAAGGATAGAACCATGGTACCAACAAGGTATTATCTCTCTTTGCTAACCAATTCAAAATTCTTACTGATAAGGACAGTGAAGTCCCTTCTGAAGGTTTTTTTGTTGAGCAACTTTCCCATCCTGATCCATCCCTTGTAAACCAAGGTGTCCCTCCTGACCCTCCCATCCCCCTGGTATCCCCTCCTGATGCCCCCTCTCCTCTTTTGTCCTCCCCTACTACCATAGCTTCCACCCCCACCTCCCCCTTGCTTCCCCCCTCAAGATCCACCCTTCCTCTAAAACCCTCCCTCTACTCCCTCCCCATTAGCCTCCCCCCTCAAGCCATTATTCCCCTTGTCCCACTCATCCTAGCTCTCCTTACCTGTGTCACCTTTGCCAGGTAGCTCCCCCCTATGCTTAGGGTGTTTCCCCATCAAAGCCTTTTCACTAGGATCCCCTTCTCAAGCCCCTATTTATCCGGGTGGTGGTGAATCCTCAAGCCCCCCCATGAACAACACCAGAAGCCATAAAAAGCCCCAATGTGATGTGGGTTTGGAGAGAAAGTGAGGTCACCCACCCAACCCTGATTCTAGGAAAAAGTAGGTGGTGGATGACATAGCTAGTGGCATCCAAACAACATTATTATCTTCGTTATCTCCCCTCAGAGAGATGTCAAAGGAAGAAGGTAAAAGACCAAAACCCTCGCAAATGAAAGGGGGGAAAAATCTATTCCTAAATCATGCAAATGAAGGTCTTATCCTAGAATGCCAGAGGCCTTAATGGAGCAATAAAACAGAGGGTATTTTATTCCATGAGAAAGGAAATGAGACCTTCAATATTCATCATCCAGGAAACAAAAGTGGAAAACCCAAATACAAAAAAAGTGGTCAAATCAGTGTGGAATAATTACAAATTTGTGGCAAGTCCCACCCATGGTGCTTCAGGGGGATTGTTGTGCCTATGGGATCCAGCCAAGGTAACTGGAGAATTGTTATCTCACAATGACAGAGTTATCAACATCTACTTCAAATGTAATGAAACAAACAAGTAGTGGGTTCTAACCAACATCTACACTCCAAATAATTTCAATGAAAGACTCTCAATGTGGGACAACCTCACGCAGATGCACACGACCTTCCCCTATCGAGAATGGATGTTGGCTGGTGATTTTAATAATCCTTTGTATCCCACTGATAAAGTTGGAGGTGCTCCAATCACTCCCAGGAGCTATGCGTATTTTGCTGATTTCATTGATTCCAATGAGCTAATGGACGTTGAACTACGAGATTCATTGTTCACATGGACAAACCAATGTGAGGGAGACCAACTCATCCAAATGAGACTTGATAGATTTTTGTTGTCCAAAGAAGCCATCCCGATCCTCGGTGATGCAACATTGTCATCCCTGCCAAGAATAGCTTCTAACCACAATCCACTACTTCTGGACGTCTCAAGACTAGACCCTAGTCACAAACCTCCATTCAGGTTTGAGTCTATGTGGCTTCAACACCCAAAATTTAGGTCAAAATTCATTGAATGGTGGAGCCAGCCTTTCAATGGTTCATGTGTCTTCAAAGTTTGCATGAAACTAAAGTTCCTCAAACTTCAGCTCAAGAAATGGAATAAGGAAGTGTTCAGGAATATTTTTGAGTCACGTAGAGTAATTTGCTCCCAATTGAAAGAAATAGAAGATCAGGTTCAGAATGGTAATGCCACCAATGATGTTAGAAGACAAGAGAAAATACTCTTAGCTGAGTTCCACAACTCGCTAGCCAAAGAGGAAATATTCTGGTGGTAAAATTCCAGAGCATTGTGGCTTAAAGAAGGTGATTTAAATACAAAGTTCTTTCATGCAACCACAATGAGACATAGAGGTGAAAACATTATCAGATGTCTCCTCAAAGAATGTGGTTCTTTAATTGAAGGTACTAAAGACATCAGATCTAAGGATGTGGAGCATTTTTGCAACATCCTTGGCCCTTATCAAGCATGCCTGGTTAATGTGTCGAAATCCCTTCTTTAGCACATCCCGCCCCTCATCTCTCAAGCTGACAATGATTTTCTACTGCAGCCCTTTTCCCATGATGAAATCAAAGAGGCTCTCTTCTCCATGTCAATGGACAAGGCCCCTGGCCTAGATGGGTTCCCACCAAGGTTTTTTCAAACCTTTTGGGACATCATCGGAGAAGATGTTTCTGAAGCCATCCTTGAAATCCAAAGATCCAAGTTTATCTCGAGAGACCTTAACTCCACATTTCTTACCCTCATCCCAAAATCCCATGAATGTCGCTCCATGACCGATTTTCATCCTATTAGTCTGTGCAATGTATTGTATAAAATCCTCACCAAAACCATGGCAAATAGAATGAAACTTATCATGCCTAAGATTATTGACCTATGCCAGGGAAGCTCTATCCAAGGAAGAGTCATTACCGATAGTGTGATCACCATCCATGAGCTCATCCATACTATTACGATCAACAGATTGCCAAGTTTTTTTTTAAAACTAGACATTAGTAAAGCTTTTGATAGAATTTCATGGGATTTTCTCATCACTGTCCTAACCCGATTTGGCTTCCACCATAGATGGGTTTGATTGATCAAATCCTGCATCTCTTCTGCATGGTTCTCGATCATAGTCAATGGAGCAGCGGTAGGGTATTTTAGAAGTAGATGTGGAATAAGACAGGGAGACCCCATGTCACCATTTTTATTCATCTTGGTGGTTGATAGTCTGGGAAGGGCTCTTAAGGCTGCTTGTTCAGTAGGAGATATTTCAGGGATCAAAGCTTCAACTAGCCTTCCCCTAGTGTCTCACCAATAGTTCATTGATGACACCATCCTGGCCAACCTCTCTAGCATCCCAGAAGCTAAAATTATTAGATCCATATTGGAGGCTTATGAGCAAGCCGCTGGCTAAAAAGTCAATTATCTGAAAAGTAGTATTTACTTCATCAATACGTCGGCTCAAAGAAAGACAAGAATTGCTCAAATCCTGGGATGTGCCATTGCCGAGTTTCCTGCGACATATCTTGGCCTTCCTCTTTTCCAAGGACACCCCTCGGAGAGAATGTGGGATAACATCATTCAATGGGTAATGAAGAAGCTAGCAGGATGGAAGGGAGCCCTTCTCAGTAGTGCAGGGAAGTTCACATTAGTCCAATATTATCTTCAGAGTGTGCCAATTTACTTCATGTCCTTATTCAGAGCTTTCGATCGCTGTGTGTAACAAGTTGGAATAAATTCAAAGGAATTTTTTATGGTCAAGAATGGAGAACAAAGGAAGATTTCCCCTCATCACATGGGATAAAGTTTATCTTCCAAAATGTAGGGGTGGGCTAGGCCTTCGAAGAGTTCACCAAATGAACATGGCAATGATCTCCAAATAGGGATGGAAAATTGCAACCAATTCCCTTGTCCAATGGGTGGACATCATAAAAAGCAAATATCTTAGGCAAGGGTCTCTGATGGACAATTCCCTCATGCCATCTGGTTCTGCATTTTGGAGTTTTATGTGCCATACCAGACCTATCCTCCAGAAAGGTTATCGATGGAAGCTTGGGGATGGATCTCGAATCAGATTCTAGGAAGACCCCTAGATTACGGCTCAACCTTTGATTCATGATCAGTCTATAAGTATCCTCAAACCCATTATTGATCTGATGTTTGGTCCCAAGGTTGATAATTTTATCCTCCATGAAGTAGCTCCCCCTCGATGGGTTAATTTTCCTATTGATCTGGGATCACCGGAGCTTCGCTCTGCAAGTCTCCACATATCTGAGCTTCTTCAAACTTAGTTGATTCCCAGTACCCGACCACCCGATGCTCCTTTCTGGCAACTTAGTGAGTCTAGGTCATTTTCTATCAAAATAGCCTATATGTCATTGAATGAACCCAAGGATGATTGGTTCCCTTCAAAGAACATTTGGATTAAAAACCTCATTCCTAAGATAGCTCACTTTTATTGGTTGGCCACCAAAAATAGACTCTTAACCATAGATAATCTGATAACCTGTGGCATGATCCTCCCGAATAGATGCTTCCTCTATAAATCCACTTGGGAGTCAGTCAACCACCTGTTCTTAGAATGCTCCTTTACTGGTTATGTCCTATCTTCTATTCTATCCAGCATGTCCATTTCTTGGGTTGCCCCCTAGTGTGTCAGCGACCTCATCATCCAATGGCCCAACCCCTTTCATTCCACCCGCCTAAAGTACTGGTGGTCAATTATCCTCCCTCACTTCATGTGGTATATTTGGCTAGAAAGGAACAATAGAGCCTTTAGGTTCTCGTGCCTTGACCTAGAGTCTGTGTCATTGAGAATTGTCACCTTTGCTTCCAAAAATGCCAACATCATTCCCTCTGAGGATTGTCCTACGTCCTCCTTTGAGATCCAAGTGGAAAATTCCATTAACCTCTCATTTGAGGTTTCTGGCCAACCTCATCCCATGGTGGATAGATCCCTAGTGTCTTGGATTCCCCCTCCCCCCAGTGGTTCAAGCTTAATTTTGATGGTGCATCCAAAGGTAATCCTGGTGAAGCAAGCTATGGTGGAGTGATCCATGATGATAGAGGTAGAATCATTTTAGCTTATGTAGAAAGGCTTGGAATACAATCAAATAACTTTTTGAGGCTCGAGCAACCTTCTGTGGCATTCAAATGGCCTTAGAGTCCAACATCCAGAACTTGATCATTGAAGGTGACTCTTTAAACACAATAAAATACATAAAAGGGGTCTCAAATCCACCTTGGAATGTGGGGCCTCTCATCCAAGAAACCATCTTCCACCTTAGGGTGATCAACAACACTTCTATCCAACATGTGTATAGGGAAGGCAATAAAGTTGCTGATGCCATGGCCAATTTTGGGCTAACAATGCAGTCCTTCTCGATGTGGTGGTAGGACTTTCCTCAATGCATTATGAATTCTTACCATGAATCCATAGTTGCCACCTATGACTAGCGCCATGAAGTCTAGGACCATTTTGCCCCACCACGTAAGGAGTGTTGATGGACCCTACTACACCATAGTGCTGAGTTGGCATCCTGATATACACCACCATGTGAGGAGTGATGGCAGACACTCATACCCAGTCACCAACTAGTACCAGATCCTCGAGAACATTCTTGTCACTCCTCGGGTTAGCACCTCTCAATGCAATGGTAATTGTGGTGAGGTAATAACCTACCAACTCAACATTAACAGTGTTGGTTTTCTCAATAGCAATGCCAACATTATCCCCATCCATTGGAAAGGAGCGAGTGGGCAAAGTGCTAAGAAAATGCACCACAGAGAACATGATCCATTTCATGTGTTTGGAAAGATCAATCTTGGGACTAGTAATGCAGCTACCTCATGCCAAGATGTTGATTACATAGAGTGCGATGATAGACTTGTCAACCTCGTGTCCACTAAGGATACCGAGGTGGCACCTACTACCCTGAAGGCTCATCAGTGGAAGAAGGTTGTGAATGTGGCAGGTTTTTAGTGGTACACCCTATCCACTATTAACATTCCCAATTACTACTACCAACTATCATCCCCGCTTTGACCACCTCCATTTTTGGTGCATGTTTACCATACAAACCAAATCATTTTTTAAAGTAGAATGGACCACACATCAAGATATCTCATGCCCAAACAACCCAATCAATGGCTTCAAGCAAGTCCCAAGGCCAAGGATATCAACATGAATCCTTTTTGGCTATTGGAGGGAAGCTTTTTATTGCACCTAGGTGCAGCGAGAACCAGAGTATTCATCAAATAGAGTGGGAGACTGAGGTGGTGGCATGAAGTGTTTCTTTTGGTGTGGTGGAATATGGCACTGCTCGAGCTTGACCAGTTGTAGATGGACCCGATGGTCGAAGAGATTCTAGTGGCTCACGGACTGTTGAATTTTTTAAAGAAGTTCAATGGACATGACCCTAAAATATCTCGTGAGTTCGTCCAGAGTTGGGATAATGACACTGTATCCCTAAAGGGATTAACCTTTGCTATCACCATCGACATGCTGGTGGAAATCATCGAGCTTCCCAATGAAGGAGAGATTGTCCGTAGGGACAAACATTCTATGGTGGGTGAATTGGTGCTTCTCCATGACAAAGGGAAGTCTTTAACTAAGAAGGATAATGGTTATGTTAGGGAAGGCCTTCCTCCACCATGGAACTAGGTCATGGTACCGGTCATGCAGTATTTGATAGTGGATGAGCCATCATTGCCCCTTTGAAGCTTCCATATGGCGTTCCTTAATTTTCTCAAGGATGTCAAGCAAATCAACATCTCAGAGTACCTTTTTTGGTCGATGGATATTTCAGTTGATAGTGTTAGGTGGGGAAAATCCACTCACCCCAAACACCAGGGCCTCCACTACATCATCTTCAAGTTCGTAAGCCAAAACCCTAACCAACATGCCTTGGAGCATGATAGACCGAGCGGTGACCCTGAACTCGTCCATGAACCCTTGGTGATTTTGGACAATCCCTAGGAAAATCTATTGCTTGATTTATATAGTGGATATTGGAACTCCTAGCAGAGCTGGTAGACCAAAGGGATTACCCCCTATAGGGCCATCCAGGACCCCCATGTGGTGCTCAGTCCGGTTTAAAAATGCAAATGATAAATCAAAGAGCCCATACCCTACTCGTAAGAGCCAGAGGACTACGTCTGGACCTTCTCTAGGATCCCATTTTATCCAGTATATGGGTGATGTGGATCATATTACTAACCTAGAGGACATCGTCACCCTGGCCACTTCAATGCTTCTCAGAGCCAGTAAGATTATAACCCTGATGCATGAGCAGAAGAACACCATCTCTATGGAGGATGACCCCAAGGAGGATGAGGATTACATCCCAAAATGAAAATATGATCCCGAGGTGGTTCCCTCACTGGATTGTCCCATTTTGCTGCCGGGATTATCCCTGTGCTCTTTCTGCATTTTATGGTTGTCTGCTTGAGCCTGCGGGCCATTATTGTAATAGGTTTCCTTGCTTTTATTTCTGTTGTATGGACTCAGCGTATGGTCCACTTTTGGCTTGTCCTGTAGAGAGTTGAACCTTCATGGGATCCTCTCTACAACATGTTTAGAAGGTTTTGGGTCCCTTTCAAAACCCGTTATCAATAAAAAACAAAAATGAGTGGTATATTCTACTTGATTTTGTTTCATTACTACTAATAGTATCTAGTATGATTTACAATATTGGGTATTATTATTTCCAAGGACAAATTCATAATATGAAATAGTGACATGCATGTTTACCTCAATTGGTTTTGTCTTGATCAATTTAAAAAAAAAACTCCTATTCAAGGTCTCTCCAAAAATAATAAGTTGACAACATAGAGTGGGATAATTACAATATTTGTATGACTATGTTATCTATGAGCATAAGAATAAGTTCAAAATTATGGGTCAAGTTATAAATAAAGTTGAAGAAGGTAACAAAATATAAGGATATTACAATTAGTAAAGAACTTGCATCCTTATTATGGGATTTATTTATAATTTAAGATATATTGAATAGAATTTCTTACCTTCACATGTTGGTAAAGGTTGCAAATACATTATACACATCTAAGAGGGATAAAATGGAATTTTTTTTTTTTTTTGGTATATAGAAGCAATGGTTACAATCACAATTTTTAGTAACTACCAGCATAGCTGGTAGGGTTCAAACTATCTACGAAGGCTCCCAGGACTTCCATCATCTCGGTACATAACCATTCAGTGTCATAGCTGATGATAAGTGTAGCTATGGGATATCCTTTAAAAAAATTTCTCAAGATGCTACAAATCACCCTTTAGAAGGATATTTATGGAGAGGAAAGTGCTATAAAATAAAAGGATCTTACCTCTAAATATAGGCAATGTCTTATAGGAAAAATAGGATAAGGACTAGTTGAAGTGCACACTTTGTGGTAAGTCTAAGCATATGAAGGATTCATGCTTCAATAAGATAAATGATCTTGAAGCTGATTTTAAGGCTTTAAAGCTAGTTAGGGTTGGAAATTAAAAGGGAAATTGTTTTACTACTAGGAGTTTTTACAAAAAATGTCAAGTAGGAAGGTATTATTTTACATATTAATAATAATATTCCATATTCTAATAAATAACATGATGATTTAGGTTCATACTACTGTTGATCATGCAAATGACACATTTTTAAGGGTAAGCCAACATATTTGAAATAAATATTTATTCCCTCTTGAAAGAGAAATCATTTTCACCTAAGGTTTAGATATGCTAGGTTTTGGTAGGTACGGATGAAATTGGAGGTCATTGCAAGTGTTTCCTTCAAGGGGTATTTGTTGGTTATGACTTAAAAAGTAATTTTTTGGACACAATATCTTAAAATTTAAATGTTTTAACTATCTAAAAATAATTATATTGCGCTAATATTGCAACATATGTGAGCTTCATAGAATTAAAATGAGGAAATAAAAATAAAATTTTAACTCTATAAACTATGGTTGCCCAATCAATACCATTCATTGCACTTAGGATACATTTCACATGTAATAAAAATGAATATTTTAAAGCTATATGAAATTTCAAAATTCATTACAAAAAATGAGCTTCAATGCTTTGAACAAAAATTAATCTACTCCTAATCTTAACAAGTTTAAAAAAAAAATCAAAGATTTAAATGTAAGAGAAAAGAAAGGAAAAAAACCAAATACTTCTCTAAACTCTAGTTTCAATCCAATAAAGCAACAAATTCAATTTAAATCAATCTCAACCTAATCAATATTCACATAGCTTGAGATATAGTATGGTGCAATCTTCAAAGGAGTAATGGACTGGGAAACAAATAGAGTGCAACCACCATCAAAATGCATAGATTGAATACAATTTTTTTTAAAAGCCTTATATTATAAATATATTTGTTCAGTACATGGATTCATATTGGTCCACTTTGGTGGATTACAAGAATATAGCTTAGAATGATAAAATCTTGGTTCAAATATTCCATCCAAGTAGAAACTTAAAGAAGCTAAAAAATAAGAAATCTAAAGGGGCTAGGTACTAGATGGTTTTCAACATTTGTAACACACTAGTGAGCCACTATTTATAAAAAAAATGGCCTTCACATAGTATTAAAATTTATTATTAATTAGTATATAATTATAGGATGTGTCCCTTGAGATTGCTTTTAACCATACTATGATCATGCCTCATAAATTTTTCATTCACATGATGCTTGGGAGCTTTGGAATGACCATACTTTATTAAATTTACATTTCTCTACAAAGTCCAGGATGATCATTGATTTCCCATATTTGACATCTTGCATGATTGTACTTTCCTAGTTAGCATTAAAATTCCATGTCCACCATCATGTTCACCATATTTAAATTAGACACTAGAAAATATCTTGCAAAAAAAAATAACAAGGATTAGAATTTAATAATAATATTATTATTTTTATAATTTATGTATACATGTTATTCTCTAATTTTTAAAATTTTATTTTGTTTTTCAAACTTCTTTTTTGGGTAATGTTTTAAATAATTCTACTATATTTTACTCTTGTTGGTAAAGCTCTTGTTAGAGTATATTACATTATTTGGTATATGCTAATTGTACCCCCATATTATCTTCATAGTACATTTATAAATAGCATATTAGGGTTGAGTCATAGTTTAGAGTGTGTGTTATATTTCTTGTTTTATGTATGTGTGAATGTGTAGAAAATTCACAAGTGCCATGTAAATTTGTTGATGAGCAGAAATTCATGTGTCAAAAAACATTCATTTCTCTTCCATAAATTATCAATCTGGCAAGTTCATAAAATTATGAGTTTCATGCATAGTTAATGCCTGTAATGTTGGGGAATAAATCTGATTGTACCTTATTTAGTTTGGTGGGGGTCGTGTATGCATTTTGAAAGTCAGCCAAACCAAATAAACTAAGTGCAAAAAATTAAATAAATAAATTACAAACTAAATTAAAGTGCAGAAATTAAAATACAGAAAACTAAAACACACATCTAAATAAATAAAGCAATAAATCTAATCTAATGAAAACAAATAACAAAAATGAAACAAGGGAGGACTACTGCAGGGAGTGGGCCCAAGATCCCACAGATATTCCATCTAGCTATCTATGTAGAGCTTGCTTAGATAAGAGGAATTGCACTCTTAATAAATTTGACAAGAAATAAAATAGAATAATTTCTCCATAAAATGTCTTTCCTCTCTCAGGGAAGACCTGTGCATTTATACAATGCACAACCTTCTTCTGTTATAAATTTAGCCAAGTCTATTTCAAACTTGCAGTTACAATAGATATGCAATGAATATTGCCTCCCTTCAATTATAACAATCATATATTAATTAAAACAGTCACGCACTAATTTTACCCTCTTGCAAGATAAATCAGGCGTGTTTTCTTTTATCGTAACAGAATATGTCTGGCAAAAAATAATGGATGTGATATTCTATTTTAATAATATTGCATAAAATAGAATCTCCCATATTGATCACTGGAAAATTCGTTGCTCTTGGTTCATCCATGAGCGTGAAATAATAATGCTCACATTACAAAGGTATCCAGCCAATCAAATAATAGAAGTGTTCATTCTATTTTAATAATAGTAAATAAAATAAAATATCTCCTTTTTGTCTTCACGTGCAACCTCCTCCTTAGTGCATTGGTCAACCAGTCAAATATGGCTTGGTCAATATTGCAAAGTATGGAGGTGTGGAGGTGCCTTCTTCATGAGGAAGGTGCCTACTTTTGTTGGGTGCCTTCCTTATAAGGAAGGTGCCTACTCCTACTAGGTGCATTCCTTATAAGGAAGGTGCCTACTTCTATTGGGTGCCTTCCTTGAAGAGGAAGGCACCTACTTTTGATGGGCACCTTCCTTGAAGAGGAAGGTGCCTACTTCTATTGGGCGTCTTCTTCATATGGAAGGCACCTACTTCTCTTGGGCACCTTCCTTGAAGAGGAAGGAACCTGCTCTCATGCTTTAGTCTCTGAAAGTAGAAGTATTTTAGGTCCAAGTGGATGTAGACTAGACACCATATTAGTAGGAAAACCTGCATTTATACACAATTCCCACTAAAAACACCAATCAAGCATAATAACAAATTTTTTATCAATTATATGCATAAGTTATATAAAAATGCATCTCACATGCTAATTAAACCAGTAATGATACCCCTTAATAGTGAATAAAAATGTACATTTTTTGGGCTCATCAGTTGTAATGTGTAGAAAATACACAAATGTCTTGTGAGTTAGTGTGCAAGTGTAATTTTAGTCTATCTGCACAAGTGTCTTTTATGTATGAGAAAAATATTTAATGTAAATATGTGCACATATATCTTATATTAGAGTGTGCAAGTTATAGAAGTATAAGATTCATGTATAGGTGTGCATATATTATAGTTTCAAGTGTTCATCAAGTATGCAAGTGGCAAGTAGATAAGCCAAGATTCATGAGACTTGGTATATGGATAGGAATAGTCAAATACCCAAATATTCACAATACTATGACTATATTATGGAGATAATCCTCCATAAATAAAAGTACAATGATCACCATCAACTATAATTCATATATTATGTATGACCAATTAATATTGTAAGTTGTATTACATGCTTAGCAAGGTTTGCATAAGGGGTCAGACCTAAAATGTACTTGAAAAAAATGGTGAATCTATTTTGAAATCTTGACGAATCCTATCCAAATTAATGTAGGAGGACATGGTGAATAACCTTAATTTTTAATATGAAATTATAAAATAGTGGTGAATTTGAGATTTTTGGTTGGACCAAGTGCAAAATGAGATCCGACCATGGGATGGATGCAAAAAATGATTCGACCTCAGATCAGGTGTAAAATGGTTAGGATGTAGATCGAATGTAGAAAATGGTCTAGCCTTGGATTGGGTGCAAAAAATGGTTTTTCCTTTGATCATGTGTAGAAAATTATTTGGACTCAAATCAAGTGCATAAAATGGTTTGGCCTCAAACTGAGTGTAGGGCAAGATCCAGCCTCAAACCGAATGCAAAACAAGGTCTAGCCAAGATTAGGTGCAAAACTAGGTCTAACATTCAATTGGGTGCAAAAATATATTTGGCCTCAAGCTAGATGTAAAAAAAAATTCTAACCTTAGATTGGGTGCAAAACTAGATCTGACCTTGGATCGGGTGAAAAACAAGGTCTAACCATTGATCAGGTACAAACCAAGATCTGACCATATACCGAGTGCAAAATAAGGTCTGACCATTGATCAATTGAAAAACATGTTCTGGTTTTGTAATAGCTACCACATGTCACACCATTGATCACCCATATTGCATGTCTAATAACATGCTGCCACGTGTTCACCCCATCTATTATATCTATAAAAATGCATCAACTATTATTTTCCAGTTTTCATTTCTACGATTGCACCCGACAAAAGCAAACCATTACCCAGAAACCTTCCCAATCTAATTTCTCCTACTTCCACAACTTCTAGCAATGGCCACCACTTCCACCCCTACTACAAAAATTATATTCAAGAATATTTATTGCTCTGCAATTTTAGATTTGTTAACAACCCCAGGTTTAGAATTTTCATGGGTAAATGATGTAGTTTTGCAGAATTTAATTTCAATGCCCCAATTAAAAACTCATAAAGTACTTCTACACAATATCATAGCCTCTTATAACCATGGCCATGCCATATTGAACATGTAATTACGGAATATAAATCTATCATTCACAATGTAACTACATATATTCAATTATATTTTTTTGATCAGTAATATTTAAAGTGGGTTTTTATCAAAGGACCTAGAACCTAATTACAACAATTCAAAATACAAAATTATCAAGGCCATAGGAAGTCCATAGATAAGGACAACAAAAACCAAAAGAAAAACAAAAGGATGGTCATTCAGAATATCCTTACAGGAAAAGCTAAAGGATAGCCTTACAGGACAGAATTAATATTTTTTTTTTATACAAATGAAAACTGTGGTAGGGCCATCTCAACTAGGTAAAACATCATGTGTGAAAGTAGGATTAGTTCTATCCCACCCAAATTAAAAATGTGCTAATAAAAATTAAAATAGGGCCAACCTGCCTAGGACAATTTTGAAACAGGGTTGGCCCACCCACCATGACAATTTGAAAAATTAAATTTGAAATTGAAGTAGGAAATGTAGAACATTCCCACCTAAGGATACACAAGGATGCAGTAGAATGATGCAATAATAGGTAATGTCATCCCATACAGTCCTGAATAAGGAATAGCAACCATAGGACTCCAAAGGCCATGAAATATCGTTACAACAAGGAAAACTATTCAAAGTCCAAGGGAGAAAGAGGAAACAACAATGCAAAAATGTGAATCAATGGAAAAATATGAGAAGGTTCTAGGAAACCTCAATAGATAAACTATGAAGCATGAGCTACCAACAAAAAGCACAGGGCCCCACCGTAGGCCAAAAAAAGTAGCAAGAACTCCACAAAACCTCCAATGCTATAGACAAGCAGCTTCAAGGATCCATAAGAGTATGACCTACAAGAACACAATAGAAATTAGCACAGAGGCCTTCCCCAAGTCACAAAAATATTAGAACCCACCATAAAACCTGCAACCAGAAACCCAAAGAGCAACACCACATGAATAAGCACGAGGTGCCATACCAAGCCAAAATATACTATGAAGAGTTGCTCATGAGGCTGAAAACCCAATCCACAACACACTGCACTAGAAGAACCTCTGATCCTTAGCTCAAAATAGGACCCTGCAAGAAGAAGGAAAAGGATTCCTAAAGGAACTCAAGAATCCCAAGGAATGACCCCATAAAAAACTAGGGATATCATAAAAAATCCTAGGGACATCCTAGTTCACAGGCACCAAAATAAAACCCTACCAAAAGGTATGGAAAGGGGTAAAAAAGATAATAATGGACCTCCCAACCCAAGGAGATCATCTGCAACACCATCTAGCCAAAGAGGAGGGAAAAAATAGTGCCAAGGAACTGAGATAGGACCCAAGGATATCTCAAAAAAACCTAGTATCCTAGATTACAGGCACCAAAAATAACCCCAACATGTAGTAAGGAAGGGGGTATAAAAATGGAAAAGTGACCCCCCACCCCAAGGGGATCATACATAGTGCCTACCAACTGAGGAGGAAGGGTGAGAAACTGCCATGGATCTGGAACAGGACCAAGGATCTACGACAAGGCCAAGGATGGGCTTTAGAGAAGTGGAGAAGGACTTCCCAAGAAAGTCTCCTATAGGACCATACATATATTTAAATATTAACAGGTCGTCCTTTCATGGAAGACTTGTTACATATATTCAAATACTAATAGATCTTCCTTTCAAGGATTGTCCTCTAGTTATACCAAAGTTCACACTGTTGCCAGATGATAAAGGTTACCTCAAGATGACCTACAATATTGGTACAAAATTATTTTCATGTATAATTCTCATTACTTAGATTCTATCAATGTTCAAAATTTCAAAATTGTAATTTGTTATCTATTTTTTTTTGCATATTTTATTGCTAAGTCAAAAATAGGATTAAAAATCACCTCTATTCAGCATACAACACTAAATTCCATTATTGAGTTCTTCCAAGAAATACTAATTCTACATGGAAGAATAGAACTTTAGTTTTGGACATTGGCCTATGTGGTTTACTATTTGCACCATGAGAAGTTTTCCTAGTGCACATATATTTCAGATCATATCAAAATAGAGTAGCATGGCATCCAAACGAGTACAACATCCACTATGGTTAGCGTTAGTTACAGTTTAGCATTGTATTTTGAAATTTTTCATAAATTACAAAATACTTTTGTACCAATTGTAATGCATCCAAAACTACACACCATTGTAACGATACCCTAGGAATTGAAGGTAATAAGTCCATATCTGACCATAAAATATTTTTTTATAATTTAGCATGTTTTATATTTTTTATTTTTATTTGGCTCTAAATGAAGAGTAGATTAGACACCACAAAGAATAAATAGGATGTTGCCTTAATGGATCACATGCCAAAGCAAACTAGTGATTCTAAAGACTTTTTCTGCATCACAAGTATCACCATTGTAGAGGCTACATAAATGTTTGAGGTATGATACTTCTCTTGGGCATTCTCTTACACCTAGGTTTGTACAAAATTTTCAAGTTGAATCTAGTGTGGCCACCCCTAGTGCATGTAAGTTTCTCTTTTGATATTTTATCTCTATATTTTTAAATTAAAATTATAATAATTTTTAGTAATTTTTTCATATATTTTCATAATTGCACCCCACCCTATCGACACCAAAATACATCATATCTCATTATCTTCAAGTAAATAAATGTGTATTTACTTTGAATTAAGATATATTTATTTTTTCTATTTTATTTTTTGAATAATTCTAGAAAAATATTTTTTACTATTTTTAGGTGCCTCTCAATGACAACCTATGAGAGGTCATACGATGTCACCATTGCCTCCACCACAACAACAAAAACCTATGCAAATGAGAGGCCAAATGTAGGTTGAATTTGGAAAACAACTATTTTCATTAAGATTGCAAGGGGTAGCACCAAGTCAAATTGGGCATGTGTTCTTGTCTTTTATGTTTAATACAACTTCACAGGCACCAAAAGTTTCAACCATGGGATTACATAATATCCAACTTGATGTTTTTCTATTGTAGGGAAACATTTTAGGCTTCAAGGAAACACATGTACTTAAATATCTAATGGGTGAAGCACAACAAATAGAATCCCCTACATATAAAAAGGCATCATTGCCATATCATCAAGGAAATGACCCTCATCCTCAAACTAAGGATGATATTATAAATTCTGATAAAAATGTTTTAATTTTTGAAAATATTAAAGCAACCATAAAAAAAATGTGTTGAGATATTTGCAAGTGATGAAGGATTGGGAGTATCGAGCCAAGGTCCTTATAAAGGAAATTAATGCCCGATATAAGAATTTTTCTAAAAAAGAATCATTTTTTCTTCTATCGAGTATGAACCAGAAAAGTTTGGTGGTCTCCTATATCAAGCCACATCAGGATCAGTGAAGTCCACTATTTTGTATTATGATTATGTTTTAAATATTATGGTTATTAGAATAGATAATATTAATATTGAAACCTAAGCCTTTTATAACCAATGGGTTTTTGATAAGAAAAAAGTTGTAGTATTTGAGGCTACAAGAGATGTGGCTCAGGTGTTTCTTTTGTAGTAAAATTTTAATATTTTATTGAAAAAAGTTATATTTTTCCATATAACTCTTTGAATTATGTTTACATTTTATTTTTGCAATCAAATTTTGATAACTTAAAAAAAAGTTAACATGGAAGTTAATATCAAGGCAACAAAGAAATTTTTGAAAAATGCAATGGAAATGAAGAAAAAATACAAAAAATGTGAGGGATATTAATATTTAAGAATATATATCAAGTATAATCTCAACCAAGATGAAAATATCATACTACAAGAGCATAAAGTGAAATATCTACTTTCAACAGTACTAGAAGATCCAAACCAAGAAGAATTCGCATTGTTGGGGAGTATTGACAAAGTACAAGAAAGCCTAGTCAGATCTGGAGCACTATCAACAAAGGGTATCAAAGAAGGACAAAAGGTAAATGAATGGGTAATTCCAACCAAAACTAATGCAAAAAACCCCCAATCAAATATTTATCAAACAGTGAAATATTTTCAGATTGACTACTGTCAACAATTTTGTACAATGTAATATATTTTTAATCGAATTAATGAAAAATAAATTTACTAATTTTGTGTTTATTTTTTAATTTATGTCTATTGAATATAATTTGCTATGTTCATATCAAATAAAAAAATAAATATTGTTGTTGTTTAATAGTTATTTGCAAAGTAAAACATAACAATTCATCAATATTCATACATTAACAATACTATCATATAAAACATATACTTTTTAAAACAATAATGTGATATAAAGCATAAAACTTATGAATAAATAAATTATGTGAAATCTAATCAATCTGAAATAGTACTTTGAGATCTAATATAAATTGAAGTCAAATTTATCATTGTTGTGAAATCTTGGAATATTACAATTTAGGTAGCTAAAATAAACACTCCTCAACTTGTCCAGAATAGCTATTGAGCATAGCGGATATATGTCTCCACTATTTGATAATTGCAACCATAATTATCCTCATTATTGTACATATGAGTGATACACATTATATCTACTAGGGATTTCCACCAATGCTCTATCATAGGGAAATTTTTCGAGCTCATATGATGACACATAAATTATCAAACAAATTTCTAAATATTTGTCTAGTCTGTTATAGAGCTTAGATTTAACAAAATATAGTGCACTAAAAACCTTCTAATATTCCATGGATCCAAAAATCATTATTTGACTAAATAAAAATATTCACTTATTATATCTTGTAAAACACTACTTAGATACAATTTTTGTCACAAATGTGCAATGGAACTAGTCTCATTGATGTTACTCAAAAGTGATGTTTTCTCAACCATTGTACTTCCAAAATGTGATGATTATTGTTTTAAAATTTATTTTTTGAGAATACCTTTGATTTCAACACCATTGACTTCAATAATTTTACTAAAATGCTTACTAAGTCTGTCCATATATTTAATAAACAACTCATGTGTGGATTTGTAGTCAATACAAGGACCCCAAAATAGAGGGCTAACCACACCCATGGCCTCAAACAAATCATCTCTTTGAAACCAATATCTTATTTCACTTATCAATGATTTTTTTATTTTTAACAATTTAATCTTAGTATTTTGTAAAACAATATCAAATCCATTGTGTGTTATGGTAATTTGTTCAATATCATCCATAACTGTATTTGACCACCTTTCAAAACTATATAGAGATGTCATTTTTTTATGAACTTTCATATAAATATGATCATTGATGTCAAACTTAAAAAAGCTTTGTGGATCATTCATATTAGTTAATATTCTCTAATTATCAAATAAGATATTTGTAAAATTTCCTTTGGAGACATATAACCTATCAATTATCATACATATTTATTTTCCCATCCTCATGAAATCGACAATATAGATGGACTTTTCTTGTGCATGTGTAATCAATCTATTCATTTCTTGTAATATTAAAATAATACCACATAATGTTAAGAGGGTTTCCAAGTCATTCAAATGAAGTAGCAAGTCTTTTGCCTTATCAACTTCTCTACGATTTGCATACATAAAACCGTTAACGATTGATATTATTTAAAAACTTTGTGTATGGGTGGATACAATGAAATCCACCTTGTATCCACATCTTTTAACAATGTTTTCTCTTATATAACTCCCAGTGCAAACTATTGAAACTTTGCAAATATTTTTGGAATGCACAAAAAATAAGAATGTATTTCATGAATGAGGTATTCCATTATTGTAACATTTTCAAAGGTGCTCACAATTTTATATGCAATATTCACTCTATGATACATGCAACAAATGGGTACCATATATGGAGAAACTGATGTCTTAAGTTGAATACAAAGACCATTCTTGTGTCCTTGCATTATAGCAACACCATCAACTCCAACACATATTAACTTTTTGGCTATGTCTACATCATTCATTCCTATAATATCTTTTAAAATTGTTACAACAATATTATATATGTTTTCTACATTAGAAATTTCCACCATATTATGTAATCCTAGAAAACTAGGTTGCCTTACATTATTTTGTAATGTGTACACATGCATGCAAATCCAATATGTGTTGTCCACAACTGTCACCTCATCAATTGAAAGTGAAATGAATTTGGTAATTTTTATTTTCTCCCTCAGGTCTACCTTCTCAACCAATGATAGATATATTACCATTTCCCAACCACTTTGATCTAACCAATGATAACTAGAAAGGTTTTGCACATTAACTAGTTGAAATAGGTACTTGTAATCAACTAAATCAGACATGGGTATACCCTTTTTGAGAATACTATATACAATGATAAACTATAAACTTTTTGAAGCTAAAGTGATCTTATGAATTTTATGAAATTATGCTTCAATCGTTCCACCTTTCTCAATAAGAGATTGTTGTATCTTGATATGATTATCATATTATTTTGCATATCTAAAATACATACATTTCGATCTGTTCTTCCTCCTAACTATTTTATTAATTGTTCCATCACTTTTTGTAACTTTTGAATAAACTTTTCCACAATGTTTTTCTATTGTATCTATCTTCATTTGCATCCTATGATCCTTACCTAGTTTCCAACTACAAATTTTACATCTACATTATTTTTTATCATCATTGTTGTTATCCATTAGGATTGGCTCTATAAAGAGAAATTTTGATGCCCATTCAACCTAAAATGACCTTCCAATAGTCTAGCTAGATAACTTTCTATGTTTAGTTTTTTGATAAGTAGCAATATATTTATAAAGGGTTTTTTAAAGAAGGATCCCAAAACCTTAGTTACATAGACAACCGAGGCTGAAATTAAGATTGAAAACCTTAGGCAACGGTCCGGGGCCCAGGGCCCTGGTGCCTACAAAAATTGGGCCAACTAAGAAACAAAACAACAAAATTTGGCCTGTGGCCACCAAAACAAGAAAAAGTCATAAAACGACAAATGCCAAGATCGCAAAAATTGAACGTCGTCACTCCGAGAGGTCCTACAGCCGGGCCTGGCCTAGACGGGGCCCACCCTGTCAGATCAGCTCCACTCCTCACGAGCAAGAAAAGGATGGGGGCCAGTCGACGTGGTGCATCGAGGCTGGCCTGAGGGCCCGGGCCCAAGATGTCGTCCCCACCCTGGCCACCATTCTGCTCGGTCTCTGTGCCCTCCTCAGGGCCCGTAGAGGGCCCTACGGGCCCGGGTCCGGGCCCTGATGTGCCCGAACCTGATCTCGATCCCGCTCCCGCCCAGAAACCTACACTAGTCTCTGAACCAGTTCCCAGTCCTGCTCCCGCTCCTCCTTTTGCTCCTCCTCCCGCTCTCACTCCCGCCATCGCCATCGTCCTTCCTGCCTCACGAGCAAGAAAAGGATGGGGGCCAGTCGACGTGGTGGAACAGACAAGAAAATCCCCTGGCCATTGAGGGGCACTGCAGCGAGACTTTGGGGCCCCGAATCGGGGTGGGCTAAGCACCAGGGCCTTCATCGATGCTAGTATAGTCTTGCGAAGCTATTTGGACCAGAGCTTCAGGGAAGTTCATGGTCTAGGAGATGGAGTCTTCAGCTGAGATGGCTTGATTTGCCATGAAGTCGGCAGCCCTGTTGCCTTCTCTGTACACATGCCGAAAGGCGTGGTCGGGGAGTCCTTGGAGAATGGTGAGGCTTTCCCGGATGGAGTTGTGAATGCGCCAAGAGCAGTTTCTCGGGCTGCGGGCGGCTTTGATAATAACTTGGGAATCGCCCTCGATGATGACTTTTGAGGTGGACTCCCTAAGGGCAGTCAACCCGTTGAGGAGAGTTGCTGCTTCGATGAAGTTGTTAGTCTGGATGCCAAGCGGTGTAGCATACGCCATGATCAGGGCCCCGTGACAGTCTCTGATGACCCCGCCCGCTCTAGAGGGCCCGAGATTTCCTTTAGAAGCTCTATCAAAATTAAGCTTGACCCATCCGAGGGGGGGCAATCCACCTCATCATAGAACACCGGGAGGGGGCGAGGGGGGGACCGAGGGGGAAGCTGAACTCCAAGGGATGATAGGAGGGTGACCTCGCCCAGCCACCGGGGCACCTCGGTCAAGGGGATGGAACGAGAATTCTCGAGGGTGAAGGACACCGCCTTGGTCGCTATCCACTAGGGGGAACGGGCCGGGGAGGAGAAGGCTCTACTGTTGCGCTCAAGCCAGAGTTGCCAAAGTAGATGAGGAAGGCAGGAGCCCCAGAGGAAGTGGATGAAAGGATGGGCGAAGGGGTTGGGCCACTGAGACAGGAGGTCAGAGATGGAGTTGGGGGCCACCCATTGAATAGAGAATTGGGAAAGGATGAGGCCCAGGACTTCAGAAGAGAAGGGACATCTGATAAAGAGGTGATTAGTGGACTCCCAGGAAGCACAACAGAGGAAGCATCTGTTCAAGATCTGGAAGCCCCTCCTGATCAGGTTCTCGATAGTCAGGATCTTGTTTTGGATGACCGCCCAGACGAAGTGGCTAATTTTGGGGATCAGCTTCTTGGCCCACACCTACCGGGCTGGAAAGGGGGCCTCGTCAGGGACTCTTTGAAGGTTGTAGGTAGATTTGATAGAAAAGACACCACTGGGAGTGCCATGCCAGACACATCTGTCATCACCTCCGGAGGACGAAATAACAGTCACCTTGAGGAGATGCTGAAGCCTGGAGGCTTGAAGCGGGTGCCTAGGGTTCAGGATGGGTTTCCAAGTAACCCGCCCCTGGTTCTAGGAAAGATAGGCCAAAACTCTGGGCCCTCTATCCGCCAGCCCTGGTTTGAGGATGAGGAGATCTCTATCAGCAGTCAGGGCCTCATCAAGGATCCATCTGTCTTCCCAAAAATTGATCTTGGCTCCGTCCCCGAGGATCCATCTGGTCCCTTTCCGAATAATGTCTTTGGTGTAGATCAGGGACTTCCAGAAGGCTGATCCATCTCGGGGCTGGGATTCACTGAGGAAGGGGTGATGATGGCAGTATTTCCTGTGCACGATGCTGACCCACTCATCAGGGGCATTGGTGAACACCTTCCAGGCGTGCTTGGCCAAGAGGGCCTTGTTCATGAGGGTCACCCACCTGAGACCGATCCCTCCCTCACCTTTGGGGTGGCAGACCAGGGGCCAGGAGACTAGGGGAATCCTCTTCTTATCTTTGCTACCCGACCAGAGAAAGCGTTTCTGAATTTTTTTGATGTGGGCTGCAATGGATGCCGGGATTCTGAAGACTGACATGAAATATATCGAAATGCTTTGAAGGACCGTCGCCAAGAGTGTGGCTCTGCCAGCCTATGAGAGGAGGTGGCCTTTCCAGGGGGCCAGCTTCCTCTGAATCCGCTCTATCATCCCGCCCCATAGGGCCTTGGAGGATGCACCTATAAACAGGGGAAGCCCGAGGTAAGAGGAGGGAAGGGAATCGGGGGTACAACCCAGAATCCACCCAATTCTGATTTTCCTAGCCAAGGGTGTATGGATGAAGAAGATCTTGCTTTTTTGGAGGTTAATTTTTTGCCCAGCCGCCTCCTCGTACAGGGTCAAGATTTTCTTAAGGGCCTTGGCTTGGGGGATCGAAGCTGAGGTGGCGAGGATGGTGTCGTCCATGAACTGCTGATGGGACACAGGGGGTAGGCCCGGCATAGGCCTGATGCCCAAAATGAGTCTGTGGGAAACAGCACTCGAGATGGTACATCCCAGGGCCTCAGCCAGGATAATGAAGAGGATCGAGGATAGGGGGTCGCCTTGTCGAAGGCCTCTAGAACTGGGGAAGAACCCGGTAGGGGATCCGTTGATGAGGATAGAGAACCAGGGGGAGGACACACAATTGCTGATGAGCCTGACCCAGGAGGGGTGGAACCCGAACTTAAGGAGGACCTTAGAAAGGAACTCCCAGTCGACTCTATCAAAGGCCTTGTTCATATCCAGCTTGAGCAGAAAGGAGGCCTTTTTGGAAAGGAAGGCCAAGTGGATGGCCTCGTGCATGATAATAACTCTATCTGTGATCAGTCTGCCTTTGACCAAACTTCCTTGGCAGGGGGCAATGATCAGGGGAAGGATATCCTTGAGGCGGGAGGCCATGGATTTAGTCAAGATTTTGTACAGGACATTGCACAAGCTAATGGGGCGAAAATTTGAGAGGGATCTGGCTGCCTGGGTCTTGGGGATCAAGGCAATGAAGGTGGAGTTAATACCTCTGGGGATGGAGCTGGCAGTCTGGAGGTCTCGGATGGCAGCACACACTTCTTGCCCAATGATGTCCCAAAAGGATTGGAAGAAATGGGGGGAAACCCATCCGGGCCCAGGGCCGCCTCAGCCTTCATGGAAAAGGTGGCAACATGGATTTTAGAGTCAGACAGGGGCTACACAAGCATCTCATTTGCCATGGCCGAGACTGAAGTAGGGATATGCTCCAGAAGGGAGTCTGCCACTTCTAGGGACATGGGGGGGCTATCGCCAAGGAGCTCCTGGAAGAAGTTGGTGGCTTCAGTCCGAATGTCCTCTTCTTCCTTGATAATTTTGCCGTCCCTGCCCACCAACTCAACAATTCTATTAGAGCCCCTATTCTTGAGAGTCGACGTGTGGAAGAACTTCGTGTTAGCATCACCATCTTGGAGCCACAGGGCTCTCGACTTCTGCCTCCAAAATGTTTCTTCCCTGGCCAGGATGTTATGATACTCGCTGAGGGCTAGGCATTCCTCTTCCCTGATCCTCGGGTCTTGGGAGCCTGTCTAAAATCTGAGCTCAAGGTCTTCGAGTTTTTCCTTAACTGCCGCTTTGTTTTTGAAGATGTTATCGAACACCTCTCTATTCCATACCTTGAGTTGCTCTTTGAGGCATCTCAGCTTGTGGTAGACTTGTTCAGCAGGGCGCCCAGGGACTGGGGGAGCCCACCAATGACCTACCTGGGCCCTGAAGTTGGGATGATGCAACCACATGGACTCGAACTGAAAGGGTCGCTTGGGGGAGGAGCGATGATCGATTTCGAGGAGGAGGGGGCTATGGTCAGACCCAATTTTAGGGAGGGCCAACAAGGTTGCGTCAACAAATAGGGGAAGGGCTTCCTTGGATAGGAACACTCTATCCAATCTGACCTGGATATGACTTGCTCCCACTCTTCTGTTTGACCAGGTGAACCTGGCTCCTTTCAGGCTGACGTCCATGAGCTCATTGTGGATGGTAAAGGCACCAAAGTCCTCCATGCTTTTTCTCGGAGCCGTTGAGCCCCCACTTTTGTTAGAAAGGAATAGGGGACTATTGAAGTCCCCTGCCAGGATCCAGGGAAGGGGGGCAAAGGCCTCTCTCATCGAGCTAATTTCTTTCCATAAGCCCGCTTTCTCAATAGGGTTGTTAGGGGCGTAGACGTTGGACAGAATCCACGAGCGCCTTGACTTCACGCAATGGACCAGAATGTTGATTATTCTGGGAGAAGATGATATGAGCCTCCCCTCGTAAGACCAGGGATCCCACATGCATAGCAGACCCCTAGCAGAGCCAGCCGTAGGGGTAGACAGGGACTCGCAATTGCGCTAGGTAGCTTGGGCTACTCGTCGAGCAGCATCGTCATCTATTTTGGTTTCTTGGAGGAGGAGGAAGGACGGGCGGTGATCCCTATGAAGTTGGTCGAGGATCCTTTTCTTGGGGGCACCATTGAGCCCCCTGACATTCCAGGAGATGAGCTTCATTTGACACCCTTGTGGGGTCGCTTGCCCCCCTTCTCGGCCTGGGCAAGGGGTTTGGGTCTGAGGGCGCCCATCTTGGAGAAGCTCGCGACAACATTGAAAAGTGTTTCCTGGGAGCCATTGGCTATGTCATCTTCGGTGATCCTTGTTCGCTGGTCACCCAGGGTGGGCCGACCTCTCTTGAGTTTGCTGCCAAAGTCTATGGTGAAAGTCCTACTTTGGGTCATTTTGGGGCTGACTTCATCGGGCCCGGATGGAGAACTGCCTTCAACCTCTTCGTCTGACCTCTCGGATCCGCACTCCAAGGGGGGAAGCCTATCAGAGACCATCGGGAGGGTCGGGAGGGGGTCAAGGGGGGGATAGCGGGGGTGGGGGGGAGGAGGGAACCCCGACAGAGGAAGATGAGAAGGTGGGAGCCGACGGGGAAAGGGGCCCGGGTAGCTCGCAGACCTAGGGGGACGCCAGCAGGGGCCTACGAGGAGGGATTCGCATCAAGCGAGGAGGGAGAACCTAGGAGCGGGGCCCTAGAAGATGACCCAGGGGAGGGAGCAGCAGAAGGGGAAACCTGGGGAAGACCGTCCTCCAGGCCAGGGCCCACTTGGGAATCCTTTGGGACAGGAAGGGAGGCCTCCTTGGTGGTCCAGGCCTGGGATCTGAGGTCGTCGTGAGGTGGCCCTCGGGACGGGGCCCGACCTGGTCGAGAAGGGAGTTTGGGGAGAGAGCCATCAACCTTTTTGGATGTAGGGCATTGGTGGGAGAGGTGGCCCTGAGTGCAGCAGAGGGGGCAGAAAGTAGGTTTATTTTCATAGATCAGGGATTGGCGCCAAAAGAAGGACCCAGAAGAGATGGTCATAGAAGAGGGAAGTTCGGATTCGAGATTTGCATTGACGCAAAATCTGGCATGCACCATTCGGGATCTTGCCTTGGTAGTGGGGTCGAAGGCCACCAGGTCCCCGACCGACTGAGCAATAAGTCTTAGGACGTCTTCATGCCACAGGTGAAAGGGAAGGTCTGGGAGCTGGACCCAGACCGGGGTGAAGTTGATGCTTTGGGTGTTGGGGTGGAAGTCAGCTCCGTATCGCCTGAGGAAGAGGCTTTTGCGTCCCAAAAACTAGGGCCCGCCCGATAGGATCTTTTTGGCGTCATCGTTGTTATTTAGTTTGATGATGAAGAATCCCTTGGTAAGGGCAACCAGCTGAATATGCCCGGAGACCTTCCATTTGGACGCCGCCCATCTACGGATGGTTTCCATGTCTGGTCGCCCTCCCAGGAATTTCCCAACCAGGGAGACAGAGGATCCAGCGACAAAGGAGGAGTAGACCTCTTCTTGAATAGAAATGTGAGTGCCCTCGAGGGAAAGCCCTAGACCCAGGGCCCGAGGATGGGCCCTGGTGCCAGCCAAGATCTGTTGATAGGAGGGCTTGGGCCCGCCCGGGACAGAACCCTGCCCAGGATCTGGAGGCTTTTTCCCTAGGCCTACGCTTGCATCGAGGCTGGCCTGAGGGCCCGGGCCCAAGATGTCATCCCCACCCTGGCCACCATTCTGCTCGATCTCTATGCCCTCCTTAGGGCCCGCAAAGGGCCCTACAGGCCCAGGTTCTGGCCCTGACGTGCTCGACCCTGATCCCGATCCCGCTCCCACCCAGAAACCTGCACCGGTCTCTGAACCAGTTCCCAGTCCTACTCTCGCTCCCACTCCTGCCATCAAAAAAATCTCGTATAGTTCGTGAGTCTCCTCACCACCAACCTCTTCTATGTTTAGTTTTAATGCTTGAAGATTTCCCAAAATTTTATATTGTATTTGATTTATCAATTTTATTTTCTATTGGCATGTCAATTTGAGAAATATTTGCAAGTGTTTGTTGGATGTCATTGTTAAGAGAATTTTTATTAGAAGTCATATATTGGTGAGGAATATCTTCAAGTGGAGGTATATTAGGGTCAGCAAAGTATTTAGCATACAAAAATATTCCTTATCATAGATTTTATAGAAAAGAAAATTATAAATAGAAAAAAGATTCATCTTTATGAAATATGGCTATAGCCACATACTAAAAATTAACTTTTTGAGGAAGAAAGCATTATTTTAAGTAGTTTACAGAATATAGAACTAATTGTTTAGTCGATAAAAATCAGTTATACCTTGAATTTGCATATATGGTGATGGCTCGTTGTATTTTGATATATGTTTAAAATATTTGAGGATGCTCTTTTTAGCTAAAGATTTGCCTTCCCTCTTTACATTGTCGATGGATACCATTTTACTTAAAAATAAAATGTTTTACATTTTAGAAAATTAATAACATGTTGACTAGATCTTACTACTGTGACGTCTCAATAGAATAATCAAATGGTTGGTTTGTAGAAAATACATACCAGTTTCCAAGAAGGCTTTATCATGAGTTTTTCAATGCATGCCACTACTCTATTTTTTGGAGATAGCACTTGCAACTATTAAGAGCACAAATATAATCAATATAAAAATATAATTAGAGATACAAATGTGGAAAAATATCATATTATAGTACTAAATGGACTAGAAACTGATAGTATTAGTGGAATAGACAGAGGATGATAGTGTCTTAAGGGAATTTTAACTAGCTAAAAAATATTTGAAAATAATCACTCATAAAACAAAGGAAAACAAGGGAAAATATATTCTTCTTGAGCTCATATTCTCTAAAAATTAAGAGAAACATAGAATTACAGTGTCTTAAGACAAAAAAAGCATTTAAATATTTATAATTTTATGACAGAAAAGCCAATATCAAGAGAAACTGAGAATCAAAGTGTCTTAAGAGAAAGAGAAAATTACATTTCCTTAAGAGAATGATAAGTAGCTAAAAAATGCAACACAACATTCACATGTGGAACAAGGCAAAATAGGGGAAAACATGGAAAACAGAGCATGGACCTATTTTCAATAAATGATAGAAAAATAGCAAAAGAAAAACATGCAATTAGATGATAGAAAAACATATCTTATTACTACAACTGCATCAAAATGCTCAAATGTGGAATAGAGAAAAATAGGGGAAAACATAGAAAAACAACAAAAAATAAATCTACTAGAAGGTAATAACTATTGCAAAAAACACATGTTACTACTACAACTACTTGAAATCATATTCTATAAAAAGAATTTAGAGAGGTGAAATTTTGTACCTTTATTTTTCACAAGCGATGCATGATCTAGATATGGTTTGAATGCAAAGCAGGGTCTTGCAGTTAGTCTTGGTGTAAAATAATGTCTGACCCCTATACGGGTGAAAAAAATGGTTTGAAAGTGGGTCGGATGTAGTATTTTGGATGTGGTCTAGGTGCAGAAAATAGTTCAGACATGGATCGCATGCAAAAAATGGTCTGACCCCGAATCAGGTTTTATACAAGGTATATATTTTATTTTAAGTACAAATCAAGATTCAACTATCGGTTTGGGTGCAAATCAAAATTCATCTTTCAGTTTAGGTTTAAATCAAGGTTTGAATTTCAATCCATTTGGAAATCAAGGTTTGGTACTTGGTTCAGTTGCAAAAAAAGGGTCCATATTTAAATCTAGGTGTAAATCAAGGTCCATATTTCATAAACAACTCATGTGCATATATGGTGAACATACTATATATTTACCCTATGTCCCTTTGATCTACACTTATTAGTTTTCAATGGAAAAATCTTAGGATGATTGATTGATCATCCCTCACATAATCGATTGAAGATGCTAATATCTCTAGAAAATGAGTATATTGTCATGTTGACAAATGTGGTTAGCCTTGTCTTTGATTATATTACATATTAGTCTGATCTAGTCAAGGTTGAGCCTAGTAATTAGTCTACACTAGTAGTTGCGATGGTGCAACTTGGTTTGAGGATTCTAGAATACTCAAAACAACTTGATTAACTAGGGCCACCATTTTTTGCATGTTGCCACTTTTAATATTCTTGTTTGATGATTCACTTTTGTGGAGTTGAATATCACCCTCCTGGACCTTGATGTCCTTAATAACCTTGGCCTATGCTAAGGTCTACTCTAATGTTTGATACTATTATAATTGTAAGAAGAGCGAGATCTACTTCGAACAACTTCTAGTAAACATTTGGGTTAGTTCCATTATGGGTAGGGTGAAAGGTAATTTTGACATCACCTTTCTCCACCTATTGCCATATTCCATGATTGGCTCATCATCAAATTGATGAAGGCTAGACAAGTTAGTCAAGTTTACCATTTTCTTAGTGCTAAAGGTAAAATATTCCAAAAATGCATCGGCTAATTTCTCAAAGGTGTATATGATATGGTGTGGTAGATGATTATACCATTCCAATGCATCCCAAACTAATGTTATAAGGAAGGTTATCAACATCAAGGGGTCTTTGTATTGAAGACAAAAGCACATATTTATGAAGCTTGTCACATGCTCTTGTGCATCTTCATCACCTTTAAATTTTTTGAGTTTAGGCATATCAAAATGCTATGGGTATGGTGGTAATGGCACTTATGGATGCAGAGGTTGATTGCTAAGCTTCTTTAGTTTGGATTTTTGGTAAATAAAACTTTGATCTTATTTTTTAATGAATTTAGCCGATCAATTAGCATTTTGTATACGCTTATTAAAATTATATGATCTACCTATTATCATCCTTGATTATATAGAGTTGGCCAATTTTGGTGTTGAGGTGGGTGATAAGTATGATCATTAGGTACCTCATCATAAATGGATTCAAGGTAGGTATCTACTTGTTCCTGATGTCCCCATTGGGATTCTTCATATGATTCCTCCTCTTGTTGATCTTGGTACTATTGAGGAGTATGAGGTTCTTGATGATAACTAGGTAATGGCCTATGATGTTGAACCGAATTTTGGTATGACTGAGGCAGAATATTTTAATAATGTATTTGGCACCTTATGCATTGTTGCATCTTATAGATGCCAAGTGTAAGCACCACTTCATGCAATAAATTTTGCAATTGCTCTTCTTGTATATTTTGTTGTTCTTGTTGTATATTTTGTTGATATAACCTTTGTAGGTGTGCTCATTGTGGATCCACCTATTTTTTATTTAATTGTTATTGATCCAACTAGAATTGATCTATATGTTATTATAGGCTAAATTTTGCCTAAGTGCTTGATGTGTATGGCTTTGTTTATCAGTTGTGTGGGGTCTTCGTACCCTTGTATTTGAAATACAAATAGGTTTATCATGTATTTCCCCCTAGTAGGATCTATTACTTATTTTCCATGATCCCTAAAGGTTGCATTGACCTGATATTTTGGTTTATGAATGGGCTCTATATAGTTTGGTGATGCAGAGATGCAATGTGGTTGCACCAAGTACTCTTCATGAGGAGTAGGAGGATGACTTGGGTCCTCTTCCTCATCTATGAGGAATGAATGATATTTAGGCTTAGATTTAATATTTGTATATTCAAGCTACACTAAGTCATAACGTGCTTGTGCGAAGTACTCTCTATGAGGAGTAGAAGGGTGAATTGCTAGATAAAATGGGGTGGCTTTCTTATCCAAGCTAGGCTATGGTGTATACCCATGTTTATATTTCGATTTATGGATAGATAAATCTGGGATGTGAACCCATGACATTGACCTACTAGACCCCTTAGTGGGTGGATTGTTCTTTTTATAAAATTCTATCAAGGTATCCAAGTCAAGAAGGTTTTCTAGAGGACCTGTGGGTGCCTCCTTAATAAGGATATCTCAAAGGTTATGACCCCATATGGATGGTATTGATGTTATGGTAAAACCTAGGATGCCATTCAAGATGGCCATGCCCTCTGTACTTATTTGGAAAATGTTTGTTGGTTATGGAGCTTGATTCTCTCTCTAATTTGGAGGTCTTGTTTTCAACTACATTTGGACCAAATTTTTTTTAGAAATTTTTGAATTTAAAAAAAAAAGTTGAGGGTGTTATATGTCAAAATTATTAGTACGATGAGATAATCACAATAGCCTAGGACTATAAAAAGTGTTTTCAGGATCAAATTTTGTATTTGTGGAATATCTGGCCAATGGGGGCTACTAGAAAAATGATAAATTTGAGGAATTTTGAGAAAATAAGGAGTTAGGCCTCAAAAATTTTGTGAGAGGTGCAAAAGGGGCTAACTAAGACAAAAAAAATAAATTTAAGGAGTTTTGGGGTTTTCTAGAGATCTTCTTAACCTTTTTAGTGTTATTTTCCCCTTTTTTTGGCTTAAAAATTACTCAAAATAGAGTAATGATAAAACCAACATAACTTCTTTGTAATATCTCTAATTTACACTATTTTTTATTTGTTGGGTGCAGAATCAAAAAGTAACAAAAAAATTTATGATTTAGTCCTAGATCGGATGGTAAGATTTTATGTTTATTACATAAATAGTAAAGAAACTAACAAAGTAGATAAAATGTTTATCTCATTTAAAAATTTCTTTGAGTCCTAAATTGTTTAGTGTATTTTGATTCATTGTTTTAGTACTTTCCTCTTGTTCAATTTTTTTATATTGTTGATGTAGTACTCAAGTTGAAGGGATTTCACCTATATACTATCATACACAAGCCTAGTGATGAAGTCCAGGTTGTGAAACCCACCAAGATTTGGTGATGAAGTCCAAATCTAATGAGGGAGCATAGGTCCTACCAATCCTCACCTAGTTCACCATGGTCAGTGATACACCATCTAAAGAGGAATGCATGATATTTTCCATGGGTATTATTATTATTGGACTGGCCTTGGCCAAAATGGAGTGCGAAGAACCATAATGCAAGCTAACAAGGTGGTGATGAAGGCCACCATTATTATTCTTTATCAGTGGTTGGATGTCACTTCTAACTTGTTGATGTTTAATGTAAAATATGATGTGTGTGTGGGTTCTTTTTATTTCATGCAAAAAATAAAATGGAATATAAATAAATCCGTGATTTTTTGCTTATGCATGAAAGAATGTTTCAAATTTCTAAATTCTAAATAAATATGTTTCAATTTAAAAAAAAATGAATGTTTAACCCTAAATGAAGTTAGCCTTTAGAAATGCGTCAAGTAAGCAAACCCTAGAAAGTAGTAAGATAAGGGCCATATTTATGTAATATGGTCTATGACAGAGGCCATATGACACCAAAGTGATCAGGAATGGGGGCCAATGTACCCTGGAGTAGCCAACAATAGAGGTCGCTGGACCCAATATTAGTTGCCAACAATAAAATTAAAATTTAAAAATTTCTTTAGATTTTTCAATTGAAATTTCTATTCTATCTTTTTTTCTGCAAAAAAATAGTAAAACCAAGTATAGTTATACTCACAAATGTAGAAAACATTCGATTATGATGCTGCCAAGTTGATTTTATAACACTACTATGATGTTTTTAGGGTGTAGAGCAATAGGCTTCACTAGCCATCACATGGTCTAATAGTTGGGTCTACTGGCCATCACAGGGTATGATGGATGAGACTATGCACCATTTTAGCCCAAAATAACTATACCTGTAATTCAAGAAAGTTAAGAAAAGCAAACATTAGAAACAAATTAGGATATTGTGGGAAAAGTCCTATGGTGATCGCCATTGTAGAGTAGAAAAAACCATACACCTAAACATGTAATATGAACTTAAATTGAAAATATAAATTATGTAACCATCAAATGACAAAGAGTATACAAAACGATGTCCTTATCATTGATATTTGAAAGTATTATTTACAAAGTGGTTACAAAATATCCCTCTTAGATATTTTACCAATTGATAAAAATTAAAAAATGATACCCAAAAATGGTAGGTATAATCCATAGAGATTTTGTGCTCTCAAAACTGGTTATGGAAGGTTTCTTTACGACCTTTGCTTGATGATGTAAATATTGAAGGATCTTGAGGATGATTAGCTTCTGTGGAAACCTGAGATCTGCACATAAAAGTACTTACAAGAAATTAGTAGCAAATGTTGAACCTCTCAAGATGAGGTCCATTTCCATATTGATTAATTGAAATAAAATATGTAAAATAGTAAAGAAATGCATGTAAAACTAAATGAAAATATGCTAAACTATGTTAGAAACCAAATTGAAAGTTACTAAAGCTAATCTAATTGAGAAAATATAGAAAATAAAATGTCATCGTGATGTTATCATAGGGTATAGTGGCTAGCTCTATTAGCCATCAAAGGGTCCAGTGGTTGCACCTGTGGGCCACTTCATGGAAAAGTGGCCACTAAATAGAGAGCCTGTTCTTCAACTCGATGTGTGGTTATGTCCGATTTATCTGTCAAATGGGCTAATTTTCTTGGTGTGTTCATGATGAATGACTTAAATGTGGAAATTGATTCAAATTTAGGATGATTGATGGTAAAAATGGTTGTATTTTCTCTTCAATCTTAAATGGATTCCATTAATGCGAATACAAGCTTCATGACGAAATGTGAGCAGCACCTTGACACTTATGAGAGAATGATCTCTCTAATAAAAAAAATAGTAGCACTTTATCATAGATAATTCATGATGATTTGAATGAAGTCTTGGGATACTTTTATAATATATCCCAATTGGTGTCTTTTCTTACAAAGGAATCCAATATCAAGATTTAGTTAGGATCAGGCATCCCAAGCATCACTTTTGAAAGCTTCTCACTATTGATTATTACATGCAACTACTATGTAATAGATTTAGCTTAGCTTAAGTAGCTTGAGTTTGTTACAAGCAAGGCCATCCTAGGGTGGAGTGGCTAGGATTGGAGGTCATAACAAGGTGGAGTGGCTAGGATTGGGGGCCATCACAAGATCCAATGGGAGGGGGAGGCCACTCCTTGATATGAAAATCCAGGCTGTATATGATATATTACCCCTATTTGAGTGGTCATAACAACTGTTAGGTATTGGGAAGGCCCAAGATGAGTCATATGGCCTAAAAATATGTCCATATAGGTAGCCTCATCAACATAACATATTTTAGGTGTCTATAATTTGATATTGGCAGAAACATAGCATGTATTGGCAAGAGAAAAAGTATGCTCCACAAATCTATAATTATGTGGCACCCATGAGTGCCATCTTGGAACCAAAGCAATGTGTAGTAGTGGAGCTAAATAGAATATAAACCAAATAAACCTAGTAAATCATGCAACTAGATTCAATTATGAGTAGAGTAGCGATGCCACCACATCTAGTTGGGTACAATCCACATGAAATCCATGTCATCCCATTACTATCATAATTGAAGATCAAATAGAGGTTCAAAAAGCACGTGCAATCATGTATTTAACTTGATATTAACATCAAGATTATTATGGATGGTGGATGATAGATGAATATCATGCATCTTGACATGGAAGAGAGATTCTAGCAATAGGAGTGCCTGACATGTGTTGGGAAGATATCTTCAATGTAATCAGGTGAGAGTGTCCCTTTATCATCCATATAAGGGATCATTAATCAAGACCATATCAGCATTTCAAGATCTCTTGATATTTTGTTATAATATTTTTTGGGTTGTATTCTGTTCTAATTAGACTCTAGGCACCAAATTGAAGGGAGATTTTTTTAAATTTAAAATTAAAAAATGTGCGGTAATTGTTTTTTTTTTTTAAAAGAGGTATGTGTTCTATTTTTTAATAAAATTTTCTAGATCATTATGTTAAGGGGAATGAAATATTTCAAAAAGGGAGCATCCTTTATTTTTTTCTTTAGTAGAGTGCCCAGGAGCACTTATGTAAAACTGCCCTCCCACAATATTCCCCAAAAATATTTTTATTTTAAATTATAAAAGCAATGCACCATTAATTTTTCCAAGATCCATTAGAACATTTTTTAGCATAATGTCTCACATAAGACTATTTTTTTGTTTTGCAAGTTGCATTGGAAATCTGGTTTAGAGATATTTTCAACACGTGGCTGCAAGGCACCATTTGGGTGTATATTGAAGGATATTTTTATGGGTAAAGTGGAAAATTTAAGAATATTTAATCATTGTACTTGGCCAATCTGGAGGCATTTTTTATCATTGAGGTATTGACATTGTACTACTCTTGGAGGTACCATTTGGAGGTTATTTTTCAGCCATCGCCTCAATAAAATCATCATCACAAGGGGTGTTTTAGGGCCCCTTATCTCTTACTTGTGGAATTTTTTTGTGTAGCATTGACTTAGTTATATTGTGTTTGGTGCTTGAATCTCCTTACTTGTGCATCCATTTTATTCTTTCTATACCCCCTCATGTATTTGGGGTTTATTTCATTTTTTGTGAACAAGTGTAGCTCAAATTACACCTAAAGCTTGATTTTTTTACCACATCAATTGTGAAAATTTATTAAGCAACCAAGCACCTTTGTAATAAATAAAAATTTCACCCCTACTTCATTCTCACTTCTCACTCTCCTTGGTTGGAAAATGTCACTTGTATTCAAGATACCTCCCACTGTTGGAAACACTTATTGATTTAGAGTGGAAGAGCTAAGTGAACCCTCCATGCATCGTGGATATTAAGTGGTGAACCTTAGATTATTTTGTGGACATATTTCTTAATACTTGCGTTCCTAATTACATCTTTGATTGATCTCCCTTAATTTTCCAATGATGGCATCAACAAATATCCCTAGTGGCCCCACACAAAAACTTGAGGGAGCTGATTCATTTACATATTAGGAATTTGAAATGGAATCATTATTAATGATGAATAGTATGTGGGATTATGTGAGAGATAGAAAATCAAATGAACCACCATTAACTTCATCTTCAGATGCTCCAACTAGAACACTATTTGACAAGAACTTTAATATGACATTAAGCTTAATCAAGATATCTATTGGAATTCCATGTAGATAAATAGTAAGGTCCATCACTACACACAAGGAAAATTTGGATGCCCTTATGAGACTATTTTATAGGCCTAGTCAAGATAAAATATTGTATTTAAAACATAAGTTCCATAATATCTGAATGAAAGGCTCACTTACCAATTATATCAATGAATTGAAGTCTATTAGAAACGATTTTTTATCTACTAGTTCAAATCTCCCTAATACTAATTTGATTCCCATCATGTTACATGGCATCCCTTAAAAATTTCATGCATATGCTACCATGTTAAATCTAACTAGTAAAATATTGAGTGCTCCATTTAAGGATATTGAATTTCTTCTTAAGTAACATGAGAAAGCACTCATCAAATTTGAAAAGTTTGATTGTATAGTTGTAGCCTTTGCCACCAAGGCAACCTTACAACAAAGACCCAACAGGGGTCCAAATTAGCAAAATCAGAGAGGTATATAGATGTCTTAACCACATAAAAAACATCAATAGCCACAATAGTACCATAAACAACCACATCAATAGCCAATATGGAAAGTAAGACCTCCCCAAGAGGGTTGTCAATATATAATACCTCAAAATTATAGGCCTCAACAAAAACAAAATCAACCCAAAAACCAAAAAGGGTGTGACTATTATGGAAAATGGGGTCATTCTATAAATGATTTCTATCAAATAATTAGACATACAAATCAAAGGGATCAATAAGATCAAAATATTAATACATTGTATGCAACAAATCAAGTCAATATTGAAGATAAATATTTTTGGTATATAGACATAAGGATAACTAAAAACATGATAGGAAGGCATGATTGGTTGATCAAGATTCAACCTACCAATACCTTTGGAGATGAACAAACTCTTCTCATTGAAGGTGTATAATATGCACCATTAACTTTAAAAAATTGGGATAATGACCCTATCAATGTTGTGTTATATGTTCTTGGTCTAAAAGGAAGTCTCCTTTCTAATGGGCAACTTAAAAATAAGGGTTATACTATCATTTTTGATAAAGACAAGTGCTAAATTCAAGAACTAGATGGCTTTACCAAAGCAATGGGAGTCAGAAAGGAAGGTGTCTATTATCTCCTTACCCAATTAGTAACTCAACAATTCTTATGTACAAATACTACTTTATCTTTAGAGTATATGTGGCATGAAATAATGGGTCATTTAAACTTTCATAATCTTCAAATGATGGAAAAAATGGGTTTGGTCAAAGGACTTCATCACTTAAAGAAGTCAAAATGGTTTTTTGAACCATGTACTATTTCTAAACACCATAGATAGTATTTTGAGTCACAAAAGGCTTGGAGATCCAATAGACCACTAAAATTAGTACATTTAGACATTTGTGGGCCAAGGTTTATTCCCTCTCATACTGGGGCTAGATACTAGATTAGTTTCATTAAATATTATAATAGGATAATTTGGATCTATCTCATTTAGTATAAATAGAAATCCTTTGATACATTCAAGGAATTCACTGCACTTATTGAAAGAGAAATTCACTATCAAATATTCACCTTGAGGACTAATAATAGTGGAGAATACATCTCCAAGTAATGTTTTAGTGTTTGTAAGAATCATGGGATAAGGATACAATTCATAACTTCTTATACACCTCAGCAAAATGGGGTAGCTAAGAGGATGAACTAGACCATCATAAATAGGACCAAATTTATGCTAGTTCCTCTTGCATTATTAAATAAAGTTTGGGAAGAAGTTGTCTTTATTGCTACATACTGTACCAATAGGTACTATACTAAGGATTTACATGATATAACACTAGAGTAATTATGGAGTGAAAAGATACCCTATGTGGGCAATTTTATATTATTTGGATGTGATGCTTATGCCCATATACCTTATTAGAAAATAAATAAATTTAATTAATTAAATATCCAAACGTGCATCTTTGTTGCCTATAATGAAAGTGCCAAAGCCTATAAGTTATATGAGCCTATTTCCAATAGGATATTTCTCTCCAGGAATTTTACATTTAATGAGTATTCCCCACCAAATCCTTCTCCTATGGCCCTTTCATTTCAATCAAATAAGTAAATAGTTTTTCCCTTTGTATCCACTCCCTCATATGATCCTTCCTCTTCCATTACAAGTCAAACCCTTCCTCAACATGAGGACCTCCCAATTCATGATCCTTGTCCTTATTCCCCTCCTACTTTTCCTCCATCTAATGATAATTCCACATAATCAAATACTTTATGTAAGTCGGTTCAATCTACCATAGATGCATCCCAAAGCCACTTGCCCACTTATACAGGTAAAGATCCTTCTACCTTAATACACTGATTGAACTATACTCTTATGGCTAAAGTTTTAGTCCAACCAAAACCTTCTAATTTCAAAGAAGCACTTGGTAATTCTAAATGGACTCTTATATGAAATAATAATTGGAGTCCATTAAACAAAATCACACATGGGAGTTAGTTGATTTACCCCCAAGAAAATCCACAATTGGCACAAAATGGGTGTACAAGAAAAAGTACAAATTGGATGCTTCATTAGATTGCTATAAGGCTAGCCTATTAGCTAAGGGATATAAGCAACAACAAGGTATTTATTATGAGGAGACCTTTTTTCCTATGGATAAAATGACTAAACCTACAATGTTATTCCTTTAGCCAGTCATAAAAAACAATGTATGTATCAAATGGATGTAAAAAGTACCTTCCTCAATGTTACATTGAAAGAAGAAGCATATGTTAATCAACAACAAAGGTACATAGTTAAAGGCCAAGAAAATTAAGTCCTTAGATTTAATAAATATCTATATGGGTTGAAGGAGGCACCAAGAGCTTGGTATGGCAAAATTTATTTGTATTTCATTAACCTTGGTTTCACGAGATTAACATTAGAATCAACTCTATTTGTGAAACATTGGAGGAATCGTATCATTTTGGTGACATTGTATGTGGATGATATTATCATTATAGGTGATGACATATATGGAATAAGGTTTCTAAAATAGGACATGAATATTTTTTGAAATGACTGATTTGGACCAGGAATAGAAGTGTGGAAACAACCAGATAAGATCTTCATCACCTAGGTCAAATATATGCAGTCTCTCTTGGAGAGGATTCACATGTAGGAGAGTAAAAATACCCACTCCCATTGAAACCTTATTGAGAGTAATTAATAGTGATGATAAATAAATGGTTGATGGCACCATTTATAGATAACTAGTTGGAAGTTTGATCTACTTAACTTTAACTAGACTAGATATCACCTATTTAATGGGCCTTATTTCTAGATTCATGCAAGATCCTAGGAAGAGTCAATAAATAACATCTAAGAGGTTTCTGAGATTCCTAAAGGGTATACCTCATCATGGTCTTATCTACAAAACATGTGATGACTTTTCATTTATTGGGTACAAAGATTTAGATTGGACCAGTTCTCCTAAAATAAGATCAACTACTGGTTATGACTTTTAGTTGGGTCAGGTACCATCTCATGGAGCACTAAGAAACAACATATAGTTTCCTTGTATTAAAAAAAATTAGAGTATAAGGTAGTTTTGAGTGGTGTTTTCACCCAGTTGTGAAAGCACACTCTCCGATAGGATCTGAGTCCAAAAATCCTCTGCTTGCAAAGAAAATAACTTTCTCCAAGGTTCCCTGTTATGCTTAAATAATGTTGTTCAAATGAAATGCCAGGAATATCTTAGGGTTTGCAAGTGGATGTTAACAAGGGGCACTGATGGTTTATTTAATTTGAATTTACAATGGACTCAAAGTGAATAAATCTATTCTAATCTTCAATTCTAATGGATTTTCAATTGCTTATTCAAATACTGTAATTAAACTGTAAGAAATAAAATAAGGATTTGAAAGATAAAGCAAAATAAATGGAAATAAGATTAAACTACAGTCAGAATACTTTCATCAATTCGATGAAACCGAAGATACTGAGGTTTTATGCATGCAACCTAATCTAATGAACCCGCAAACTCGCACAATCCAAATAAATTAGGTGTCTGGTTTCTAGGGTTTCTACCGTAATTCCAGACTTAGGCATTCGCATGAAGCAACCAAGCACACTTGCATTAAACTTCACCTAAAAGCCTCAGAAATCTGGAATGAAAGATAAAACATTAAATCATGCATGCACAAAATGACTCCTTCTTTCTCATCAATGAGATGCCAATACTCTGTATTTTATATTAAATGATATGTCAATTACATTCAAAGAATGTTCCAGGCAAAAATATTCCAAAACAAAAAAGAAGGAAATTGCCCAAGTGCAGGCCCATAATAGCACGAAGCTCTTGTCTCTGCAACTCTGCAATCGGCAATTTCCAACCCTTCCTTCAATCTGCGCTTCTGGATTTATCCTGTCTAGCGTGGCTCTTCGATTCTCCCCGGTCGCTTCGCTTCACCTTCCCGCATGTGACCTTTCGAATTCCCACCTTTTCCTTGTCTTTATTCCATGTTTAATGCCAAAACGCCTAAAATACTTCACTGCATGCAACGCTTCTACAGACCTGACACCTGCATGCCACGTGTCACATGCCCTCTGTGCCTTCTGTAACGCCACTCTATGAAAATCCCGACAAAAACCGCATGCCGCCTGTTCACCTTCTTGGCCGCGAAAACGCGACATGTCACGAAATCGCGACATGTCGCGATATCGCGACGCTCTTCCCGGCCGTACATCTTCGGCAGCATCTTGTCGCGATATCGCGACCATTTTTGCTTTTGAGCCTTCTTTCCACAAACTGTAGCGAGATCGCTACCATTTCTCCGTCGGGCTTCCTTCTCACAAGCTGTAGCGAAATCGCTACCATCTCTCCGTCGGGCTTCCTTGGCAACTTTACGTCGTGACATCACGACCATTATCACTCTCTTGCCTTCTTTCGACAAACCGTCGTGATATCGCTACCGCCTTTATCCCCGAACCTGCTTGCCACAAACTGTCGCGATATCGCTACCGCTTTCTCTTTTCGTACGCTTTCCCGAAACACGTCGCGAAATCGCTACCGCTTTTATGTTCCGTACGCCTTGGCAAAACCTGTCGTGATATCGCGACGTTTTTCACCCTCGGACCTTCATGCCGCTTTTTGTCACGATATCGCTATCGCTTTCTTTTTTCGTACGCTTTCCCGAAACACGTCGCGAAATCGTGACCATTTTCTCCTTCGTACAGTTTGCCAAAACACGTCGCGAAATCGTGACACTTTTCATCGTCCGTACAGTTTGCCAAAACACGTCGCGAAATCGTGACACTTTTCATCATCCGTACGCTTCAAAACACGTCACGAAATCGTGACCATTTTCATTCTTTTCCAACGGCATGTCACGATTTCGCGACACCATTTCTTTTCTTCTCAACGGCATGTCGCGATTTCGCGACACCTTTTCTTTTCTTCTCCACATGTCAGAACAACTTTCAATTTTTCTTTTCTCTCCTCTTCGGCAGCGATGGAGCTACATGTCGCGATTTCATGACAACTTTCCTGTTTCCAGCGCGATTTCGCGACATGTCGCGATTTCGCGACACTTTCAACACTTAGGCATTTTTCCTCTTTTCTTCAATTTTAGCATCTGGGTCACCGAGATTCTTCTCTGCAAGCCTGCAAAAAGGTGGGTCCCCAATTTTGGGGTGTGTTGTGGATCACCCACAACAAATGGCGACTCTACTTGTCAAATGCTCTTGAGCATTTTAGTAAGAACCCAACCTGAAACATATCAGAAACTCGCAAATATACGTTAGCACATAAGCAAAATAACAAATGCCCAAAGATCAAAAGTACATGAATCATCATAATCATCAAGTATCAGCTCAGTGTGTGCAATGTGCTTTCATTCCCTATCGTTTGAAATTGATCAACATTCCATTATCAGTTTTGCATGAATGCATATATGGGATGGTGACTGATTTGTGTACCCTAATGAATGTGCAAGGAGATTTGCTTCCATAAAAGGCATGGTCCTTCTTCTATTACTATGTACAAGCATTCAAGATTGCCAAACCCTCTTAGGATCCACTAATTCATTACCTTATTGTATCCCAAAGTTGGTTATGAGTCCCTACTATCTAGAACCCATGTGCAAGTGAATGTGAAATCAGAACTTTGGGGAATCAGACTCCCAACCAACCGAGATGAGAGTTTAACCTTATCCTTACTATTCTCGATTTAGAGTTCATTACCTCACTTTAAGCAAAATAACTAAACCACTTATGGAAGAAATGGTCATGCTAGTCTAACCCTCTAGACAATCAGTGGTCTTGTTTTTTAGGCAAGACATGATGCCATGCATGGGCATATCTAACCCCACAATCCAAAACTTATCTCCATTTCTTTGGACCTTGGGGATGACTACCCATCCCTTGCAGAGGACAAGTAGTACGATCCTTACAATCCAAAATAAATATGAGATGGGAAAAATTTATTTATTATTATTTTTTTACTTCTTGGACCTTGGGGATGACTACCCATCCTGGCTAGGGACATGTAGTACGATCCTTACAATCCAAACTTTAGATGAGAAATATTAATTTTGTTGCTTAGACCTTGGGGATGACTACCCATCCTTTGTAGAGGACAAATAGTACGATCCTTACAATCCAAGACTGATTATGAAATGAGACATAAGAGCTTTGGGGAATCAGATTCTCAACTAACCGAGATGAGAATTTATGCCCTATCCTTACTACTCCATGTGGGTCAAATCAAAGCTTTGGGGAATTGGATCCTCAACCTAAGTTTGATGAGGATTTAACCCTATCCTTACTACTCTGATTTTAGGCTTTAAGCTCTATGGAAGTGGTCAAAACCACTGTTTTAAGGATCATGTTGCATAATAGGATAGACATGAATAACTTCTTTCGCCCAACCTTTTCCTCCAAGTTAGGTTTTGATCATTTTGCTCAAGATCCTTTTTAATGTATGAGACGTGCTTGGTTCTAGATATCTCAAGACTCAGTTTCCAACCTTAGGAGCTACTTACATATATGTTATAACACAACCCTAAGAGGATTTGACATACTTTAATGGCTTGTACCTAAGATGCATATGTAACTAAGATGAGATGTATGTAAGGTGAGATGGAACATGAATGCATTATTTCTTGAATTACAAATGGAATGAATTGTCATGCAAAACTGATTCTTTCATGCATCACAAAATCAAACAATATTACTTAAAATGTTTTATGTTACTTGTGGAGCTTTTACAAGACAATTCCAATATTTCATATTCTCCTAACCTTAAGCATAAGTTGACATCTCAATTTTTTATTCTTTATTATTTTTTATTATTTTTTATTTTTTTATTTTTTCAAAATTAACACACATGTCAATTGAAATCAAATCCATAACCAAAATCCTAGCTAGACTAACAATCCTAAACAATAAAAACAAAATCTGAAAATCCCCCACCAAAACCAAAAGAATAATATCAAAGTCTCACAACCTAAGGGCTAAAATAATGCTTTAAAATCTGCCCATTAACCGGTAGCATGAAATCTTCCCCTTCTAATGTTTTTAGCCTGAAGGTATTCTTCCCAAGAATCTCTGAAATCTGATATGGACCCAACCAAAGACAATCAAACTTTTGATGATTCCCTTTTTCCTCATGTCTTTTGTCCCATAGTAATACCAAATCTGAAATTCTGAATGATTTAACTTTGGCCCTTCTGTCAAACCATCTCTTGATAACTGCCTGGTGTTTATTCATGTGATTCATGGCCTCTTCTCTCTTTTCATCAAGGTGCAACAACCGGCTCAACCTCGGCTTCAACTTGATCATCTCGTCCCCAAGTACTCTTGTATGAAATGTAAGGTCCGCAACTTCAAATTTGTCTGGAAATATCGGGTCTTGCCCATAGACCAAATGATAGGGAGTATTCCCTATGGACTCTTTCACTCGGTCCTATCTCGCCCAAAGGGCAAACTTTAGTTGGTCGTGCCAGTCCCGAGGGTTCTTTTCCAAAGAACTTCTTAATAGTATTCAACAAATTCTTATTTGAAGACTCGGCCAACCCATTTCCTTGAGGATAGTAATTGGATGCAAACTTTAAGCTCACTTTGTTATCATATGCCCAATCTGCAAATTGTGTAGAAATAAAAGCTTTACCATTGTCACCGACAATAGAGTCGGGCATTCCAAATCTTGTTATAATCTGATCCTCAAGAAATTTAATCACAACATCTCGTGGTGGCATGTTTAGTAGGAATCGCTTCTGTCCACCTTGTACAATAGTCCGTAGCTGTCAAAATGAATTTATGAGAATCAAAAGAATTTGGGTTAATAACCCCGATGAAATCTAGTCCCCACTGTGCAAACGGTCTCATTTCGACTACAGGCTGCAACGGCATGGCTGCATTTCTTTCTCTATTTGCAGCCACTTGACAGATGTGACAAGATCGTACATGGGTATGCGCATCCTTGAAAATATGTGGCCAGTAGTATCCTGCTCTCAGGATTTGATGTGTCTGTAGCATTGGCCGCACCATGACCAGTTCCATGTTTCTCATGAAATTCCTGCAACACCCCGACAGCTTCTTCTTTGTTCAAGCACCTCAGGTAGATACCTTCATGATTCTTCCCGTAAAGCACACCAGATTTTATCATATAATTGATAGATTTAAGCCTTAAGGCTCTTCTCTGTGTTGAATTCAGATTAGAAGGACACTTACCAATCAATAAAAATTGCACAATATCAACATACCAGTCGTCCTTAGCCATGTATTCTGTATTTGAGCATTGACCTGTTATTTGCGGATTATTTTCTGCGATCGCCTTCGCCAGTCCCTGTCCTCGAACTAGTTTCATTGGTTGGATTTCGAGATCAAATTCTTGGATGGTTGAAATCCACTTTCCTCTCTTCTCACCTAGTTCATTCTGTAAAAACATGGTCTTGACAGCAGAATCGGGCACGATGGCGATAATTCTGCTGTGCACGATGTAGTGCCTAAATTTTTTCACAGTTTTAAAAAGTGCGTACATTTGCTTATCAAGGATTGAATACCTTAATTGAGCGTCTTTCATGGGGGCACTTAAAAATGCAATGGGTTTTTCGGCACTATCCTCACCTTTTTGGGTTAAGACACTCGCAAAGGAGTGTTCTGATGCAAAAGCATAAATATAAAAAGGCTTGGAGTAGTCCGGGCTTATAAGGACAGGGGCTCGGAAATGGCATCTTTGATATTCTGGAAAGCCACTCTACTTTCCTCGTTCCATTTTACATCCACATCTTTCTTGAGCATCTGGTTCATAGGTTTGGCTATCTCAGCAAAGCTAGAGATAAACTTCCTCACAAAATTGACCTACCCAAAGAAAGATCTCAGTTTTTTTTTACTGCTCGGGAGAGGTAGGTTTTGGATAGCTTGTATCCTTTCTCGGGTCGATGGATATGCCCTCTTTTGAAATGATGTGACCCAACAATTTCCCTTCTGTTACTCCGAAAATGCACTTTTTGGGATTTAAGGAAATTCCATGTTCTCTTGCATCTTTGAAGCACTTTCTTCAAATCTTTAACATGATCCTCTCTCTTCTTCGAGAAAACTGGGATATCATCCACATACACGATGATGCATTTGCCTATTAGCCCTTTGAATGCGTAATCCATGGCGCGTTGAAAAGTTGCACCAACATTTAACAAATCCGAACGACATTCTCTTATATGCAAATGTCCCCCACTTGGTAGTGAAGGCTGTTTTCATCCCGTCATCCGGATGTATAAGAATTTGGTTGTACCCCGAATATCCATCGAGAAAGGACATCATTTCAGATCCATTTACCATTTGCAGAATTTCATCGATTGATGGTAATGGATAATTATCTTTTTGAGAGGCTTTATTAAGATTTCGAAAATCTATGCACAGCCTAATCTCTCCACTCTTTTTCTTATTGGAACGAGGTTGGCCACCCAGGTTGAGTGCCTAACAGGAAAAATGATTTTCGCTTCCAATAATATTTTAACCTCCTTTTCGATCAAAGGCTCCAATAGCGGGTTAACAACTCGCTGTCTTTGCCTAAAAGGCTTGGAGTCTGGCTTCAAAGGGATGGTATGTGTGATAATGTTCTGGTTGTAAGTCTTCAGCTCATTGTAGTTCCAAGCAATACAATCTATGTAATGCTTCAATGCCTGTATTATATTGCTCCTTTCTTCCTCTCGTACATGCCTTTGCTATGTACACCTCCTTTGGATTGTCCGCACTCCCTAGATTAATTGAATCGCATGCATCTTTGGGGAGTGGGACTCTTTTTCTTTTCTTGTTCTTGCATTCCATGTCGAACATCTTTTCTAATGAAACCACGTCTTTAGGAATTTTGTTGGATTGATACGCAGCTTCACTTTCTTCTGTTTCATCCTCGCCACCTTTGTTCCTCATCAATCACCCGATTTTCAAAAATACCCGAGTTTGTGACAAACTTGAAGATGTGCCTCGTCACTTTCAAAAACCTGGAAATTCTTTACATTATCAGGTATTGATGGACAAGGAACCAACTCAATGGAAAACTTTTTACATCTTTTTATATCCACCGGGTTTAACATGCCCGCGACGACCGCAAGAGAGTCTGCTATTTGATTTCCTCTCCTAGAAATAAGGGCTATGTTGAATGCATCAAACTCCTCCATGAGGTCCATAACCCTAGTTCTATAAAGGCTCGCTCTTTTGTCGCGGCATGTATACCGTCCTTTGATTTGCTTGACAACCAACTCAGAATCTCCCAAAACCTTCAAGCATTTAACATGTTTGCTCAATGCTAGACGTAAACCATAGATCAATGCTTCGTATTCTGCCACATTGTTTGTGCAAGGAAATTGCAGTCTGTAAGCAGCTAGCAATGGTTTACCTCCTGGACCAGTGAGCTCGACTCCAGCTCCTGCTCCCTGTCTAGACTTTGATCCATCAAACTTGAGCAACCACGTGTAATCATTTTCTTCAGAAGAATGACCATGACACACTTCTTCTTTAAACTCTTCAGCAGCTTCCTCAACATCAAGCGCATAGACTCCTAAGTCTGGCTCAGAAAACTGAACTTCATTCGGCTTGTTAAAATCTGTTATAATCTCTTTAAGCCTCGGTTCGTTTTCCACTCTTATTTGATTTGCAATTCCCTTCCATGGTAGCCACATATGCGAGCAGTCTGTTGCAAAATAGCCATTCAAAGTTTTCATCCAATCCCTAGCAAGTAGCATTCCATACCTACTCGGGATATTAACCACCAAAATGTCCACAACCTGCTGAACCCTGGGTTCAGAATTCAATTGAATCTTGACATCATATAAAGTCCCCACTACATTTACTTCTGATCTGTCCAATTGCAAGACTGTACATTTGGATGAAACAGGTTGCAGACCTAGCATTTTGCATATCTCCGTAGGCATGAGGTTGCTCGTGGCTCCTGTGTCCACCAAACAGTTATGCAAGTTCTTACCCGCAATTCTCATAGTCAATAAGAATGGCGGGACATCCCTTCTCTCCTTTCGCAAAATCAGATGGGATTCAGCTCTTTTTTCCTTCCACATCGGATCAGGTGAGTTCAAAGCTCTTATCAACGCCTCCTTTTGACCAGGCAATTTAGCCGCGTCCAGGAATGAAAGGCTAGATTTGGACTTCTTCATATCCTCCACTACGTCATAATTTGGTTTTTCGAATTTGACTGTCTTCTCGGACGTCATTAGACATTTCTCTTCCGAGTGGAGGGGGAGGGTTGTTACTTGCCTTTGTATCTGGAGGAAGAATAGAATTGTTTGGAGGTGTTGATGAGGTTTTAGGGGCTTTAGATTTACTCCTCAAATGGTACCCATGAGTCCCCTTTCTGAAATCTCGAAAAGCTTGCACCTCCTGTTCCAAAACTTCGTCTTCTTCCTCCTCGCTTTCACCCTCTTGGTGATATACTGTTTCCATCACCATAATATTTTCATCTTGATGATACGATGGATCCTCATTTGATACCAGTTCCAAATCATCAACTTGTGCTTGAAGACAATGAGTGTATCTAGCAATCTCAGGACAATTCCTCTCATTGTGTTCTTTTGTGTTATGTAACCTGCACCCCCTTTCCCATGCCAAATCTGAAAGATTCAAAAGAGAATTGGATTGGCTAGGGCCTGCAGAAGCATCTAATTGATTAGCAATGGGAGCAGGAACTCCCCCATTGTTTGGCTTGGTGTTCCAATGCCTCCCTCTATTGTTAAAATTCCGATTTGGGTGAGGGGCATGGGACTCATACTTCTGCTGTTGAACCCTGTCATTGCTTAGTTTATGCACTAGTTTCTTGAGCTCTTCGACTTCCGAAAAAACATCCTTCGGTGGAATCATATTGTTGTTAACCCCCGTTGGATTCGCATAATTAATGGGGTCTTGATTCCACATTTGGGTCGGGTTCCGAGGAATTTGATTCCCATATGGATTGATACCTTGAATCGGGATTGGATTCGGAACAGGAACTATGGCTTGAGGATTGACTTGACTAGTTTCCCGCGTAGTTGATTGACTGCTTCGCAAAAATGCAGGAACAGTGGAATGGCTGTGATTGGTTGGATTGGAATGGGTGCATATGCGGGTGCTGGTGGATACGACCGCTGATATGGGAAGGCGTTCATACTTGGCATTTGTGGTGCCATGAGTTGATTTTCCTGGGGAGCTTGACCATATGGAGCACACTGTCCCATCATAGGCATCTGGGTAAACCCGTAGCCTTGCGGTGTCAATTGCTGCTCAATAGTCATGGCTTCATTATAGGCCAAAGCCAGCGTGGTGACCTGAGGATTGCGCCTTGCAAACATAGCCGTCATGGGGTCCAATGCCCCAAAATATATCTGCAAAGCCACTACGGGATCGATGGCAAAATGTCTAATTGCTCTGTTATAGTTCTTTTGGAATCTCTGATTAAACATTCGGATTGGTTCCCCTTGGCCCCGTTTGCATGTAATAAACTGATTGTAAATAGTTGCGGGATCTAAGGGTGACCTAAATTGATTGACAAAGGCATTTTCCATTTGTGTCCAAGAGGTGATTGAACCAGCTTGGCAAGCATATATACCATTCATATGCTATTGGATCCAAGCTCATGGGAAAAAGTCTACAGTGCTACATCTTCATGCTGAACTTGCAACCTAATTAAAACATCCCTATAGGCTTGGATATGTTCTTCTGCTGTTCTTAGGCCATCCGGCTTGTATTTAGGCAGAAATATTTCAATGTTCTTGGGGATTTCATGGATATCCCCAACGAATATTCAAAGGAATATTGTTAGCTCCATACCAAGGAGCTACTGGAGCTTGAGCCATTTGACTCATAATTGATGTAGACAGACCTACAATAGCAGTAGAAATATTACTAACTATAGGCACACTAGGGGAAACGGATATTACCGGCGTAGGTCCACTCGACGTTCCCCGGAGAAAACAGGCCTTTTGCGATCGGTGTGCTTACGACTTGCTTGGCTTTACCCTTGGGAGTACCAGGAAGGTCATGAAAAATGGTTTCTCCGGTTGTTTGAGACCCGGTCGCAATACGGCGTGGTGGGTCCAAACTCGCTTGAGGAAACCCTCGGCTATTTCGAAGAAAACCTGCAACAAAAACAAAAACAGTGTTGCAGTTTAGCCGTAAATGATTTCAAAATTAAATCAAAAACAAAATATTCAGATATGAAAATCAAAATAGATAAACCAATTCGGCCCTCCTTCTAGCGCCAATCTGTTGAGTGGTGTTTTCACCCGATTGTGAAAGCACACTCTCCGATAGGATCTGAGTCCAAAAATCCTCTGCTTGCAAAGAAAATAACTTTCTCCAAGGTTCCTGTTATGCTTAAATAATGTTGTTCAAATGAAATGCCAGGAATATCTTAGGGTTTGCAAGTGGATGTTAACAAGGGGCACTGATGGTTTATTTAATTTGAATTTACAATGGACTCAAAGTGAATAAATCTATTCTAATCTTCAATTCTAATGGATTTTCAATTGCTTATTCAAATACTGTAATTAAACTGTAAGAAATAAAATAAGGATTTGAAAGATAAAGCAAAATAAATGGAAATAAGATTAAACTACAATCATAATACTTCCATCAATTCGATGAAACCGAAGATAATGAGGTTTTATGCATGCAACCTAATCTAATGAACCTGCAAACTCGCACAATCCAAATAAATTAGGTGCTGGTTTCTAGGGTTTCTACTGTAATTCCAGACTTAGGCATTCGCATGAAGCAACCAAGCACACTTGCATTAAACTTCACCTAAAAGCCTCAGAAATCTGGAATGAAAGATAAAACATTAAATCATGCATGCACAAAATGACTCCTTCTTTCTCATCAATGAGATGCCAATACTCTGTATTTTATATTAAATGATATGTCAATTACATTCAAAGAATGTTCCAGGCAAAAATATTCCAGAAAAAAAAGAAGGAAATTGCCCAAGTGCAGGCCCATAATAGCACGAAGCTCTTGTCTCTGCAACTCTGCAATCGGCAATTTCCAACCCTTCCTTCAATCTGCGCTTCTGGATTTATCCCGTCTAGCGTGGCTCTTCGATTCTCCCTGGTCGCTTCGCTTCACCTTCCCGCATGTGACCTTTCGAATTCCCACCTTTTCCTTGTCTTTATTCCATGTTTAACGCCAAAACGCCTAAAATCCTCCGTTGCATGTAACGCCTCTGCAAACCTGACACCTGCATGCCACGTGTCACACGCCCTCTGCGCCTTCTGTAACGCCACTCTATGAAAAACCCGACAAAAACTGCATGCCGCCTGTTCACCTTCTTGGCCGCGAAAACGCGACATGTCGCGAAATCGTGACATGTCGCGATATCGCTACACTCTTCCCGACCGTACATCCTCGGCAGCATCTTGTCGCGATATCGCGACCATTTTTGCTTTTGAACCTTCTTTCCACAAACTGTAGCGAGATCGCTACCATTTCTCCGTCGGGCTTCCTTCTCACAAAGTCGTAGCGAAATCGCTACCATCTCTCCATCGGCTTCCTTGGCAACTTTACGTCGCGACATCGCGACCATTATCACTCTCTTGCCTTCTTTCGACAAACCGTCATGATATCGCTACCCCTTTATCCCCGAAACTCCTTGCCACAAACTGTCGCGATATCGCTACCGCTTTCTCTTTTCGTACACTTTCCCGAAACACGTCGGAAATCGCTACCGCTTTTATGTTCCGTACGCCTTGGCAAAACCTGTCACGATATCGCGACGTTTTTCACCCTCGGACCTTCATGCCGCTTTTTCGCGATATCGCTACCGCTTTTTTTCCGTACGCCTTAAACAGTCGCGAAATCGCGACCATTTTCTTCGTCCGTACAGTTTGCCAAAACACGTCGCGAAATCGTGACACTTTTCATCGTCCGTACAGTTTGCCAAAACACGTCACGAAATCGTGACACTTTTCATCATCCGTACGCTTCGGCAAAACACGTCATGAAATCGCGACAATTTTCATTCTTTTCCAACGGCATGTCGCGATTTCGCGACACCATTTCTTTTCTTCTCAATGGCATGTCACGATTTCGCGACACCTTTTCTTTTCTTCTCAGCGACATGTCGCGATTTCGCGACAACTTTCAATTTTTCTTTTCTCTCCTCTTCGGCAGCGATGGAGCTACATGTCACGATTTCGCGACAACTTTCCTGTTTCCAGCAGCGATGGCGCGACATGTCACGATTTCGCGACATGTCGCGATTTCGCGACACTTTCAACACTTAGGCATTTTTCCTCTTTTCTTCAATTTTAGCATCTGGGTCACCGAGATTCTTCTCTGCAAGCCTGCAAAAAGGTGGGTCCCCAATTTTGGGGTGTGTTGTGGATCACCCACAATAGGTAGCAGTTGAGGCAACTAAGAAAGAAATTTGGTTGAGGTAAGTACTTAAGGATGGGCTACTCATAGATGGTAGAACATACATATATTGTGACAATTAAAGTACCATTAAGATGATGAAGAATTCAATCTTACATGCTCAAATAAAGCAAATTGAGATCCATCATCACTTCGTTAGAGAAATGATCCAAGATAACATCATACAGTTGGAGTATGTACCTACTCAAGACTAAGTGGTGAACATCTTCACCAAGTCACTTGGACTTGATAAATTCTTCAATTTTAGCAAAATACTCTATGCATGTTGTAGTTTAAGTCAACATTAAGGGCGAATGTATCTAATATTGAATTAATTTTTTTAGAAAAGTGCATGTTAAGGGGTAATGTTAGAATTATTATAATATGTACCATTCCCTTCATTTACCTTGAAATGTGTTCATAACATGTGTCATTTGGTTTTTCATATGGTAACATGTATCACTAGCCTTTATAATTCTCCTTTTCTATAAAGGTATTGTAATACATTACTTTTATTTGAGGTTTTTAGTTTATCTATTTAGGTTGTTTGTCTGTTATTTTCCTCCTAATTTTATGTTTTGTTGTTTCCTATTATATTAGGATCTAGTAGAGGTCCAACAAGAGATTATAACTAATAGGTTAAGATATCAGGGTGTTATGTAGGAGATCAAACTATTAGACATAGGTAGCACTTGCTAATTTTAAAATAGATTAGGGGGGTGTTAACCCTAAGTAGTTCTACAACAAAGGGCAAGGAAAAATGATAACCTAAATATTATGGAGGATTTGGTGCCCCACCTTCCATAAAGTTTGCAAAAATAGGAGGTTTGAACTTGCATGGTTAAGAGTTGATGTGTTAAAGCCTATATATAAAGATACATAAGATAAATATCTATAATTTAAAGTCATGGGAGTGGACCTAGGCTATTGAGGAAGACCCAAAAGGGTTACTTCTCTAGTGAAATTTAATGGCTATTAATTTTCTCTCAAAATGGTTTCTATGTCTTCTTTACTACTACATAAGAAGGTTGTCATATGTTCCATAGACTTAAAGAATATTTACCCTTGTTCATTATGGATAGGAGAGGGTATGTAAATTATGATCTTTCTTTTCCTCCTCTATGAATGTGGAGTTATGTAATATGACTTGATCCCATTGAATCTTAGGCAAGGCGAGTGAGGAGTTAGGGTTTTAATCTAATTGGAAGGCCACATGTTGGGTAAGATAATTATTTTCAACCATGGTTAGGAGAGGAAAGGGAATAAAATTTTACTAAAGTTTTGTTTCCAACATTTTTTAAAAGAATAATAAGAATAATAAAATATTTATATGCCCTGTATCATATTCCCTTAAGATGCATAATATAATTGATATATCTTAGAGGTATTCCCTATATACATGACCCTCTTGATATACTGACTGCTTCTAATATACCCAATGATACATGGAATAACTTGGTCCTTTCAATATACATGACCATACATAAGAGAGACTTTGAGGTACTCAAAGAGAATGATATGTGAGGTACTCAAAGAGAATGATATGTGAGAATGAACACATTTAGATACATGAATCAAGATGAGTACATGAGAGTTAATCAATATCTATCCATATGAATCCAAATAGCCTATAGGACTATCCTTTGGTTAGGTTCTTGTTAATATTTATTAATAAATTCCAATTACACAAACAAATTTAATGGTCTTTTTTAAATTTTAAATTATTTTTATTTATAGTTCATGTTTTTGGAAAGGATAGGAAATACTTTGGACCCATGTGGTGTTCATGTTGGGTTCACCAAAGATGTGGGAACACAAAATTGCACATGCACATTCAAGGTTATAGAGGCACTAATGTTAATCCTACTAGTATATTATTCGTGAGTTGATTGGAACACACCTAGGGTTCAAAATACTATTCTATCCATGATGCAATTCTAGGATAAAGGATGCAATACAAATGAATACAATAATGGATAAAACAATCCTAGATCTATGCACTTTTTCACTTTCAATATTTTCAACAAAGATGAAAGTTTTTCTTTTCTTTTGAGAAATAAATACAAGATATAATGCATATTTTCTTTATCCTAAATGCAAGGTTTGTATGATTCAATGTAAAGTGCAAATAAAGATATAATGCAACATACAATCTAGACTAAGTGATTTTTTTTCAAATAATGCAAAATAGTAAAGTTCCCTATTATTATTTCTAACTGAAAATATCAAAGAGTGTGAATACAAATAATGGGATTAGCCTAACTACTGCTATATCTACATTTAATTTTTTACCTACATTTAAAATCAAAAATCATATTTTGCTACCTATTGCCAATTTATAAGTTCATTTAATTTGCCCATTTCAATTCAAAAAATTAGTTACAAAATCAAATTAAAGATCACAAAACCTAAAAATTGATCAAATTGCTTTATGAATTTGATTATTAACTTTTCAGTCTATGAAATGATGAATCAATTATGAATTCGTATAATATTTTTATCAATTTTGTAATCAAACAACCACAAATTTTAGTTTTTTGTAATAAAGTATCACAAAATAACATAAATGATTTTTAGAAATAGAGTAACTAATAGATTTATAGATCCAAGACAAAACAACAAACTGCACATGTAATATTTCCACTAGGATGAAAGCAACAAATGAAAAAAATAGCAAATGATGACATAAGCACCAAATGATTATAAAATTTCCAAATAGTAATAGAAGTGTGCACCAATGGGAGAATCACCAAATGGTGATAGAAGTGTAAAATGATGATGGATGCACCAAATAATGTTTCTATAAGTCTAAAATACTTTCACTATATACCTATAAACATATAACCTCTAAAAAAAATAGAAGAAACAATGATTAACATAATGGGGTTTGTCTTGATGTCTCTAGAAAATCAAATTTTCTTGGTAAAGGGATTAAACCCGTTTTCCTTTTATAGTTTGATAAGTGAAATAAATGATGGAAATATAAAAATATGAAACCATAGATATGATCAAAATATACTGATTAAAGTAAAATATGAAAGAGATTAAAAGGGAGCAAGGTGAATCTCAGTCAACATTAATATATTTACCCTCATTTATGGTGGATCCATGGCATATAAGGTTTTTTCAATACCTTTTAATATGACTCATTGGAAAAATGTGTAAATGCTTCTCCTAATACCACTTTTTAATTATTCTTGATATGCCTTCAATTCCCAATAGTCAATCTCAGTATCGTGTACCTATAAAAAAGACTCTCCAAGTGTGCAAGAAGGGTGCAACATGTATATATCTATGAAAACATTAATGATCTCCTTGGGCCTTTTTTAAGGGTGATTTTATAGATCACATAAACCCTTTATAAGAGTCATTATAGGTGTGCACATGGAGAGGTTGGCTATCCAACTTGTAGGGTAAGATGGAAAGATAGAATAAGTTGTTGAAAATGACTAGTATGTTAGGATTAGTTGCATGATTTTGATTGAGAGTGAACTAGGGTAATTTTCTATTGCATGATTTAGTTGATTAATCAACTAATTGGATTGGGCTTGATTGGTAGTTTTTTTTATTTTGGTTTGTCATCAAGATATGCTATATTTGTGATTATTATACAAAGAGATTTGAAGGTGAGCAATAGCTAATCAGAACTCAAGCTAAACATTGGAAGAACCAAATTGCTCTAATTTAACCTCTAGAGTAGGCTAGTATACCTTTTCAACTTAGTAGGTGTTGAATCTTTTTTAGATTAAAATGGTAAAGATTTAGGGATATGAGTGAAAGGGTTAGAAATGTATGAATGAATGATGGATAGGTGAATCTAACAACATAGACATCCACAAAGTATCTTCTAACAAGTTAATTTACAGAAGTAATACTTAAAACTAACAACATTCAAAAAATTAGCAATGCTCTACATCAATGGCCTTTACCGCACTCAAGGAATTATTCCAAAAATCTAGCATTAATTATCCAATTTAAAAAAATAACATCAATATGGTTTGGTTCATCCAAACCCCATAGGGAGCGGAGTTCCAAGGTTCAAATCTCGGGCCTCGTCGGACTGAACGCTTGTCCCTTTCCTGGTGCTTTCAGCGGCATAAAAGGTTTAAAATGATTGTGGCATGGTGGTTATAGGGGCGGACTGCGTGAAGATCTGTGTGGTAGATTCTAGGGTGGACAACATAGAATACTGTGGCAGCCATAAAAGCTGGACAACCTGCCCAGATTCATGGCGGCTACTGATTCCACCATGTAAATTTAAAAAATAAAAAATTAATTAATTAATTAATTAAAAAAAAAAAAAACATCAATAACTTGACTAACAGAAATAGAATTCCCATAAGCATGCATATAAGTCTGAATTATTCCAATTTACTCTAAGTTAGAAATCCAAATTAACTAAAAAACTAAACATAGTAGTACTAGCAGAAATAACTTCACAAGATTGTGATCAACCAATAACATAAATGCAAGTTCGAGGTAAACATCCCTTGTAATGCTTATTTCATTAATTGCATAAAAATATACACAGCTATGGAAGAAAACACTACAGATCCAACCTTTTGAAATGAGGTCACTACCTTTATTTATAATTTTACAATGAGTTTCATTCTAAGAATTACTAGAAATTTTGATTTTTTCTTGATTTCTTGGCATCTTGTCCTCAATAGTGCTAGCTAGCTGCATATTTATTGATCAGTTATATTATAATTTTAGAATAGAGTCATCTCCATATTTTATGTTTCTTGCTACCTTCTTTCACCCACTTATCTACAATTATATCTGTTTGAACTAAATATTCTGGAAGCTTCCAAACTATAAGTGGCAATTCAGCTTTTGTGACACCTAGTTCAACTTTCCTCCATTTATTTAATCACACAGCCATGCAAAAATATTCTAAAGTGAACTCAAATAAATATTAACCCTCACCACTAATATGATGATGAATTACTTTAATTGATTATCATGTAGCCACTCATCGCTATATTCTCCTTTAATCCGCATGAGATTGGACTTTCTCAAATTTAACCATGAAAATAGAGAGGTACGTAGAAACAATATTTTGCTTCATTTTAGCTTCCTAAGCATTATGTATTTCTGGTTTGCACACCAACAATAAAGGGGAGAAGAAATCTTGCATTTTCCTAGTTTAGGTGTCTTAGTAAAATTTCCCCATGTAATTACCTTTTTCAGCAATTTTCTCTTTGTAAGTCTTTTTCAACGCTTTTTCATTTGTACACAATTACCAAAGAAATCAGGAAATCATGACACCTTGCTTGCAATGGGCACTTAACACCTTTTACCATGAAATTATGCTTTTTAGTGGATTCACATTTTTCTAGCACTTTTTAGATTTTAAGCTTTCTCTAGTGCTTTTTCATTTATGCACAATTACCAAGTCAATCAAGAAATTGTGACACCTTGCTCGCAATGGGTACTTAACACCTTTTACCATTGAATCATACATTTTAGGAGATTCACATTTTCTAGAACTTTTTTTATTTACACGTGACTAACAAAAGAGTAAGGAAATTGCATCCACCACTTTCATTTGAGTTACCTCCCTTTTCCATTAATTCATTTTTTTAAGTTATTTTCTGATTTGCACATGGATAAAAAAGAAGATGGGAAATCACACTCTTGAGATTTTTTCCAATTTTAGCCTTTTCTCATAGATTTACATTTTTCAATGAAAATGGGAAAGTTAGTGGATTTTTTCTTGCTTTCTCCATACTTAGCCATATTTTGCAAAATTTGAGTTAAGTAGCGATGTAGCCAATTTTTGGCCTACATTATGGTGCCTCTCAAGGAAATTTACTTGGAAAGTTGTAGAACACAAATATCCTTATCCAGCTATTAACCTCTTCAACAATAACACAAAATTCTAAATGTTGCACTAGGACTAAGGAGGGATTTTACCCAAAAATGAAGGGGAGTACTTACTAGCATTGAATCAAGAAAACAAGACACAAAAATCAACATGCAGGGGTGGGGTGATATTATAATGGTATGTGATAGAGTGGGATAAAAAAAACCTCATAATACACATGAAATGCTAGTGAGTGGAAATGGAGAGGGATAAAACATAGTATGAAAACCTATGTAAAATAAAAAGGAACAGTTTAAAATATGGGATATGTGGTATATTTATAGGTGGATAAGAAGAAGCAGCACTAAAAAACTAGGGAAGAATAAAAGAGGAAAAGAAGTAAAGAGAATTATAGATACACAAAAGGAAGAAACTTCCAACAACATCGAAAAGTTCATATGTATACTCCATCGAGATGCAAACTTCATATGTATATTACATCGAGGTGCAGGGCTGATTACAAGGAAAATAGATTACCAAGTTTATAAGCAATCATCCATATTTTCTATGTCTCTTTCAACCCTTAGCACAAGAAAATAACACTTTATTTAGTCGATCATTTTCACCTCTACCTCCTTCTTGTACACTCAAACCCATATTAAATGTTGAAGCATTCCTTCTAATTATAAATGAATACCCATATTTATATGGGGCTATCTGAGAGAGAGTGTCATCATCTAAGGACTATGGAAATCATTCCTCGTAAATTTTGAAAATATTTTACTCACCTAAAATGACCTATTATGTGTTTTTTTTTAATTTACACGGTGGAATCGATAGCCACCATGAATCCGGGTAGGTTTTCCAGCTTTTATGGCCACCACAGTATTCTACGCTATCTGCCCTAGAAGCCACCACATAGATCTTCACACAATATGCCCCTATAACCACCATGCCATAATCATTTTAAACCTTTTACACCATTGAAAGCACCAGGAAAGGGACAAGCATTCAGTCCGATGAGGCCCGAGATTTGAACCTTGGACCTCCGCCTCCCTTATGGGGTTTGGATGAACCAATTGGTCTACACCTTGGACATATGACCTATTATGTGTTAACCAAGCCTTTTACTCGTGTTACTCTACTTTAGAGCTGACCTTGTCCTACATGGAGCAAGATATTTTCTCCCTACCAGTTGATCTTGTTCACATGATTGCTAGGCTTCTCTCCTATCATCCCATGATACCTTGAATCAACTATCCATTGGGTTATAGAGTAATACATAATTTGTTGTAGAAGAAATACTACAAGTAATATTCAAGAGGTCGATGTGATGTTATGTATTCAAATGGCTACCACAAATGTCCCATCTTGATTTGCTTAGCTAATGCCACAAATATCTTTTCATTTTCATGAAATATATGTACAATATGATGTAAGGCACACATTCTAGCATGCGGTTGCACTAGTTTATACATGATGACTATAGTCAATGGTTTTATTTATAGGTCAACTTAAGTACACAAAAATATGACATGATAATCCACACCTGGCTTCAAACCTTATCAATGAAACTATCCCTTGAATTTGCAATTTCCAATCCAAATAGTCCCAAATTTGTACCTTTCCTCATATGCTTCATTTATCGATGCACAAATATTTTGTACTTTTTATGAAAAATTTGATTCCATGCTTCTCTTTATATATTCAATGTGTGATGCTTATGATGATCCCATAACTAGTGAGGAATTGGTAGGCTACTCCCTGTAAATGGTCAGAGGTTTGGAATTACCTTGCAAATATCCATATATATTAAGTGTTTTGGCTCTTTGGTTCATTATATTTCTTTGACCACCTACACAAAAACAACATGATGGGAAATTTCATATCTATTGGTGAGAGAATATTATCAACATAGTCATTTGTTGTTACATGTTATCTAAAGAATGGCCTTGCAATTGATTTTCCTATGGGAAAATATCCATCTCTATTCTAGTGCTACTAAAAACCACTTGTGGAATGGTGGCATGAACCTATTTGTATTTTAATATAGTAAAATGGGAGAGCCCTTGGTTGGATATTTAATTATACTTTTTTATTTGAATATTTTGAAATGATCTACTTTTTGTTCAAAATGAAACCTGCATTGGCTGAAAGCAATCCCAAACAGACATACACCAAAGAAATAGGGAATATTTGCTATTAATATGTGATGAACCAAGACTAAATTTGGGTGTCCATACAACATCATAACAAAACACTCCATAGTACCAACAACTTTTATCTCTTCCTATGAACTGTAGACATTAGTTTTGATGATTTTATAGTCAATCCCAAAAAATCACAAATCTTCAAGGGCATTATAGATATTTCATCCTCGAATCAATTAAACAATTGTGATTATACCCTCTCCTACCCAGAGTGACAAACAACATGGTTTGGGTTCCCTTTTCTATAAATTTAAATCTCTACTTATTAAAATTTAGTCTTATTTTTAAATTAAATTTTCCAAAGAGAGGTTAACCAAATCGTCTTGAGGGTGGGCTAGCAGATATTTTTCCAAGTCTTGATCTTATGGAGATGATTTCTTAAATAATTTATAAAATTGGACTATTCTCTTCTTTCTTTCCTCTCTATTTAAAGATGAAAAGTAAAGGTTCTTACGAGCTTCCAATATTCTATGGTTAAGTGAGCCCTCTTTAGGAAATTGTTATTGGATCCATGTTTGTCCTTTTGTGTCCTCCATCTTAGTTTCTAAAAATTAAATATAATTACCTTCTCTGCTTCGAAGTAGGGTGACATGCATATCACAAGTTGTCACATCCAGTTAAATATGTAGACAAATGTCCCCATCGAAGATAAGATCTAAGAATGAATGCATAGATAACTCATCTTTATTTTCTAGTTTATTATATTTTTGACATGGCTCCTCATCTTCACTTTTATTGGTGCTACACTTCATGATATGTAAGCACTAATTCCACTAGGGCTAGTGATATTGGCCTTCCATACTACCATATTTTTTTATCCTTGGAGAACATGGTTATTCAATTTTATTACCACACCTAATATACTGCATCTTCATTCTAGAGTCTTTATCACCATGATCTTGGTCAACTTGGAAACCAAATAAAGCGTATTTTTTATCTCTTTGTCCTGGAAATAACTTTAACTCTTCTAGAATGTGTTTATGAATAGATAAGCAGGGTGAACTAGTGAAGTATTGAACTTTCTTAGGGGAATTTTACTAGTTGTGATCAACATATTTTTAGCTCTTATAGCCTCTTTAAAAATAGAGGTTATAATATTCTCTCTATATTGTTGAATAAGAAGTCTCAATTCTATATGGAGAGCATGTATGTAGTAAATATATGCTTGAGTGTGGGAGGGTTGGTATTCTTGAGAAATTCTTCTCCAAATTCTCTAGAAGTGGATATTGAACTCAGAAAGGCATTCATGAGCATACCTTTTCACAAATGAGAATTGAGTGAGCAACAAGAAGGGGTCTTTAGGGTAATTAAATTCATTGATGAGGGCTTTAGATATATCTATCCAACTATAGATGCTTTTATATTCTAAGGATCTATACCATAGTAATATTTTTCCCTCAAGAGATAATACAAGTGGTCTAACCATGATATATTTAGATGTAATATTATAAACTATGGATAGAGAAGCTTCAATATTATAAACTATGAATAATACAAGTGGTCTAACCATGATATCTTCATATGTAATATGGTAATTTTTTTTTAAGCAATTATTTCATGGAGGATCAAGATATTCAATGGTCCTACGTCATACCATGAGGGGTAATCTTTATGGGCTATATAATGGGACCTTTGATATTCTAACAAGACATAGGGTGTTTATCTTAGTTTTTTGGATTCATTTGATTGCATAGTGACCAAAATTTTTTTACAATCCCCGCTCCATCGGTCTAGGTCATTCAATAAGCCTTGATTTATTTTAATAATGAATAGTAGAAGCAATAGATTGTTCCTTCTATAATTTGTCTAGTTTTTTAACTTTTAAATATGACCAATATTAAAAATAAGATTCACTCCCTAGTAGAGTTGCATGGTGAATTTAGCACAAAATATTACAAAACAAAGTATCACCAAGATTTGTTTAACCAAGATAGTGGGCAAGGATCCGACCACGCGTGCAAAAAAATATTATAGTCTAGTTTGTTATCAAACCAATACTAGAACTGTGATCATTATCCAGAGAGATTTGAATATGAGCACCCACTAATAAAATTCTAAACTAAACATTAGAAGAACCAAATTGCTTTGATTCAACCTCTAGAGTAGGTTGGTATACCTTGTCAACTTAGTAGGTGTTGACTCTCATTTAACTCAAAATGGTAAAATTTTAGGGATAGGAATAAAAGGGTTAGAAATGTATGGATGAATGATGGATGGGTGAAGCTAACAACATAGACATAGACAAAGCATCTTTGGACAAGTCAATTTACAAAAGATTAACAAAATTTTAAAATTAATAATACTCTACATCAATGGCCTTCAACATACTTAAGTAATTATTCCAAACATCTAGCATTAATTATCCAAGTTAACAAAATAAGATCAATGCCTCAACTAACAAAAATAGAATTCCCATAAGCATGCATATAAGTATGAATTATTCCAATTTTCTCTAAGTTAGGAATCCAAATTAATATAATAAATTGAACATAGTAGTGTAGACACCTAAAATGTATCATGTTTAGGGAAGATACTAACAAAGACACATTCATAAGATCACATGACATAGTATTGGACTTTCCAAACATCAAAAGTGGTTCTCACCACTCATCTGGGGTATTTTAAGCCCATCCAAGCCTAGTTGCTCAAGACTAGAGCGGCAAAAAGTTAATTGCTCAAGCGTATACCAGCCAAACCTTAGCCATTGCAGATGACGGTGAACCACCTGCGTCTGGTGCCTCCTTAGGGATAATCCCATGCCTCTTGAGATGCATCTATAGAATGGTAATGTGACCAACATGATCCTAAATTTTCCCCTCATACTCATCCAAAAATGATTGTAGGCATAGGACCTCTGCCCCTAGATCTATCTTTGGATCCCCCTATAGTGTAGAAGGAGGAACAACAAACTGCATCTTGGTAGTACCACCAATAAAAGTAGACTGCAAAGCCTGTATCTACACTGTGAGTTGCTCTATGGTGGTGTAGACACCAAAACAGCACCAACCCAATTATGTGATGACAAGCACTGATCGAATTGACATACATAGCCCCTATGGAAGCCCCCAGAGGTTAAACAGTGGTCCTAACCACTCCCACTATAGTTTGAAAGGTTAGAGGTCAATTTGGAACCTTTTTGGCACTTTTCTCTCTACTCGTCCCACCCTGGGATGATTACAAATTGGTATTCATCCCACACAGGGATGATTATTAGCATTCATCCTAGGGTGGGGCAAATAGCAGGTTTGATTGGAAAAAAGTCAAACCTCGATAGGTCCGCTAGTTAACTACAACTTCAGGACATGCAATTGCGAGGAATGGCTTCAAATAAACGAGAGAGACTTCAGTCATGCATGTCTTTATTTTTGAGGCCTCATGCAAGGAGACTCTAAATCAGGGAATAATCTTTCCTCCCAAAATAGGACAAGCAACTCAAGTGGCACCCTAGCATGCGCATTCAAAGAGAGAGACCCTAGGTCAATAAATTGGTGAGTCTTATCACCCAAAAAAAAAGAACAGGGAGGAGCTTTTAGAGCAACGAAGTTCTACCAAATTACATCCTCACCCATCGTTTGTGCTTTCACATCCCTGATCTCTCTTTTGGAAGGGAGGTTTTTTGGGTGATTATTGGAAGCGCAATTTGAACCCAAACCCAAAAATTTGGCCATAATATCCCACAAAATTTGCTAACACAACCCCATAAGAGGTTTTGGACCCATCCCAATTGGATTGGTGCTGAAATAGAGTCCAAAACTACGGGCGTCCTGCCCCCGGGTGCCCCCCAAACTATCACAGTTCTAATCGCCCCACCCCAGAATGATTAGAAATTTATGGCAGATTTCCCTAATTTTTCTTTTGCATCTGATTCTAGGTTTTTTACATATGTTTTTGTTTAAATTTCATGTGTTTCTGACAAGTTTTGATCATGCTTTTATCATTTCCTACTTTCACTAACACACAGATAGCATCATCATATTCTGGGTGATAGAGGCTAAATTGGAAAAATCTGACCATATGGGTTGTCCCAAAATACCCATTTTACCTAACCTCAACTTTGTAGGTCATTTGGAAGATTCTTGAATAGACATTTAGGAGATGGCTTTCGGATAGGTTATGATAGTTCTAATCGTCCCACCCTAGAGCGATTAAAAATCTATCCAATATTTCTAGACTGTTCCTTTTGTAGTGGCTTCTTGGTAATGTTTTATTGCTTCTGTCAAATTTTCATCTCATTCTGATATGTTTCAGTTATCATTTTAATCATTTTATGTATACACTAACCGCAGGCTTGGGGATCACATGTTTCATTTTATCTACAGGTGATACTAACTGTTTTTTGTTTCCTTGAATGCAAGATCTTAACATTAAAGGAGCAGCAAGGAGTCAAGACTCATCAATGCAAGTGGCGGCAACGTTTGGTCCGCCCATTTTACATGTGGGCACGCGGAAGAAAGCGTATAAATTCATGGTGTAATAGAGCCCTACTTAATGCTCCTAGTCCCAAAAAGGGAGGAGACGTATTGTAACCCAATTTTAAAGAAAATTAATAAAAAGGGCTGTACTCAAAATTTTCTTTCTATCTTGTTTCAATTGGTTTATGTTTCTTTCCTTTCATGCATTTCAGTTCTTAGGACTTAGCGTTACGTTTCGCTTTTGCATACATCGCACTTGGCATTTTTTTTTTTGTTTCCATATCCTCATGCTTTCAGTGGTGATCACAGTGGGACCCATGTCCCTTTATTTTAATATTAAAATTTTGATCAAAAGTTGTGTTTTTGCTTGCAGGTATCAATCTTTGAAGCATTGGACTGCTACTCGTTCCATCCTGTAACGAATACAGAGTTGGAATTCGTACCACATTGAGACAAATAGGAATTTGTCTTACCCTGGGACAAATACAAATCTATTATTCATCTCACCCCAGGATGAATAGCTCTCTATGCAATTTCAGGGCAGAAATTTAGAGGCATCCGATTTGGGTAGAGAAGAGGTAGGGGTCCTAAACACCTTCTATCATTTTCAGCTTTCTATTTTCTGTTTTCTAGTTATTTGCTTGCATAGGAGAGTTTTAATGTTTTTTTTATTCATTTATGAAAAATAAAAAGAACCTCACACATCATGAGATAATCTGAACACCAAGGATTTGGTCGTAAAACCCCAACCCTTGATCAAGACCAATGGTGGATTTCATCACCACCTTGGCTTGAAATATTGCATACATAACCCCAATTGTGACTATTGCTAGATGTAAATCCTAACAATAGCTGACCAAGTGTAGCTGGGGTGATTCCCAGTGCATGAGGATAAGTCTTCTATGGTAGGTGTCATAAAAAGAGTGATTCTCCTTCTGTACCGCCTATGTTCCATGTACTATTATGATCTCACGTACCTATAGTCTCCCTCACATAAGGGCAGGTATATAGAGAGGTTTGGTATAATGGCCTAGCAGTGGTATATTGAAGGGGCGACCATTTTTGGGAGATATATGAGCCCTCATATTGCATATACAAAATTTCTTTACAAGGTTTTCAAAACAAACATCAAAACACACTAAACTAGATTTAGGGCACACTTTTAATCCATAAACAAGATAATCATTGCTTTGATTGTGTGTTTCCATTTTGTTTAGTGTACCATAATAAATCCTAAAGAAGATAAAAACATACGCATCTTTAGATAAACATCACCATGGTGTACACCCATAGCCAAGCCCAATCATGGGAAGGAGCTGCAAAAAGTGTACAAATATGGACAAGTCACCTCCGATATAGTCCTGAGGACTTGGTCATACCACCTTGGTAGCATGACCCATAAGATAGTCTGCATCATGCCATTATAGAATGGTACTATGGAGGCACACCTTTGAGGGGCACTCCCACTCAGCATAGACCATTTCAGGAGATGGCATACACGTGGCACTCAACATAGACGGTAGGGCTCCCTTAGATGCTCGTTATGAGTGGCCATCACGTGAGGAAGCACTAGAGCAACATAGGGTCCATAAAGAGGGGCCACATAATTTTATCATCCCTCCTTTACTCCTTATTACTATCAAAAACACTAGACCAAATCCAGAGCATAAGGCTGTTTAGACAAGGTAAGCCAATTCTGCTCGCCCCTTTCACACATACGAAAGGGAGTACAAAGAAGACCACTACATTCCTCAAGAGAAATATACAGCGTGGGAGTAATGCGCCTCCACACCTGCTATGTATCACGATCACCCACTGAGGCTAGAGCCTTGGGTGAATACCGCTAACCTCAATAGAGGAAAGAAACCCATAAGGATCTTAGATCACCATGATCGAGATAGACATATAGGAGAGGCATATAAGCTTCCTAAACACAAGATGACAGAACAAATTAACTTGGTATTTGCCAAACGTGCCACCCACCAATCGTAAATCACGTAGCTTAGGCAATACCAACAATAGTTAGAGTATCTATACTGCCTTAGCAAAGAGTGCATTCAGTGTCAGATGATCGAATTGCTCTAGAACACTATGCCTGAGAGGGTCTCAACCCATCGCATGCATAAGGTAGAATTGTATGAGAGGCACAACCCATTGGTGAGAGACATGTCCCTGCAACCTTATCAAATATTGCCTCCAAGACATCCTAGACCTAAGTGGGAGGCCACTCCCAGAAACAACGATGGGCACCCTCCGTGGGCACCTACCCATGTTTATAGGTGTCACCCAAGAACTCCTCAAGAAGCCTAAGAGGAGCATGAGCAAGAAGAAGAGCGAGCTGAAATGCCCTACCAAGGCAGGGGGGATGCTGTTCGGATACCCCTCTATAGGCCTCAAGTTCCTTGTAACCCACTATGGGAGAAAACCAAGGAGGAAGATATCAAATCCTCTGATGCATATAAAGTGTTGTTAGAGTGCTTATATTTTGTGGAGACCAAGACCTTTGGGCTCCAAAAGCCTACGTTGTGTCAAATCCATAGTCACCGTATGCATCCGTCAGTGCCGACACCCCCATACCTTGAACACTTTAAACTGACCTATTTGGCACTCTTTAGAGGGGAGGAGGATGCCCAAGATCACGTGACTAGATTCCTGAGCCAATGCTTTGGTATTCAGGACAATGATGCTTTGTTGCTAAGAACATTTATAACCACATTTGCAGGCCCTACCTTGGATTGGTTCACTCAATTGCCAAAACATAGCATCAGTAACCTGGATCAGCTAGTGAATGCATTCCTCAAACATTTCACCTTCAAAACCAAGAAAAATACGTCACTAAGCGACCTAGCTAGCCTCAGGCAGTATGAAGAAGAAACCATGATGGCCTATGGGAATCGATGGAGGACGTTTCTTTCAAAGCTGCCCTACCTCCCTCCCATGTCCGGCCTGACCCAAATGTTCTCAAAAAGTTGTTTGAGATCAATCTCTATGCTCTGGCGCAAGCCAGAATCATTGAGGAGATCAAGATACAAGATGGCGAGATTTCCAAGCCAAAGAAGAAAGAGTGGTCTAAAAATAGCAAGACAAGGACCATGCAACCAAAACCCGCTACGGTCAATCAGGTTTCTATAAATGTCCCTAAGCTTGCATAAGCAACACAACCCCAAAAGGCTAACTATCAGGCGGTGCATCTTAACAATTATGACAAAGAAAATCAGAGGCAAGAAAAAAATTAGTAGCATCACCCTAGGTGACAATTCACACCTTACATAGAGTCCAGGGACTCCCTGTTTGACCACTTGTCAGCTGTAAACTTGATCAACCTACCCGAGATTCAACCCATAGACCCTAATTTGCCAAAGCCTAAGGGATATAGGGAAGACTTGTACTGTAGGTTCCACATATGGAAGGGACATGACCTTAATGCATGTTGGAAGTTTAAAGGCTTGGTGCAAGACCTAATAGACAACAAGACACTGGTTGTGGACAACCCCGTAGTGCCAAACAACCAATAGATGGGAGTCTTCAAAGACCCCCTGCCTGCCCATGATATGCAGGCAAAGAACCTTCAAGTCAATGAGGTAACACAAAATTGCCCCATGTAGGGGTATGTAGGGATGATAAGCATAGTGACTAGGAACAAGAGGTACCCAGGAGCTACCCCCATGACAACCATAGGAGAAGTTCCATCGACGTCACAACCTCAACAGCACCCTATGCAACCTCCCCCGCCTAGACTAGTGGCCATGATTCAGACTAGTCTTACCCAAAGTTTAAGGACCATGTCAGCTAGGTTCTCCATATATGAGCTCATTCAACAATCATCGCCCCATACGGAGGCTCTAATGGAGATATTAAAATCCATCGAGCTGTAGCCCCACGAAGTAAAATATTTCAACAAATTTGTGGGACATGTAAAACAATGTACAGAACCAGTCATCACATTTAGAGAAGACGAATTGAAATCGGTGACTGGTGATGTGGCGGATCCACCCCTGAATGTCATTGTGTGGGTCAACAGGATTTCGTATAAGAGGGTGTTGGTGGACACTGGATCATCCAGTAATATCATTACAACAGCAGCATTGAAACATCTGAAGTTTTTGGTATCTCACCTTATGGCCTCCACCTATACTCTTTGAGCAATCAATGATGCGATATGCTCGACGGTTGTCACAATTGTCCTACCCATCCAAGTGTGACAAAAGACTATTCATACGTTGTGCCACATCTTGGAATGTGAGATGGCCTATAATATCTTGCTAGGCCGTCCTTGGATTAGGGACATGAAGTATACATTTGAAGGACGGGTGCATGTAGTCCCGACAAACTTAGAGCTCTTCAAGTACTTCAATACGGTGCAACTAATGCCATAGTCGACCCTTCCATCAGCACATTTGGATTTTTAGTTGAATCCATCTAACTAGGATTTGATTCCACATGCATCCTCACTATCAAGTCCATCAAATCCCCAGTCGGGTCCATCTTACTCATCTGGTCCTTCAACAACGATGCCACCTACGGTGGCCACACCAAAGGACAAGGGAAAGAAACCCCTAGAAGAGGCACCACCCCTAGTCTCAACCATCTCTACCGAAGAGATGCCTAGTCGAATGGAAGTCGAGACACCTAGTTTGCCCTACATGGAGTGGACTCAAGAAGAACTCCCATTCGCTCCCCCTCAACCACCAATGATCATCGTTGAAATGACCAGTATGGGCTAGGGGAGTATCTAATGTAGAACATTGTAGCAAAACCTACACTTGAGTCCATGTAAGACATGGGGAGACCTCGACTCCCCATCGACATTGTGGTTCCTCTAGGCTACCTACCCATTCAGATAAAATTTGTTTATGGGGGCTTGGATAATGGCATTGAACCTTACATGTAAGAAGACGAAGATGAAGAGCCCTTTGCTGAGGATGTCAACTATTTTTCCAACCCAGATTTTGCTTTGAGATATCTTGGCCAATGTAATTGGCATGGATATGGGTTGGGCAGGTATGAGCAAGGAGTGCATGTTCTTTGCCAACCAAGATATCAAATGTCGCACGACAAGTCAGGAGTAGGGTTCAATCACCCCCTGCCTCTTGAAATATTGGTAGAGAACATGCAAGGCCTAGGGATAGGCAACAAGGATGGGTTGGCATTAGATCCATATGCCAATCCTAACACAATGTACACATTGGGGGATTATTTCCCATTGCTAACAACCAACCTTGTTGACCTTAACAACCATTTCTCTTCAGTCAAAAAGGGAGCAAGTTCGAGGACTCACCTACAAGAGGGATATAGACAAGACCAAGAAGGGTATTTAGAAGATGAGTCAGAGTATGAGGTAGTGTCTTGGGATCCTTTCAAGTCTGATAGCAATCATTCACAAGTAAACCCCATGGATGATTATCAGGAGAGATTCATGACAATGTTCCCTTTATATGCTCCAATCAAGCATATGCCACCTCAAGAGAATTAGGTCCCTCCATAGAGAGCGGAACAACCTCGATGGGGCCACATTAATTTGCTCAAGCAGGACGAGCCTCACATGTCGCAAATAGTTGTTGGAGCCAATGAAGGCCTTTGGATCTCTGATAGTGATTATGAAGATGAAACTGAGATGGCCTATCTCAATCATATGCGACAACAACAATACCCCATGGACATAGACGACATGTTTGAACAGTTACACATAGGGACAAGGCATAGGTGGCACCTAAAACAGGCACATTTGGACCAACTACTACACCTGCCACTTCAGGTATACAGAGAGCACATTTTGCCTAGAGACCCTATAGAGTCGTCATTGCCTAGGGTAGACCTTATCCTTTTACCCGCACATAGGGTCGATAAAACATTCCAAAGGTATCCATAAACCCTTTGGTCAAATCAAAAGCTCCAAGGATTCCCACAATCGCTTTGTCAATGTAAAACTCTCCAAAGGTATCCATAAACCCTTTGGTCAAACCAAAAGCTCTAAGGAATACCAAAAATACCCCAAAGGTATCCATAAACCCTTTGGTCAAACCAAAAGCTCCAAGGATTCCCACAATCGCTTGGTCAACCCTAAAATGTTCCAAAGGTACCCATAAACCCTTTGGTCAAACCAAAAGCTCCAAGGATTCCCACAATCGCTTGGTCAACCCTAAAATGCCCCAAAGGTACCCATAAACCCTTTGGTCAAACCAAAAGCTCCAAGGATTCCCACAATCGCTTGGTCAATACCAAAAATGCCCCAAAGGTATCCATAAACCCTTTTGGTCAAATCAAAATCTCCAAGGATTCCCACAATCGCTTGGTCAACCTAAAATGCTCCAAAGGTATCCATAAACCCTTTTGTCAAACCAAAAGCTCCAAGGGTACCCATAATCACTTGGTCAAAACAAATATTCAAAAACAAACAAAAACAATAAAATCATCAAAAATAACAAAAAAAAATGCATCTCAATTCTATGCATACTCGTAAAAATCAAAATACAAAAATATAAATTGCATTCGACATCGCATCCATGCATTGCATATTTTTTGGTCATATAGGTCAAAGACACCATAGACTATAATTGCTCGAAAATTCCTTCATTTTCCACATTCCATCCATTTTATAAACACATACATCCAGAATAACACCATCCTCATTTTTAGCATAGTCAGTTGTCTCCTAATGAATGTAGGGTTTTCGTCATTCAGCTATCTTTAAATTTCTAGCAAAAAACTATACAAATTTAAATAGATTTTACAAGGGAAAGTTTTACTTGGATCATGCCTCGTTATGTAACATCCCTACACAAGTTAAAACACATAAAATAATTCCTAAGTTGTGTGAATGCAAGAGAAACCTACAAAGTATTCTAGGATACCGTAGGTGAAATATTAGCCTACTCACCCCCCTATGCAAATGGTTCAAGAGTGATGAGAATTGACAAAAGGACAAGCTCTTCCCCATCAATTCCCCCTAATAAACAGTGGTTTTCACCACTAGCAAAAATATCAATCACCATTGGTCCCCAAAGTTGTAAGGATTTGTACTACATGCCCCTGACAAGGATGGGTAGTCATCCCCAAGGCCTAAAAGGATCAATGCCATTCAAAAGAAAACTCCCAAAAAGCCATCATCATGACCATATCCAATCATATTTTGTCTCCAAATTCATAAGGATTCGTAATACACACCCTTGACAAGGATGGGTAGTCATCCCCAAGGCCTAAAAGATCAATGACCTTACTTCATAATATCCATAATCCCCTTTGGTTTCCAAAGTCATAAGGATTCATACTACACATCCCTGAACATGATGGGTAGTCATCCCCAAGGCCTAAAAGGATCAATGCCATTCACAAGACACAAACCTACAAGCTCAACCTTACGAAGCTCAAAATGCAAAATCAAATAATAGTGGTTATCACCACTATTCAAAATCCTTGCTCAAAAAGAAAAACAAAAGAGAAAAATAAACAGTGATTTTCATCACTATGTATACAAGCAAGTATCCTAATATGTTGAGCAAATAAAAGACGCCTGATCTTGAATCCTTGGAATTATAAGCATTCAAAAAACCATCTAGGTGATCATCATTACGGGTTTGGTGGATAGCCTACCTGGCAATGGCGGTATCCTAAATGCTTGACGATATGTCTATCACATTAGCTTTGCGTGTGAGCAGACCAATGTTTGCATGTGGATGAGCTAGCTTATGGTACCTTAGATTTTCCCATGGATTAATCTTACTAAATACAACAACAGAGTTAGTGGAGCTAATTAGGTGATCCTCAGTACAAGTTTGGTTGACAGCCTATCTGGCACTGGAAATATCTTGAAAAATACCACATAAACGAACTCAATTGCACACATAGGGATGTGAAATAACTTGGTCAAACTCAAGTCTGATTTATACCTTGTTCAAAAGTCTTGCGAGATAAATGTACAGTTTTGGCTAGTTAGTTAAAACATCTGAATCTCAAAAAAACTTAACTATAGTTTATAACAATTGGTACATTTCATTACGTACATCACCATCAGATAATACAAAAAATACAAAAATAAAATTATCACATGCAAAGTCATTCCACAAAGTCATCACATAAGTACAGAAAGCCAATATTTTTTGTACAGTCTATGGTGCCATTGACTAGTTATCAACAACTCATTTCATTCATTCCATATGCATATATCATATAATTAAACACATCGTATTCATAATACCACATGCATACATCATCCTACATAACTGTACATAAATATAAAAACAAACCACAATAAGTGTTTAAACAGAAAGAAAGTCATATGTATATATATATATCATCAAAAATACCCGTAGGCTATAGTAAACCAGTCCTTTGACCTCGCAAAAAGGCAATAGCTCAAAAACCCCCAAGCCTAGGGTGTCGGCCACCATGATCATGCATGATCAATGCGATGAGAACTACCCCCCATGGTGTGGGTCCTATGGGACATCTCAGGGCAATTGATACTCGTCCTTGCATCATGCCCACTAGCACCTCCCTCATCCAATTGCCTGTGACGAGACGATGTTGACTGCTCAGTATCGTTGTTCCTCATCCGATGCAAATACCCACCTCTAGAGAGCTCAGGTAACCACCCCTTGAGGTGAATAATCTCTCCCTCAAAATCCATCTGGTGCTAAAACCACTCTACATCCCATCGTTGATACGTAGCCACTACATCATCGCACTATGTCAATGCCTTCTCCCTCTCCACCAGCTGAGTTCACAAGAGATCCCTCTCTCGCACAGAATTTGTGTCCCCATCCCACTAGCGGTACATAGCAAATGCATTCTACTAATTAGCCAACTGAGTCTATAGGAGATCCCTCTCCTACAAAGCCTCCCCCAGCTCCTCATATTGCCTTCGAAGCAGATCCTCCAATCGTGCTATCTCAGCGTGATCCCTCCCCTCCATTGCTTTGGAACATCTTGCATCTCTGACTGGCTCGAAACCCCAAAATCCTCCCCCATAAAATCATCCACATCTACCATGTTTGCATCCTCCAGTGGAACCCCCCAACCCTCTCCTGGTGCCTCTACACCCTCCCCACCTGTTGCTATCACATCTGCACCCCCTAAAGGCCCTTCACCTCACCATCATCGTAAAGTCCACCACTAGTCGTATTCAGTGGTAACCCCGACATCATCCACATCTAGGATGTCAATTGTTGTATCTGAATCCTCACCCAGTGGTGTAATAACTGGCCATAATAGAGTCCTCTCGTCCCCATAGTGTTGATAGATAATGGGCTCACCAAGCAACCCGTGGCACACCCCAAACTGTCATGTCACCCGGCCATACGAGAAGAACTCCTACTCGGTCCCGTGCTGCCCAATCAGTCACCTCCCCCTACAAACTCGTCGGAGCCACTCTATAGTCTCATGCCAGGTTGGACAGTCATGGTATGGGTGCCAGAACACCTCCCTTGGAGCAAGCCGAGTGAAGGCATCAGCATAGTGCCCTACGGCACCTGCCCACCGTCGACTCTGTCCCTGCTCCTCAAACTGCTGCAATAGTGCCTTGTACCCGATCTCCTTGTCTACCATATTTGCCTAATTCATCCATGGCAACCCCACTAACCTCTCCACATATATGTACTTCTAAGACCAGCACTGCAACAGATAACTGCATCTAATACCCTTCCACCTTCGGCAACGGACCTTGTACATCTCATCATAGAGCTATGCCAGCAGTGTCTGCCCCCACCTCATGTCAATGGTGCCTCCGTCAGACACTCCACCAACCTAAAAACCACCTTTAGCATGTTCCACGTGAACCTCATACCCAAATATTTGGGTAGCAACATGTTAGAAATGAGGCCCATCTGTACTGTGTGCCTCACTCCCAACATGCCCCTTTCTAGCCACCATCGAACCAAAATGTTGCCAATATGGTAGTCACCCTCTGCCCTCTCCACTGGGCTATCCACACCCAAATCCTCCCTATGCATGAAGCATCATGTCAGTAGAGCTATCTATTGATCACACAACGTCGTTCTGATTGGTAGACTGTCTATCAAAATCTGCAGAATCTGATAGACATCCTCTAAGGTCACTATCATCTCCCGTGTTGGGAGATGGAATGTATTGGTCCGGGGATCCTACAATTTGATCAGGGCCATTAGATAGGCCCAATCCATGACCACATGCTCTATTGGAGTCACCTTCTTGAGCCCAAGGGCATCAATCCACTCATAGTCAGCCAAAGTCAGCGCCTATCGTGCTTTAGAGAAAACCGTAGGCACACGATATCGGCTCTTCACAACCTGCAAAAAAAAAGAAAACAAAAATATTAAAAAAATGATAAACTATACAGTAAAAACATGAATATACAAGAAATGCATAAAACAATGTACAACTAAAAATAGACAAATAACGAGCAACAAAATTCAAAAACAATTCAAACAATAGTTTGTCAGTACCTAGGGTTTTTAACTCTACGTTTAAACTGATAAACAAAATTCAAAAAAATCAAAAAATAGTTTGTTAGTTCTAGGGTTTTTAACTCTAAGTCTAAACTGATAAATTAAAAACAAAAAAACATTCAAAAAATAGTTTGTCAGTACCTAGGGTTTTTAACTCTACGTTTAACTGATAAGCAAAATTCAAAAAATCAAAAAACAGTTTGTCAGTTCTAGGGTTTTTAACTCTAAGTCTAAACTGATAAATTAAAAAAAAAAAAAAAACATTCAAAAAATAGTTTGTTAGTTCTAGGGTTTTTAACTCTAAGTCTAAACTGATAAATTAAAAACAAAAACAAACAACCAAAAACAAATTTTTCAGTTAACCTAGGGTTTACCCTTAGTCTACACTGACAAATAACTACCAAAAAAACAAAACAACCAAAAACAAATTTTTCAATTAACCTAGGGTTTACCCTTAGTCTACACTCACAAATAACTACAAAAAAAACAAAACAACCGAAAAACAAAATTTTCAATTAACCTAGAGTTTACCCTTAGTCTACACTAACAAAAAAAATTCAATTACAGTTTTCAGTTCCTAGGGTTTACCATTCGTCTAAAACTGCTTAACAACAACATAAAAACATTTTTTAAGTTAAGTTTTTAATCTTAGTTTAAACTAGGGTTTTCTTATTTTTAACTTAAAACACAAAAAAAAAAAAAAAAAATTCACACACACCAAACATTTCACTAGGGTTTTCGTTTTTAATTTGAAAAACAAAATACAAAAAAACAAAAACAAATAAATTGCGGTTTTAAAACTGCAACGCAAACAAACAATAAAGAGGAAGAGCATTAACTAGTATCGCTTTGGCTTCACCGCTTGATGATCCGATCCATGAAATCATGGTGTCCAAGAAATTTGGCAGCGCTTCGCTTCACAAACTCAACCTCCTCCTCCTCAGAGCTCCAAATCGCCAGGAAAAACAAATGCAAATGAGCCCAAAACCTAGTTTTGGCCCTTAAATAGGATTTTTATCCTATAATAATTCCACCCTAGTACGACCACTCTAGTTGGTGCTCATACCACCCTAGGATGATTATAAAATAGGTATTCGTCCCACCCAGGGATGATTACAGAGCAAAAATTTCAAAAACAGCAAAAATTGCACCAAAATGCACAAAAAATAGCAATAAAATTATCCAATAAGAGTGCTTTTGCACTTAACATTCTAGGCATGCACAACAGACGTCGAGGTCACAAATCCTCACTATCCTACTCCCTAAGAAGGCTACCATAGCCAGACCACTCCACGGGAGAATGAATTTTTGAGAATTTCATCCCTAAACGGTGTCACAAAAAGGGTCACAACCCACCCAAAAATAGCAATAACATTGCCGAAACGAAGGTGCCTTTGTGCCTGACATACTTGGCATCCAAAAATGATGTTGGGGTCACAAATTGTCACTATCCTACTCCCTAATAAGGCTACCATAGTCGGACCGCTCCACGGGAGGACGGATTTTTGACAATTTTAGCTCCAAAAAGCATCACAAAAAGGGTTCAAACCCCCCAAAAACAGGTCAAAATGTTTAGAAACTGCATAAGCATTCAACAGAAAACAACTGAAGGCACCCTTACCTAAGTCATATTGGGTCAAGCGACTTGTAGCTTTTCTCATTTTTGTCATTCCCTCATCGATTCGTCGCTTGAGGGGGTAGTCACACTTCGTTACCAATCAACAAATACACACCCAATCAAGGAAATGGCACGCATTCAATAGATCATTGACAAAGACAATCACGCTCCTGCTTGGGGCAGTAAACAAGCAATAATCACAAGCTAATCAAACACTTGGCATTCTAGAATCATGAACTCAAGGTTCACACAAACAAAATGGTGTGCCCTTTGCCTATTCATGACTGAACAATGTCCAAGATCAAGTAACATCTCACCAAAAAAGGTTAACACTTGAATTAAGCTCCTTAGCTCGTCAAAAGCAAGGATTCAAGAATGCATGTCATTTTCATACTTGGGGCATCAAAATTTGGTTAGGTTACTAAGAAACCCTAATAATTAGTGCTTTGGTTATCTATTTTTGCTCAGCATTGTGCCTTGCACAACGTATCCCAAAAAGGGGCATCTATAGACACCAAAAAAACACCAATCTGATTATATGATGACAAGCACTAATCAAATTGACATACATAGCCCCTATGGAAGCCACCAGAGGTTAAAAAATGGTCCTAACCACTACCACAATAGTTTGAAAGGTCTGAGGTCAATTTGGCACCTTTTTGGCACTTTGCTCTCCACTCGTCCCACCCTGGGATGATTACAAACTGGTATTCATCCCACCCAAGGACGATTATTAGCATTCATGCCAGGGTGGGGCGAATAGTAGGTTTGACTGGCAAAAATTCAAACCTTGATAGGTCCGCCAGTTAAATACAACTTTAGGACATGCAATTGCAAGGAACGGCTTCAAATCAAGGAGAGAGACTTCAGTCATGCATGTCTTTATTTTGGAGGCCTCATGCAAGGAGACTCTAAATCAGGGAATAATATTTTCTCCCAAAATAGGACAAGCAACTCAAGTGGCGCCCTCACATGCGTATTCAAAGAGAGAGACCTATTGGCATTTTTGCCACATTATTTTGATTGTTGATTATTCATGCATAAGATGTTGAAGTTATCACTCCTTTACGAGGTTTTGATGCAAAAAAAAGCTAAGTCCAAAGACTGTCGCGATATCGCGACAAAAAGCAGCATGAAGGGCATAGTTCAAAATCATCGCGATATCGTGACATGTCGCGTTATCGCGGGTCCGTTGAGGAGAGAGAAGTCAAAAGCAAAGGTGTCACGAAATCGCGACCTATCACAGTTTCACGGCGCCAAAGGCAGAAAAGGGCAAAGCAGCAAAGTTGTCACGATTTCGCGACGTGTTCCAAAATCATGGTCAAAATGGTCAACGGAGGTAGCACAGTAAAACTATCACGAAATCGTGACATGTCACGTTTTTGCGACTTACAATGGCCATGGAGTAGAGTAAGAGAAAAGGTCACGAAATCGTGACATAATTAAGCAAAGGACGATGACAATGAATCTCGTAGCGATTTCATGACAGAATAATGAACAAGGCGCAAAAGGCGAAAGACGTCGCGATATCGCGACGTGTTGCGTGGTCGCGGAAAAGTTGAAACAAAAATCATAAGGCATGAAAGGCGTCGTGATTTTGCAACATTTGTGGAGGTGAAGTCCAGCAACAAAGAAACGTCGCTATTTCATGACATATTAAGGCAGAAGGACCAAGTGCAGAGAATCGTAGCGATTTCGGGACATGTCATGTTTTCGTGCGGAGGAAGCAAGGAGGTAGCCAGATTGTACGAAATGTCGCGATTTTGCGACATGACGAATTTTCATGGTCGAAAAGCAGTCAAGTCCAAGGAGACAGAACCTGTCGTGATTTCACGACATGCTGGAGATTAAAAAACCACTTGAGACAAGAGTGTCATGTTTTCGTAGGTTGAGAGCAGGACTGTACAAGGCAAGAGGAAATTGTCACAAAATCGCAACATGTTGGCTTTTCGCAACATAGAAGAGAAGTGGGGGGTGGCTGACTTGTCTTGTTTTCACGACGTATAAGGGAGATAGCCAAAAGAGCAGAATAGTATGGAACGTCGCGATTTCGTGATGCGTCGTGTTTTTGCGAGCTAAGGTGGCAAAGGAAACAAAGGAGCCGAATACGTCGCGATTTTGCGACATGGTTGATTTTTGCGGTTCCAAAGTGACAAAGTGTATGGAGCAGAGAAATGTCACGATTTCGTGACATGTCGCGTTTTCGTGACCTATCACAGTTTCGTGCCATAAAGCAGTTCAAACGACCCGATGAAGCATTGCGATTTCCAAGGATTAAAAGCACTCCAAAATTAAATGTTTTGCTGCTTTCCAATGTATACAAGGTAGAAGAACGTGTCCAAGCCACCAGAATTGAAGACGCCCATTGTTCAAAGCTTATGTTCATGATTTTTCTAACGGTTCAAGCATGTTTCGAGAACGACCATTTAATGAAGACGACCGGTTCCTTATTTCATTTAATTTCTGGTTTCTCCGAGGCTAGTTTAAGGGGATCATTTCCTTATTTTTGTTGCACATTTTGTAGATCTCGAGGAGGTTCATTTCATATTTTAAATGTTGTAGAGAGGCAAGACCTCTATAAATATCAATGTACTTCTCCAAAAAAATCATTGGGGAGTTTGAGAGATAGGTTGCATGAAAGCTTTCAAGTTCATTGCATGAATGAGAGATATTTGGCCTCTGATTTTGCAAGCGTCTTTCTAATGATTTCCTTCTATTCCATGCATTTCTCATTTATGCTCGTCTTTCTAATCTGCTATTAGATTTAAATTCTGCATCTGAGTTTGAATATTGCTAATGAGAAAGTGAGTTCTGGAATGCCATCCTGGAGGTTGTCTGCGCAAGGTCGTAAGTGGATTATGTTGCATTCTATTATTATATGTTGTTTATGCGCTTGAGGTTAAATTCTTGCTAAGTTTCTTTCCCTGATCATATAAGTTTGGCCTGTGGCCATATTTCCCATCTCTTTCCGTAATTTCCCATTTCTTTCTGCATATTTCCAATTCCTTTCCAGTAACTTTAGTCTTCATCAAGCTTAGATATAGTAAGGGAACCAACCCTCTCTGGAGATTGGTCTAGGAGACATTTCTTTCTCCCAGCCTTTCAATGTTGGCCGGGTCTAGGGTGCATAGACATAGAAAATCCTTTCCTATGGCAGATTCGTGACCAACAGTTTTTGGCATGCCCGGTGGGACAGACTTCTTCTGTCTTTCAAAGAATCCATAGTCGGTGGGATAAGCATAGTTTTCCAAATTGACAAACCCACCTATGCCAATAGTTTTTGGCATGCCCGGTGGGATGTTTTTTGGGCGTCAAACATGGGACATACTGTTTCTATCTCAGAAATATCCCATAGTATTGAGGGTTTAATGTTCGCCTTCATGCTGTATAGTTAGAACATTTGGTGACTCTGCAGTACCCAGAAATCTCTGAACGTGGACGCAGTGAAAGCTGTACTTCATGATCACGAGATCAAAGTCCAAAAAAGTTGAAGATCTTGTTGAGTTTTTTGAACTTGATAGCACAAAAAGAGGTGAACATTCTAGGTTGGTTTCCCCATCGTTTGCATCATCTGCCATATCCACACAAACCCCTAGTATTGTTACTAGTTTTCCATCTTCTCAGTCACATCCACTAGTCCCAATGGCCTAGTATCCTCAACCCAGGAAGTTCTTGGCATGGAATAGTTCAGGAGCCTTGAATTTGTAGGCTTAGAATCCAGTTCCTCAGGCTGCTTTGAAAGTTTTGCCGACCTATGATGGTACGGGTAAGACTGCATATGAACATATTAATGATGTAGCTTCTTTGGCGGCCATCCATGATATAACTGATGAAGATGTGATGGTAAAGTTGTTAGTGTTGTCCTTGAGAGGAAAATTGTTGTATTGGTACCGAACGTTGCAACCAGGCACCATTACATCATGGGATCAGCTAGGAGAACTGTTAGTTAAGAATTTTCATGAACAGGCTGATCCATTTTCATTATTGCATCAGTTTAACGCAATCCAGAGGCACCCACAGGAAGAGATAGCTGATTTCAATGTCAGATTTACCAGAACCTGGCAGAGAATTCCTGATGGTCTTCGGCCTGTTGATGAGCTAGCTACATTTTATTACCTCAGAGCATTCAACACAGACATCGGTTGGGTTGTTTGACAGTCCAACATGACTACATTTCTAGAGTTGTTCGAACAAGCGTTAAAGGTGAAAGCTAATTTGATTGCTATAGGTAGACTTCCTCCAAAGGTAACAATGCCTATCATACCTGATCTTCCTAAGTATTTGTACTCTGGTTTGCTTCCATAGCCCATGCCATCTATGTATCCTACCCCATCATGGAGCTCAAGTGCGCCTCAAATCGCACCTATTCTAGTTCCTCAGCTTCCTGCTCCAACTATTCCTCAGTTGCCTGCACCGAGCATTCCATGGTTAGTCCCTCCACTTCCAATTCCTGCATTATCTTCCCCACAGGTTCCATTACCTTTATCGGCACCGCCTGTGTCCTCAAGCCTAGATCCTCAATTGGCTATGTTACAAGAAATTTAGTCGGCTATGAGATCTCTCACTGACAAGGTGACATCTATGGAATGGAGAGAGGCGGAAAGGAATTATCAGCCATGAATATTTATGCCGGTAGTAACTAGAGAACAACCTGCTCCTAGCAAGGCTATGGAGAAACCACCTGAAAGGAACTCAGCAATTCTAGTAAGTGAAGAGGCTGGCCCTTCTGAAGTTTCACATGAGCCATCTTACTGGTGTTCTTCCTGCAATGACCCACATGATGAGTCCACTTGCATGGTCCACAAAAATTATTTGCAAGTTCTTATAGGGAGCCATGTAAACATGATTCGAGAGGTGGATCTTACTTTCATGGAGTCTCTGGAGGAACATATAGCAATACTAACACGCAGCGGCAAGAAACCAATGTTGGTAGATCCGGCTAAGATGGAGCCATTGAAAGTACCTCCTGTACAAGCAACGAAGTAGCAAATGCCAACAAAGGTTCATGATTCCCTAGTGCAATGAAAATCACCTATTTTGTCGAAGGATCCACTTCCACCACCAGTAAAAGAGAAGGAACAAGCTTCTACTTCCCAGCCGCAAGCAGAAACAAAGGAACAAGCCAAAGAGACGTTGTGGTATCCATCATTGACCAAACGACAATGAGTGGAGGCTACCCAACAATATAAAAGCAAATTTGAATCTACTAGTGGAGGGAAGGAACAGATCTCCATGGAGTACAATATTGTTGAAGAAATCAAATGGATACCAGCTAAGGTAAGTCTGTATGACACCTTACAGTTGTCTGGATAGGTAAATCTCTTACAGGAATCCCTGAAGACCATACAAAGTAAGGGGAAAGCTCCAGCCCAGGTGGTTATGGCTCAAACGTTAACTTCTTTAGCCTCTGGAAGGAATAGACCACCCCCATTTTATCTGTCACTCAGGATGGAGGGTTGGATTGTACATAATTTCCTGATTGATTCTGGTGCCATGACAACTGTCATGCCAAAGGCAGTTTGTGAAGTGATGGGAATGGAATATACAAGAAGCAGCCCTGGCGTCTTGCAGTTGGACGGGACTCCAGTGAAAATAGTGGGTGTAATCAAGGATGTCCCAATTGTTTTACACACTATGCCTCAGATTACAGTCATTCAAGAGATAGTTGTGGTTGATCTAGAACCATATTTTAGTATGTGCTTATCAAGAGAATTTACTGCAAAGTTGGGAGGCTACCTTGCTCTAGATTATTCTCACTTGGAGATTCCTTTCAAAGGAAGACGAGTCCGGATCTATAATCAGAAGCCTTCTACTTTTCATATTGAGAAGATAGAAGAAGAAGAAAAGTCCAAAAATGCTATTCATATGATAACTGAAGAGTTGGAGGATCCTGATTTGGAGGATGAGTTTTCAATGCTCAATTTTAATGCCATGATCGAAACTGAGATTGAACGTTACTCCATTACGAAGCCTGAAGAGGTTGAAGTCAAGTTGCCTCCTGATCAAGTTGGTCAAGATTCTCTGCCAGATCAGCTCTATTTTGATGGAGCACAATACAGAAATGGCGCTAACACTGGGACTGAACGATCATGCCTAGGTTTCAAGATGGCTGGGACACTTGGAGTGCAGTAGTTTCAAATATTTGGTGACTCTGAGCTGATCATCAACCAGGAGTCTACTGAGTGTCTGTCAAAGGTCTGGGATCTAGGAGACAGAACCGTGTTTGGGTTCGTGTCTTTCCCGAAAGTTCACAGCTAATTCGGGAGTTACCCTGTACATAGTAAAAAAAAAAAAAAGAGAAAACAGAAAAAAAAAAAAAGTATTGTTTTCCTCTATCAACTTCGGCTCTTTTTGCATGCGAGCCCGCAGGTACGTATTTATTTCTTTTTTCTTCTTCCTTCCCAATAGATAGTGGCTTTTGTCAATTTCTTCTTTCCTCATCCTTTCTTTTCATTCCCTTCTTCGCTCATTCCTTCTTCTACCATCTGTAATTAAGCCACTACTGTTGTTTCTTTTCCCTTTCTAATATTCCCGTTTCTTCTTTTCCTTTTCTTCTAATTTCATTGTCATTTTAGCATTTATCCGTAGTTCCCACCATCCCCATTCCATTTACTTCATTTCCATTTCATCCGCATGTTGGTAGCACAAAAGCACTCTCATTCTTGTATCTGTCATCCTTCTATTCCTTCATTTTCCATCATTCCACCATTCCATCATTTACTATTTCCATTCCATAGTCCTCACTCCACTTATTTCATTCATTTTCATTTTGCAACCCCTGGTGCTTTCATGGAGATTCTTTTATAGCACCTGGTAAGCTAAGCCAAATACATATTTACTTGAGTTTTCAGTGAGTCAACAAGAGTTGTTGCAGCAGTCCGCCGAGATGTACCCCATCAGCCAGCTTTATGTTCTCAGTTTTTCTTGACTCTGTTGCCCAATGGATTCATGCCTGGGATTCGTGCATATAGCAAAATTGTATACCCCGTGAGCCACCAAGAATGTTGGCATTTTTGCCACATTATTTTGATTGTTGATTATTCATGCATAAGATGTTGAAGTTCTCACTCCTTTATAGGTTTTGATGCAAAAAAAAAGCTAAGTCCGAAGACTATCGTGATATCGCGACAAAAAGCAGCATGAAGAGCACAGTTTCAAAATCGTCGCGATATCGCGACATGTCGCGTTATCGCGGGTCTGTTGAGGAGAGAGAAGTCAAAAGCAAAGGTGTCACGAAATCACGACCTATCACAGTTTTGCGGTGCCAAAGGCAGAAAAGGGCTAAGCAACAAAGTTGTCGCGATTTCGCGACGTGTTCCAAAATCGTGGTCAAAATGGTCAATGGAGGTAGCACAGTAAAACTGTCACGAAATCGTGACATGTCACGTTTTCATGACTTACAATGGCCATGGAGCAGAGTAAGAGAAAAGGTCATGAAATCATGACATAATTAAGCAAAGGACGATGACAATGAATCTCGTAGCGATTTCGTGACAGAATAATGAACAAGGCACAAAAGGTGAAAGACGTCGCGAAATCGCGACGTGTTGCGTGGTCGTGGCAAAGTTGAAACAAAAAGCATAAGGCATGAAAGGCATCGCGATTTCATGACATTTGTGGAGGTGAAGTCCAGCAACAATGAAATGTCGCGATTTCATGACATATTGGGGCGGAAGGACCAAGTGCAGAGAATTGTCACGATTTCGTGACATGTCGCGTTTTCGCGAGGAGGAAGCAAGGAGGTAGCCAGATTGTACGGAATGTCATGATTTCGCGACATGACGAATTTTCGTGGTCGAAAAGCAGTCAAGTCCAAGGAAATAGAACCTGTCGCGATTTCGCGACATGCTGGAGATTAAAGAACCACTTGAGGCAAGAGTGTCATGTTTTCACAGGTTGAGAGCAGGACCGTACAAGGCAAGAGGAAATTGTCACAAAATCGCAACATGTTGGATTTTCATGACATAGAAGAGAAGATTGAGCAGCGGAGAGAGAACGTTGCGATTTTGCGACGCGTCATGTTTTCGCGAGCTAAGGTGGCAAAGGAGACCAAGGAGCCGAATACGTCATGATTTCGCGACATGGTTGATTTTCGTGATCCCAAAGTGACAAAAGCATATGGAAGGGGCAGAAATACGTCACGATTTTGTGACATGTCGCGTTTTCGCGACCTGTCACAGTTTCATGCCAGAAAGTAGTTCAAACGGCCCGATGAAGCATTGCGATTTCCAAGGATTAAAAGCACTCCAAAATTAAATGTTTTGCTACTTTCCAATGTATACAAGGTAGAAGAACGTGTCCAAGCCACCAGAATTGAAGACGCCCATTATTCAAAGCTTCTGTTCATGATTTTTTTCTAACGGTTCAAGCATGTTTCGAGAATGACCATTTAATGAAGATGACCGGTTCCTTATTTCATTTAATTTTTGGTTTCTCCGAGGCTGGTTTAAGGGGATCATTTCCTTGTTTCCATTGCACATTTTGTAGATCTCGAGGAGGTTCATTGCATATTTTAAATGTTGTAGAGAGGCAAGACCTCTATAAATATCAATGTACTTCTCTAGAACAATCATTGGGAGTTTGAGAGACAGGTTGCATGAAAGCTTTCAAGTTCTTTGCATGAATGAAAGATATTTGGCCTCTGATTTTGCAAGCATCTTTCTAATGATTTCCTTCTATTCCATGCATTTCTCATTTATGCTCGTCTTTCTAATCTGTTGTTAGATTTAAATTCTGCATCTGAGTTTGAATATTGCTAATGAGAAAGTGAGTTCTGGAATGCCATCCTGGAGGTTGTCTGCACAAAGTCGTAAGTGGATTATGCTGCATTCTATTATTATATGTTGTTTATGTGCTTGAGGTTAAATTCTTGCTGAGTTTCTTTCCCCGATCATATAAGTTCGGCCTGTGGCCATATTTCCCATCTCTTTCTATAATTTCCCATTTCTTTCTACATATTTCCAATTCCTTTCCAGTAACTTTAGTCTTCATCAAGCTTAGATTTAGTAAGGGAACCAGCCCTCTCTGGATATTGGTCTGGGAGACATTTCTTTCTCCCAGCCTTTCAATGTTGGTTGGGTCTAGGGCGCATAGACATAGAAAATCCTTTCCTGTGGCAGATTCGTGACCAACAAGACCCTAGGTCTATAAATTTGTGAGTCTTCTCACCCAAAAAAAAAGAACAAGGAGGAGCTTTTGGAGAAACAAAGTGCTTCCAAATTACATCGTCACCCATCGTTTGTGCTTTCACATCCCTAATCTCTCTTTTGGAAGGGAGGTTATTAGGTGATTATTGGAAGCGCAATCCGGACCCAATCCCAAAACATTTGGCCATAATATCCCACCAATTTTTTTGAAACAACCCTGTAAGGGGTTTTGGACCCATCCCAAGTGGATTGGTGTCGAAACAGAGTCCCAAACGACAAGCGTCCTGCCCCTGGGCGCCCCCCAAACTATCGTAGTTCTAATCATCCCATCCCAAAATGATTTAGAAATTTATGGTATATTTCCATGATTTTTATTTTGCATCTAATTCTAGGTTGTTTACATATGCTGTCATTTAAATTTCATGTGATTCTGATAAGTTTTGATCATGCTTTTATCATTTCCTGCTTTCACTAACATGTAGATAACATCATCAGATTCTAGGCTATAGAGGCCAAATTGGCAAAACCTGACCATCTGGGTTGTCCCAAAATACCCCATTTTACCTAACCTCAACTCTGTAGGTGATTTGGAAGCTTCTAGACCAGAAATTTAGGAGGTGGCTTTCAGAAAGGTTATGATAGTTCTAATCGTCCCACCCCGAAGCGATTAGAAATATGTCCAAGATTTTTTAACTGTTCCTTTTGCAGTGGCTTCTTGGTAATGTTTTATTTCTTTTTTCAAATTTTTAGCTCATTCTAATATGTTTTAGTTATCATTTTAATCATCTTATGTATACACTGACTGTAGGCTTGGGGATCACATGTTTCATTTTATCTATAGGTGCTACTAACTATTTTATGTTTCCTTGAATGTAGGATCTCGACATTAATGGAGAAACAAGGAGTCAATACTCATCAACGCAAGTGACGATGATGTTTGGTCCACCCATTTTACATATGGGCATGCGAAAGAAAGCGTATAAATCTATGGTGTAATAGAGCCCTACTTAACGCTCCTAGTCACCAAAAGGGAGGAGATGTATTGTAACCCAATTTTAAATAAAATTAATAAAAATGGTTGTACTCGACATTTTATTTCTATCTTGTTTCAATTGGTTTACGTTTCTTTCCTTTCATGTGTTTCAGTTCTTAGGACTTAGCGTTACATTTCGCTTTTGCATACATCGCATTTGGCATTTCCATTTTTTTTTCGTATTCTAATGCTTTCAAGTGGTTTCCCACTATTTTAGGGTAGCATATCACTATTGCACCAGGATCTGGGTCGACTAGAGCTTGACCTCAATCTCATGCAACTATGCTCTCAGAGTAGAATCTCTATCCTCGGGCTCCAACTCTTCCTCATCCTCCTCAAGAGCCTCCTACTCCTCCACTTCCACCTGCTCTACTGACTAGGCCTATACCTCAGTCCTGGATTAGAATTTGTGCCCTATCAAATTTGCACCATCATCCTCACCATCATCCTCATAACCTATGCTGCTGGTACTGCACCGCATTAGGTCACCCCACCACTGAGTGTATGCCTCTGTAACACCCCCAATGAATCCTAGGTCAAATGTTGGGGCATCCTTCTCATCTGAAAGATCTGTAATATACTATGGAGGAAGTTCCTTCTCCACTATGAGGTGCCTATACAAAAATGGAGCAAGAGGTATGTCCTGTTGTAGCCCGTACTAACAGAGAACTTGAGAGTAGAAGAAATATTCCTGGATGACAACCTTACGGACAAGGAGCCACCGATCACACTGCATCCTAGAAATAAAAATAGCTAGATTATCCCACATTGGGCACTCATGATATGGGCACCACATAACATCCCTAGCCTATAGCCCAATAAAAGTTTCAGTATAATGGGAAATCTCCCTCGCATAATGACATCTCTTGCACAGCTCATGCTCTCAAGCCCATATAGAAGTATAGCACTGCATCCACTCCTCCATAACTATAATATCAATAGGAAGCCCTCTAGGGCAATCTACCTAGATGTTCTCCCATCCCCAAACCTATAGAAGCAAAATACAAGCAATGCCAATGCAAACTCATCGATGGATGTGGTACAACTCATCATAGAACTAATCCAATAGAAACCTACCCCATGCATATATGATAGGCTCCTAACTATCCAGCAAGTCTTGAACCATCACCAAGAGGTTCCATAGGAATCTCAAACCTGAGCAATCTGGAATGAAGATATTGTTGATGACCATCAACAATACCGCATGCCTCACAGAGAAGACACCCTCATCATACCAATGTGATATGGACACTTCCCTAGATTTGGTCTCCTTGAGAGCCTCCATAGAGCACCCTCTAAAAACCCCAGTGAAAATAGAAACTTGATCATTAGTGGCTAAAGAGACAGTGGCCACTCTATCAAAGGGGATCCAAAAGATCCTATATACATATTTCATCATGATGGCCATCTCATCGGTAGGAAAGTGGAAGGTATTGGTCCGAGGGTCCCATCGATGGACCAAAATCGTAAGGTAAGCATGATCTACCATAATTGTGGGTAGTATGGTAACATATTGTAGCCTATGGGCTTTGAGCCAATCCCAGTCATCACCATCCAAGAGGGGTAGAAGTGTATTCATGAGCTTCGGGTCACAAGCCCGAGCAGTAAGAATCTAATAAAAAGAATATAAATCATAACTACGATGCGTCTAAGGCATAACTCATAATAAACATGAAAATGGTGCAAATAATTATGAGCTATCCTAAGTCTAGGTAAATAATAGAGTTGCACCTACTCAAACAAGTCAAAAATTAAAAAAATCAATCAATCAACCCAAAAATTAAAAAAAATAATAATAATTGCACTAGGTGTTCTTGGTTGCTGTCGCCTACATCGGCTAAAAATTGGCCATTGAAGCTGACAGCAGCCAAGCCCCAATGGTCAAATTTTTTGACCGTTGGGATTCAAACCGGCCATTGCCAGTGATAGTGGCCAAATTGCAGGCCTTCCTGGCTACTTTGATCAAGAGAGACCGATGAGTGACGAGGCAGACACGTCAACCCTAGGCCAAAAAATACCAAAAGAATATAAAAAAGCTAAAAAACAAAATGGGGACAAGCATACCACATAAAAATCTAAACTAAGCCTAGCTACGAGTTTTGATTCATTTCCAAAAATCTTATTGGGGTTAAATTATCAATTACTTAATGTTGTTTAGTTTTACCCAAAAACAAAAATAAACAAGTAGGGTTATGGGTTGAGGGAGTACTTGAGAAGCTTCGAATCCTCCACCCAAAGATGATTTTCCCCATGCAGCCATGATCTTCCAAGTCATAGAAACGCTCTAAACCACAAAGGTCACTTTCACCTTAGAGCCCAAGAAAGCAAACTAACAACTAGCAAAGTGAAAATACAAAACCCTAGGATTCACTTTTATATTGCCTTGGTCATTGTTGATGTCAGTGACCCGCATCACTTGGCTGCTCAGGACAAGAGTGGCCATAGCCATACCATTTTTGGCCACTGGACCTGACAGTGGCCAAGATCCTAGAAAAAAAAAGCCTTAGCCCCTCCATGGGAAGCAACAAAAATATTTAGATAAGCACATTTTGAAGACTTCTAGTCATCATAATGACAAAAAATAACAAAAAAAATCACATAAAACAAATTCTCGAGTCAACCTCGTATCTAGTTACTTACTCTATCAACTTAGTGATTGTAGTGACTTGCACTCCATGTAATTTGGTAAGACGATTAAGTCACCATAAGGCTACTTGGGGTAAAAATATTCATTTTGGAATCATGATGTATCACTTCTAACCCGAAAAAGACCCAGATGGTCAGATTGCTCCACGAGTGCGAAAGGATCATCCTCATTCCCTTGTGACATCAAAAACACTAAGCCAAAGTGATACAATATGAGCATAAATAAAATCACTCATCCTAACTCCCTAAGAAGGCTACTGATGGCTGAACCGCTCCTCATGATAGGGATGGATGATTATCATAAATAGTTGGAATCACACTTGGATGGGGGTTCACCCATTGAAGGAAAAAATGTTATAAAGGAACCGGATTAAGTCATATTGGTCAAGCGACTTGTCACTTCATTTATTGTCATTTATTCATCAATTCGTTGGGTGAAGAGGTAGTTCAAATATTTAAAATAATCATAATAAAATTCAAAAAAATATCACTCGATCATAGCAAAATTGTTTTTGTCCTATGAATAATTGCATACAACAATCACATAATTTCCCTTGTTTGTTGGGAATGTAAGCATATATGACATCTTCAATAGTATCTCTACTATCAGTCGAAACTATTGGAGTAGCTGAAGCTACCCAATTGAGTTTGAGGAATGAGTGCAATTTAACATGTCCAAGCCACTGAGCTAAGTCCTCTGAACATTGAGGCAATGATTCAAGGGGTGTGTGCCATCTTGCATGATTAGGCCATCCAACATTGATTAGACAATTGATCACCATACACCCTATAAATGGATCAGTCTAATTTTTTGCTTGGCATTGTGTTTTCCACATAGCGCATCACAAAAAGAGGCATCTGTAGACACCTAAAACATGTCATGTTTATGGGAGCTACTCATAGAGACACATTCATAAGATCACAAGACATAGTCTTAGAATTTCCAAACATCAAAAGTGGTTTCACCACTCATCTGGGGTATTTTAAGCCCATACAAGCCTAACCACTCAAGACTAGAGTAGATAAAAGTTAGCCACTTAAGCGTAGAGTAGCCAAAACTTATCCATTGCAAATGACAACGACCAGATCTTAGCCATTGCAGACGATAATGGCTAAACCATACAAATTATTTTGCTAATAAATATGCTCAATCACAGGTGGAAGTGGTAGTTTGCATGCAATAAAGATGAGCAGGAGTAATTTTAATTTCCCTTTCACATCCAGTTCACATAGGAGACTTGATTTTACATTTAGACTTTAGTTAACTGGCCTCCAAACATAGACAAAGGCAAAGCTTCTCATGCTAATGACCAGTTTGCATCTGAGACTCAAGTTTATAGTTAAATTTCAGTTAACTGGTATTTAAACATAGAAAATATAAAAATCTTCTCATGCTAACCTTCACTACACATGAGGGATTCAGTATTATGGCTTAGGAATAGACCTAGGGTTTCACACACTTTAAAAGGTGTAAGCCTGAGAGCACCAGATGTATAGTTTTTGAGAAAGGATAGAGTTTTTGAGAAAGGAGACAATCTTGATACAAGATGAAATTTTGATCAAAGAGAGGGAGATTCCACTCGAGGGTTCCCCACATATAGAAAATTAAATATATCAGGAAAAGCAACCATCATTTCAACATCGGATACAAGCTTCGATCCATAGCCTTGAATCAAAGAGGGAAATATTCGCTTTAGCGACCACTATCTTGGATAGTGGCCCATAGGCCTAGCATAGGATTTTATACATTAGTTTGATTATTCTATTTAGCATATCATTAGCATAGCATCATTTCATTCATTTAACTTCATAGCATAGGTTTAATTTGTACTTGCTTTCATTTTGGTATATTCATTAATAAAAACCTCATCCAGGGAGGCATTCTCGGACATCTAAGTGTGTGTTGTTGTTTCATTGCTTACAGGGGCATAGATTCATTAGACGTAATTTGCAACATATGAGAGAAAAAAAGGATCTCTCTAGGGAAATGACATGGAGAAGGAGGCATTTGTAAGCCTTCATACATTTCTGTGTGCGAAACTAGGGAGCTTGTGATAGCGCACCACCCCTTTGCGAGGGGACATTTTACCTACTTGTAACCTCATTGTATCAAAATGGGTATCCCTAAGAGGGACCGAATTGTAACTGGGTTTCAATACAAATAAAGAGATATATCTTTGTTACTCTCGTGTTATATGCTTTTTTTTTATGGTCTTTCCTTTAATTTTTGGGTTTAAACACATTTGCAAGTAGGGTAAGAACGATGCATGCACCTTGAGGTCGCTACAGATGGCAATCATAATGGGACATCCACTAAATTTTCATTTTTCTACCTGGATACTAACATAATTTTATGTGCAAGCTTAGTCACTTTGATCTAAAGTGGCCAAAAATCAGCCATTCTGAGCCACAACGACGAATAGAGCCTTAGTCGCTCTTGCTAATAGTGGCTAGGAACCAGTTGCTCTAGTCGACAGCGGCCAACATTGGAGTGCAGCAGAGGTCAAAACACCGACTCTATAAGCTAGATCAAATGTTGGTACAACTTATCTGATATTTTACAGCTTTCTATATGCTTTTATAGTGAACTTAAAACACATTTATGTTTGGGAATTGAAAGAGTGAAAGAAGAAAGAATAGCATCTACATATATTAGATCTTCTTTTAGATTTCTGCTACACATTGCTAGGAACATCGGCTTCTATCTATAAATTTCACCCTAGAATCCAATGTGCTAGATACTGTATGGTTGGTTTTCTTATTTTGAGGCCTTTCTAAAGACCATATTTGCATCCGATAGAGTGCAATCATTAATTTCATAGTAGTTCATGCATATTTATGAAGATTGAGACACATTTTGCATTAGGTATATAGGGAAATCTCATTGCTAATGTATGATGGATTATTATTCGTGCAATATTAAAATGAACCACACGCACACATTTCTTCTAAATATTAGGGAGTTGGATTTCATCACCAACCCTCAATTCAGTTTAATGATGTTGGAGTTTATATCCTTACACCAGTTTTCCCCCTAGATTCTCCTAGAAATAGATTGAATAACTTCTTCATAGTGGTACTAAGGTACTGGTGTTCAAATTGTCTCCCACTGTTGGAACATTCATTGGTTCAGAGTGGAAGAACTAGGTGAACCCCCCACTGGGATTTCAGCGGTGTACCCTAGTCTCTTTTGGGAAATCATGTTTGGCATGAGTACTCTTGATTATCACTATGGATTATTCTCCTCATTCCAAATATGAAGCAAGAAGAAAGAAACAAAAAAATATCTAAATACATCAAACTGTTAGGGTACACTTAAATCTTAAATCAATATAAAAATTTGTGTGATATTGTTTGATCATATTAAAAGTGCAACACAAGAGCTAAATTCCAAAATGATGGTTAAAATAAAAAGTAGACATCCCCGGTTTGACATCGAGGGAGGGTCTGAAACAACACATACCCTTAGGCAAAGTCATTGTAACATTGAAATACCTACTCGAAAGACCGTAAGACACAGTTTTGCGAGTCTAAGGGGTGATAGCTCAACCCTTGGGGGATCTCCTTGAGAAATCCTAAATAGGGAATCACAACATGAAACTACATCTCATAAACACAAAGAGGCCTTACGACCATCATCATCAAGGAGACATGAGGAAACCTCAAAGGCTTCCTCTAGACACACAAAAACATCTTAGATACATGAGGGAGCTTCAAGGTCTTCCTCCTCACATAGACATAAAGAGGGTTCTAGACCCTGTTATTCACACATAGATGATGAGGTTTCCCCTTCTCCATCCTCATGGAGGGTAGAAAGGACTATGAAACCCTCATCACCAAAAGGGCACATGAGAGTCGAAATATCTCAACATTCACATGAGACACTTAGAATAGATTAGTCCACTAAGGGGCAAGAAACTAGAAACACATCTAATCATAGACATCAGACAGAATATATCCTTCAAACAAGAGGAAGGATTCCATTAGACCATGACCTCATTGGAGTGAATGGCACCCTACGGGATAAACCATGGATAACAAGTCAATTGGATGAGTTGGATCGGTTGCATTCGAGACCACCTCCTCAAACCATAGCCACAGAGAATTTTGCATCTATAAGCTCACAAACCATGACTTCTAAGCCCACTTCTCAAACTAGGGGTACCTCAAGACAACAACACAACAAACACACAAAATATGATCATAGATATACTCAGTAATATACTGAACAAGTCACATTGGCTAGTGAGAGCGAGTAAATAGCAAAAAACTCTAAGAGAGATTTACAAATCAAAACAACTAGGAAAATATCAGATAAGAATGAGTCCTCTATGATTGCACAAGTTAAATGAATGCGATGGCTAGATAATGCTTTGTGTAAAGAGTGAGAGCTTGTGGATGCTCTTGAACATGATAAAAAAAGAGAACGGTTTTTGTGCCAACATGAGCAACATTTGAGAGAGCAAGTTGAGAAACTAGCTCACAAAAACCAATAAACAAACAAAAGTGATCATCAAAGAAATCAATGCGTTGACTCACCAAGAGAGTAGCACATTAGACAAGAAAGTAACTCGCAACAAATTCAGCCTCCAAATCATGATAGGAACCCAACTAAGGGGGAACAAGTAAAATTAATAGAGTCGAATCAGGCACATATTGAATCCCCTCATGAAAGATAAGAAAATAGAGCCAATCAAATGGATGGAGTGTTACCTCCATCGCCACCATGGGGGGTTCTGCAAGAGGAGGAACTCCTCGCTTCAAAGGCATTTTGAGAGCTTGATGAGAATATGAAATCCTTTGAGAAACAAGAGGCTTCTAGGAGCCAACAAACATTGCACAAAACACACAACCAACCATTGTTTCCATCATTTCCTAGCCCTCCTTATCCTAAGCACTTTGATATTCCTAGGTTAGAGAATTTTAAAAGTGAAGAGTATGTGTAAAAGGATGTCACCAATTTAATCAATGCATATTTTCATCTCGAAGACCATGATGCTCTTATTCTCAAGAAATTCATCATGACATTTTAAGGCACAACCACCCAATGGTTTAACCAACTACCCAAGCATAGCATAGAAATTTTTGAACAACTAGTGAACAATTTTCCATAGCATTTCTCTTTCGATGTTAAGAGGAGAGTGAAACTTTGATACCTAGCCAATATGAAACATTATGATGATAAGCCAATAATGGATTACGAGAGTAGATGGAGAAAAATCATGGAAAAATTATCATTCTTCGTTCCCACAGAATAAATCGTCCAAATGTTCACCAAGAGTTGTTCCAAACACATTTTCGTCTTGCTACGACTACAAAAATACTCCTCATTTAAGGAAGCTTTGGTATAGGCCAAGCTCATTGAGGACATCAAAGTAGATGAGGGAGAGATAAAAATCCAAACCAGGGAGTGGAGCAAAAATGACAACAATGACAAATATAAGCAGAAGCAGGCAAACCCTACCCAAGTTAATCAAGTGGTATTGGCTACACCTAAGGATGGGGATGTACAGTAGTCCTAAAATTATCAAGCACAACCCCCACTAGCCAACTATAATATAAAGAATAATTAGGTTCAAAACAAAGAATGTAAACCCTCTCGTTATTTTACACCATTGACCGAATCAATGCAATCAATATTCAATCAATTGAATGAGGCAGGAAAGATCAGAATTCCAGATATACCTCTTATAGATCCCAACCATCCTAAGCCAAAATAATATAGGGAAGATCAATTATACCCATATAATAGGATACCGGGGCATAATATTGAAGTTTGTGTTGGTTTCAAACATTGGGTGCAAAACATGATTGAGGCGGGAGAACTTAAAGTGGACAACCCATTGGCCCATAATAATAGAGATATGGGCATCTATAAAAACCCACTACCAAACCATGAGGCCCCTAGAGGGCAAGGTACACAATTCAATTAGCTCCAAATTGATACGCCTACCCATGAGTGTGTTGGTATGGTTAAAATTATCAATATAGCAACCAGGACTAGATGGTATGGTCAACCACAACCTCTCGCAGCTCCCATCAATGTCCCATATGCACCTAGAAAGAGGCAGGGTCAAGAAAACCTTCCAGGTCCACAAAACCGACCTGTGGTAACTATCCGAAGTAGACTTGAGAAAAAATTACAAACGACTTCAACTAAGCTATCCATTTATGAGCTCATACAACAGTCCCCAAAGCATCAGGAGACCTTGATGGAGATTTTAAAGTCAATAGAGCTCCAACCGCAAGATCCAAATGCATTCACAAATTTTGTGGGACAAGTACAAGAATGCCACAAACCTATGATTCGATTCTACGATTATGAGATTAAGACAATATCTACTGCCTTACCAGACCCTTCATTGCACATAATGGCATCAGTTAATGATTTATCATTTAAGCAGGTCTTGATCGATATAGGTTCATCAATCAACATCATCACAATAACAACCATAGAACACCTTAAGATACCCAATTCGAACATCGTTTCGATATCCTATATACTAAGGGCTTTCAATTACGCTTTATGCAATACTGTGGGAACAATAGTCCTACCTATCAAGGTGGGGCATAATACCATCCTCGTGATGTGTCATGTCTTGGAAGGGGCCATGCAATACAACATCCTCCTAGGGAGACCTTGGATAAGGGACATGAGATGTGTTCCTTTGATCTTACACCAATGTGTCAAGTATGTGCATGATAACAAAGTCTACGTGGTGCTGGCCGATGAAGAGCCATTCAAGTATGTTCACTAGGCGGATTGTCTAGGAGAATTTGTGATTCCTTCAGCCAACTTGTTGGTAGGACCATATCCAAATATTCGACTGGATAACAAATACAAAGGGGCACAAAAGGACCCATCCACATAAAAACCTCATCTTGCACACAAAACAACTAATGCTTCTAGTAAACCATTAACACCTAAACCAAAGAATGATCAGAAGCTAAAGGCACCTATGGTTGAGAAAAATAAAACCAAAGGAAATGCTAACCATAGCTATTGAAGATATTTCAACTCCCATGGAGGAAGAAGATCACCAAGATCAAGTCAAAGATGATGACTACCATCCCACTTCACCAGTGTCATCCGTGGGGTCATCCACATAACATGAAACTATACAATTGGCAAGCACACAGATAGGAGAGTATCTTGTGCAGAACATAACATTTAAACCTATCATAGAATCTACATAAGACATGGGATGGTTGAAATATCTAAGACCACAAGTGGGAACAGTGGTCCGCTTGGAATCCCTCCCAACCAAACAAAATTCATCTACGTTGGCCTAGATTGCACCCATAAATCTATGGATATAGATGAGGATAATGATGAGCTATTCATTGTCAATGTTCGTTACCTCTCTAATCTTGAGTTTTCTCTGACCTATTTTGAGCATTGCCATTGGCATGGTTATGGCCTTGGTATATATGAGCAGGGACATAGGAGGCCATTCGAGCCACAATACCAACTCCCATATGATAGATTTAGGTTAGGATATCACATCAGAGATTGATATGACCCTCTAGCAGTAGAATTAGATAGATTAAACTTGGGGTTAGGAGAAGACATCGATTTTATTCCTTATCATCCACCAAGTGCAAGATATCTGAGCAAAAACAAGTAGTTATGGCAAGCATCCCACCTTTCGAGACTTATCATCCAGGATCCACAATTGATGTCACCCCAATAGGTTGCAACTCATGGAATGATGAGCAAGAAGAAAACACATATGTGGCAAGTGATGATGAAGCACAAGAGGGCTTGGCCTATTATGATCCTCATTATTTACAAAGCTTTACCTGGTCTAGACACCCTGAGAGTGGATACACATCGAACAAAAGTGACTATGAGTCAGGGGAATCAATAGAGAGAGACTACGTAGGGGTAAGGCAATGGCTCCATGACTTGGGGCAACATACTAATGCAAATAGATTCTTCATAAGTGACAAAGAATATGAGGATGAAACAGAGATGGCTTACATAGGGCCAAGACATAAGCCCCTCATATTGGGGCCGCATATTAATGCTAATGTCTTCTAGATAAGTGATAGTAATTTAGAGGATGAGACTGAGATGACCTATCTTGGGCCTCTCCATTTATGACAAGTCAATATGTTTGTGGAAAGAGAATTAGTACTTCGTGCCATAGACCCTGTCTTATGGTTTTGGAGGAGACCATTTGACTTGAATGTCATTCATCACATGGTTAATCCCCCTTCACCTACCTTCAGGGAGCTCTTAGAGCCCAATGATCCTATTGTTCAACCAAATCTTGGACCATATCCAAAGATTACAACTCCTCCAGAGCCTCATCGTGAGCATGGAAGGGAAACCTCGGAGATAAGATTTCACCCATGTGGTCCTAGAGATTTCATCCCATACATCAAAACAATATCCATTGATTTAACCACTCCACTTCATAACCTAGCAGATCCTACTAGAACTTTGTGTCTCGACATGCAAGCTATTGATTGAGGTCACGATAATTCACCAATAGAACTTGGAGATCTTTTTGATAATGAATATATGTTACAACCATTACATTTTGTATCAAGTTGTGCATATGATGTGTTCCACGCTGGTTTGGATCCTGAGTCAGTAGGACCTATAAATCCTGTCAATGATATTCACTTGATACCCATGCCTCACCAGTTGGAGGATGGATCACGTATGGCTATAGAAGCAAATTTTGAAGTGGACATTAGCAATGATCCTAGTCAACCAAATTAAGTCAAGTTCATAGAAATTCTGCCTCCAGAGGAACAAGCCATCCTAATTTCTCTACTTAAAGAGAGGCCAAATTTATTTTCTTGGAATTACAAGGATATGCTTGGGATAGATCCAAATTTAGTCATTCACAACCTTTCATTGGATCCCCTAAAGAATCCAGTCAAGCAAAAATTGAGGAAGATGCATCCAACTATCGCTTTGATGGTAAAGAATGAATTACAAAAACTAATGGATGCAGTTTTCATAGTTCCTATAGACTATCTTGAGTGGGTATCGAACGTGGTATCCGTAGGAAAACCAAATGGAAGAATCTGCATTTGCACAAATTTTAGGGACTTAAATAGGGGAACTCTGAAGGATTCATTCTCAGTGCCAAACATAGACTCTCTTGTTGATGCCACTACAGGTCATGATATGCTATCCCTAATGGATGGGTTTTTGGATACAATAAAATCCGAATAAAACCCGAAGACCAGTACAAGACTACTTTCATCACTCCATGGGGAAATTTTTGTTACAAAGTGATGTCATTGGGCCTCAAGAATGCTGATGGCACATACTAGTGGGCCATGACATACATATTTCATGATTACATGCACACAATCTTGGAAGACTACATGGATGACTTGCTGGCCAAATCATTGATGCGACAAGAGCACGCCAAGGTCCTTATGAAATTTTTTGATCACCTCATACAACACAATGTCATATTGAATCCTAAGAAGTGTGTGTTTGGCATAAATTCTAGTAAGCTCTTAGGGTTCATTATTTCCATGAGAGGCATTGAAGTCAATCTGATAAAAGTAGAAGCTATAATGGAGATGGCTGCCCCTACCAACATTAGGGAATTAATAAGCCTACAAGGCAAGGTAGCATCCATCAAATGGTTCATCACGTAGCTATCAAATAAGTGTCAATCCATGAATTTATTGCTATGCAAAGATGTCCCATTTCATTGGGATGAAGAGTGAAAACAAGCCTTTACAAAAATCAAAACATACCTGGAAACGCCGCCAGTGGTAGCTCCAGCAAGGCCAGACGTGCCATTTTTACTATACATATCAGCTACTAATTTTTCTTTGGGCACCATGCTAGCCCAAAAGAATATGCAATACAAAGAGCAAGTTGTATATTACATTAGTCACACATTGGTAACCTATGATCTAGGATATACGTATGTAGAGAAGTTGTGCTTGGCAGTGGTATTTGCAACCAAAAAGTTGCAACATTACATGTTGAGCCATACGACTTACATTATATCAAAATAGAATCCTTTGTAGTATATGATGAACAAGACATATCACAATACACATACTACAAAGTAGATCATGCTATTGACAGAGTTTGACCTAGAATTCATAAGCCAAAATCCCATCAAGGGACAAGTCATAGCAGATCAATTGGTAGAGGTACCTCTTCAGGATGGCAAGCCTCTCACTATAGAATTTTTTGATGATGCAGTATTGACATTATCAGACCCACAAAAAATTGAAGAACTTGAGAGACAAAGAGAAATTATGTTATTCTTTGATGGTTCAAAGTGTGAACAAGGGGTTAGAGCAGGGATAGTCTTTATCACACCGCAGGGCACTCCATTGCCCTTATCATTAAAACTAGACTTCCCTTGCATAAACAATAATATATATTATAAAGCCCTGATCTTGGGACTCCAAATAGCAGTTGCATTGGGCATTAAAATATTGAATATCTTTGGTGACTCCTTGCTCATAGTGAATCGAGTCAAAGGATTATTCCAATGTAGGTGTCCACTCCTGAAAGCTTACAAGGAGCTTTTTTACACTTACCTGGCCCGGTTAGAATGGCATGACATCGAGGAGATCTCTCGTACGTCAAATAGATTTGTAGACACCATGGTATCTTTGGGATCCTTAATCCCTCAAAATACATTTGTTGATTTCACAACCATTCATGTGAAATTGCTCACATTTTTTGTGATACAACGTGAGGTTATTGAAAACCTTGAGTTAATCAATATGATCCAAACAGAGCCAAATCAGGATTTGTCATTCAAATTTAGAGCCTTCTTACAAAAAACCCCTTGGGAGTATTTGATCTCTCAAGGACCCACAAAATGTGGAACAATAATTCATCACAGGATTGCTTCCCAATCAATGTTCACAAGTGCTAGATCGCAAGGAGAGCATGCAGTTTTATCCATAGAAGTAGTAGCTTATCAGGATTGGCTTTCCCAATTGCAGGATTTCTTGAATCTTGGAACAGTACCTCAAGGCATGTCATAGGCTGAAAAATGAACATTTAAGGAAAATATGACTAAATACATTTTTCTAGGAGAGATCCTATATAGACGAGGTTATGATGGAATTTTCCTTCATTTTATTGAGCCCCAAGAAGCATCTTGGGCAATTTTTCAAGCTCATGATGGTACTTGCAGTGATAAATTTATTGGCATGGCCATCGTTAAGCGTATCTTGAGAATGGGTTACTATTGACCCACTATGGAAAAATAATATTGTGAGTATGTCAAGAAATGCATCAACTGTCAACATCGTGCAAACCTCACTCGCTTGCCATCACAATACTTGCAACCCATCTAGGCGGCATGGACCTTATCACAATGGGTATTAGACTTGATTGGGAAGATATCTCCCCCATATTCAATCTAACACATGTTCATCATAACGACCACTGAGTATTTCACCAAATAGGTCAAAGTGATCCCTTTAACATCGAAAACTGGACCAAGGATTGTGGAGTTTATACTCCATAATATCATAAGTAGATTTGGGGTCCCTTCAATATTATATCGGATAATGGACCATATTTCAAGAAAAAATGTGCATTATTTAATGAACAAATACCATAATCAACATAGTTTTTCAATGCCTTATTATCTGCAAGCAAATGGGCAAGTAGAAGCCTCAAACAAAACAACGGTCTCCATATTGAGGAAAATAGTAGTAGATAATCATAGGGATTGGAATTTGTAGTTACCTCTGGCACTATGGGCATACAGGACTAGTGTATGGATGCCCACTGGGGAAACAATATTTTTACTTGTATATGGCACTGAGGCCATCATGCCCTAGAAATAGAAATACCAACCTTACGCATAGCATTAAAAGACTTCATATATGATGACACAACGTGACAAGACCACCTGAATCAGTTAATGTTTTTAGATGAACGATGGGTCAATGCCTTGGAGCATCTCCATGTTTACTAGAATCACCTTGCATGAGAATGCAATAGTAAAGTCCATTTGAGAGAATTCAAAGTTGGGGATCTAGTGCTCAAATAAAATCAGTAGAACTCAAACCTACCGTCGCATTTGCGAGACAAATTTTGTTGGCAATTTTGGGTACCTTGGGTACATTGCTTTTGCTCAAGTGTATAAGTTGTCATTGATGTCAAGAAGCTTTTGAAGGAATTTGATTTGATGTAAAATAATTTGTTTTGATGAAGGTTCGGCATGACAGGTTCGAAAGAAAGTAAGTTGGAAAAATGTCACGATATCGCGACATGTCGCATTTTCACGACTTAAGCAGGAGAGAGAAAGCTTTTTAGAAAAGTGTCACGATATCGCGACATGTCACATTTTCACGACTTAAGCAGGCGAGAGAAATATTTTTAGAAAAGTGTCGCGATATCGCGACATGTCGCAGTTTCGTGACTCAAAGAGGAGAGAGAATGTACGGAGTCAGAAATGTCACGATTTCGTGACATATTGCAAGGAAGGTTGAACGGACGAAAAAGTGTCACGATTTCATGACATGTTGCAGGAGAGAGAGTCCGAAAGAAAAAGTGTCACGATTTCACGACATAATGCAGAAGAGAGAGTCCGTAGTGTGAATTGTCGCGATTTCGTGACAAGTTCGAAGAGAGAGAAAGTAACACAAAAAGTGTCACGATTTCGTGACATGCAACAAAGGGAAGAGTCTGAAAATGAGAACTATCGCGATTTCATGACAGGTTGCAAAGAAGTCGTACGGAAGCTAAAAGCGTCACGATTTCGTGACAGGCTGCAAAGAAAACGTACGAAAGCTAGAAGTGTCACGATTTCATGACAAATTCAAGGAGGAAGAGCTCAAAGGTGAAAGCGTCGCGATTTCGTGACATGTTCCATTTTTGCGGGCGTAAGGTAGAGAAAAACACAAGGCAGCGAAAGTGTCACGATTTCATGACATGTTTCGTTTTTGCTAGTGCAAGCAGACAAGAGTGCAAGGAAGAGAAAGTGTCACGATTTCGTGACAGATTGAGATGGCAGCGTTCGGTTGGAGAAAGTGTCACGATTTCATGACAGAAACAGAATGCAGGCCTTCTATAGGAGAAGTGTCATGATTTCATGACAAAAGCAGAGAGGAAGGCTATGAAGACAGAAGTGTCACGATTTCGTGACAAAAGTAGAAAGGAGGTCGACGAAGGGAGAAGTGTCGCGATATCGCGACAAAAGCAAAGTTGATGCTGACTAAGTCAGAAGTGTCATGATATCATGACAAGAGCTTAGTTGAAGTCGACAAAGGCTGAAGTGTCACGATATCATGACAAAAGCCAAAAGAAAGTATACGGTTGCAAAGGTGTCACGATATCGTGACATGTTGTAGTTTCGTGACAGAAGCTACAGAAGAGTTCCAGAGGCAGTGAAGCCGACAAAGTTAAATTTTAGCCGACAAAAATTAGGGCTTGCAGCCGACGTAGATTAGGGTTTGTTTTTTGGTATAACAGCCAACTAAGATTAAAGTTTTCATCTTGAAAATTCTAATATAAAAGGAGGGTTGTTTGGGTGATTGGATGTGTTGTTGATGTGCGACGTTCGGAGATAGTGCGCAGTGCAAGAAGTTCGATCGTTGAGAGCAAAGTGTGAATTCGATCGTAGTGTGTAGAGTGCATTTCATTGAATCATTCTAAGTGTGAAAGATCGCAAAGGAAGTAGAGTGTGCGAAGATGATGTCGCTGTGATTGCGCAGAGGTGCAAAGGTTGAAGTCCGATCAAGTGTGGCTGGGATTGCGTAGAAAGAGCAGAGGACTTGTGAACTATGTTTGATAGTTCTATCAGAGAACTTGAGGATAGAGGTGCATTGGTTCTTTGAGAAGAACTTGAGAATAGATTTGGTTGCTGAGCTGTTGTGGACGTGATCATAGAAGGCAGAGGTCTCTTAGGCTAAGCATTGAGGATAGGAGGTCTTCGGTGGAAAGGAGTTCCACGTGCTGGAAAGAGGTAGAGATAGTTGATCTTATGAGGGATCATTTCCAGAGCAGAGGGGAAGGTATCTCCTTTGAGCAGAGGCTCATAAATTCTAATTGGGGAAGGTATCTCCTTTGAGCCGAGGCTCATAAACATTGTAATTGGGAAGGATTCCCAAAGAACTTTGAGATAACTTTTAGAGAAAAGTTTTGTGGACGTAGCCCAACCATTCTGGGTGAACCACGTTAAATTGATGTCACTTTGTGGATGATTTTGTGCATTGCTTTGATATTGCTTTGGGTATATTGCTTTACTATTTTATAGTATAAAGGAAAAAGTATAAAGAGGTCTTATACTGTTCACCCCCCCTCTCAGTATAAGCTTGTGTTCTTCAATTGGTATCAGAGCGGGTGCCTTCGAAAAGTTTAACAGCTTGAAGGAAAAGCTAGTAAAGAACACAATGGATTATTCAAGTGGCAATGCAACACCTATTCTTGATGGGTCAGATTTTGGTCTTTGGAGTGCAAGGATGAAGGTTCATCTAATGGCACTTGGTAATGAGGTATGGGAAGTAATTGAAGATGAGTACACTATTCTTGTACATGGTCCAAATACTAAAGAAGAAAGACTCCTACATCACAACAATTCAAAAGCAATGAATGCAATCCTGAAAGGCTTATAGAAAGCAGATCTCACCAAAGTGATTCACTACAAGACAACTAGTGAAATATGGAAACAGTTGCAGGTGGTTCATACAGGTGATACAAATGTCAGAAAGGCCAAGTTGAGACACTTCAAAGGTATGTTTGAACAACTCAAGATGAATGATGATGAAAATATTAGTGACTACATGCTTCGTATGGATGAGGTTGTTAACTCCATGAAAGACTTAGGTCTTGAGCTTGCTGAAAATGATGTTTGTGATAAGATTTTAAGATCTCTTCCTAATAGATTTAGTGAAAATATTTTTGCTATTGAGGAAGCTAAAGATTTGGATAAGTTGAAAAAGGATGAGCTCCATAGTATACTTGCGAGCATTTGAGTTGAGAACTCAAGTGAAGGTTGACGTCAAGAAAGAGGCAGCTTTCAAGGCTACCAAGAAATCCAAGGGTAAACAACTTCAAGAGAGTGATGAGTCTTCTAGTGATGAAGAGGCATATTACAACAAGAAAGGCAAGTTCTCTAGAAAGCACAAAAGCATGAAAAATATAAGATGTTTCAATTGTGGAAAGTTTGGTCATTATGCTACAGACTGTACTGTTCCCAAGGATGAAAGTGATGAAGATAAACAGGATTCTAAGAGCAAGGATTCTGAAAAGCACAAGCATCACAGAAAGAACAAATATGAGCACAACAATCAAGGAAAGAGGTATTCTCACAAGCACAAGAAGAGTTTCTACCTAGACAAAGCAAGTAAGTGTTCTAGTAGTGATAGTGAAAGTTCTTCAAGTGATAATGAAAATGAGATGTTGTTCATATCAAAAAAGAGGAAGAACCGAAACATAGATTCATTATCATGAAATGTCTTAGATGTGGAAATTTTGGTCACCTTGAGGATGATTGTACAAATAATGATTTGGTTTCTAGTATGTATGAGGATGCTTCAGAAAACTATAAGGAAGATGCGTGTATGGTTTTTGAAAAAGGTAGCACCTCTAGTGATAAGAAATCTGAAAAAGGCTTTGATGATTCAGAAAGCAAACAAATAAAGGATCTTGAAAGTGAACTTACTAACGCTCTTAGTGTTTTGAAAAAGGAAAGAAAGAAGAATGCTAGACTCAAGGATAAGTTAGATGAATGTTGTATGGAGAGAGATGATCTTATAGAAAGTCTTGACTTCTCTATGGCTAAGACACAAGAACTCAAGGATGAGTTAGAGTCTAAGGTTCTTGAGTATAGTGAGTTAGAATAGAAAATGGCTTCTTTGAAAGAGGAAACTAAAGAGTACAAGGATAAGCTTTACAGGTTTCAAGATAGCTCCAAAAAGGTTAAATCTCTCATCAAAGGTCAAAGAAAGACAACAGATAAAACATGCCTTGGTTTTGTTAAGCCACACAAGGAACAAGTTGGAGAGTCTAGTAAGAGACTCCAAAAGGAAGAGAGTTCTGATGAGGAAAGTATTTCAGATCATGAGTCCTTGAATGATAGATGCGCAGAAATAGAAAACAAAATTCAGAATGAGAAGAAGAAGTTTTCAGGACCCAAGAGGTCGAATAAAGGAAAATTTCATGACAGATGTTTTGCGTGTCACAAGTTTGGCCACATGGCTTCACATTGCATGGCTCAAGTGAAGAAGGTAAATGAAAGTTTCAGAAGTGCTAGTTACTTTCAAGGGTATTGCTACTCTTGTAAATAGTTTGGGCATAAGGCAATTTTTTGCAAGGCTAATAACAGGAACAAGGTTAGTCAGAACAGGCGGATTCAAAGAATAAGTATGCCTAAAAGAAATAACATTGTTACTTGTTATAAGTGCAACAATGAAGGTCACATAGCTAGACAGTGTAGAGCTGAACTTCCAAGGTACAGGAATAGGAACAGTGGTATGAACAGGTCCAAGGATCAAGGCATGGATAAGAACAGGAATGATAATAGGAACAGGAATAGTGACAGGAATAGGAACAAGAATATGGACAAAGAGTTCAAGAGAAGGCCCGACAAGGAAGTGATAGACACTGATGATGATCAGTGCCTAATGGGAGTTTTACTCCCACCCAAGAATTAATCACCTCATCAGGAGGTGGGGAAGGGACTAAGCTAAGAGGCTCATTCTTAGTCCCGAGCCCCAAAGGTGACCCTTTGCCATTGATGACAAAGGGGGAGAGATATGAGTAAGGGGGAGAGCTTCAAAGTGAAGAGGAGAGCTTCAAGTCAGGGGGAGCAAAACTTCAAAGGAATATTCTCAGTTGTGGGCATAGTTTCTTAGTTGTTAGCACAATTGGTTTCAGTTTTGGCTCGTGAGACGTGTTTTCAATAAAGGTTTGCCATCAATGACAAAGGGGGAGATTGTTGGCAATTTTGGGTACCTTGGGTACATTGCTTTTGCTCAAGTGTATAAGTTGTCATTGATGTCAAGAAGCTTTTGAAGGAATTTGATTTGATGTAAAATAATTTGTTTTGATGAAGGTTCGGCATGACAGGTTCGAAAGAAAGTAAGTTGGAAAAATGTTACGATATCGCGACATGTCGCATTTTCGCGACTTAAGCAGGAGAGAGAAATATTTTTAGAAAAGTGTCGCGATATCGTGACATGTCGCATTTTCACGACTTAAGTAGGTGAGAGAAAGCTTTTTAGAAAAGTGTCGCGATATCGCGACATGTCGCAGTTTTGTGACTCAAAGAGGAGAGAGAATGTACGGAGTCAGAAATGTCACGATTTCGTGACATATTGCAAGGAAGGTTGAACGGACGAAAAAGTGTCGCGATTTCGTGACATGTTGCAGGAGAGAGAGTGCGAAAGAAAAAGTGTCATGATTTCACGACATAATGCAGAAGAGAGAGTCCGTAGTGTGAATTGTCGTGATTTCATGACAAGTTCGAAGAGAGAGAAAGTAACACGAAAAGTGTCACGATTTTGTGACATGCAGCAAAGGGAAGAGTCTAAAAATGAGAACTATCGCGATTTCATGACAGGTTGCAGAGAAGTCGTACGGAAGCTGAAAGCGTCGCGATTTCGTGATAGGCTGCAAAGAAAACGTACGGAAGCTAGAAGTGTCATGATTTCATGACAAATTCAAGGAGGAAGAGCTCAAAGGCGAAAGCGTCGTGATTTCATGACATGTTCCATTTTCACGGGCGTAAGGCAGAGAAAAACACAAGGCAACGAAAGTGTCATGATTTTGTGACATGTTCCATTTTTGCTAGTGCAAGCAGACAAGAGTGCAAGGAAGAGAAAGTGTCACGATTTCACGACAGATTGAGATGGCAGCGTTCGGTTGGAGAAAGTGTCACGATTTCATGATAGAAATAGAATGCAGGCCTTCTATAGGAGAAGTGTCACGATTTCGTGACAAAAGCAGAGAGGAAGGCTATGAAGGCAGAAGTGTCGTGATTTCGTGACAAAAGCAGAAAGGAGGTCGACGAAGGGAGAAGTGTCGCGATATCACGACAAAAGCAAAGTTGATGCTGACTAAGTCAAAAGTGTCATGATATCACGACAAGAGCTTAGTTGAAGTCGACAAAGGCTGAAGTGTCACGATATCGCGACAAAAGCCAAAAGAAAGTATACGGTTGCAAAGGTGTCACGATATCGTGACATGTTGTAGTTTCGCGACAGAAGCTACAGAAGAGTTCCAGAGGCAATGAAGCCGACAAAGTTAAATTTTAGCCGACGAAAATTAGGGCTTGTAGCCGACGTAGATTAGGGTTTGTTTTTTGGTATAACAGCCAACTAAGATTAAAGTTTTCATCTTGAAAATTTTGATATAAAAGGAGGGTTGTTTGGGTGATTGGATGTGTTGTTGATGTGCGACATTCAGAGATAGTGCGTAGTGCAAGAAGTTCGATCGCTGAGAGCAGAGTGTGAATTCGATCATAGTGTGTAGAGTGCATTTCATCGAATCATTCTAAGTGTGAAAGATTGCAAAGGAAGCAGAGTGTGCGAAGACGATGCCGTTGTGATTGCACAGAGGTGCAAAGGTTGAAGTCCGATCAAGTGCGGTTGGGATTGCGTAGAAAGAGCAGAGGACTTGTGAACTAAGTTTGATAGTTCTATCAGAGAACTTGAGGACAGAGGTGCATTGGTTCTTTGAGAAGAACCTAAGAACAGATTTGGTTGCTGAGCTGCTATGGACGTGATCATAGAAGGCAGAGGTCTCTTAGGCTAAGCATTGAGGACAGGAGGTCTTCGGTGGAAAGGAGTTCCACATGCTGGCAAGAGGTAGAGACAGTTGATCTTCTAAGGGATCATTTCCAGAGTAGAGGGGAAGGTAGGGGGGAAGGTATCTCCTTTGAGCAGAGGCTCATAAATTTTGTTTGGGGGAAGGTATCTCCTTTGGGCCGAGGCTCATAAACATTGTAATTGGGAAGGATTCCCAAAGAACTTTGAGATAACTTTTAGAGAAAAGTTTTGTGGACGTAGCCCAGCCATTCTAGGTGAACCATGTTAAAATTGATGTCACTTTGTGGATGATTTTGTGCATTGCTTTGATATTTCTTTGGGTATATTGCTTTACTATTTTGAAGTATAAAGGAAAAAGTATAAAGAGGTCTTATACTGTTCACCCCCCCTCTCAGTATAAGCTTGTGTTCTTCAAATTTACGATAAATTGGATAGAGCCCTACATAATTTCAGAGAGAGTTGGGCCTAGAGCATATCACCTTGTATCATTGTATGGTGTTCAAGAGCCTGAACCTCTCAATATCATTCATCTAAAGGTATTTCATACATAAAATTAAAAACATTCAAATATGTCATAAAATCAAAAACATTCAAATATGTCATAAAATCAAAAAAATTCAAATATGTCATAAAATCAAAAACATTCAAATATGTCATAAAATAAAAAATATTCAAATATGTCATAAAAATCAAAATCATACAAAACAAAAAATCTCCAAAGGCATCTTAAATCCCTTTTTTCAAGTCAAACCAAATTACAAAAAGGCTCCAAGGGTATCCAATCCGCTTGGTTAAAATCAAAATACAAAAAGCTCCAAAGGCATTTTAAAGCCCTTTGGTCAAATCAAAAGGAAAAAAACAAAGAAAAAAGCAAAAATATAAAAAAAACATTTGCATCTTACATCTGCATCATCGCATATCCATACATATCCATTGCATTCGCTTATGTTATTATCACAATATTACAAACGATGCCACATTTTGTATTTAAATCAAAATATACAAGTTATCCTCATCCATGACACAACCAAATAATGTTCCTATACGAAATATGCAAATGTTTCCTATTATTTCAACCATGTCTAGTGGTCTTATCAAATTTTGTAGAAAACCATTTTTATTAGTAGAAGAGCAAGGTCTAGTTGTAGTACCTTGGATATTCAGGATCCCATCACTAATTGAAACACTAAAATCCTAGTTGATACAAGGGAAATATGAAAACTACAAAGTGGTCTAGGTTACCAAAAGCAAAAAGAAACTTCCTTGCTTATCCCCCTGCGCGACCAGTTTGAAGGTGCTGAGAATTGGAAAAAGGACAAGTTCTTCTCTACCCAAAAATGAGTGATTATCATCATTGCATATATCCCTTGGTTTCATAAAATCAAGAAAAATCCTATAATAAAGCCAAATTCAAATCTCAAAATAGAAAGTTCAAATTCTTCAAAACAGAATATCAAAACCAAAGTCATAGTTCAAAATATCAAAAAAAAAATGTCAAAATAAACAGTGATTATCATCACTATAGGAATCCCTTGCTCAAAAGAAAACAAACAAAATTACTCAAAATAAATAGTTATTTTCATCACTAAGTATGAGCAAGTATCCCACAATGAATGAAGAAAAAAAGGAATAGAACTTGAATCCTTGGAATTCTCAACATTGCACAAAACTGGAAGGAGAAATCCTTACGCATGACGATATGTCTATCAAAAAATTTCTTGGTATTTGTATAGACCAATATTTGAATGTGGATGAGCTAGCTTAGGTAACTCAAAACTGCCTAGTGGTATAGTCCAACTAAGTCCAACATAAGGATGAGATAAAAAACTTGAGAATCCCTGATATTAGCAATGAGCTGAAAGAATCCTGCTTGACATCAAAGGAAATGCTTGAGTTCTATTAAAATATATTCATTTGCACACATAGAGAGAATGAATATCTAGGGTGTAGAGCAAAATTCTTGCTTTACAAAAATATTGTATGACCAGTACATAATTGTTGATAGGGTAACTAGAGTGTTTGAAGTCTTAGGAAAAACCCACAAATACATTTCTACCATAGAAAAAATTCATATCATCAATCACATCATCAAATTTATTTGTAAGCTTCAATAAATTAGGGGGTATTAATAAAATAATATTAAAATAGATACCGAATATATGTCAGAAATGATGTCTAAACAACCACTAACTATTTTACATCTCTTAAATTACAGAAGCTTATCTAGAAAATACATGCATTCCACACCATTACATTTTACATATGGAGGATAATTATTTCTTATGAGTAGAATTATTATTAAATATTCATGGTTGTTATACTTTCTGTGGTATCACCTTTTAAAATTATCAATACATAGGTCATAAATCATCCATTCACATCAAATATCAAATCATTTGTATTCATCAATAAATAAGTCATAAACCATTCATTTACATCAAAGATCAAATCATTTGCATTTCATTCATAAATACGTAGTTCATAAATCATCCATTCACATCAAAGATCAAATTATTTGCATTCATCAATACATAGGTCATAAACCATTCATTCACATCAAATATCACATTGTTGCATTCATCCATACAAAGGATCACAAATCCATCATCAAATCAACTCGAAATACATCACGTAATATCACAATAATTAAATCATGAAAGCATCTATCATCTAACACATACATAAGCATCCATATCAAATCCACATCATCATAAATATCATCTATAATAAATACATACATATATCAATTCATCATAATACCATCATCCATCACATCATAAAAAAAAAACAAAAACATAAGCAATAAATGATACACATAGTGAGTCATAAAACAAAGATATCATATAAATGTGTGTATTAGGTCCATAAAAGGTACAAAAATATCCATAGGCTATAGTTAGGTAGGTCAAGCCGACCTAAAAAATAAATCAACAGAGCTCCATCAATAAAATATAGGGGTTGAGCCCCCAACATCACCTCCCCTAGTGCCACCTGCCCCTGTGGTGATGTCATGAGTCGAATGGTGTGAACTTGTTGGCCTCTCTGTTTGAGTTTGGGTCCTCTGGCTAGGACGGGTAGAAGACTGCCCTGAGGTGGATCACCTACTGACCTGTGAACCTGATTGAGTTTGACGAATGAGTGCAATTTAACATGTCCAAGCCACTGAGCTAAGTCCTCCGAACATTGAGGCAATGATTGAAGGGGTGTGCACCATCTTGCATGATTAGGCCATCCGACATTGATCAGACCATTGATCACCATACACCCTAAAAATAGATCAGTCTACATTTTTTCTCGGCATTATGTTTTCCACATAGTGCATTGCAAAAATGGGCATATGTAGACACCTAAAACATGTCATTTTTAGGGGAGCTAATCACAAAGACACATTCATAAGATCACATGATATAGTCACGTGTATTATAAACATTAGAAGTGGTTCTCACCACTCATATGGGGCATTTTAAGCCATCCAAGCCTAGCCACTCAAGACTAGAGTGGACAGAAGTTATTCGCTCAAGCGTAGAGTAGCCAAACCTTAATCATTGTAGATGAAAGTGGCCAAATATTAGCCACTACAAATGACAGTGGCTAAGCCATAAAAAACATTTTGCCAATAAATATGCTCAATCATGGGTGGAAGTGGTAGTCTGTATGCAATAAAGGTGTGCGGGAGTAACTTTACATTCCATTTCACATCCATTTCACTTAGGAGACTTGAGTTTGCATTTAGACTTTAGTTAACTAGCCTCCAAAAATAGACAAAGACAAAGCTGCTCATGCTAATGACTAGTTTACATAGGATACTCAAGTTTATAATTAGATTTTAGTTAACTGGTCTTTAAACATAGAAAATACAAATAACCTTCACTACGCATGAGGTATTTAGTCCTAGATATTGGGCATAGACCTAGGTTTTCGCACACTTTAAAAGGTGCAAGCCTGAGAGCACCAGATATACAATTTTTGAGAAAGGATATAATTTTTGAGAAAGAAGACAATATTGATATAAGATGGAATTTTGATCAAAGAGAGGGAGAGTCCACTTGAGGGTTCCCCACATATAGGAAATTCAACATATCAGGCAAAGCAACCATCATTTCAACATCGGATACAAGCTTCGATCCATAACCTTGAAGCAAAGAGGGCAATATTCGCTTTAGTGACCGCTGTCTTGGATAGTGGCCTGCAGGCCTAGCTTAGGGTTTTATACATTAGTTTCATTATTCTGTTTAGCATATCATTAACATAACATCATTTCATTCATTTAACTTCATAGCATGGGTTTAATTTACACTTGATTTTCATTTTGGTATATTCATTACTAACAACCTCATTCGGGGAGGCATTATCAGACATCTAACCATGTGTTTTTTTTTCATTTCTTATAGGGCCATAGGTTCATCGGGAAAAATTTGCAACATACAAAAGCAAAAAGGGATCCCTCTAGGAAAATACCTGGAGGGATCTGTAAGCCCTCATAATTTCCATGTGCAGAACCAAAGAGCTTGTTATAACACACCACACCTTTACGAGGGGACATTTTACCCACTTGTAACCTCATTATATCAAAATGGGTATCCCTAAGAGGTACCGACTTGTAACCGGGTTTCAATACAAATAAAGAGACAAATCTTTGTTACTTCCATTTTATATGCTTTTTTTATGGCCTTTCTTTTCATTTTTGGGTTTAAACACATTTACAAGTAGGGTAAGAGTGGTGTGTGCACCCTGGGGTCACTACATGTAGCAGTAGTAGAAAAAAATTCACAAGATTATGATCAACCAATAATATAGATGCAAGTTTGAGGTAAACATCCCTTATAATTGTTAGTTCATTAATTTTGGAAAAATATACATTGTAGTGCAAAAAAAACCTTCAGATCTGACCTTACCAAAGGATATCACTGCATTTATTTATAAATTTACAATGAGTTTCATTCTATGCATTATAAAGATTTTTTTTTTTTTAAGTTCTTGGCATCTTGCCCCCAATAGTGCTAGCTAGTTATGTATTTCTTGATAAGTTATAATAGAATGTCAGAACAGAGTCATATTCACCTTTTATGGTTATTTCTACCTTCTTGCATCCACTAATCTACAATTGAATCTAGTTGAACCAATGATTTTAGAAGCTTCCATACTATAAGTGGTAATTCGACTTTCATGGTACCTAGTTCAACTTTCCTCTATCTATGTAATCACACAATCATATGAAAATATGCTAAAGTAAACTTAGAGAAATATTAACCCTCACCATTGATCTGATGATGATTAACTATGATTGATTATCATGCTTGCTCATCACTATGTTCTTTAATTTGTGTGAGATTGGACTTTCTCAGCTTTAGCCATAAAAACAGAGAGATGCACGAAATCAATATTTCACTTCCTTTTAACTTGCTAAGATTAATGTATTTTTGGTTTATGCACCAACAATAAAGGAGGTAAGAAATCATACAGTTTCCTAGTTCAAGCCTCTTGGTAAAATTTCCCTCTAAACTAACAATTTCAACGATTTTCTCTTTGTACGTCTTTTATAGCACTTTTTCATTTGTGCATGATTACCAAAGAAACTAGGAAATCATGACACCTTTCTTGCAAGATGCACCTAACATGTTTTTATAGCACATTTCAGATTTTAAGCTCTATCTGGTGCTTTTTCATTTGCGTACGATTACCAAAGGAATCAGGAAATTGTGGCACCTTGCTTGTAATAGGTACTTAACACCTTTTACTATGGAATGATAAAATAACTATACAAACCATATGGCACTATCATAAGCATTCAACACTATTATTCATGGGTATTTTGAGGTACCAACCTTAAAGAAACATAGGTGAATTTATACTTGTTGGAAAGCTATTTATGATACCTTTCCAATGGTACTAATTTTGTGAAAATTTGTGAAGTTTTAACGATGTTTTATATTCATCAAAAGTGATATCATTGTTTACCCTAAATTTTATTATGAAAGGGGATAATATTACTTAAGTGATGATAGTCGTTAGATCTGATTTTTGAGTTTGGATGAGTTTTTAAAACTTTTGGACACATGGACACATGTCAATCATTGATTGGATAACATCATGATGTTATCATGGAAGTGATGATAGTCGTAAGATCTCTAGAATAAGGGGATTTCTAACTATTGATTTATTTGAGGATAGGCACGCTTCTCAAAACCTGAATCCTATCTTGACACATGTCCCCGCATGAATTAGAACCTACCAATTGTTAGAATAAGAGAATCCCTACCATTCCAAAGGATATTAAACAATTGTAAACTCAAGAAAAAAATAAAATTGCCTATTGGAATTCTTTAAGGAAGATATATTGCAAAATAACCAAGGAAGATATAAATTCTTAGAATTCAACAATAAAATTTAAAATCTACGAAATATTGGTCGATTAGAAATAATTAAAAAATTAAACGTAAGGAAACTATTTTCCAAAAGTATATATAGACTATGGGAATAGTTATCGACGTGTATTAAAATGAAATAGAGGAAAATATCAAATAAATACTATAGAAAAATAGATTATAACCTAAATTTTAGAATTTGGACTGAGAAAATAATGCAAGGAAATATAAATGAAATTTATATTTCCAAAAGGCTATTATGGACTAAAATTAAAATTACTTCCAAAATGCTCCTACATCAGTCAACATAGGTGCAAACAAAATTATGAGCCCCAACTCACGGATATTTTTTGGAATTTGAATTCTTGTAGAGGTGAGCAAGCTCTACCTCACTCATCTAGGCATCTTCTTTTTTTGCTTTTCCTTTTTAGTGAACTAGGATTTATTTATACTGCCTATGTCATATTTTTGGACACCCTTTCATACAAAATTTTGTTGATCTCTTCTAGTTTATTCTCTAGAAATAATTTCTTCTAGTTTGTATTTGTCTCAGTCTCCTCTTAACTATTGTCAACCATATTTCTCTAGCATAATGATGAAGATCATATACCTTAAAAATTGAAAAAATGTCAAATTAAGTAGGTAATTCTATCTCATATGCATTATCAAAGAACCTCTTAAGAATCTTTTAAGGTCCAATATTCTTCATATTTAGCTTGTTATAGGTACCTTTAGGAAATATGTCCTTCCTCAAGAACACCATGACTGAATATCCAACATAAATGATTGGATTTCTCATTTTATTCTTTTATTTTTCATGATCTTCTATCGGATATATTCATACAATTACTTTAGATGCTCAGATAAAACTTCAGTTGTAGGATTCTTTCTTTCTACAACTAGTTTTACTAAGTGTCACTTCCTTAAGTGACCTTCCATATACAATTTGAAATGAGGAATTTCTAATAGATCTATTTAATGAATCATTGTATGCAAAATCAACTTGGGTAATCATAATATCCCATTGGTTGGGCCTATGACTAGCAAGGCTTTTAAAAAAATTACCAAGGATTCTATAAACTACTTTAATTTACCCATAAGTTTGGGGATGGTTTGTAGAACTAAATTTTAATTTTTTTCTAGAACATTTCCATAAAAATTTCCAAAACTACCTCACAAATTTCATATCCCTATCCATTATTATACTTCTTGGAAATCCATGTAGTCTGACAATCTTCTTGAAGAATCGTCTAGACATACTATTGATATCTCATATCTTCTTATAAGGTATGAAGTGTGCCACTTTTAAAAATTTATCCATAACAACCAAAATGCTATTAAGGATTCTTTGGATCCTTGGAAAATCCAACATAAAATCCATGCCGATGTCTTCCCAAGGTCTATTGGGAATTGTTAATGGAGTGTACAATCATGTATTCTACCTAGTACCTTTTTCTAATTGATAAGTTCTACAACTTTCCAGATATATTTCAACATATTTAGACAAACTAAGCTAGTAATACTTATCCTTTAATTAATAAATGGTCTTATCCCAACCAAAATTACCTCCTAGACATCCACCATGGGTCTCCTTGTTCAAGTTCTATGATGTAGGAGCATCCGGTGGTAGCAAAGCAATCTTGCATCAACAAAAAAAATTCTAAGTGTTTGCCTTGATGTCGTGATATCACGATAGAGAAAAGTGTCATGATATTGCAACATGTCACGTTTTCACGACTCAGGAAGGAGAGAGAAGGCACGGAGCAAAAATGTCATGATTTCATGACATGTCGCGAAATCGTGATCGAAAGAAGACAGGAAAGGCATAGAGCAAAAATGTCATGATTTCATGACATATCGCGAAATCATGACCAAAAGAGCAGAAAGAAAGCAAGGAAGGAAACTATCACGATATCATGACATGTCACGATTTTATGACCCAAAACAAAGAGAGAAAGCAGAGAGCAAAGTTGTCGCGATATCACAATTTCGTGACCAGAGAGGTGAGGAGGAGGCAGAAAGGAAAGATGTCGCGATATCATGACATGTCACGATTTCATGACCAAAAAGAAGAAAGAAGAGCCGGAAAGGAAAGATGTCATGATATCGCGACATGTCGCATTATCGCAACCAAAGGACGAGAGAAAGTGCAAAGGAGAAAAAGTGTCACGATATCATGACATGTCGCATTTTCATGACCAAAGGATGAGAGAAGGCGCAAAGGAGAAAAAGTGTCACGATATCACGACATGTCGCATTTTCATGACCAAAGGACAAGAGAAGGCGCAAAGGAGAAAAAGTGTCACGATATCGCGACATGTCGCATTTTCGCGACCAAAGGACGAGAGAAGGTGCAAAGGAGAAAAAGTGTCGCGATATCGCGACATGTTGCATTTTCGTGACCCAAGGACGAGAGAAGGCGCAAGGTAGAAAAAGTGTCGCGATATCGCGACATGTTGCATTTTCGTGACCCAAGGATGAGAGAAGGCGTAAGGGAGAAATTTTTTTGCAATATCGCAACATGTCGCATTTTCACGACCAAAAGACAAGAGAAGGCACAAGAAAGAAAAGTGTCGTGATATCATGACATGTCGCATTTTCATGACCAAAGGATGAGAGGAGGCGCAAGAGAGAAAAGTGTCACGATATCGTGACATGTCGCATTTGCACGACTAGAAGACGAGGGGAGGCGCAAGAGAGAAAAGTGTCACGATATCGTGACATGTCGTATTTTTTGTGACTTGAGAAAGGCAGGAAGTCAGAAAAGCAAAAGTGTCGCGTTCTCGCGACAAGTCGCATTTTTGCAACTCGAAAAGGGCAGGAAGGTAGAAAAGCCAAAAGTGTCGCGATATCGTGACATGTCACATTTTTGTGACTCAAAGAGGGCAGGAAGGCAGAGAAGCCAAAAGTGTCGCGATATTGCGACATGTCACATTTTCATGACTCGAAAAGGGCAGAAAGGTAGAGAAGCCAAAAGTGTCACGATATCGCGACATGTCACATTTTCATGACTCAAAGAGGGCAGGAAGGCAGAGAAGCCAAAAGTGTCGCGATATCACGACATGTCATATTTTTGTGACCAAAGGAAGAGAGAAGGAGCAAAGGAGAAAAAGTGTCGCGATATCGCGACATGTCACATTTTTGCGACCAAAGGATGAGAGAAGGCGCAAAGGAGAAAAAGTGTTGCGATATCGTGACATGTTGCATTTTAGTGACCCAAGGATGAGAGAAGGCGCAAAGGATAAAAAGTGTCATGATATTGCGACATGTCACATTTTCGTTACCCAAGGACGAGAGAAGGCGCAAGGGAGAAAAAGTGTTGCGATATCGCGACATGTCACATTTTTGTGACCAAAAGATAAGAGAAGGCACAAGAGAGAAAAGTGTCATGATATCATGACATATCACATTTTTGTGACCAAAGGACAAGACGAGGCACAAAAATGAAAAGTGTCATGATATCGCGACATGTCACATTTGCGCGACCAGAAGATGAGGGGAGGCACAAGAGAGAAAAGTTGCGATATCACGATATGTTGCATTTTTGTGACTCGAGAAAGGTAGGAAGGCAGAAAAGCAAAAGTTTCACGATATCACAACATGTCGCATTTTCGCGACTCGAAAAGGGCAGGAATGCAGAGAAGCCAAAAGTGTCGCGATATCACGACATGTCACATTTTCGCGACTCAAAGAGGGTAGGAAGGCAGAGAAGCCAAAAGTGTCGTGATATCGTGACATGTCACATTTTCGTGACTCGAAAAGGGTCGGAAGGTAGAGAAGCCAAAAGTGTCGCGATATCGCGACATGTCGCATTTTCGTGACTCGAAGAGGGCAGGAAGGTAGAGAAGCCAAAAGTGTCATGATATCGCGACATGTCACATTTTTGTGACCTAACAAAAGAAAAGAAAGGGCAGGCGGTTACAGGAGCTATTATAGAGGAAATTTTCAAGCGGTGGGTATACCGAACATCATCATTGGTTGATAGGCAGATAGAGTCTACAGTTCCAGCACTGAACAACACGTGTCACCAAGGTGCAGTGGAAGCAGACGAAGATCAAGATTCAGAAAGAAAGACATTTCAAAAGCCAAGACAACGAAGAGGCACGAGAAATGAAATGAAGGGTCAAAAAATGGAAACAGAGAGTCATGCCAGAGATTTTAAAAGGGGAAGCGAAGGCATGCACAGGGGTCGAAAAACGGCCGAGACAGTGTTGCAGACGTGAAGGCAAGAGGGCCATTATAGACCTGTTTGGGCTATTTTTCTTCTAGATTTGGAAATGTTGTAATGTAATAATAAAAAAAAAAAAACTATCTTTCGTGATAAAATAGTTTATTTGGCAGACTGCTGCCATTGTTGTAAAATTTTCCAAGTGTAATGAATGAGAATTTGAGAATTTGGGAGGAGCGATTTTGGCTCCCCATAATTCTCCCTCATAGATCCTTGTGTAATGCATAATTTCCTATCCTTAAACAAGAATCCATCCTAAAGAAAGATGTCATTCCATACCTTGTGCTTATTCACTACACTCTTTCCATTCTTAATAAAAATTAGCATCCTCCTTATACTGTGTCTTGATATCATTTAGTCCAATGTATTCTACTTGAATGGTCTTCAATAACATCACCCTTGTACTCAAAGCATTAATAACTTGATTTTTTTCCCCTAAATTACACTTAATATTAAAGGTATAACTCACAAGATACTCAATCCATTTTTTTTGTTGAATACTTAACTTACTTTGGATTTTTAGATACCACAAAGCTTTATGATTTATGTATAATACAAACTCTTTAGGTAGTAAGTAATACCTTCAATACTTCAAAGCTTACACAATTGCATAGAGATCTTGCTCATACACTAAATATTTATGTTGTTCATTATTAAGATTCTATTTAAAGTATACTACATGTCTTACCTCTTGACTGAGTACTGCACTAATGACTTTCTCACTTGCATCATAGTCCAAATGGATTTTTTTTCAAAATATAGAATCCTCAATATGGGTTGCTTTGTTATCTTCTCCTTCAATAATTGAAAATGATTTTCAGCCTCTTTCATAAAAACAAATATTTATTTCTTCATGCATGATGTCAATGGTGCACAAATTGCACTAAAATCCTTGATGAATTTTATGTAGAAACTTGCTAGTCCATCAAAGCTTCTCACTTCTATCACAATCTTGGGACTCATTCAATCCTAAATGAAAACAATATTTGTTGGGTCCATATTCAAAATTTCTTTGGAGATCATGAATCCAAGGTAAATCAGATTTGATTTAAGAGATGAACAGTTCTTCATATTTATAAAGAGTTTCTCTTGCTACAAATTTTCCAAGACTGATCTCACATGCTTGAGATGTTCTTCTCTAATATTGTTGTAGACTAAAATGTCATCCAAATAAACTACAATATATTTTACCAAAAATGGTGTGACCACTTATGTCATTAATATCATGAATGTGTTGGGTGCATTAGTTATTCCAAAGGGCATAACTAACAACTCATAAACTGGTCAATCCTTTCTCAAGCAATTGCTCTACTTGCATGTTCATTTTTTTGTTTGCACAAGGTGCATGCAGTGAGGTGCTTGGTTTGGTAAGCTTTCTTCTAGAATAAAATACATTTTATAGGATAAATTTCTAACCAATTATATTCTTGGTGGTATATCCTCATCATACACTACACTCATGACAATTATTTAGTATGTTTACAATATCAATAGGTACTATCTTATATTTTTTTTCCTCCCTAGGGAATAAGGCATAACACACATGCTCCTTTTTTGCTTCATTGAGGAACTCTTTCTATCCAAGAAGGACTAAGACACTCCTTGTTTCAACTCCTTTTGGATTCAATGGTTTAAAATCCTATCTCTTACCATCCATTACAATGGTAATGGTGTTTATTTGTCCATCATAGATAAATCTTCTATCATACTGCCAATGCCTTCCCAACAGTAAATGATATGAGAACACATGGAAATCAATGATAGGATAGCATCATGATTTTCTTGGGGACGTGATGATAGCCACTGGATCTATCAAAAGCTTTTTTTATTGTTTATTTCCTCAAGGATAGAGAGGCTTCTCAAAATTTGACTCTGAGCTAGATGTGTGTATAGGTTGCATCCCTAGATGAATTGGAACCTTCAATTTGTCAAACTAATGGGTCTTAATGAATTGGATACTCAAGGAATAAAATAAAAATGCTTGCAATAAGTATTTAAGGAAAATATTACAACAAATAATGAAGGAATACATATATACATAGACTTTAAGAATAAAATCTAAAATCTAAGAAATATTACCTAATTAGAAATAAAAAGAATTTATAGAAAACCTAAGAAAAATATTTTCTAAAAGTATATAGGCTATGGGAATAGATGGTAATAGGTATTATAGGAAATAGAGGAAAATATCAAAGGAATACTATGAAAAATAGATTATAACATAAATTTTAGACTTTGGACCGAGAAAATAATGCAAGGAAATATAAATTAAATTTATATTTCCAAAAGGGCTAATATGGACTAAAATTAAAATTATATCCAATATGCTCTTGCATCAACATATTTAAAGTTAAAATGTTTTATTTATAATTAATGACATATAAAATAACTTGATGTGATTAAATTAAAGTGAAAAGGAAAAGAAGACACTTTTAAAACTCTAATTTTAAAAACAAAAAAATATATATTATGCATTGGATGAAAAGTAGTAATCTTTCAAGCTTCCTTAAACCTCTCTAATGGACATGGAGTTGACCATGACATATTCCTATTTTTTTAATGCTTCCTACTATAAAATTTCAATGTGCTTTGTCATGTTGTATATTATCCCAAATGTACATTCATTTTCTTTGTGCCCCAATTAGATAATTATCAATAACTTTGCATTTTTTGGAATATCATGGTTTAATGACAAGATATCAATATACATTTTTTGTTTTTACATAAAAAAGTATTTTGTAACCTTTTTTTACATGGTTTAATGATTCTCTAGTACTTGATTGAAATATAGTGCAATGTTTGAAAATTATATGACATTTTCAAACTATTACAATGTGCAAGTGCTATACAATTTTTCTATTTGATGACATAATCTTCTGTAACGTTTATGGAATCCATTTTTGGAGACTATATTTTTTGGTCAAATTAAATATGTTTATACACATAAGCATAAATGTCTAGTAATACCTGGAAGATTCTTGAATATTGTTTGCATGGGAAAATTAGAAAAGCCTCCTATTTTGTGATAATAGATTTTTTTTGCATGTAACATTGTATATGGGGGTTCCTATGAATAAATGAAATATTTTTCTAGAAATATTTTTTCTTTCTTTTATTTGTTGCTTATGCTTTTGCTTGTATTTGTTTTGTTGTTTGTCTATTTTAGCGTATGCGCTACTTTTCATTTCATGGTATCAAATCACCATAGTGGAAGAGAGATAGTTGTATATGCTTTGGTAGTGAAACATGATCTCCTTCTATACAACGCTGGTTTCTTTATCCTTATTTTGAAGCACTCCTAGGGCTAGTGCATTTTTTCATAGTTTAAGAGGGAGAAGAGAATGATTTACATAAAATGAGTAGCAAAATAGAGATTGAGAAGTTCAATGGATTGAAGTTCACATTATGGAAGATTAAAATGAAGGATTTTCTAGTGGTAAGGAAATTATGGGTTGTCATTGAAAATCCGACTAGGATTGCACAATAGGATATTAATAAGCTAGATAGAAAATTAATGTCCCTCATTAGACTAAGTTTAGTAGACTCTATGATTCTAAATGTGACAAAAACACAGCCTGCTCAAGATATGTGGAAAAATATGGAGATAATATATGCTTCTAAGTCAATAGTGAACACATTAATTGATGTTTTTAAAGCCTTTATACCACCATAAATCTTACAAGTTAAATATCATAGGATAAAATATAATATAGCCATAATATAATAAGATCAAGATAATGGTATGAGAATAATGATATGAGATAATTAATATGTATATCAAGGTTTATAATATATCACATAACATTCACTAATAAACAACAATATGAATATAAATTTTCTAAATAATACTTTTACAAAGCAAGTAGAACAACTTGCAATATTAATTGCTCAAATATTATGAAATCTTTATTACTCCTCTTTCTCTTATATCTATAACAAGAACTTGCTCTTATTTGTAATCTAATACATGTTGATAATCAGATACTTGAATTATTGGATACTTAAATCCTTCTATATGGAGCACTAAATAGCCATAGTACAATGAATCTTTGGATACTTGACTATTCCTTTACATATGCCAAGTATCATGACTCATGGGTTCTCTATATAAAACTTGGATACTTGATGAAAACATAACTCTATATTGTATGCACACCTGGACATGACTCTTGACCTTCACTTTGCACACTCTAACCTAAGACACTTTTGCACACATTACATTACATATTTGATCTCTTACATAGAAGAAACTTTTGTACATATACTCAACTCACACTTGCACACTTACTCACATGACACTTGTGTATTTCTTACACATAAACACTTAAAAGGGGAAATAATACTCACACTTTAGAATATGACTCAACCCTAATCTAATATTCACATATATACCATGAAGGTATGATGGGGGTACATTAGCATGTACAAAATAATGTAATATACTACAAAACCCCCCATATTACATTATTTGGTTATTGAAGACTTTAGTATTCAATCATGGTCTTCATATCTCTGTTTTTGAGTAATACTTATTATACACATCCACCATAGGGATTGAACCCGGGTCACATCACCAATAATGCAAGTGATGTCCTTTTTGGTAGACCACACTCATGGTATTCATCTTGATCTTCAATATTTTAAGATCAATATCCGAAGTTGCTTTGTAAATATCCTCTTTATTTTTGAGCTTATATTTCGTATTATCCTTCCTAACGCGATTTCTTCTCTTTTTCTTTCTTTTTTTATTTTTTCTACATATTCATTTGTGATATACCTAATGATATACCTTCTAAGAATTGAGTTAGTAAATCATCACAATAATATAACTTTAATTTCAATGATTCCTCATTGAAACTAACATATACTTCATTTAAATTATATGTGTCATTCCTCTTAGCTTGTTTCTTTCCTTGGAAAATCTCAAAACTAATTAATGATAAATACATCATTAAGCACTCTTCTAAAGAAAGTATAATGGTGTTTTGTGAATTCCACCATGTCCTAATTTTTTTCATGAAGATAACTTATAAGAGTTGTAAAGTTTTCTTCTTTTGCATCCTTGAGAAACAAAGATAATTTATCCTTTAAATCATTGGTCATTTGTTTCTTTCCATCAAAATTATCTATGAAATTTTTAGAGTAAAACTTAAGTACCTGCATCATTTATTCACTATCCTCATTAAATGCATTTTTAATAATTTCCTCCATGATATGCAAAGTTTTCCTTTGAAGTAGACTACCTTATAAATCCTAGGTTTAAATAAATTAAAGTTTCTAACTTAAATTCCTTATATCTCTCTAGATTTAGAAGCTAAAGAATAAATGTGGAAATTTTTTGTTTTCCTAAATTTTGGTGTATAAATATTTTAATATCCCAAATAATTAAATTTATAAAAGTTCTGAGCATATTACAACACCAATCATGAGCAAATTGTGGCTTCCCATTCTTTTTCCAACTTGCTTAGAATCTATGCCATCCCCATTAACCTTGTTAAAGATTCCCTTCTTTGGAAAGGCAACGGACAAGGTCTCTTCACTATTAAATATGCTTACTTATTCTAAGAAGAGCCCAATAAAGGTTGGTTTCCTGCTAATCTCATTTGGCTCTGACATCTCATCCCTAAGATCACTTTATTTTTCTAGTTGGTGGCCCAAAATAGAATTTTAACCATCAATAATATTATCAGTCGTGGGTTGATCATACCTAACCATTGCTACCTTTATCAATCTGCTTGGGAATTAGTCTATCACCTTTTTATCAAATTACATTTATCTTCTATTATCTTACAATATATTTTTTGTACTTTTGATATTTCTTGGGATCCTCCCAACTCTATTCTTGACCTGTGCATTCAATAGCCAAATCCTATTAAACACCTAAGTATAAAATCTCTATGGTACTTTTTTTTAGCCTATTTTCTTTGGCAAAGTTAGCTTGAAAGGAACAAAAAAGCCTTAAATGATTCTTCTAGAGATGCAAGGTCTATTTTCTCCAAGGTTCTTTTAGCAGTAATTGAGAATGCTAATCTTGTTTCTTCTCGTAAGCCCCCTATCAAAGGGATTGAATGTAGATTAATTAACTCCTTCAACATTTTCTTTGGTTCAAACAGACTTTATTTTCCTAAATATAATAGATATAAAGTCATCTCGTCTCCTCCTCCTAGATGGTTCAAACTCAAATTTTATGGATCTACCATGGGTAATCCTGGTAAATTTAGTTCTCGAGGTATTATTAGAGATGATCTCGGTAGGATCATCCTAGTGTACACAAAAAATATTAGCATCCAAAAAAACAATGTGGTTGAAGCTAGAGATTTATTCCAAGGGTTATCAGTGATAGAAGACATTCACATTCATAACATTATCATTGAATGGGATTCCTTGAATATCATCAATTATCTTAAATGTCTTCAACATCCTATATGGTTAGTTATTAACCTCATTGATGAGTTGAAGAACCTTCTCTAAAAATTCAATAAATTTGTAATTCAAAAAATTCTTAGAGAAGAAAATGGTGCTACTGACCTCATGACCAATTTTGGATTGGCCCAGGATTCCTTGCATGTTTGCGTTGAAAATTTTCCCCAAGATATCATCGACTTCTATAATCAAAATGATTCTCCATATGATCAGTAAATTTAGGAATATGTGTGGCAATCCCACTCATCTCTTTCTTCTTTGTCCTAGTACTTGCCTTCCAATAATATTACCACCAAATATTATCCCTTTGGTGTTTTTTAAGTTTTATCATAGGTGGTAGTTCAATATTCATTAGATGTCCTTTTTGCTTCAAACTTATCTACCTCTCATGAGTAAGTAATGCTAGATTTAAAAATATGAGTTATCAATATCCATTTGGTCATTTCTCTTTGTTTGACGGTTCAATTTAACCCATAATCCCTTACAAAATAAAAATCTTCATGTTGATGGGGTTTTCAAATTTACCATACATTGTTATCATTCTTAAAAGTGGGCTCACTCCTATAATTGTTCTTCATTGATTTCCAAGAAAGAAAGTACCATGCTTTGGAGTCTTAAGGTCTTGAGTAGGAATTCCTTTGTCTCTCCATGTTAGATGGTAATTGGTTTCTCCTCTCCTAAATTTGGGTTGGTACATAGGGCTATGTCATCCTAGGTCGATATGCAACACCAATGGCCCTGCATCATTTATAATTTTAAATTGGTAGCATACCAATTTGTATCAACATTGATATTTTGGCTCCTCGCATGAATTTAAATTATTGGAAACAAAAGCCCTCTCTTCATATGGTTCTATCTATATTTGTTATTCATCTGTGATCCTATGAGGCAGTCTAGAGAGGATTTGAGTGGAAGGCTTGTCTCTAGTGGTGGACATAAATGGTTTTTCTTGATATTGATTCCTTGTAGCTTGATGCAATAGTTGAGTAAATTTTGGGTATGCAAGGGTTTCTCCCTTTCCTTCAAAATTTTAGTGGTAGCAATCTTGATTTGTTGATGGAGCTCATCAATATGTGGGACAATGGTAGGGTGAACCTTATAGGGGTTGCTTTAAGTTGATCATAAAGGTTACCAAATTAGTAAATGATGGTGACTTGATCTCCTAGGATAAGTATTCAATTACCATGGAGCTGGGGTATTTCAAGGACAAGGGTAAACACCTTGCTAGAGAGAACATTAGTGTAGTAAGAAATAATCTTCCTACTTTATGGAATAATGTAGAAATCCCTTTTGGAGTTTCCATATGGCATTCCTTAACCATTTAAGGGATATTAAGATGATAAATATCCTCGAGTACCTATTTTATTTGATGGATCTCTCCATAAATAGTATTAAGGAAGATAAATCCTCACATACAAATAACTAGGGGATTCACTTGATGATCTTCAATTATGTGACTCAGCTCCAAGCCAAAGGTTTTTCTCTGTCCATCATAAATATGACTAATGATCGACCCTCTACCTCTACATATACCCTAGGGTATCCTTAGGGGAATGAACCAATTGATTACAAGATGGAGATGGAAACTACCACTTCTAGGAAAGTGGATAAAAGGAAGCTAGTCTTTGGCTCATCTGATGCCACTCCCTTCCCGTGTCAATGTTATAAAAGAAATAAATCATCTAGCGATAAATGTAACAACATCATCATACTAGACCATGATATTTTGATGTTTGGATCACCTCTTATGAGTTGTAAGAAGCAGAAACTTAAGGTCAGGCCCAATTTTTTTCTCCTAGTGGAACCATGGTCCAGTAAAATCTTGGTTGATGACTCTGATTTAATGTCCAATCTATATGACCTAATCAATTGGGATTCATCCCTACTCCTTCAAGTAGGTAAATTATCAGCAGAATGAAGAATCCAAAGGTGGTGACCCAGGCTTCAGATATGACTCAAAATATTTATGGTGATGAGTAGGACCATCCTGCTACCTTAGGGTGATACCATTATTGGAAATTCCTCTTTTTTTTGCTATTGTGTCTCCTTTTGGGTGGATGGTTTACCATCATCTAGAACTTTTTGAATCGTTTGTTATATCCATTTTCTAAGGATTTACCATCTTTAGATCCCTCATTTTGTTTCTTAGATTGTAAAAGGTTTGGGGATCCTTTCAAACCCCCATTTTATCGATAAAAAATACAAAAATTCACAAAATTATATTTTTTAAAATATTTTTCAATAATAAAACTCAAATAGATATACTTCAAAAAAATCAAAGAATTTAAAAATAAAATAAATTATTTTCATTCCTTATCGATCCATTCTTTATCAAATACTTTAAAATTAAATATTCAACTTAAGAAACTTATTACTCCAACTTTAATCTATAAACATTAATCTGTAAATCAAATATAAACATTATTACTCCAAATTCTAGTATGTTTATCTATCTTGACAATTTTAATAATTTAGCCAAATTTACATTACTCAAACCCTTTCATAAAGCTTTCAAAGATAATTAAAATAATTTACTCTTGCTTATCACTCTAATAATAAAATATAATAATTCATTGATAAACATATTACTACTTATCACTCCTTATTAAACCTTAATAAAAACATTTAACTTTAATAAATATTTATCCTTATCGCTCCTAACATTAAAAACTTGAAAAATATTAATAATTTGAAAATTACCTTATATGCACCTTTCCACCTTGCACTATTGTAAATAATCTGAATGCTGCTACAAGAAAAGCTCATGTGAACTTCTTTTAATCAACTTGATTGAGTGCTATGTGCAACCAATTCGATTCATTTTTAGGTATTCTAATTCAATAATGTGAAGTTGAATGTTCCACTTTCCAATATTTCATTTCCAACTATCTTGTAAAGAATTTACTTCCAAGTGACTTGCATGTATTACACTAGAAGAGTTACTCAATGAAGTGATATTGATTACCCTAGTAATTGTGTCATTCTGCCTACACTTTGAGTGTTACAAAGGATAGTAAATTGTGCTTGGAACTCAAGCAATATTCTGGAATAAACCAAGTCTTTCAATACTATTTCACATATTTAGTCTAATGTTCAATGTTGTAGTTGCAAAGTGCTCTCCCTTGCAAATAATGTTTCATACTCATCACTATGTTTCGATCCTAAGTGTTGTCCAATGTTGATATTTGTTGCTTCACTATTGGTCAATGTAGGAAACTTATTGTTTGATATTTCAATGTTGTTCAATGTAGTATACTTGAATTTTTATATTTCAATATTACTCGACATAGTATACTTGAATGATATTGTTGTTGAGAGTGCTTCCAATAACTTAGGTGTTGCTAGAATGAAATTTATCAATAACCTAGATGTTGCACTTCAATCAGTATGCTCTCTTGACCAAGGTGTTTTCAATATACTAAGGTTAGGGTACTATCCAGTACTCAGAGTACTTGACCACAACTCTAAGATCTATTCAGTCTCTTGAGTGCTATCCAATATTTAGGCACTTGTCCATTTTTTGGGTGTTCTAACTTTTGAGAATTAGCCAAAATCTAGGTGTTGAATAATATTTTGGGCATTGTACAACTCATGAATTCTAGAATCCTTGCATTTTTTCTTAATATTATTTCTTTCCCTTACTTTCTATGTTCACATATTTATGCTTCTCTATAGCTCTATGTTGAAAAAAATAGCAATTTGATCTGAATGCCATTATTTACTAGATTCGAATGATGTTTTCTTCAATATTTGAATGCCTCTGTCTACTATAGCCAAATTTTACCTTTCAAAAATGAATGGGGCTTCCTTTATTTGATTTTATTTAAGACCAGTAGCTTTCCTTGTAAGACTTCACTTTAGAATCCTTTTATAGCATTGGAACTTTTCTATATATTGTTGCCCATTTTTGAAACTTTATTATGTATTGAATATTTTTCAATGTCAGTATGACTTGCGTCTATATTCTTATAGGAAACCTTTTTTTTGAGTAACTCTTTCAAAAAAGGTAACTTTGATCTTTTGCTACTATTGTTGCTTCTATTCCACTCTTTGTCTTCTTGTTGCAAATGTCAATGTTTGAGTGACTTAAAACTGTTTGAATCCTCTTTATGTCAAGGGATATCTTCAAGACATGAATATTTTTTTATCTCTTATGTCAAGGTCTATCTTATATACCTAAATATTTTTATCAACATCAATTTATCTATTACATGAAACTTTAATGTATTGCAAATTTAATTAATATTTTCTTGATTAAAGTTTACTTTTAGACTGATATATCTTCCTTTATATATCCATCTCCCATTTTTATTTCTCTTGCACTTAAAAGATTAAAGTATTCTCTATCTGTTGTAGTAATCTTCTCACAAATATGATGATCAATCTTTGCTACAATTCTTTCTTCTATATTATTAAGGTGACTTGAATACCCATGATTCTTCTATAAAAATCAAGGGTTGGCTATGTCCCTAAAATGATCAACTATCTCAAAGTTGGTGCACATTTTAATATAATTGAGTCCTAGTCTTCATTGGTTATAACTATGAAAAGAATCTGTAGATAAGTCTTGATCTTCACTAGTTATTCTTCACTGAGGAATGACTCTATACCCGAGTCTAAGTCTTAATTGGTAATTATCCAACTATGGAAAGACTCTAGACCTTCTATTAAATATGACCTTACTATATAATCTAAGTCTCAATGCCTTTAAAGTGGATAAACTCTAAATCAATCTTATCAAACTGGACAAGATAGAATTTTGTAACTGATTAATAAAATCTATCAATATGGATAAAGCTTTGTTGTAACACTAATATCACTAATAGTTTTTTATGCCATAATACTACCACTACTATCATAGGTTAAAATTTGTGAGGAATCCCAGTTTGTTGAAAATTTTCTTTTCACAACTCTAAGAAAACAAATGTAGCTAACGAGGAGGATGAACGGTTCAGGTGGGATTTCTAATTTTTTAATTTTTGGAATTAGGAAGGATGGAAGAAAGGATTCTAGTGCAAGGAAGGCCCCAAAAAAATTATAGGATGGATAGATCTATAAGGAAAAGTTCTATTATTAGATAGAGGGCCTATGGGGGGAAGAACCTCCTGATAATGAGCCCCTTCCCTAAGGCATAGAGGGACTTGCAGGTGAATTCCATAAGGAAATATATTTTTTTGAAGTGGTTTGTAAAGGAGGGAAACATGAGAAGGATTATTTCTATGCAACCCTCATTCCCAAAGGCAAGGATATAAACATCCCTGATAACATAGTATCTAACTAGTTTTTGATGGAAACTTTCTCACTTGTTGGGAAATTCATTGACGATATACCTGTTATGGAAACTATATGAAGATGGGATTTTTTAAAATGGAAGACCCTTGGTAACATGGATATCGTGGCATTATCCAAAGTATTTTTTACAATCATATTGAGAAACTATGAAGATGTCACGATTATCCTGATGGTCGACCCTTGGTTTCTTGGTAGAAGAAGCCTATTCATTCATAGGTGGGTAGAGGATTTTAACCCCAAAACCTAGAGCATCAACTTTTCTCCTATATATATTCATATTTGTGACCTACATTTTTACCTCTAGCATGAGGATATCCTCCATATAATTACTAGGGCTGTAGGTGAACTGGTTGTGATTGACCCAGTCACTCTAGCTCGTAAATGTATGGTTTATGCTCAGATTTATGTAAATGCAAACCTCAATTTTGAACCACCCACATATGTTAAACTCAAGTATAAGTCTTATTGTTAGAGGTAGCCACTATAATATTAGAACAAACCTACTTTTTGTGTGGAATTCCACACCTAGGGACATCTTAAGAACGAGTGTCCCACCCCCAAAATTCAAATTAACAAGGCAAAGAACCTAGCGCAAGATGCCAATAATACTCCCAGTCATGGAGCCTCCTTGTATCAAAACTAAGGAATAAAAATTAGATGAATAGGGGATACTTAATACAACCCAGACAGTGGTAGCACTACATCCAATCAAGAAAATAAATTTACCATAAAAGAACAACTACCACTTTGAACAATGGGAAGGAAATTGTGAACTCACATCCAACTCTAGAACAAGATAAGGTAAGCTCCCTTTTTGCCTTCCCAAATAGATTTGGTATCCTTGGTGAAACAAACATCATGCAAGAGGAAGACGGGGAAATATGTTCAGTCCTTGATTTTGATCCTCTTCCTTGTAAAAGCCCTAATAAGGTGGATTTCCCCTCAAAATTGGGTCTATATCATACCTATTAAGACTTGCATGTTGATAACCATAAGGTATATACCCTCTCAATATCAGGCCCACATCATCCTTCTGAGTACTTGCATGTTGATACCCATAAGGTATATTCCCCCTCAAGATTGGACCATATCATAGTCCTTTAGAATGTCCATATAAGAATCCTAAGCAAGATAGTCCTAAGAGGAGTAATCCCACCAAAGAAAAACTATCTTCAAAAATTTCTAGCCCTACTAAGAACCAGATCAATGCTAGATGCTCTAGCCCTATCATTGAACAAATTATTCCATACAAATTTAGTCCTAAGAAAACAAGAAGTTCCACAAAGTCACCCATTGATTATGGAAGTGACAATAAGAGAGGAAGAATTTCAGCTAATGAACAATGGAAAAGAGGAATCTATGAAGATATAGCAAATGGAATTCAAAAAACTCTATTTCCTTCAGTTATATGCCAATCCAGAGAAGATATAAAAATTACCAAACCTCCCTAACCTCATAGAAAGGGGGGTAGAAATACCACCAAACATTCCAAATAAAGTTCCTCTCATGGAATGTGAGAGGCCTTAATGGGATAGCCAAGCATAGAGTGGCTTTTTCATTAATAAGAGAGTTAACGCCCACATTTTTCATATTGCAAGAAACTAAAATTGATGCAAGTAGCTTCACCAACACAACAAATAAATTATGGAATAAAGGAGAAGCGGTTTTCAGTCATGCAAAAGGCTCCACAAGAGGCCTGATGTGCTTATGGGACCCACAAAACTTGAAGGTATATTGATTCAGTCTAGTGATAGAATATTAAGTGTGTTATTTCATGATAGAGATACTATTTCTTCTTGGATCCTATCCAATATTTATACTCCAAAAACATTACTAGGAAGGGATAAACTGTGGGAAACTTTAAGCAGACTAAAATATTATTTTCAAAACATCCCTTGGATTTATGTAGGGGATTTCAATACCCCCCTCTACCCCTCAAACAAAAAAGGAGGAACATGTGCCCCACTTAGAAGCATGGAAGACTTTAATGAATTTGTCAATTCAAATAATCTCATGGATGTAAAACTCAAGAATGCTAAATTTATCTGGAGTAATAGAAGACTGGGTAATCAAATTATTCAGGTGAAATTGGATAGGTTTTCCCTCTCACAAGAAGCTATTCAAATTTTTGGAGTTGCTAGCCTCTATTATCTACCCAAGATAGGATCTGATCAAAACCCTCTCATGATGGAAACTAAGAAAGACAATCCTTTCAAAAGATCATTCAGATTCAAAGCAATGTGGATCCACCATACTGATATGAGAAATAGAATTTCCAAGTGGTGGAAATAGGTAGTGAAATATGGGAAAAATGCTGCACCTAACAATGCTAAATGAGATGCATCTACCACTAATATTGATTAGGCATTACAAAAAGACATCAAAGTAAGCATGATAAGCCAAATAAGTGCAGGAAAGAGAGTTTTTATTTATTATTTGATATATTCAATCACGATTACATAATTTTCCCCTTGATAGCTCTAGATTGATACACTCATTAAAAAATGGTGCCCACGGATTAAATCCTTTCAATAAATCGGGTGCACTTCCAATGTTTTTCCTCGTACCAACGATTGAAGTGGGTGGGACTATGATGTATCTAATTTTTTCTTTGATGTCCTCATCTAATTCTGCTTCCTCATGCACTATAAGGCCTGCATCTACATACAAGGAAACTAGATTTTGTCAATTGCAAGTGTGAATTGTGAAGCATGCGAAAGCAATACATGCACTAATAGACTAGGAAGTAGAAATATGCAATGCAACCATCCAAAACAATTCTAAATGACTCTAAATATTAGAAATATGCATAAAAAGTTATTTTCGACTAATATAATTGAAAACAATAAGAAAATTGTAGTCGAATTCGTACTGATTACATGATGTGCCTATTAAGCCAAACCTAAAATAGGTGATTTTGGGTCCTAAACATCTCCAAATAGCACATAATTTGGATAGCATATATAAAATCATATTTAGAGAGGACCCATGTAAAAATATTAGCAAAATTGATCATAGATTCATGTGCATCTTCGGGTGAGCCAAGTGAACCTGTAAAATACTAAAAACATGATAACTCATTCAATATAGCTCCAAATTGCATCAAATTTGAAAAATATATTCTTGAACTATCCTAGAATAAGAATATTTAAAAATAGTAAAAAATAATGCTTCAGTCAGTGACCATCCTTGCTAGGGATGGTGGTAATTGTCATAGATTGGGGATCATCCTAGGGTGGGACGACCACCTGATATGCTAGTTTTATACCACTAATTCCATTGGGAATTGGTCAAAAAATTTCTAATGGTGTTGTTTTCAAATTTGGGGGTGATATTCACTCAATTTATTAGGTTTTGTAAATAATTTACGCCTCTTGAATCACTCAAGAACCTTCTTTGCTAGGTAGATATTTTGAGGGAAAAGACACAAAATGTTGAGGGGAAATCTTGGTAGCACTTTGTTGCAATGTCACAAAACTCCTCTTTGTAATTTGGGTGGAAAATGAATCCACTTTATAGCCCAATGGGGCCTATGGCCAAATGGACATGCAGGGCAAGAGGCACCACTTGTCCAAAAACTTGGCATGTATTGGAGGGGGAAGGAATCTCCTTTTTGACCTTCATTATACAACATTTCATAAGGATTCTACACCCTTAGGTCTGCATGCTTGAATAGGTGAGATAAATGGTAGTTTTTTGGTGCCATTTGTCCAAAATTTGACTTTTTAGGAGTCAAAGACCATGGTCGTACCACCCAAGGACGATCATTTGTGACCATCCCTAGGTGGGATGATCATGATCTATGATCGTCCTAGTGTGGGACGATCATGCCTATGTGGCCCAAAATCTCCTAAAAGTGCGGTAGAGCATTCCAAAAGTGGTTAGGACCACTGTGTAACCTATGAGGATTAGCCACTACTTTTTGTTGCCTAATTGGATTGACATGATTTTAGTGTCTACAGGTAGGACAATGATGTCCTTATTTTAAACTATCACAAAAACTTAGACACCTCAAAGAAAATATCAAAGTTTAGAATAAATAAATATTTGGTAATCTATTTGCAAACAAGCAGTAAATCAAAGAAATACTTGGAATCATAGAGAGCAAGATTTTGAATGGACAAAGTGATGAACACATCAGGAAAAAAGAAAAAATCATCCTCTCTGAATACCACAATATCCTAGCATGTGAAGAAATATTTTGGAGATATAAGTCTAGAACTTTATGGCTCAAAGAGAGGATTTGAACACTAAATTATTTCATGTGCTGACTTTGAGAAATAGGATCAACAACATAATTAATAAACCTATGAAGAGCGACGGTTCCTCCAACATTTGATATCATGGAAATAAGAGCTGAAGTTGTCATGTACTTTAGTTCCCTCCTCAGAGAATGTAATCCTTGTTCTTATTCTGCAAGAGACTCTATGCTCTACCATATCCCCCATTCCATTATGGAGGAGGTCAACGTCAAGTTAGTAGCCCCCTTTATTGGTGAAGAAGTTAGACATGCTTTTTTTCTATGAATCCTAGCAAAGCTCTTGGTTCGGATGGATTTCCTAATCAATTATTTCAAATATTCTAGGATATTTTTGGCCAAGATATCTACTCCATAGTTAGGGAATTTCAATCCTCCAAGTGCATCCCATGTAGCTACAATTCCACCTTCATTGCCTTGATTCCTAAAGGCCCTATCTCCAAATCAATGATTGACTACAGGCCTATAAGCCTTTGCAATGTGGTTTATAAAATCCTCACTAAAGCCATTGCCAATAGGATGAAGGAAGTTCTACCCAACCTCATTGATATATGTCAAGGAATATCTATCCATGGCAGATCCATTTTATATGGCATCATAACCGTTCACAAATCTTTGCACTCAATTTCTCAGACCATGAATCCTACCTTTATCCTCAAACTTGACATGAACAAGGCTTATGATAGAATAAAATGGAATTTCCTCATAGATATTATTCTCAAATTTGGTTTTCACCCCAAATGGGAAGATATGATTAAAGGATGCATTCCCAATATCTATTCTTATCAATGGATCCACAACTGGTTATTTTTAGAGCAGTAGAGGACTAAGACAAGGAGACCCCATATCTCCTTTACTCTTCATCATTGTTGTGGAAGCTCTTGGAAGGACCATCAAGGCTACCTATAGATCAAGACTAATTTTAGGAATCATAGCAACATCCCAGACCAATCTAGTCACACACCAACAATTTGTGGATGATACCATCATTTCCACGTCTGCATCCATTTTTGAAGCTAAGGTAATTATATATTTTTATTTTGTATGTGGAAGCAACTGGTCAAGAAGTGAATTTCAATAAAAGAAAGATATATTTCTTTAACACCCTTTCTAGAGGTAGATTAAAATTACCAAAATCTTAGAATGCTCTATGTCTTCCTTTCCTGCAACTTATTTGGGACTTCCTTCGTTCGTTGAAAATCCTTTAGACTCAATGTGGAATAATATGATTGAAAGGATTCAAAATATATTAGCATGATGGAGAGGAATATTACTATGAATTCCCTTCATTGCATCCCAGTGTACTTCATGTCTATTTTCAAGGACCCAATTATGGTTTACCATAGAATAGAGAAAATTCAAAAAATATTTCTTTGGTCTGGGACTGAAAATAAACAATGCCTACATATTGTTACCTAGGATAAAGTGTGAAAAACCAAGGATATGGGAGGAATTGGTCTTAGGAGAATCCACACTTTAAACTTAGCCTTGATGGCTAAACAAGTGTGGCACATGGTTACCAATGAAAATATTGAATGGATAACTATAGTCAAGAGAAAATACTTACAGGGAATATACTACCTTAGTAAAATGGCCCCCACTAGAGGATCTGCCTTTCAGAAATCCATAATAAAAACTAGATAACTTTTGAAAAAAGGTTTAAGGTGGAATCTAGTTGATGAAAGCAACACAAATTTTTGGAATGACAAATGGATTAGAGAATAACCTCTCATTGCAGATGATAACCTTTCTAGTTTGAAATTTTTCACTGATGTCATGTTTGACCAAAAAGTCTCTAATTTTTTGAGCATCCAAAATAATAGAAGCAACTGGAAACCTATCAGATGCAACTCTCATCCGACAGAGTCTTCCTTGCTAAATTATTTGCTGAATTCCACTATTATTCCTTATGGAAATTCCAAAGACTCTCCTTTTTGGGAGGCCACTGAGAGTGGAGAATTCTTGGTCAAGTCCGCTTACCAATTGCTCCTGGATCTTGAGGAACCTTTATTTCCTTGTCATCTTGTTTGGCCCAAATTCCTCATCCCTAAGGTTTCCTTTTTTTCCTAGTTGGCCATCCAAGAGAGAATCCTTACTATCGATAATCTGCTTAAAAGAGGCATCATTCTATCTAGCAGGTATTTTTTGTGTCTATCTTATTGGGATTCCCCTTATCACCTTTTCCTCACCTATCCTTATTCCTCTTCCATCCTCAAAAAAATCCTCCAAACCTTCCACATCCTGTGGGTCAAACCTTATTCTATTGTTGAGATATTCCTCCAATGACCCACTCCCTTTCATAATCCTCACCTCAAATTCCTCTAGAAAAATTACATCCACCATTTCCTTTAGCAATTTTCTCTTGAGAGAAATCGTAGAATCTTCAATCATAGCAAGTTTAGTCCTTAGTTTATAACTAGTAAAATTATCTCCTTTATGAAAGAAAATGCTCTCTTTACTCATCCTTCTTCCATCCCCGCTTCCAGGTTCAAGGCTTCCTTAGGTCATTCCTTAAACCTCCATCTTGCAGATATCCCTATCCAACCTTCTCCTAATATCAAAGCTAACACTAAATAGATTCCTCCACCAAATGGATGGTTCAAGTTGAACTTTGATGGTGTTGCAAAAGGAAACCCAGGAAGGGCAAGTGCAGGAGGCATCCTTAGGGATCACTATGGGAACATCATATTTGCCTTTGCAAAATGCCTAGGAGTCCAAACTAATCATGTTGTTGAAGCAAAAGCTATGTGGAGAGGATTAACCATTGCAAAAAATTATCCTAGCAGGTTGATTGTTGAAAGAGATTCTCTTAACCAGGGTTATGCATAGTGGCTATTTTCACAAAATTGACTAAAATTAGGATTTTCAAAATTTAGAATTGGCTAATATTTGGGATCCTTGACCAGGGTCCATTAGCCAAAAAAATTTGGGTGCAAATTTTTTTTTGGGTCGATTCACCCCAATTTTATAATAATTTGACCATTTTAAGTTTAAATTTTCAACATTACCCCTAATAATAGTGAACCTTCTACATGTGTTTCGAAACTATTCACCTCGATTTTGAAATCGATTTGCCAAATTTTTATAAATATATTTTGGGGTTGACCCCTTACGCATAACCCTTATCTTAACATAATCAACTACTTAAATATCAACAGTAATCCTTCATGAGGGTCAAGGACTACATTGAGGAAGCAAGGATTTTGACTCTTGACCAATAGAATACCATATTCCAACATTACTTCAAAGAGGCCTATAGGGTAGTTGATAGAAAGGAAAACCATGGAGTCAATGCTTCAATCCTGATCACGTGGACATATGGCATCCTGTAAGTGGTTAGGGACATCATGGAACAAGAAAAAAATAACAAGGAATCTTAGTCAAATAGTCATATTTTTCCTACCAATAATTCACCTTAACACCCCTATTTCCTCGAGTGTTTATTTCAAGAGATGTGTTCCTAAAGGCAAAACACTTGATATTTATAATTGTTGTTTCCATGAAAGCATTATTATCAGTCTTAATTGTAGAGCCTTCCTTACCATTTTCAATTTCCAATTATTTTTTTATCATTTCCAATACAAGAATAATAACCAAATTTTTTCCACACTAGTCATGCCCTCAATTTCCCACTGTCCATTTATCACACCCATCATACGTGTCTTCAACATTCTCATACCATCATTGATGCTTCATCCAACATGCACTTTCATCTTCCCTCTGCCCATCACCATATTTTTTGCCAATTCACATGGCCTTGTTTGGTGTTTTGAACCACCTTGATCTTCAATATTACTCTTGTTCCCAAGGATATCTCTGTGGATGGTGGTATTCCCCAAGATGATTGCTACAACTTCTATAGTACCTTCCAAAAGTTTTGGTTCCTTCCAAGAGAAGCTACCTCCCTTAAGCATGCATGGTTTATATTTTTTAAGAACCAGTCCAGTTACTGTAGCATTCATCATCCTGAGCCTAACCTCTGATCCCCCACTTCTTCCATAAACAAGCATCCTTTCTAGAGGCCCAAGATGAGGTTTTTCAAGACTAATTTCCTAGAGATTGAACCCATTGTAGAGGTGATCCTTTCTGAGAGAGGTTTCATTCCCTTATTCAAGAATTTTTTTGGAGATAAACTTGAAATTACCATGGCAATCCTAGAGAGTTGATATGGAGGAAAGGTTATTGTTCGAGGTAAAATTACCTAATTGACATCAATTTACTGGTTGAAATTATTAGGCAACCTACCAAAGGGTGATTGATCTGGCATGAAAAGCATAATTGGAAAGACAAACTAAAGGAATTTAAGGATTAGAAATTTTGCAAGCAAGCAAATATGGGTATGCACCAGGACGATCTCCATCCTTGTAGAATAAGGTAATGAAGCCTGTTATGGAATTCATCACTGTAGATGACCCTAATAAAACTCTCTGTAGATTCCATTTTACTTTTGTGAATCATTTTAGAGATGTTAAACTTATCAATATTCCTCAGTTTATGTTCAAATCCATTCACTACTCCATTTTATCCTACATAAATAGGAAGGGAGATAACCTCCCTTCTCACCAAGGCCTCTTCAAAGTTATTTATAAATAATGGTTGGTCCATTGCCTTAGTGGCATAACCCCCCCTTCATACCAGAATATACCTACTAAAAGAAGACCTAGCCCTACCAAGACCAAACCAAGCCCATACTCATCCTCCACCCTCCCTCGACCTTGGTTTCCAATAAGAGAGCAGCCATAGAGTAAGTTAGATAATTTCTCATGAGTAAGAAGATAAAGAAGGATGAACCTGAGGATGCAGTTAGATTTTCATCTCACCTAAGAAATAAATTTACTCAAGATAAGCAGAAGATATTGGATATTGAGTTTGATGAGGACGACCATGACATTGAAGCTCAAATTTTGCAGCAACTCATTATCACTACTACTTCCAAAGGGATTTTTCAATTGGAAAGTGTCATGTCCCAATTGAAATATTTGGTGGAGACATTCACTGATCTCTGTAATGCCCTCCACCTCCTATTTTTCCATGAAAATTTCACTAGGGCTACTTTGGAGGATGCGAAGACCTCTAATGTCATCCCCGAGGATGAGGACAAAGATGTGGTTAAGGACAAAGTGAAGGATGAAGATGTCATAGTTGGAGAGAAAGACTAATGTATTTCCTTTTTTTTGTTGATGGTGGTGAGGCTTCCCTGTGTGGGGCCATTTTCCATGGTGTATGGTCCTAGTTTTTTTTATAATGTGGGGTCGTATCCCTCCTTCTACTTATGTTTCTATTTTTTCAGCCTCCTTAAGTTGTTTTTGTATGTAGGTTTTAGGATCTCTTGCTAAAACCCCTTTTTTTTAATGAAAATTTAACTTATCAAAAAATATATATCATAGGCTAAATATCACAAGATTAAGTATAATATAACCACAATATAGTAATATCAATATAATGATATGGGAAGAATAATATGAGTAAATTAATATGTATATCAAGGCTTATAATACATCAAATAACATTCACTAACAAACAACAATATGAATGTAAATATCCTAAATGATACACATTTACAAAGGATGTAAAACAACTTAAATATATAAATTGCTCAAAATGTATGCAATATTTATTACTCCTCTTTCTCTTACATCTATAACAAGAACTTGCTTTTCTATGTAATGTAATAAATCTTGATAATCAGATACTTAAACTTTTGGATACTTGAATTCTTCTCTATGGAGTAATATATAGCCATATTAGAATGACACTTTCGATACTTGACTATTCCTTTCCACATGCTAAGTCTTATGACTCTTGAATTCACTATATAACACTTTCTTGATGAACACATTACTCTATATTGTATATACACCAAATATGATTCTCGATATTTATTTTGCACACTCTAACCTAAGACACTTGTGCACATATACTCAACTCACACTTGCACACTTAATCACATTACACTTGTGTATTTATTGCACATACACACTTACATGAAAGGCGAATAATACTCACCCTCTAAACTATATCTTATTCCTAATATAATATTTACATATATACCATGAATGCACCATGTGGGTATATTAACATGTACCAAATAATGTAATATACTCCAACACCCCCCACCCTCTTACATTATTTGGTTATTGAAGACTTTAGTTTTCAATCATGATATTCATATTTATCTTAAATATATTTCTTTAAGATCAATATCTAAAGTTTCTTTGTAAATAACCTCTTTATTATTAGGTTTAGATTTCCTATTATCCTTCCTAATGTGATTTCTTTTCTTCCTCTTTCAGATTTTTTTTTTGCATCTTCATTTGTGATATACCTAATGATATACCCTATAAGAATTGAGTTAGTAACATCACAATAACATAACTTTGATTTTAATGATTCATCATTGAAACTAACATATACTTCATTTGAATTATACTTTTCATTTATCTTAGCTTATTTCTTCCCTTAGAAAATATCAAAACCAATTAATGATAAATACATCACTAAGAACTCTTCTAAACAAAGTATAATGGTATTTTGTGAATTGCACCATGTCCTAAAAAGTTTTTCATAAATATAATTTATAAGAGTTGTAAAATTTTCTTATTTTTCATCCTTGAGAAACAAATATAATTTCTCCTTTAAATTATTAGTCATTTGTTTCTTTCCATAAAATTTATCTATCAAATATTGAGAATAAAACTTAAGTGCATGCATCATTTCTTCACTATCCTCATAAAATATAATTTTAATAATTTCCCCATGGTATGCAAAATTTTCCTTTGAAGTAGACAACCTTATATCCCCTAGGTTTAGATAAATCAAAGTTTTTAACTTAAATTCCTTATATCTCCCTAGTTTTAGAAACTAAATAATGAACTTTGCAAATTTTTGTTTTCCTAAATTTTGGTGTAGAAATCCTTTTGTCTCCCAAATAATTAAATTTGCAAAAATTCACAAACTTTTATTTTTTCAAAACTTTTTCAATAATAAGACATATCTAGATATGCTTCAAAAAAAGCAAAAAAATTACAAACAAAATATAGTATTTTCATTCCTTATCACCCCATTCTTTATCAAATACTTCAAAAATAAATATTCAACTTAAAAAACTTATTACTTCAACTTTAATCTATAAACATTAATCTATAAATTAAATATAAACCTTAGTACTCTAAATTGTATTGTACTTATCTTTTCCTAACAATTTTAGTAACTTAACCAAATTTAAATTACTACAATTCTTTCATAAAAATTTCAAAGATAACTACAAAATTTATTCATACTTATCACTCCAAGGGCTCCCCTCAACACCTTCTTTCTCTGTTCTAATCAAAGGGCTCCCCTCAACTCCTTTTGGAGCCTCTCGGGGTCTTCGTCAAGGAGACCCTTGCTCTCCTTACCTCTTCCTCATCTTAGCAGAAGGATTAGGCAGACTCTTTCTGAGAAGACGACATCTAGGTCTGATAACAGGTATTAAAGTGGGGGCGGAAGTTTTGACCCACTTACAGTTTGTGGATGACACAGGATTGGTTGGAGTGGCCAGCCTCAGGGAAGCACGTGGAATCAGAGATACTCTAAACATCTACCTTCGGGCCTCAAATCAAGTCATTAATGATAAAAAATCCAAAGTGGTTTTCTTCAATCTTGACCAAAGGTTACAGGAAAGAGTTACTGAGACCCTGGGATTTACTAGGACCTCTCTACCTATTGTTTACTTGGGGGTTCCTCTGCATTTTAAAAAACTAAAAATTGATATCTGGAAGGATCTTTTGGATGGCATAAAAGATAAAATGAATCATTGGTCTCATAAGTGGTTAAGCTATGGAGGCCGACTAACTTACTTACAGTCAGTTATTCAGGCTATGCCAATATATAAATTCTCCATCCTGGCTGCCCCACATTCTATTTGGAATGAGCTTGACAAAATGGCTAGAAGTTTTTTATGGGAGGGTGCAAAAGGGGAGAAGAAATGGGCCTTGGTTGGCTGGGATAAGGTTACCCAGCCCAAAGGATAAAGGAGGGCTGGGACTGAGAAGCTCCAAGCTTAACAATAAAGCTTTGGCTGGTAAACTGTACTGGAGGTGGATTTCCCAACCAACATCCCTCTTTAGCAGAATTCTTTCTAGTAAATACCTGGGTCATGCTCATCCCAATGATCTGGGTCGCTTCCCTTTGGAGGGTAGTGGATCCTTAGTGTGGCAGGCTCTCAAGCTTGGAGCTCAAGTTATCAAAGATCAATTGTTTTGGAAAGTGGGGAGAGGGGAGAAGGCCCGTTTTTGGACTGACTCCTGGGATCAGCATCCTCCCATCATTGCTGTGTTTCCTAAATTGCAACCCATTAAATCAGCCATAGAAGACAAGGGCTGGATTCAAATTGAGAGTTATTTCAATACCAGCCAAATTGGGGAGTACAAGTTCAAAAAATTCAAGCGGTTGGAAGAGTGGCCAATTCCAATCCCACCGGAGCTGGCACCCATCTTGGAAAAAATTTTGACAGCTAGGTTTCTTACAGGGAGAGATGAGGAGGATGAACTTGCCTGGGGCTATGGGAACCTTGGGGTTTACACTGTAAAGGCGATATTTGAACAGATTCTCCCAGAGCCCCCCCCACACTCTTTTCCGGTCCATGTCTGGAAGAAGATTTGGCACCCCAAAGGCTGGCCAAAGGTGAACTTCTTTGCATGGCAATTTATGCATAATGGAATCCTCACCTTTGACAATCTCAGACATAGAGGTATCATCGGTCCTTCTCAGTGTGTGTTATGTCGCAAGCATGAGGAAACTGCTGATCATTTGATGTTTGAATGCCCCTTCACCGGCAGATTTGGATGCGCTAGTTCTCCCACTTCAAAAGCCAGGCCAACAATGATGTGACTAGGACCAATATTTGGGATAGATGGAAGAGAGGCAGATTTAAATCCAAAGCTCTTCAAATTGGTTGGGAGCTTGGCTTTCTTTTTATCTGGTGGTAGGTGTGGTTGGAGAGAAATGCCCGCATTTTCCATGAAACATTCTCTTCACTTGATGGAATATGGCAAGTCATATGGAGCAAAGTTGTGGAAACGGTTGCCATCTACGCTGAGGAGGAAAATCAGTCTGTTTTTGTGCCTTTGGTTGAGGGAGCTGTTGTTCCTGAAAGACAGGCTCATGATAGATGGCACCCTCCCCCAGCAGGCTGGATCAAAATTAATACTGATGGAGCTGCAAAAGGCAATCCGGGTAGCGCTGGAATTGGAGTTGTGTGCCGTGATCATGCTGGGTCCATGCTTTACTGGGAACTGCAAGGTCTGGGTCATGCTACAAACAATGAAGCAGAAGCCTTGGCTGTTAAATTTGCTTCCATTTGGACTGTCAAGCAGGGCCACAGGAAGATAATTCTTGAGTCCGACTCCCAAATTCTGGTGGGCACTCTCGATTGCATGAGGAAATTTGATTTGAAATCCTGGAGGTTGCGGAGTCTAGTATCTCAAATAAAGGAACTCTGGAAGGAATTAGATGATGTGGTTCCCATCTATGTGAGTAGAGATTTTAACAAGGCGACCGATTTCCTTGCTAAGATGGGTGCTGAGAAGGAAGTTGGGATGCAGCTGCATAGTGATATGCCTGTGGAGGATGCTGTGATTAGGCAAGGCCTTGAATGCTACCTGTGATAATGTGTAAAGTTTTTGCTGCTAAGGAAGGTTTTTGTCACAATTTCGTGACCTGTAGCGGCATCATGGCCTCTTGCTGGAAGTTGTTGCGATATCGCTACAGGTTTCGCCTTTACGGCTTTCGATGGGAACTTGTCGCGATATCGCGACATGTCATGAAATCGTGACTTGGTGCGCTTTCGCTGCCCATGATACGAAGTTGTCATGATTTCATGACCTTTTTTGTTGACGAGGCCTTCTATGGGAATTTGTCGTGATTTCGTGACCTGCTGCACCATCGCGGCCTGTGGATGGAAGCCGTCACGATTTCGTGACGTTTTTGGCGAAGGGGTGACAAGGATGAAAAATGTCACGATATCGCAACCTGTTTTGCTGTCGTTGCCTCTAGTTGGAATTTGTCATGATTTTGCGACCTGTTGCGCCATCGCGGCCTTTGGTTGCTTGCTGTCGTGATTTCGTGACGTTTTCGATGCAGGGGTGACAAGGAGGATTCTCGTCGTGATATCACGACATTTTTGGTTAATTGGAGCAAAGGGCACATTCCGTCATGATTTCATGACATTTCTACTGTTTGGAAGCTGCATGGTAAAATCGTCGCGATATCGCGACAGTTTGGGCACTCTGGGGTCATCTGGATCACTTGTCGCGATATCACGACAATTTTAAAGACTGCTTGCAATGAGGAGAAATTGTCACGATATCATGACAGTTTTGACGATTGGGAGCTGAAAGGAAAATTCATCGTGATTTCGTGACACTTTTGGCACATTGATGGCTTTGGTAAAAATTGTTGCGATATTGTGACACTTTTGCGGATTGGGAGTCAAGCTAAAAACTTGTCGCGATATCGCGACACTTTGGCTGGCTGGGCGCCTCGGAGAAATTATGTCACGATTTCATGACCTTTTTGGAGATTTGATGCTTCTTGGAATTCTCGTCGCGATATCGCGACGCCTGTGATGATAGGGCAACGGAGGGAGTTGCTATCACGATTTCGTGACTTTTTTGGCGATCGGGTGCCAAGGGCTTTGTCTGTCGCGATATCGTGACATGTCACGATTGCGCGACATGTCACGATTTCACATGTCACATTTTCGTGACTGATGGCGCTGTTGCGGTCGCGACGGGGTTGATTGCCATGATTTTGTGACATGTCGCGTTTTCGTGCCTTGTTGTCTTCTGTGCTCTGTGGTGGTTAGCATTGCCTTTGTGCTCTCCGCCTGTTGTCTTGTTCTCTACTGTTGGTTGGGATGAGTTTTCTCCCTTTTGTAACTGCCTTTTGTATTAATACAAGTTTTTCATTTTTTCAAAAAAAAAACAATCAAATCTAATAATTCAATGATAAACCTATTTCTACTTATCACTCCTTATTCAACCTTAATAAAAGTATTTAAATTTAATAAATGTTTATCCTTATCAATCCTAATATTAAAAACTTGAAAAACCCTAACAATTAAAAAATTAACTTATATGCGCCTTTCCACCTTGCACTGTTGTAAATGCTCTAAATGTTGTTGCGAAAAAGACTCATGTGAACTGCTTTTAACCAACTTGATTGAGTGCTACATGCAATAAGTTAATTCATTTTTAGGAATTCAAATTCATGTGTGTAGAGTTGAATATTTCACTTTCCAAAGTTTCATTTCAAACTATCTTTAGAGAAATTTACTTCCAAGTGGCTTACATGTGTTACACTAGAAGAGTTACTCCTTGCATTACTTAGTGAAGTCATTTTTATTATCCTAATTGTTGTATCATTCTACATATGCTTTAAGTGTTACAAAGGACATTGAATTATGATTCACACTCAAGTAAGATTATAGCATCAAACAAATATTTCACTATTGTTTCACATCTTTAGACCAACATTTAATGTTCTAGTTGTGATGTGCTTTCCCTTACAAAGAATATTTCATCTTCCTCATTGTGTTTCAATCCTAAGTGTTTCCCAATGTTAATATCCACTCCTTCAATATTGCTTAATGTAGGAAACTTACTGTTTGATGTTTCAATATCGTTCAATGTAGTATACTTGATGTTTGATTTTTCAATATCACTCGATGTAGTATACTTAAAGGATGTTATTTTTGTGAGCATTTCCAATAAAATAAATTTTCTAGAGTTATCCTTGTCAAGAACTTAGATATTATCCTTTGATCAAGTCACTATCTTGACTAGGGTGTTGTCAATATACCAAGGTCAGGGTACTATCCAATAATCAAAGTGCTTGACCAATACTCAAAGCTCTGTTGAGTCTCTCAAGTGCTATCCAGTATTTAGACACTTGTATAATATTTGGATGTTGTTCTAAATTTTGAGCATAATTTGTACTCTTTGTGTTGAACAATATTTTGGGTGCTATCCAAATCTTGAATGCTAACCTTCTTTAATTTATGCTTAATATTCTTTCTTGCTCTTACTTGCTATGTTCACACATTTATGTTTCTTTGTATTTTTTTTTTAATAGAATCACAATTTGAGTTGAATATAATTGTTTACTAGAGTCAAATTATGTTTCCTTAAAGAGTTGAATACCTTTTTCTAATATATTTGAATACTACCTTTCAAATCCAAATGAGGCTTCCTTTATTTACTTTTATTTAAGCCTAATAGTTTTCTCTTGAAGACTACACTTTAGAATTCTTTTCCATGGTTGGACCTCTTCTATATCTTGGTACATATTTCTAAAAATGTCTTGTATCTTGAATCTTCTTCAATATTAATATGACCTAATTCTATCTTCTTATAGACCATATCTCTATTTGAATAACTCTTTCAAAATAGGTAACATCGATATATTGTTGCTATTGTTGCTTCTATTCTGCTCATTGTCTTCTTGTTATCAATTATAAGGTCTAAGTTATCTGAAATATTTTGAATCCTATTTATATCAAGGTTTGTATTCAAGACCTAAATTATTTTTCTCTCTAATATCAAGGTTTGTCTTCAAGACCTGAATCGTTTTGTCAAGGTTAATTTCTCTATGACCTAAAAATTTAATATCTTATAAATTTAATTAAAATTTACTTGATTAAAGCTTACTTTGAGACTAATATATATTATTTTATATTTTATTCTTCTATTATGATTAATATTGCACTTCGAAGATAAAATTCTTCTCTATCTATAGTAGGAAGTTTCTCACACTTCTAATAATCAATCTTTGCTATAATTATTTTTCTATATTATCAATATGAATTGAAAGTCTATAATTCTTATATAAATTTCAAGGGTTGGCTATGTACCTAAAATTATCAACTATATCAAAGTTCATACGCCTTTCAATATAACTAATTTCTAGTCTTCACTAGTTATAACTATGAAAAGACCCTATAGATAATTTTTGGTCTTCACTAGTTATGCTTGAACTATGGAATGACTCTATATTTGAGTCCTAGTCTTCATTGGTTAGTCTTAAACCATTCAAATACTATATCCTTTCTTCTCACTATAAAATTAATATAGAATCTAAGTCACATTACCTTTCATGTGGATAGACTTTGAACCAATCTTATCAAACTAGACAAGACAAAATTTTGTAAATGTATAATAACCTCTAATAACCTAGACAAAGTCTGGTGGTAGGTCTAATATCACTAGTGGTTTTTTAATCCTTAATACTACCACAAATATCATAGGTTAAATATCACAGTGTTGAATATAATATAGCCACATTATAGTAATACCAAGATAATGATATGAGATATCATGGCCTACAATATGTCAAATAGCATTCACTAATAAACAACAATATGACTGTAAATAGCCTAAATCATACATGTACAAAAAATGTAGCACAAATTACAATATTAATTTCTCAAAACATATGCAATATTTATTACTCTTTCTCTTACATCAATAACAAGAACTTTCTCTTATATATAATGTAATACATCTTGATAATAAGATACTTAAATTATTAGATAGTTAGATCCTTCTATATGGAGTACTATATATCCATAGTAGAATTATTCTTTGTGTACTTGACTATTCCTTTCCATATGCCAAGTCTTATGACTCTTGTCTTCTCTATATGACACTTGCATACTTGATGAACACATGACTCTATATTGTATATACACCTAGACATTTATCTTGACCTTAAATTTGCATAATCTAACCTAATACACTTATGCATATCTTTAAATTATATATTTGATCTCTTATATACAAGACACTTGTGTATATATACTCAAATTACACTTGCATACTTACTCAGATGACACTTGTGTATTTCTTGCACATACACACTTACATGAAAAGGAAAATAATACTCACACTCTAAACTATGACTCAACCATAATCTAATATTTACATATGTATCATGAAGGTATCATGCTAGCACATTAGCAAGTATGAAATAATATAATATACTCCACCATTAATGTTATAGAAGAAGCTGGTAAATCTCAAGATGAAGAATAAAAACAAGTTCTCAAACCACTTGAATGATTTTAATATGATATAAAGTAGCTGAATTCTATTTATGATAAGTGGATTTATGAAAATCAATGTCTAGTACTATTAATCAACATACCAAACTCATAGAATAATCTTATTACTACCATAAGTGTTGCTTCTAATAAGTTATAGATAGAGTTAGTGGTTAGCTAGCTACTGAATGAGAAGACAATAAGGATATTTGCTAGTGAAAAATCCACTCCATAGTCCTATTTAGCATGTGGATACTCAAAGGAAAGAGAAAAAAGTAGATCCAAAGGTCGAAATGAGTCTAGAGGTAGACAAAAATTATCCACTATAGGAAAGATTTTTTTTAGCAATGTGGAATAGTACTACTATTATAAAAAGGGGTATGTCAAGTTTCATTGTCCCTTCTTGAAGGAGAATAATGAAAAGGTAACAAAATAATAAACAACCAATAACATTGTACATAAAAACTCCTTATATTTTGCTTCTTCTTGTTTGTCCTAAATATTAGATTATATATTCAAGAGCTTCTTTCCTCATGACATCACACCATGAGTGGTTTATCAATTATAAAGAGGTAAATGGTCTTAAAAAGTATATGGATGATAACACCTTTTGTGATGTTGAAGGAGATGGTACAGTTCCTATGAAGGATTCAGGTGGAAAAGTTAAGTACTTACAAAATGTAAGATATGTCCCTATGTTGAGAAGAAATATTATCTGAATTGGATATTTAACTAAAAAAAGAGTAACTATTACCTTCTTAGATGAAGGAGGCAATCTCACTAGAGGTGTACTAGTGCTTGCAAAAGGAATGAAAGAAGGCACTTTGTTCAAATTGGATGTTAGCTCTTGTGAAAAAATCCATTACAATATTTTCTCCATAAAATAAGATAATGTAGCTAATAAAAATGATGAAGGAGATGTTGGAGATTTTCTTATTTAGCATAAAAGACTTGGTCATCTGGAAGAAACTATCATGAAGTAGTTGGTCAACAAATTCATGGTGCACGACCTCAAGGATATCATCTCTAAAACTCTTAGATTTTGTGAATCAAGTGTGATGAGCAAACAAACAAAGGTAACCATCTCTTATCAACCACATAGAGCTAAATTTGTTTGGACTATTGTTCATATAGATATTTGTAGTCTTATGGATATTCCATCTATTGGTGGTGCACTATATTTTACCACTTTTATTGATAATCACAACATGATAGTGTGGACTATATTTTTGATGAAAAAAAGTGACATCCTCAATAATTTTAAAATATGTGTTGTTAATGTACAAAGGCAAACAAGAAGATACTTCAAGATATTGTATAATGACAATGAAGGAGAATATTTTTTTAATGAATTTGAATATTTTTATGGGTAGAAAAACATATTTAGATAGAGGACTATACTTTTTTCTCCTCAAAAAAATGAAATAGTAGATATAATAAATAAAAAACTACCAGAGATGATGAGGAGAATGTTGTTAGATGTAAAGCTCAGTAAAGGATTTTAATCTGAAATAATATCAATTACCAACTATTTGGATAATTTATTACCATGCACTAATTTGAATGATAAGATACCATAAGAGACCTAAAGTGGAAGAAAACCATTAATCTCTCACTTGATGGTTTTTGGTTGTGAGGCATTTATGCACATTCCTACAAAAAAGAGAAAAAGTTGGATGGAAAATATAATAAATGCATTCTTGTTGGTTATGGAAAATTTGTTGGAACCAAAGGATATAAATTGTGGATTCTACATGAACACACAAGTATTTTCAACGGAGATATGATTTTAAAAGAAACTAAGACAACTAAATATATTAAAAAAAAACAATTATAATAGTAATTATTTTTTATTATTATATACATGGTGGAATCGGTAGCCACCATGAATCTGAGAAGGTTGTTCGAATTTTATGGCTGCCACAGTATTATGTGATGTCCGTCCCAAAATCTGCCACACAGTCCTTCATACAATCCACCCCTATAACCACCATGCCAAAATTATTTTAAACCTTTTATGCTATTGAAAACACTAGGAAAGTGACAAGCGTTCAGTCTGATAAGGCTTTATATTTGAACCTTGGACCTCTACCCCCCTTACAGGATTTTGTCGAACCAATTGGTCTACACCTCGGACCTACAATTGTAATAGTAGTTGAAAAAGAAGGTTAGTGTGCATGAATTCACTATGATAGGTCAATATTCAAGTGAAGCACATGCTCATCCCTATCAATATCAACAAACAACATCCATTGACATTTTAGATAATGTTTTCATTCTACAAATACCTAGTGAAGATATGCCTACTTATGTTCCTAAAGAGGTGCATCAAGAGAATCAACAAATTATGCAGTCTAATTATCCACCTTGAAAAGAAGAGGTTCAAAAATTAGCGGAGTAGCCTAGAATAACTATAAGAGAGAGACATAATTTCAACATACTTCAAGACTATTTCTATGTATTTATAGTTGTTTGTGATGATCCTCTTACATTTGAAGATGCCATGAGTAGTCTAGAGAAATATCATTAGAAGAAGGCCATGCATGAAGAAATATATTCAGTGAAGAAGAGCCATGCATGGGATTTAATTCAACAACTTGCTAGAAGAAATATAGTAGGTACCAAATGGGTATTTAGAAATAAGTTAAGACCTGATGGGTCTATGGAAAGAAATAAGGCTAAATTTGTTGCAAAAGGGTTCTCTCAAATCCTAGGTATAGATTTTCATAAAACGTATGCTCACACTATGAAGTATTATTCAATTAGAATTTTGTTTGCATATGTTGTTGCTTTTGATTTAGAGGTTGAAGAAATGTATGTAAATACAACATTCCTACATGAATATTTGAAGGAGAAAATATACATGTATTAGTTTGAAGTTTTATGAAGCAGAATATACATGTGTTATCTATAGGTTGAACATATATCTTCATGTATTCAAGTAATCTCCTAGAGATGGTACCAAAAGTTTGATAGTTACATGTTACAAAATGGATTTTCTCGTAAATCTATAGATCCATGTGTGTATTACAAAACAAAAAGTAAAAGCTTTGTAATTCTAGTTTTTTATGTGGATGATATCCTCAAGATTGGAAATAATTAATAGTTGATTTAAAAAATAATAGAGTTGTTATCAAAGAACATTGATATGAAGGACTTGGGTTAGACATGTCATTGCTTGGGCATTGATATTGTTAGAGATCATAAGAGCAGATAATTATGGATTTCTCAAAAGGATTATGTTAACCAAATTTTAAAGAAATATGTGCCAAAACTCTTATATAGCCTTGAGTTAAATTATCTACAAAAATGTGTCCAACTACAACTAAATAAAAGGAGAAGATGAAGAAAATTTTTTATGTAGATATTTTGGGTTCATTGATGTATGGAATGGTATGTACCAGGCCTAATATTGCTCATGTTGTTGGTATGGTCAACTGATATATGGCCAATCTTGGAAAGAAATATTTGACTATTGTAAAAATAATTTTTAGATATTTACAAGGTACTTAAGATCATGTTTTATGTTATTAGCCCAAGAAGAATAAATAGTTATGTTTGCAAGGACATGTAGATGTAGATTGGGTAGGTGATCTAGACAATCGTAAGTCAAAAGGAGGATGAGGTTGTAAAAAGTAAATTGTTGTTGTATTGCTCCAAATTTTCGCATCCCTACCTTCAGGCTATTGGATCCACGCCCGAAAGGAGGATGGGAAAAGGATGGTGCGGTACCTCGGACGAGAGGACTTCACAAAGGTCCCGCCTCTCAAGGGAGGTGTATTTTGGTGAATTTTTGATGGATGGTGGGTTCACCAGGAAACATTTGGCGGAAGTTTCCACGCCTAGGTTTTGGAATGTGTTTAGATGAGTTCATTTTATCCTTTAAGCATTCATCCTAGGTTTTTCCGAATGAATCTAACTTAATCTGTATGAAAATGCAACTTTCAATGAATACAGAAAACATATTTTGAAAGTAGAAAACAGAGAATTTACAGGAGAAAAATGGGGAATACCTGATCCGGATGTCCGAAGAAGATTCCGGCGGTTGATGCGATGCGGATCGTCCGGAATTCTACGAGAATCGCCTACAATCTGACGAGAATAGTCCGAAATCGACGAATTCGTCGACGAATTACGTCGAAACACACAAAGCAGAGAATAGATGCAAAATGCAAGAAACAACACTATGCTAACAGAGGTAAATTATACCAAATGATAATATGAATGCTGAACACTATTCAAGAAACAGAAATTAATGCAAATTACTGTGCTTTAATGACAGATTATGAGCTTAACATGCAATCTAGACTAGATGGGTGAACTCCAGATGCAAAATAGGATAAAAACTAAATAGATTATCTAATTTGCAAAACAAAATAACAAAGACAAAGTTGAGAAAAGCAAACTCCAGGCACTGATTGCCTCGATGTGGACTGCAGTCGAGATCGTCTCGCATCAGTACGAAATCGTCTCAAATTTTATGAGATCATCTCCGATCTTGACAGATTCATCGACAGCGATGGGTGCTGGCTCTGGCTAAAAATTAGTGGTGTACCTGCAAAAAAATGGCTATAGGACTAGTGCACAAGATAGATTATGATGTTTTAGTACAGAGGGATTCAGTTTGCAGATAAATTCAGCCAGGGGTTGGGGAGGGAAAATCTTAGAGTTTAAATAGGCTTAGGGAGAGTTGTTGGGAGGTTGGAGATCTTCCCAATTTGGGAGATCTCCAACGGGGGAGGGTATCAACGGTGCAGACACGCTTCTGCCCGGATTGGAGTCCCATTGGAACGGATTCCAACTATGCAAATTCAGTTTTGCGACAAAATCATCTGGACATTCTAGTCCAGACGAAATAGTCAAATCTGGGGCGATATCGTCTGATCGGCGACGATATCGTCCAACGGTCAAAACAACCTCTAAAAATGGCACGAAAAAAAAGGAAATGGGTTTCTCGACGGTTAACGGGCGGTTTGGGAGGTTAAATTTGATTTTTAAATTTTTTTACTAAGGTGAATGTAATTATTCCAATTTTACTGCGCCAATTTTAGGGTGCTACATTTTGCCCCCTCTTTAGCGAATTTTCCGAAGAAAATGCATTAAATATGAGTTATTCTCGATCTACGAGAAAGCAAAAAATTATACCCATTTTTAGGCGACGATTCTTGGTCAAATCATACGACAGCTTACTATGTGCCCCCTCCGTGTTTTTACCCAAATCGAACGTTTGAGGTAAGAACGCGGAAAAGCAAAAAATTATTTTTAAATTTATTTTGAATAAAATTAAGAAAAATAGGGAAAAACCCTAATTCATTGTTACTGTTCATTTTTACTGTTTTAGAGCTCTGAAGCAAAAATGGTCGAGACAGCACATAGATCTACAGAGGTCCGACGTGGGACCATGGCTACAGGTTCTCATGGGGCAGCTTTGTACTATGTCGGCTGTACAGGATCCTTTACGGGGTCGTGTACAAGGGCGGGCGATGTCTGGTGATGACATCGCTACTACAGGTTTGGTGCTGGGAGCACATTACGTTGCGGAGGCCGGTAGGGCTTCCACTGACAGGGATAGACGAGGAGAGACCCCGAGTCTTCTACTGGTGGCTTCGAAGAGGATCACAGCGATGGATAGACCTTCCGATGTCCCGGATACTACTGGATGATTTGGTCCCAGACCAGATCACCTGGAGGCCGTGGAGGCAGCATCTAGGGTGGGCAGAGGACGGACAGGAGCTGGCTCGCATTAGGCGAGTCTACTGGCTGAGGATTGAGAGGGGAGAGGTGGAGCTCCACCGCTACGATCGAGTTTTGTGAAAGTTCGATCTACAGTAGGGGATCCCATCCCTTAGGGATTATGAGTTTTCCCGGACCATTCGGGATAATACTATAGTTAGCGGGCCTCCAAACATGCAGCGATTTTGGAGCTAGGACTCAGATGATGCCCCCATTCAGCCAATGGATGGGGATGACGTAGGAGTAGCCGATGGCTACGATGCCTGGTACGTAGGCATCTACCCTCCTCGAATGATGAGGGCACAGGGTTCGATCCACACAGTCGTGCGTCAAATAGGAAGGCGGTGTCAGGCGGTGATAGAGGTAGCCTAGGGTCACGGTGGGAGAGAGTAGAGGAGACCACAGGCACAGGAGCGGTCGTGATAGAGAGAGAGGGAGAGGAGGGAGGTGAGACCCCCATCTCTATAGAGGCCACCATCGCCTGATAAGGGCAAGGGTGTGGATACAGGAGAGAGTAGCGAGATGGCTACTCTTCGGAAAGAGAGGGATCGTCTGCAGACTTAGGTGCAGACATTACAGAATGCAGCTGCACGACACCATGCTGAGGTGTCACAGCTGCGAGACGAGATTGCACGCCTCAGGGCATGGGGCGGAGGGGCGAGCTCAGGAGAGTTAACACGGGCTATCGCCCAGTTGACTTTCTATCAGACACTATACTATCAGTGGTGCCGATAGAGGATAGACTACCCCTGCCAGCTAACATCGTAGATCCGATCAAGATCGGGTCATCTAGGACCACGTCCCGATCGAGGACTAGGACTACTCAGACTGCGATGGGGCCACCTCGTCCACCTCCGGGCGGGGGAGGAGATGAGGCAGAGAGCTCGAGGGGCTCTCGAGGCTAGAGGGTTGCACATTGATGTTGTATTGTACTATATTTGTATTGATAGAGGATTGAGTATGCCGAGGTACAGATTGTGGCATACCAATCCAGTTTTGATGATGTACATATGTTGATATATATATATATATATATATATATATGAGATATTTTTGATCATATGACTTGTGTGTTATGTATTTTTATGATGCTTTTAATGTTTTGATTGATTGATTCGATGATTCATTTGAGGATTCATGTAATTATGTCGTTGGGAATATTACAATTTGAATGTCATGCTATAAAATATTTAAATGAAATAATCTGATGTAACAAAATGGTTGTTTATGATGAGAATGTGATAAAAATAAAAAGAGACTTCTAACAATAATTTCAAAGGACATTGTCGCTATTATAGACCATTTCATGGAGTCGCCGCTCACTCGGTCGTCAAGCTAATCCCAGTATAGAAATATTGCAAAAAGTAAAAGGAGTGCTTAAGAGACTGTCTTAAGACTTTGGTGCAATGATGAAAAATGATGGTGATGATAATGATTTGTTTTCAGATTTCCATGAAAAATATTATGCATGAAATATTTTTAAAATGATTTTTGCTAGGCATAAATTCCTAAGTGTGATAAAATTTGTGAATAATTCCTTAGGAATTATACCATCATTGCAAAGTTAAAGGTTGACATAATGACATGAAATAATGAAAATGGGTTTGATTTTGAAAAAAGCATAATTTGTATAAGATGAAGTCATATGGTTTTTATGATTTTTGATAAATGGGAATAACAATTGTTACAATGGCTTGCGCTAGGCATAGAATATGTAGGTATAGACTTATACCATCATCGCGAAAATCAAAGAAAATAGTTTTATTGCATGGTTGATTTTTGATGAACATAAAATATGAAAATGAGGACTTGCGCTAGGCATATAATTTCAATTTTGGTTTTGAAACTATACCATCGTCGCGAAAGTCGATATGATATGTATGATATGTTTTGAAAGAAATTTGTGATTTTTCTATTATATAGTTGTCTTTATGAAAAATAATTGTACTTGATTATTCCAAACAAGTTGCAAAAATAATATTTCAAAGTATTTTGAAGACAAAAATTAGATTTATAAGGAATCCCATGTGCATATGTGAATTCATTTCCAATCTTGATTTATCATAATGATAGACAAAATCTCTCAAATACAAATGTGTGTGCAATTGTATTGTTCATTTACTAGGTTTGAGCAAGATACTATGATACAAGTGATTTGAAGAAACCAAATAAGTGTTCATTAACCATGATGTAGATGCATATAACCATATTAGATTACTATGTAGATCGGATTATCAAGAGCTAGCTAATCCATAAGCAGACATAGGTCTGTACAAAAGAAGGTCGCTAATGTGACGGACATATCGCCACGCTAGGAGTTACCCAAGGCCAGCGTTGGGCACAAACCACCTGTTATGGGGCTTACCTCACAATTTTCGAATAATTGAGAATTCCAGGGATTCAAGCTCATCAACCCTTCTTTTCTTTTCAAAGGGTAGGGAAAGGGATTTTATTGCTTTCTTGCTTTCTTTTGAACTTTGTTTCTTTTTCTTTTGTATTTCTTTTGCTTGATAATGCTTGGAATATTGCTGAAATAACATTTTTCTTTTCTCTTTTTTCTTTCTTGAACTTTTCTTCTCTTTTTCTTTGCTAGGGATACTTGCTCGGATTAGCTGTAGAGCAAGGGATTTTTATTCTGGGTAGGGGTGAGCTTGTCCTTTTGCCAATTCTCAAATATTCTAGACCATGTGCATGATAGGATAGCAGGGGAAACTTTTCACCCAAGAAATCGGTTCTACTATGTAGCAAAACATGGAAATTACAAATATAATCATTTTATTGTGAAAAGATGTGCTTGGTTTAAGTAAATAACAAGATCAATTCTCTATGCTCAAACTTTATTTAATTGAATTTTGTGAACTTTGATATAAGAGAGATTAGTAATCATGCCAGATAAAATCAAGATATTTATTGTTGTGAGTGTGCAAGTGAGGGATGCCAAATAAATGCTAATTGTATCCAAAATAAGTTGAAACATATAACTGCAATAATTGTAAGAAAATATATATACATGATTTTTTTTAGAAGTTGGGAGAATGTTGACTCTCTCTTTCTTCTGTATATTGTTTTGGTTTCGAAAGAGTCAAGCATATAGCTGTTTTTAGATTTTTATTTAGATTTTTGTTTTTGAGCAAAAAGAACTTTAATAAGTGCTTTAAATAAATGCAATAGATAGTTTTTGAAGATTTTTGGATGATTATGAATGTTTTTGATGTTTTTGAATTTTTTTTATAAATTGAAAGAAATATAAGAGAGTAACTTTGAACAAATATATACATGGATGAAATGACCAAATTTATGCATAGTAACGTTTGAGATGTAAAATATTCATGGGTTCTTTAAGTTCTTTACCATCTAAGGTAGATAATTTATATTCTCCTGATTCAAATTTTGCAAGTAATGATGTATGGTCCGAGCCGCTTGGGCTCAAATTTACCTTTAAGTTCTTTGGTTGCATTTGTATTTTTTTGATTTTCTTTTAGAACAAGGTCGCCAATCTCAAAGGATCGATGACGAACTTTCTTATTATATGCTCTTTTAAGCTTGTTTTGGTATGCACGGAGATGCTCCAAAGCATTGATGCATTTTTCATCTAGGAGTTCCAGCTGATCGAGTCTCGCAACAGCGATATTCATCTCCTACTTCGGTATCTTGAAGTAGCAGAGCCAAAGAAGGAACTTCCAATTCAAATGGAAAAACAGCTTCGGCACCATATACCAAAACAAATGGTGAAGTGCCCGTGGGAGTCCGAACACTAGTTCGATAAGCCCACAAGGCTGGATATAATTGAATATGCCAGTCACGACCAGTTTTATTGACCAATATTTTGAGAATTTTGATTAAAGTTTTGTTAGAAGCTTTTGCTTGACCATTACCCTGAGGATAATAGGGAGTAGACCAACGGTGTTGAATCTTGTATTTTTGGCATAATTTCTTAACATCTTTATTTTTGAAAGGAGTTCCATTATCAGAGATGAGATTGGCAGGAATTTCGAACCTACAAATGATTTTATTAAAAATGAACTTAGAGACTTGTGAACCAAAGGCAGGAAGCTAAAGGCATAGCTTCAACCCACTTCATGAAATACTCAGTGGCGGTTATGATGAACTTATGTCCATCAGAAGACACAGGATTGATTTTACCAATAATATCCAAGCCCCATTTAGAAAAGGGCCAAGGAGACGAAATAGCTTGCAGCTCTTGTGCAGGCGCATGGACAAGGTCAGCATGTTTTTGACACTTGTCGCAATGGCGCACATACTCATGTGCATCCGTTTCCATGGTAGGCCAAAAGTATCCTATCCGAAGGAGCTTTTTAGCAATGACACTACCACTAAAGTGTCCTCCACAAGATCCATCGTGGGCTTCACTCAAGGCTGATTTAGACTCATCCGAATTTAAACATCTTAATAGGATACCTTCAAAAGATCTCCTATACAAAGTATTGCCAATTATTACAAATCGACTTGCTCGTCGACGTAATAACCGACGCTGGTTTCTATTAGAATTAGTAGGGAAAGTCCCATTTTGGAGGAAATCAAATATGTCTATATACCAAGGTTCAGGAGTAGTTTCATTGATTAGAAACACATCCAAAGGCTCTAAGCATGACTTATTTGAGGCGGGTTCCTCGGAGTCGACGAATAATGATAGTCGCATATTCGTCGTCTAACTCCAAGGGCAAGAGAGATGCAACGGTGGCCATGGCGTCGGCCGCACGATTGCTAGTTCGAGGAATGGCTTCCAAAGTAACTTGATCAAACAAGGACATTAGTTGTAAAACATAGGCCTTATATGGGCGAATTTTATCATCTCTCGGTCTCGATAAACTTCATTAATTTGGTTTATAACCAATTGGGAATCCCCAAAAACTAAGAGGTTTTTAATTTTTAGCGCTAAAGCGACTCGTAATCCAAGGATTAGAGCTTCATACTCAACAGTATTGTTGGTGCAAGAAAAGGTCAGTTTGAAGGACAAAGGAATAAGATGTTTTTGCGGAGATATTAAAATAATACCCGCACTAGCCCCACTCATACATCGGGCTCCATCAAAGTATAAGGACCATTGTTCAGGATGGTCTGCCTCTAATTGAAGGCATTCATCAAGAAACTCGATGATGAGAGGATGAGTAGACTCTAAGGGTGCAGCAGCTAATTGATCTGCTATGATTTGACCCTTAACAGACTTTTGTCCTATGAAGGTGAGATCAAACTTGCTTAGAGCAAGAACCCACTTGGCTGTGCGACCCGATAAATAAGGTCGACTCATGAGATATCTTAAAGGATCATATTTGGCAATGACATACGTTTTTTGGCTAAGCATGTAATGTCATAATTTTTGTGTAGCAAACACGATCGCTAGACATAACTTCTCTAACGCTGTATAGCGGGTTTCATAACTGACGAAAGTTCGGCTAATGTAATAATTAGCACGTTCTCGCTTTTCATCATCAAGTTGAGCTAACATAGCTCCTAAGGCAGAATCTAAAGCAAAAATATATAGAAGAAATGGGTGATCAGATTTAGGTGGTGAAAGCACTGGAGGGTTAAGGAGATATTGTTTGAGAAGTTCAAAAGCTTCTCTACATTTCGTGTCCCAATTAAAGGGGACGTCCTTCTTAAGGAGCTTAAGAAAGGGACCAGCTTTGTCCGCCGAGCTTATCAATGAAGCGACGGATAGCTTGAAGTTTACCTTGTAAACTTCGTAGTTCGGATATATTAGTGGGTGCGGGCATATCTGTGATAGCCGCAATTTTGAGAGGGTCAATTTTGATACCACGTAAAGAAACTAAAACCCCTAATAGTTTACCGGATTTAACTCCGAATATGCATTTTGTTGGATTTAATCGAATGAGATATTCTCGTAATCGATTAAAAACTTTTCTTAAATCATCTAAATGATTATTTTCAATAAGAGAGCGAGCTATAATATCATCTACATAATCATGTAAGATATCATGCATCATATCATGAAAAATGTAGGTCATAGCCCGTTGATAAGTTGCACCGACGTTCTTTAAGCCAAATGGCATCACTTTCCAACAAAAGGTACCCCAGGGGGTAATAAAGGCTATTTTAGCCTGGTCTTCAGGAGCTATCCTAATCTGATTATAACCGAAGAATCCGTCCATTAAGGACATCATCCCACTTCCGGCAGTAAAGTCAATGATTTGATCCATATTTGGAAGAGGAAAGTCATCTTTAGGGCATGCAACGTTAATATCTCTAAAATCGGTGCAAACCCTAACTTTGGTAGCTTCTTTCTTAGTGACTGGAACTACATTTGAGATCCATTCAACATAATCAATAGCTTGTATGAAGATAACATTCAGGAGTTTTTCTAATTCCCCTTTGACTAGCAAAGCCACTTTGGGATGCATTTTTCTGAGTTTTTGTTTAACCGGTTTAGCATCCGGATGGACCACTAGATGATGCATGACTACGTAAGGGTCTAGACCCGGCATATCTTCATATGTCCAAGCGAAGACATCTTCGTACTCTTTAAGGAATGCAATGTATTGTTCTTGTTTGTCTTGACTTAGTTCTGCTCCAATATTGATTATGTGAGGATTGTCCTCAGTTCCAATATTAATTTTAATGACATTTTCTACCTCCATGTGTAGATCTCTTTCAAAATTAGGTGGGGTGGGTGAAACGCCCAACTCTTGTAATTCTTGTAAAGTTAATTTAGATAAGTCATCTTGAGGATTAGTGGTCTCAAGCTGAGCTATGGTTGGTATAGAACCATCAAAATAAAATCCATTGTGCAACATCTCTTCAACAGAGACATCATGGAAGATATCTCCTTCCAATTCTTCATCAGGGTCAGCAATCATTTCAGGGTAGGCTATGGATAGCATGTTGCATGAAAATGACTGATTTTTACAAGGCAAATCAACATGCCTATCCAAATAATCTTGATAGCATATGAGATGAGCATCATCCTCAAAAGGAAAGGGTTGTCCCTTACTAGGAAATAGGCCCACACCACAACGGACAGTGCCACGGTTCTACCTCGAAAGGCTCTTTCATGCCATTTTGGAAAGGTCCTAAGCCTTTCCCTTTATATCCCATTTTAAGCATCATGGGTTTAGCTTTAATATAATCATTGGTAAAATAACACCGAGCATATCCCTCATGATGAGTTTTGATATTCCGAGGGATTCTTCCCCGACTCATATCCTTTATAAATGAAGGCACAACTCCCGACTTGGTAAGTACTTCCCAAAGGTTGTGGGAGGCCCAAAGTACGAGGAGAGGGCGGCAAATTATTTAAAAGGTTTGAATCTTGCATGAAAGCGTTCATTTTTTCTGATATTAAGGTTGTAGATAACTCCGGTAAAAGTTCATCGTAAAGGGCATAAGATGTAGAAGGTTTATTACTTATGTCTTGAGATGTGGAAGGTATGATGGATGTGTCTAAAGGTTTTGAATTTATAGGAATAATAGTTGAAGGATTAGTTGTAGATTTGAGATCCTTTTGAGATTCTAAAATTTGTTTAGAAGGTTGTTGGTCTATATAGGAAGATGAAGTTAATGGAGGAGGAATAGATGAAGTTATGGGTTTATGTTTCACAGATTTAGATGAAAAAGAAGAACTAGAATGTGTGGATGACAGAGCAGGGCAAAATTGCACTCCAACGGGTTCTCGCCAAAGCACACATATCAAAAGGTCTAGGGTCACCATGAATAGTGACCAACTGATTTTTAAACTCAAATTTCACACATTGGTGTAAAGTTGACTGGGACTGCTCGCATGGCGTTAATCCAAGGGTGACCCAAAAGTATATTGTATGATGCTAGGCAATGTACAATAAACACGGTTGTTTCTAGGGTTCTAGGACCAACTTGTAATGGGAGGGTAATGACTCCACACGTTTCTTGTGTTTCGTCATTAAAAGCTTTGATAATCATATCACTTTTCTTCATTTCATCACTTCTAAAACCAAATCGTTGGTAGAAGTCAAAGGTGCAAATGTTTAGAGATGAGCCATTATCAATCGAGACTCGTTTGATGACTACATCTCCAATTAGAGCAAGTAATGTACAAGGGATTATCCTTGTGTAAACTGTGTTGTGGGATATCTTTATCCCGAAAGTCAATACAATCAATCTCTCGAGTGATGATAGTATTGGCCATAGCTTCAGGTTGAATGTTTTGAGGTACCATCATTTGGCTCAATGTAAGCATCAACTCATCCCTATGTGTGGGAGAGGATCTTAATAAATCTAAGAGGGAAATTCTGGCCGTGGTATTAGACAATTGTTCATTAATGTCGTAAGGGGGTTTAGGTTGAACAATAGGAGCATGATTCCCTTTATTTGGGTTTTTCAAAATGAATGGAGCTAATCCATCATTCTGTTTTGGTTCTTGTTGGGAGTTTTGAGCTTGTTGTCGAGTAACAACTCCGATGGTACCTACAATGTTATAGTGACGATGTTGAAACGGTCTCGGTTGAGAATTTATGGCTTGTTCATAGGGAAGGACTACATTAGAAGAAGGTCGAGTAGTGACTCTTCTAGGAAATGGTTCTTCTGGAACATTAGCATCTCGTGACAAAGTTGAATAGGATCTCGATTCGTTTTTAGAACTATTCAATTGAATAATGTCTCCTTCACTTTCACTATCTGATTCTATATCACTAGAATCAGAAGTTTGAAAATTATGTAAGGGCCTGGTCGTAACTAGGGATAAGGTTGTGTCAAATGTTTGAGAATCCTAAACAGGTAATTGTCCGCTAATGGTTCCTACATATCGAGTAGGAGGGGGAACATTATGATGTTCGATTTGATTGGCTACCTCTTTACCATGTCTTGGTAAAGGGTGTTGAAATATGTCTAAAGTTTGATTGGCATTCTGATTTTGATTTTGGGGAACATGTCTTTTGGGCATTATTAGGAGGGTTTTGTCTAGGTTGGAAGGCTTGCACTTCCATTTCATTATTTTCAATAAAATCTTGTATTTTATGTTTCAATCTCTTACAAGCATTGGTAGAATGTCCAGGTCCTCTATGAAAGTCACAAGTGCAAATCATCTCTATATCCGGGTATACTTGGGTCGGTTCCTGGATTAGTCGGTAATTGGATTAAACCTCTTTCAAGCAATTGAGGTAAAATGGTTGACAAGGGTTGGTTTAATCTAGTGAACTCTCGAGGAGGCTTATCGGAGGTTTCAATATGAATTTTTCTGTTGTCTTTGTTGCATTGACATTAGCAACATTTCTGTCGTCGATGACTCCATCACCAACAACCCGTTTGTTTTTATATTGATTTCTAGATGTTTTCTCATCATCCTTCTTCCTAAGTTGGCCTCTCCTAATGAGGGCATCTTCTACTCTTCGAGCTAAGTCTATAGCTTGATCGAAGGTAGTCAAAGTAGCTATTGATAGCTCATAAGAAAGTTGTTCTTGTAAATTATTGATGAAAATGTCTAGCATTTCCCTATAGGGTAGCACAAAGTGTAGTTTTCCTGTCAATTGTCTCCATCTAGCCAAGAAATCAGCAAAACATTCATCTTTATCTTGTTTTAAATTGTATAGGTCTTTAATAGTTACATGTCTCTCGATGTAGGCACTAAATTGATGAACAAATGATTCAGTTGTTTCTTCAAAGTTTCTTAAGGAGTGAGTGGGCAATTGATAGTACCACTCTAATGCCATTCCACCTAAACTTTTGGGGAACATTTTTAGTAATAGCAAGTCGTCATGCGATATGTCGTGACATGCTATCCTAAACATGCGAAGATGCTCTATGGGATCTTCGGTTCCTTTATATATAGGTAGGACGGGCATGGGAAAATGTTTAGGGTATGGTTGAGCTACCACTATGGGATCCAATGGTTGGCTACAAATCTCTCGATAATTGTACGAGGGACGGTAGGGATCTATCTGGTCCATACGTGAAGCCAATTGTTTCACCATAGCTTCCAGATTACTAGTTTGCCCCCCATATTGATTTGGTAGGGCATTGACATGAGTTTTATGAGCATAGGATGGAGGAACATGTAGATTAGATGCCATGTTACTATTGTGTAAAACATTAGTAGGAAAAATGTTATGGAGGAATTTTGAAGTTGGATTATGTTGTGTTCCAGATTGTTGAAAATTTGTATTTGGCTTTGTTTTAGATTTCTGTTTATTTAAAGCATTTTGCTCAATAGTTTGGCGGAAAAAAGTAGTGAAGGGAATTTTCTTTTGTGCAGGAGTGGTTTTAGGTTGAGTAACAGGTTCCTTAGGAGGTTGGGTAACCTATTGTTTTGACATGGCTTGGGCTATAGTGACCATATCCGTATTGGATGGTCCACCCTTATCACTCTCTTGATCAACAAAAGATAAAGGATTAGTGTGTATATCAAGCGCCCGTTCTATAGCTGCTTGAGTGTCACTAACTTCCCCTCTATCAATACGGACTGCTACATTAAGGATGTCGATATTCTGATTGAGAAATTTTTGAAAATGTTCTGCGTTGTCAAAAGTGATGGCTCCATTGGGAGCTATTCTAGGGGATGAGGATTCATTCTCTTTAACATTTCCTTCTTGTTCCTTATCTTCACCTAAGTCTTCATCTGATTGACCTAGAGTTTCTCCTTCCGGATTTGTATCTCCAAGAAGGACATTTGGGTTTTCAGTTGTATCTTGCAACCAATCTTCTCCTTCCCCTAAAGTTTCTTTACCATTCCTAAGTCTAGTCATGGTGCTAAGTTTTGATTTCAGCAAATATATATATATTTATATATATATATATATATATATATATATGCAACAAATTAAAAGGTATATATTTATATATACCTAATGCAATATTTGAAATGAAATGTTTAAGTTTTTACTATGTTGTTTTTGATTTTTTTTTTTTTAGTTTTTCTTTGAAACAATATAATAAAGACAACAAATGAAACAATAAATGCACGCAATAATAATAAAACTGAAAGTAAATGAACTAATCTTCTATGAATAACTTATGAATATCATTAATAGGTTCAAGTTGTTTAAGAGTCATGAAATGTTCTTCTTCAAATTGAAAGTTTTCTTTTAAGAATTTGATGAAAAGGGCTATGGTGATATTGTCTGTTTCAGATGCTGGTTGATAAAAGTAAAGCTCATGGCAATACTCTCGATATAGCACAACACGCGAAACTCTATTCCATATTTCCCTATCTGTAAGAACAACCTCTTGGTCTTCTACAAGGCCTAGGAATCGGTGTACAATGTCTACGTTCTCGAGGTATTCTTCAAAGCTGAATAATTCTGAAGATACTAAAGCTCTCCTATAGGCTAGCCATCTATGGCAGGCTCTCTGAAGTTCATGATAGAAAACTAATTGGTGAGGATCCAGGATTCTATCCAAGACTAGCCTCTTGATTTGCTTAAGTTGTGTGGACCTAGATGAAATAAGCCTAAGTCTCCTATCAAGTTCGTCCCACAAGGATTGATTTCTACTTGTTTTAGGGATATTAAGGACAGAATTAACTTCTATAGCTGCCAATTGGTTTTCTACGTTTATAGTAACTGCTAACCTCTTTTTAGGAGCTACCATCTAAACATGATTTTGAACCTTAAATGTTTTAAAATGCATCTAAGTTTTAGTTGTTCTAATTTTTTGTTTGTTTTTGTTTTTGGTTTTCAAAAGGTTATGATGCATTCACGTCGGGTTCACCAAAATGTATCGCTCCAAATTTTTTGCATCCCTACCTTCAGGCTATTGGATCCACGCCCGAAAGGAGGATGGGAAAAGGATGGTGCGGTACCTCGAACGAGAGGACTTCACGAAGGTCCCGCCTCTCAAGGGAGGTGTATTTTGGTGATTTTTCGACGGATGGTGGGTTCACCAGGAAACATTTGGTGGCAGTTTCCACGCCTAGGTTTTGGAATGTGTTTAGATGAGTTCATTTTATCCTTTAAGCATTCATCCTAGGTTTGGCCGAATGAATCTAACTTAATCTATATGAAAATGCAACTTTCAATGAATACAGAAAACAGATTTTGAAAGCAGAAAACAGAGAATTTACAGGAGGAAAATGGGGAATACCTGATCCGGATGTCTGAAGAAGATTCTGGCGGTTGATGCAGTCTGGATCGTCTGGAATTCTACAGAATCGCCTGCAATCAGACGAGATCGTCTGAGATCTGACGAATTCGTTAGACGAATTTGTCAGAAACCTGCAAAACAGAGAATAGATGCAAAATGCAAGAAATAACACTATGCTAACAGAGGCAAATTATACCAAATGATAATATGAATGTTGAACACTATTCAAGAACAGAAATTAATGCAAATTACTGTGCTTTAATGGCAGATTATGAGCTTAACATGCAATCTAGACTAGATGGGTGAACTCCAGATGCAAAATAGGATAAAAACTAAATAGATTATCTAATTTGCAAAACAAAATAACAGAGACAAAGTTGAGAAAAGCAAACTCCAGGCACTGATTGCCTCGATGTGGACTGCAGTCGAGATCGTCTCGCATCAGTACAAAATCGTCTCGAATTTGATGAGATCGTCTCCGATCTTGACAGGTTCGTCGACGGTGATGGGTGTTGGCTCCGGTTGAAAATCAGTGGTGTACCTGCAAAAAAATGGCTATAGGACTAGTGCAAAAGATAAATTATGATGTTTTAGTACAGAGGGATTCAATTTGCAGATAAATTCAGCCAGGGGTTGGGGAGGGAAAATCTTAGAGTTTAAATAGGCTTAGGGAGAGTTGTTGGGAGGTTGGAGATCTTCCCAATTTGGGAGATCTCCAATGGGGGAGGGTCCCAACGACGCAGACACGCTTCTGCCCGGATTGGAGACCCGTTGGAATGGATTCCAACTATGCAAATTCAGTTTTGCGACAAAATCGTCTGGATGTTCTAGTCCAGACGAAATCGTCAAATCTGGGGCGATATCGTCTGATCGGCGACGATATCGTCCAACGGTCAAAACAACCTCTAAAAATGGTGCGGAAAAAGGGGAAACGGGTTTCTCGGCGGTTAACGGGCGGTTTGGGAGGTTAAATTTGATTTTTAAATTTATTTACTAAGGTGAATGTAATTATTCCAATTTTACTGCGCCAATTTTAGGGTGCTACAGTTGTAGCTTTGTCAAGTGTTGAACTAGAATATAGTATTACCATTGATACTACAAAAGAAGTTGTTTGGTTGATGAGGTTATGTAAAGGTCTATATTTACACCAAAAATATGTTAAAATAAAATGTGATAGCCAAAGTGCAATAGCACTTGCATATTCTTCATCAGTTCATGAAATAATAAAACACATTGTAATGAGATATCAGTTTATGTGTAATGTGTTGGTGAGTGGAATGATCAGCTTGATCAAAAGTAGAACTCAGGAGAATGCATCAGATGAACTTAAGAAGCTTGTTACAACTCAAAAGCACCAATTTTGCAGTAATGCGATTAGGATAAAAGATTGCAGAAAAATCTTACATCAAGAGAGAGTTTGTTACAATGTGTAGGTGATACATAATTTTTTTGTTTGATGAAATCTTCCAGAAAGTTCATGAACGCCCCTTTTTGGAGACTTCATGTTTTTTGGTCAAATTAAAGATGCTGGTATACATCAACATAAATGTCTAGTAAGACCTGGAACAGAAGATTATTTAGAGGGACCAATTTAACATTTTGTGATTATAAAAAGGTTTTCAGCATGTAACATTGCATATAAAGATTCCTTTCAATAAATAAATACTTTTTCTAAAAATCTTTAATCGTTTCTTGCAAATTATTATTATTATTATTATTATTATTAGTTTCTTCTTTCTGTTTTAGCATATATGCTCATATGCTCTACTTTTCTTTTCACAAACATCGCGTTAAAGCAACATTTTCCAGCTAATATGTTCTACTTTTCTTTTTACAAACATCACGTGAAAGCAACATTCTCCAACCATGCACGCATCTTGGACAATGTAAGCTCGTTTTAATTTTGAGGGACCTTTGATTTTGAGGGACCTTTGACAGACACTTTGCACATTAGCTATTTACAGATAGAAATTGCAAAAATAGATTCCTCAATCTGATTGCTGCATGAATGGTGCAGCGTTTCTATAAATCTATTAATACCTATAATGTTCTCGTTCTAAAGTTAGGACCAAAACTTTTTGTTAGGACCACACGTGACATGCATCTTTCAGTCAATAGATTAACCTGCTTAATTCAAGCTAATCTGCCTTGTATAAAATTCCATTCCAACATAGACACTTTATATAACAAAACATAATGTAACCTGCAACCACGTGAAATTCATGCACATTTTTTGGACGGCTGGGAACCCCAAGGCAACCAAATCTGCTCAAGATATTCTATTTGGCCTCTTTGTCCGAGCGCACGTTGTCATGTCTACCTTTTTATCTTAACAATGCCCTTCATGAATTGTGTGCGTAATTCTCTCCAAGAACATGGATGAAGGGTGGGAAGTAGGGGTATTAGACATTTGTGGGAAATATGGTTTTGGTTTCTCATGAATTGTGTGCGTAATTCTCTCGTGAAAGAGACCTTGGATGAAGGGTGGGAAGCAGGGTTAGACAACATAAATCTTTGCTGACTGAATCCAGCTCGGTATCCAAAGGTGGTAAAATGTGCTTAGATTTTACGTGTTTGAAGGTTATGTTACGTTCTATATTGACGTAAACTTTCTTTCGTGGGACACAAAATTTTAAGTTGCTCCATTTATTTACTGAAAGATTGATTTCAAGTCCGTTGCTAACAAAAAAGAATCTGGACACAGTTCGACATAATATTTCCTTGTGTTTTTGAATGAGAACATAGAGAGAGATTCGTATTAATGCTACACAGCTGAAAATTTCGGATAGTAATCATGAAGTAATCAACATCTGAAATCTTTTTAAGCAGGCTTTGGGGGTATCTCCACGCGCTCGAATCGTCCTTTTACAAACTGTACTTGTGAACAAAAACTACGCATAGCGTCTCTCTAAGGCCGCACAAAATTAAAGACAACCTCTTTTCTTTCCAAGATGGATAATGGCGCTTTCGCAACAGCCTTTACTGTAGGTACGCGTGTTTGCGTTTTTGTCGGTTACGTTGTTCGGTTCAAGGAGTTGTCTAAAATACATTTAAATATAACTTGTATTTCTCTTAACCTATCAATAGATCTTAGTCTCTTATATTTTGTTCTGGATACATATAACTGGATTTCCCAACGCTACTGCCCCTGGTATGTTAGATATATATCCTCACATGAATTGATTTGTAACAGGGGCTACAAATTTATTGTTACTAATTTTCAGTACAGATAGTTGCACTAAAATTTGTTTTAAAATTTATTTGAGGTGTAAATTAATTGGTTCCCCAAACCTCTTAAGGGGCAGAGGCTTAAGGGGCAGAGGTTTAAGGTTAAAATCTCAGGCCTCGTAGCACTGAACGCTTGTCCTGGTGCTTTAAGGACGTAAAAGGTTTAAAATTATTGGGGCAGACTGCTACTGCACGGAGATCTGAGTGGTTGTGGCGACCATAAAAAGCCGAACGACCTGCCGAGATTCAAGGTTTAAAATGTGTGATTGTGGCAACCATAAAAAGCCGAACGACCTGCCGAGATTCAAGGTTTAAAATGTGTGGTTGTGGCAACCATAAAAAGCCGAACGACCTGTCGAGATTCAAGGTTTAAAATGATCTTGGCATGGTGATTATAGGGCAGACTACACGGAGATATGTGTGGAGGCTACGTTGTGACGGCTATAAAAAGCCGAACAGCCTCCCCAGATTAGTATCCGCCATAAAAAAGGTGAACAAGCTCCCCAAACCGCCATAAAAAAGGTGAACAAGCTCCTCAAATTTGTGTGGAGGCTACGTTGTGGCGGATATAAAAAGCCGAACTGCCTCCCAAGATTAGTAGCAGCCATAAAAAAGCCAAACAACCTCCCCAAATTCGTGACGACTATTATGAAAAATAAATTTAAAATAATCTTGGCATGGTGATTATAGGGCGGACTATGCGGAGATGAGGCTATGTTGTGGCAGCTATAAAAAGCCGAACAGCCTCCCCAAGTTAGTAGCGGCCATAAAAAACCAAACAATCTCCAAATTCGTGACAGCTACTATGTAAAATAAATAAAAAAAGAAATTATCATAATAACTCCAAGTTGCTACTTGTTCTAGACTTGCACTGTTAATACTAACCACCTTTGCATGCACACAAAAAGGTATTAGCATCAAATCTTAGACCTGTTTAATTTTATTAAATATGGTCGTTTACTCTTTTTATAAGCAGCTTAATTGACAGAAACATGAATGCTTCTTAAACCTGCCTTTAAATTTATCTAAGCAGTCCAATATTTGAGGTCGACACTATATATATTATGCTATTCTCTTTTCTTAAAGCTTTATTTTGTTGCTTACACTAGACTCATTGTTGGAGGGCTTTATGTGCAGGTGAAGGTCCCATAGGGCAACATCCGTACTTATGCGATTGAAGAAGAAAAGATGTTTAGAAATTTATGCTTTAAACAACGAGATTTATATTTAAGACAATTATTATAATGACACCTCTCGTTGGTGTGCAGTTGGATAACCATGATGATAATAATATTTTTATAATTTATAATTTATAAATAATTTTTTTATCATTATATTAAAAAATATAAATTAAAGTACCTTATACATATCACTTTTATTTTAGTTTTTTAAAGTACCTGATACATATTTCTTTTATCTTAAATTATGTTATTTTAATTAATTTGATAAGCACTTGGAAATCTTCAATTTAGATACTTTAAATGTAAGTTGTTCTTCCACAACTAGGTAGATTGGGCCTATCTTTTTTATGAATTTGTTAATTTTATTATATTTGATTTTTGTTAATAGGTTATATGTGATTTTTATTGGGGTCACTCTTATCAAAATATCAAAATATTATATTTGTTGTAGTAAACATTTTTATCACGGTTTTTTTTCTTAAATATATTCTTCAAATTCTTCGAGGTGCTATGTTTCCACAATCAACTCCTTGAAATCATATTTATTAAGATATAAAATCTCACTTGGTCAGTTGTCTTTTAAAATTTGAATTTCATGGGGATGTAGATCAACACCATAATTCGCTAATTTATTTGCTACTCGATTTCCTTCTTTATAAATATGCTCACACTGCCAAGATATTGCCTCTAGTAATAGATGATGAACATCAACAATAATATTATTTTTTATCCAGTCTCCACATCTATTTTTGTTAATAACATTGATGATAATTTGTGAGTCCCCCTCAATTGAAATAGGATTCTATCCTTTTTTTACTACAATTTAAATCCCAGTAAGAAGTGCCCTAGCCTCCGCATAGTTGTTAGTTGAAGTTCCATATATTTTGAATAAGTGAGGATAATTTTGCCTTCACTATTTCTAAAAGCAACACCTCCACCAGCTTTTCCTAGATTTTCTTTAGAAGCACCATCAAAATTAATTTTGATAAACCCAAATTTTGGACATTTCCATTTTACCATAGATCGAAGAAAATCCTTTGTTTTAATTTCATTGTCACAAATGACTTTTCCATGTATGTTCAAATCTTGTAGCCAAGTTATAAGCACTTATTTTTCTGCAATTGAGACTTCCCATGATGAGCACCATATTTGTAGACATTCTACAAGAGAGGCACTGATACGGTTCCAAACTTGGGCATGATTTTGATATTTATTTTTAAAAATTATATTATTCCTTTCAAGCCATAAATTCTAACAAATAATGGCAGGGCCAATCCTCCAAATAATACATAATGCTTTAGCTTTAAAATAATTTATCCAATATTTTATCAACTCTTTCAATGTTGATGGAGATACCCAATATTATTTCATATTTTTTAAAAGTAACCCCAAATGGTGTGAGAAAATGGATAATGAAGAAGTAAATGGTCTGACATTTCTAAATCCTTCTCACACAAGGCACATATGAAGGGTCCATAATATCCTCTTCTTTGTAGACTATCTCCTATAAGAATATTCCTTTGAACTGCTAACCAAAGAAATGTTGAGGCCTTAGGGAGAGTCTCTAATGACCAAACATTCTTCCAAGGAAAATATTTGGGATAAGGAAATCCTCATATCTCAACTTTACTAAGTATCCACCATCCTTTGATTAGTTCGAAACGAACTCATATTTTCATGTAAAAATTAGCAAATAAAACTCTAGAAGAAAATTTTGAAGTTCATCTGCAATTTGTTTGAGTTCCTCATCATTAACCAGGTCACTAAAATAAATCTATGATCTACAATTTTTCTCATAATAATATAATATTTGACCTTTGGACCTTTACATGTTAGGCACGCTTGAGCAAATGGTTTCCATTTTAAGTCAGATATGAGAGGATACGGCTTCAACCAAGTATCATACCAAATATTTGCATATCCCTTCATTGACTGACCATCTAATATATTTTTTATCAATTGTAAACTCTCTAATATGAAGTTCCATGTTGATGATCCTTTGGGTAGAGTTATTTTCCTAAATAATTCCATTGCATCCAAAGAACCTACATATTTTTGAAGTAATATTTTTGCCCAATTATTTCCTTTATCTTTGAATAATCTCCACCCAAGATTTGTTCCTAATGCCAAATTCAAAAATCTTCAATTTCGCAAGCCTGCTCCTCCAATATTCTTTCCTCTACAAACCCTTTCCCACTTACAAAGAGAAAACTTAAATTTTTCCTCACAACCTTTCCATCGAAATTCTCTTTGAATTTTATCAATTTCTAATGCAATGCATGTTGGCAGTCTTGAAAGTGACATCATATATAAATAGGAATGGATTGCAAAGTAGTCTTTACGAGTTGTAGCCTTCCTGCCATGGTTAAGAACTTACCGTTCCAACCTGCCAAGAAAGCTTTCATTATATCCAAAAAAGAGATCCAAAGCTCTTTTTTATTTCCTTTATCAGACAAATGGATACCCAGGTAGCTTGATGGAATTTTTTCAATTTTAAACCCCAAAATATTCACAATAATTTGTTGTAAATCTAGGGTAGTATTAATGAAAAATCTTGGATTTTGAAGTATTTACCAACTATCCAATAGCCTTCTCATAACATGATAATATTGATTTAAACTCCATGGTCTCAATGATTGAGGGATGACCCAAAAGAAAAGTATCATCAACAAATTGGAGATGAGATTCAAAGGGATCATTTTTTGCAACTTGACTATCCTTGATTTTTCGTTCCATTTGTGCCTTTGAAAATGCTCTCCCTAATGCTTCTACCAAAATAATTAATAGATAAGGAGAAAGAGGATCACCTTGATGAAGTCCACAAGATGACTTGAAGTACCCAACAGGAGAACCATTGATAAAAACAATTTTTTTTGCAGTGCTATAACAACATTTAATCCACTCACACCAACTATAAAAAAAGATAAACTTTATGAGAATAGCATGTAAAAAATTCTAGGAAATCTTATCATATGCTTTGTTAATATCTAATTTCAAAAGTATACCTGGTTTTTTCATGGAATGAAGAGAATGTATGGCCTTTTGTGCAGTAATTATACCATCAAGAATTTGTTTACCTTGAACAAAGCCACCTTGCTCCTCTGAGATAATACACCCTAGAATGCCATTCAACCTATTTTCCATAATTTTTGAAATGATCTTGTAAATCATATTACAAAGGCTTATTGGAGAAAAAATATCAAAATATTTTGTGTCACCCTTCTTGGGAACCAACGTAATTAAAGTAGCATTGATATCACTTATTATAGCCTTCCTTTTTCAAGCCTTTTCCACTACATCTAACATATCACTCTTCAATAAATCCCAAAATGTTTGAAAGAAAATTACAGGAAATCCGTCGAGACCAGGTGCCTTTTTAGGATGGAAAGAGAAAACTGCTTCATGGAGCTCCTCAATAGATATCTTCTTCATCAAGATTTTGTTTTGTCTCTCAAGAATAATTGATAGAATATTTTGCAGAAGGTCTTCTTGTGCCTCCTTATCTTGGCTAGAATCTGATAAAATATTTTTAAAATAATTTATTCCTTCCTTCCTTATATCTTCTTCATACTCAATATTTCTTCCATCTAGAGTTATAATATTTTTTATATGATGAACATAAAATTTTATTTTTGTTGTAGCATGAAATAACTTTGTATTTCTATCTGCTTCCTTGAGCTATTTCTCTCTAGATTTTTGGAACCAATATGACTCCTCCATTTTCAATGCATTATGATAATCAGAAAGTAATTTTTTTTCTTTCACATAATAATCTTGGTCCATTCCATTAATTTCTACTATATCTTGTAAAATTTGGAGCTTGGATTCAATTTCTTTTTTTCCTTAAAAATATTGCCAAAATATTTTACATTCCATATCTCCATTGGATCCTTTAAATGTTTCAAATTTTGAAAAACCTGTATATACATGATCCTCCAAATTTTGATTCATCCCACCATAACATAACAATATGGAAAAAATCAGGGTATTGGAGCCACATATATTGGAAGTGAAATGGCTTTGGATGACCATTTTTAGGTGAATCACAAGTCAAACGAATGGGTTTGCGATCTGATCCTTCTTGTAATAAAATATCTAAAGAGATTGTATACTTTGTTTGTAAGAAATTATTGGATAACAAGAATCTATCTAGTATTTCTGCTATATTATTTTTCCCAATACGTCTATTATCCCATGTGTATTGAAAGCTTGAGGGACTAACATCCCAAAGGTCATTTGAATTGACAATTGAAGAAAAATCTTGGATTGATTTAGACCATCTTAGAATGCCACTCTTCTTTTCTAAAGGAGATATAATAATATTAAAATCACCTCCAAGAATCCATAGATCACAATGAATCATCATTGTATTTGATAAAAATATGCTAAGGTCCTTCCAACATCTTTCACGTGGAGTAAATATAGTTGGAGCATATACATTTATAACCTCAAATTTAATGTTTTTCTCTTTCCTACAAAATAATCCAGCAACCCAATTACTTTTTACTTCTAATAGTTCTCCATCCTATTTGCCTTTGTCCCATATTATTGCAATATCATCTAAAGCTCCTATAGAAGAAACTGCTAAACAATCACATGTCTTCCAAATATTCTTAAAAGTCTCCTTACATTCCTCATTGATTAATTTTATTTCTTGTATGAAAATAAACTTAGGGATATAACAACCTAATAATTCCTTAATAACTCTTTTTTTAGGGGTTTTTTTAGGAATAGTCTTATTAGCATTTTCTTCTTTATGTTTCCCTAAAAAATATAAATTGCAAATATGATCCTCCATAGTCATAACTTATTTATGTTGGCCTAAAAATCTAAATTTCCTTGGATATCCTCCATAAGGTTGTCTTTACTATATTGCTCTTGAAAACGTAAAGTGCAAGGAACACACTCCATACTACTTTCATTTTTATTTGAAGGAGAAGATTTTAAGCTACTTGAGGATAGTAAAGGTGATTTACTTGGATTAATCTTGACCTTCTTCACCTCTTTTTATTTAAGATTCATCTACCCATTTTTATTTGTATTAAAATTTGCCTTCCCCTCTTCCTTCACACCTTGAGCTCCTTCTATATTTGAACTTGCACAATGTACTTCCTCATATTCCATACCATTTTTTTCTAATGGCTAATTTTAGTGAACTGTAATTACCTTTTACATTTGATGATGTAGAGGGATTTTTCTTGCAACTTTCTTAGGAATGGAAAATCCTTGATTTGACCTAGCTTCTTCTGGGATATGGTCTACTTGTTTTAAATTGAAATTACCCTCATGCCCAAAAAATATCTCTTCCTCTATTTTTACTTTGCAGTATTTTGACATGTGCCTAGTTTCATGATATTTGCAACATCAGAATACAATATTTTTATAATCCACTTATTGGTCCCATTCTCTTGATTTAGTTTTAATCCTAATTGATTGTGGTAAAGATTTAGAAATACCCATGAAAACACATATTCGAGTGTATACAACATGCCTTCTGTCCTTAGTATATGGTCCCTCTTGGATGAATTTGCCTAGAGTATTATCAATACTCTTCAAAAATTCCTTATTTATGAGTTGATAAGGATGTCCAAAAAGACTAATCCATATCGGAAGCCTTTTAATAGTTTTTATGTCCACAAAAAAATTCTCACTCCAAGGTCTTAAGTATAATGCATCTTTACCTCTAAACCATGGACCTGCATCCAATATTTTATCCTTTATTTCTGAACTAGAGAAAATAATTATACCTCTAAACCATGGGCCTGCATCCAATATTTTATCCTTTATTTCTAAACTAGAGAAAATAATGAGAAAAAATCCTTTCGGAAGGAAAGTCATGCAGTAATTTAAGTTCAATCACCACTTCCACTTAATCAAATTTTGAATCTAAAAAAGCTTGGCAAATATCCATGAAACTTATAGATTAACCCTGATTAACTCTCTAGTTTTAAGAATCATTATATCATGCTCAATCATCTCATTTTTTATAATAATTTATGGTGTAGAATTTTCTACCTGGACTAGGTTTGCCATATATTCTTTTACCCTTATTGCTAGCTAGGGCATCTAAACTTCCAACTTGTCCTTTCATAATTTCACTAAGGACTTTCACAAATGACTTTCTTTCCATGTTACATAGTTTTTTTCAAATAAATCCTCTAAATTTAGCTTTTGGTTATGCTCACTTCTGGTTGTGTTCACTCTTATCTGTGCTCACTCACTCCTAATTACATTCACACTTGCTTTCAGTTGTGCTCACTCCTGGTTATATTCACTCTTGCTTGTGGTTGTGCTCACTCCTAGTTGTGTTCACTCTTGTCTACATTTGTTTACTCCTAGCTAAAATCAATTCTGGTTGTGCTCTTTCAATCCTAGCTGTGCTCAGTCACTCCATGATGCACTTTCTCACTCATGGTTGTGCTCTATCCCTTTTGGTTGTGCTTAATATTGGTTGTGTTTAGCTATAAGATATTTTTTTTATAGAATATCTTAGCTATGCTAACTAGTTGTGTTCACTCCTGAATGCAATTATGCTCACTCCTGGCTATGCTCTCTCAATCCTAGCTACACTCACTCACTCTTGGATGTGCTCAATCTTGGATGTAATTGCTCACTCCTAACTGTGATCTCTCAATCCTAGCTGCACTCTCTAACTCCAATCTACACTCGCTCACTCAAGGCTACACTTGCTCACTCCTCGATGCACTCAATCTTGGCTATGTTTACTCTCTCCTAGATGTGATTAACCCTAGATACACTTGCTCACTTACGGTTGTGCTTAATATTGGATGCACTCAATCAATCATGATTGTGCTTGCTCATACTAATTATATCTATTACCCTTGCCAAGGAATAATAATATACTATTATTCTCACTCAATATTAGCTATGCTTGCTCACTCTTGGTTGTGCTCAATCCTGGCTATCCTTGCTCACTCTTGGCTGTGCTCGCTCAATCCTGGCTATGATTGCTCACTTTTGGCTACACTCACTCAATCTTGGCTACGCTCACTCATTCCTGACTATGCTCGTTCACTCTAGGTTGTGCTCAATAAATTTCATCACATTCTCAATGAGTTTACACATGATTTTATGAGGGGTCATGGCCTCCTCATACTGAGTGGGGATTGAACCTTGGAACTCTCAAATAGAAGCCAAATACCTTACCACTATAGTAAGCTTGCAACTATTTTGTTTTTTGATCAACATGAATTTAAGCATTAAAATAATAAGAAACTTTATTATAAAAATATGTCATTAGAATAACAATTTAAATATTTTTTATTTTAAATTTCAATAAATTTGTTAAATAAAAAACCAACTATATTAACTTAGAAAATACAACTTATATAAACATATTAAAAAATAAAATAATCAACTACCTACTATTAAGAAAATACATGTGACATACATCATCTATGAGTGTTTTAATAGTGTTTAATGTGTAATTGTTTATGGCTTTCAGTCACCTGAGTACCTCTTTTCTAGTGTGGAGGTTGCATGCACTGAGTGTGAGCAATGGAGAACAATGAAAGAGGTCCATTTGGGCCAAAGACTCAGGGGTTGTGTGGGTTTCTTGAAGGGTTATCAAAAATCTAGCATGAGTGTGAAAATATTATGGTCAATAGGGACAACATTCCAAGCATTGAATCAAATGAGTAACAAGAAAGGAAAAAATGGGAAGGTAATATCCAATGTTCCTTCATGCATGTGGAACAATGAATCGAAAAAATTGAATATGTATTAATCAAAACTGATAACCCTTTTCAATTCATAGCTCAAAATGAGGAAGGACCTCCTCCGTATCAAAAGTATAGACAAAGGCTAAAATTAAATAGAAACAAGATAAGCACTTGGAAATCTTATATTATGTTATTTTAATTAATTGGATAAGCACTTGGAAATAAATTTAGATACTTTAAATGTGAGGTGGCCTTCCACAACTAGGTAGATGGGGCCTATATTTTCTATGAATTTATTAATTTTATTATATTTACATTTTTATTTTTGATCAATATGAATTTAAGAATTAGACTTGTAAGAAGTTTTATTATAAAAACGTGTCATTACAAATAACAGTTTATTTTTTTTTTGTTTTAAATTTCAATAAATTTTTTAGATAGAAAACCAACTATATTCACTTAAAAAATATAATTTATATAAAAAAAATTACTTTAACCTATAATTTTTTATAGCTTTCAATCATCAAAGTACCTCTTGGCTAGTGTGGAGGTTGCATGCACTGAGTGTGAGCAATGGAGAACAATGAAAGAGGCCCATTTGGGCCAAAGACTCAGGGGTTATATGGGCCTCTTGAAGGGTTATCAAAAATCTAGCACAAGTGTGAAAATATTATGGTCAATAGGGATAACCTTCTAGGCATTGAATCAAGTGAGCAACAAGCAAGGCAAAAATAGAGAAGTAATATCCAATGTTCCTTCATGCATGTGGAACAATGAATCGAACATAATGAATAGGTATTGAACAAAATTGATAACCCTTTTCAATTCATAGCTCAAAACAAGGAGGAAGGACCTCCTCCTCCTTGAAAGTATAGACAAGGGCTAAAATAAAATAGAAACAAGATTCAAGAGATGGACCAAACAAAGGGAGATAACATGTTGATAGTAGATTTGGATCTAGGTAAAGCTACAACTGGATCTGAGGTACACAACCAAAAAAACCTAGCCATAGAAAAAATAATTGAGGGGAAGGAGCCCAAGGACCTACCTCCAAAAATGAATTTTAAAGAAGCAATCCATGGAGGACCACCCCAAACAAGAGGGAAAAACAACCAATGACTACCAAGGAAACCATTGAGGATGCCAAAGGTCGATTCAAGGAAAACATAGATGGGTTGCATGAAAGCAACTAATGGATCCCCATTAGTGAAGTTGGAAATAGAGGATGTCTAGGTAGGAATAGATGCTATGGAGAGGAGAGGACTAATTTACTAATTCATGGGATTTCGATCGATCCTTGCTACCTTCAAGCAATGGGCTACCAAAAACTAGAGAACTAAAGGTGAGTTCCAAATCTCTGCTTACCCTAATGGTTACTTCCTTATTATGTTTGCTACTGAATAATATAGGGAGGAACATTTTCAAGGGGGGCCATGGTTCTTTGGTAGGGTAGGGCTCTTCATGAATCCCTGGCATACCAAGTTCAAAGCTAAGGAAGAAATACCATCAACTACCCCTATTTGGGTCTGTTTATTTGGCCTCCTAGTAGAATACTAGAACCCAAATGTATTAGCAACAATTGAGAATTCTTTAGGAGTTTTCATGATGATTTTTGATAGCACTCAATAGTTAGATCATATGATCTATGCAAGGATTTGTGTTCTAATTGACTTTGACAAACCACTTCCAAAGAAGATCACCTTACAATATGGGGAAGAAATATGGGAGCAAGTAGTAGATTATGAAAATATTCCTTTTAGATGCAGAATCTATCATGAATATGGCCATCTAGCCAAGGATTATCCACATAAGGTCCCTAAAAAAGAGAAAGAGGATGGGGACTTGGTAGGGTTTCAAATACCCAAACAAAAGAACATAAGAAAAAAATAGCAACAAAAGAGAAAACAATAATTTCACCTAACACCTTTGAAATTCTCTCCACGGATGAGCAAGTAGATGATGAGGATGATAAAATGGAAACATCAATTATGGAAGCACAATTTGATGAAGAGAGGGAACAAGAAGGAATGCATGATGAAAATAGAATAATAGAGACTACCCTAATTCTGAGAAACAACAACTAGGGAGAACCATCTCATCTAGCATTAGACTTTCAAAAAAAGAACAATATAGAAAATCAACACAAGTGCAAAAACAAAGGATAGATTCAATCCACAAACAAGCTAGATCCTTAAAAATACCATATAGATTCCAATAGTAGTGCCTTGGTTCTAAGTAAGCATCCTATAGTCCCAACCAGAATGAAGCAAGATATAAATAAAAATATGAGGATGGATACAAATCAAAAGGTAGGATGCAAATCCAACCAGCATCATCTAGCAGAGGAAGGCCAAAAGTTAGTTGAGGAAGGTAAGGTAACAATACTTACCCAGTTGTTCAAACCTTGTTAATTATGAATATTATTACTTGGAATATTAGAGGACTTAAAGGAAGTCCTTCTAAACAATAAAAAATTAGAAGAATGATCCAAACAAATCAGCCTCAAATTCTCTTTCTCTAGGAGACAAAGGTTTCAATTGAAGAAATGGAAATAATAGCAAATAAGATGTGGCCAACCAGTAAAGTAGTGTCCCTCAGCACCCAAGGGGCCTCGGGAGGAGTGGCATGTCTTTGGGACCCAAAGGAAATTACAGTTTAGTACATGATGGGAAGTAGGGGATTGCTAGCAGTGGTTGCCCAAAATAGAGATTTAGATCAGGTTATTCTTTATATAAATGTGTATGCTCCATGTACTATGGAAGAGAAACGATCAATATGGAGGAATATAGATTTTATCACCTCCCAATTCCTTGAAGCTTGGGCTTTGATAGGAGGATATTTCAACTCCATCCTCTCCTTAGAAGAAAAAATAGGAGGAAATAAGAAGTTGGATGGGAGTTCTAAACTCATGAATGAATACATGGCCAACCTTCACCTAGTAGATATCAAGCCAAGCAATGGTTTGATGACTTGGTCCAATAGAAGATAAGGCTCAACATGCATCCTTGAAAGGCTAGATAGGTTTTCTTTTAGATAAGTTTTTAATACAAGGACACACCCCAAAAGTGAAGATCTTAAATAATGCAGGATCTGACCATTGGCCAGTTTTAATTGAAGTTTGGAGAACTAGTGGTAAGCCGACACCATTTTATTTTTAGTTAATGTGGCTTAGAGATGAATCCTTCAAGTCAAGGCTACAACAATGGTGGCAAGAAGGTAAGCCAAGACATGGTACAAATATGTTTTATTTTGTCAAAAGGTTGCAATATATTAAATATAAAATAAAGACTTGGAATTGGGAGGAATTTGGAGATGTCAGGGCAAAGAAAAGGGAAGCTTTAACCCAACTTGAGGAGTTGAATGAGAAAATTCATCTTGAGGGACTCACAAAAAATAGGATCAAGATAGAAATTAATCTTTCAGCCTAGGTGAAGGAATGGGATAGAAGAGAAGAACTGATGTGGAAGCAAAAGTCAAGGATTCAATGGCTACAAGAAGGAGACCAAAACACAAGTTTCTTTCACAAGTCTCTCCTAGCCCGAAGAACACATAACTTTATCCCCTCATTGAAGAATGAATATGGAGATATAGTCCACACTTGGGAAGGCATGTCTTCATTAGTTGTGAACCATTTTTCAAACCTATTTACAACCAAATTGCTTGACCCAAAATCCCAACAAGAAATTCTACAGGAGATACCTATTCTTATTTTTGATGAGGAGAATGTGGCCCTGACTACACCAGTAACTATGAGGGAACTACAAGAGGTAGTTTTCAAAATGCAAAAGGGGAAGACCCCAGGTCCAGATGGATTCCCTATTGAATTTTATCAAGAATTTTGGGATGTTTTGAAGGATGACACTCTAGAGGTGGTAGAAGAGGCTAGAAAGGCAAAATAAATCCTCAAAGAAATCAACAAGACTTTAAGTAGAAGTAGATACCTTACTGGTATAGCACCAATTGCTTTATGTAATGTTATTCTAAAAATAATCTCAAAGATTATGTCTAAAAGGCTCAAACCATTGCTACATAAGATCATCTCTCTAGAACAAGGGGGATTTGTAGAGGGGTGACAGATAGTGGATGAGATAGTGTTAGCCCAAGAAGCAATTCACTCTATGGAAGCTCAAAAATATCCATCCATGTTCATTCGATTGGATTTATCCAAAGCATATGATAGGGTGGATTGGCACTTTCTCATCCAAGTAATGGAAAATTTTAGATTCTCTCAAGAATGGACAAAGTGGATCAGAGGTTGTATATCTTTAGTTTCTTATTTAGTTATTCTCAATGGTTGTCCCACTCATTTATTCCCAGCATCTAGAGGCATCAAGCAAGGAGACCCTCTCTCTCCATACCTATTCATCATCCTAGCAGAATGTTTAGGGAGGACATTTACTAAGGAATGAGATTATCAAAGGTTAGAAGGAGTCACAATAGCTAAAGGAGTCAGACCTATCTCTCATTTACAATTTGTTGATGATTTCACCATTTTGGGGAAGGCAACAATAAAGGAAGCAACCTTAATAAAGCAAATTCTTAACTACTTCACTAGAGCCTCAGGGCAACTAGTTAATGAAGATAAATCAAAAGTACTCCTTTTCCATTGTTCTCCTAGAAAAGAGACTTTGATATTGGATAGTAGGATTCAAAAAAACTTCTCTTCCTTAAATATTTAGGTGTTCTAGTTAATCTTGGCAGCCAAAAGAAAGAGCATTGGAGTTGGTTACCAGAGAAAGTGAAAAACATAATAGGTAGTTGGACCAAAAAATGACTTTCCTCAGGAGGATGGATAACTCTTATCAAATCAGTTCTTCAGTCTATCCCAATATTTGTTTCAATAGTGTTGAACATCCCTAAGTTAGTGCTTAAAGAACTAGATAAAATTAGTCACAAATTTCTTTGGAGAGGATAAAAAATGGTGAAGAAATGGGCCCTAGTAAGGTGGGAGACCCTATGCCTTCCTACTCATGAAGGGGATCTAGGTCTTCGATTGATAGTCAAGAATAACAAGGCTTTGGTAGCAAAGTTATATTGGAGGTTAACTAGCTACCCCAATGCCTTGTGGGGCAAAAATATGAGAGCCAAATATGTAGAAAATAAAGAGCCCTCTGATATAATTTGACACCAACTACCTTCTAGAGGGTCCCCAATTTTAAAGGTCCTAAAAATTGGAGAGGAGTTGATAAAGAATAAGCTCTTTTGGATAGTTTAAAATGGTCAAAAGGCATATTTTTGGATAGACTCTTGGGATGGACACCTTGCACTATCAATTCAACATCCAGAATTAAGGCCTATAATGGATAAAATGCATAGGATGAATTGGATAAAAGTTTCCAAATATTATAAATATCAGATAAGAAATGTAGAGGTGGGAAGATGTTGGATCCCAGTAGAAGACTAGCCAATCCAACTCTCTAAAGATTAAAAAAAGGATATTCACAGACTCCTTCAAATGTGATCGCCTTCATGGTCACAATATTGAGGACTACATTGGTTGGAATAGCTCAGGGTATGGAGTGTACACTATAGCTCAAGGTTATTTAGCCTTAAGCCATATTAACCCCATCCGGCATAGGATCTATTCAAACATTTATGGGCTCAAAAGTTATGGCCAAAAGTTAGGTTTTTCAACTGGTTGCTACTTCATAAAAGGGTACTCATAGGGGAGCAACTTATGAAGAAAGGATTTAATGGACCCTTTCAATGTGTAATGTGTTGGGATAACATTGAAACACTAAACCATTTGTTCATAGAATACCCCATAGCTTCTAAATTATGGAAGATGATGGCTTCCCTTCTAAATTTAAGATGGTCCAATGAACAATCCATAGAATAGATATGGAGAGATTGGAGTAAACAAGAAGGAAAATATTGGTATGTGAACCAAATAGTTTGGATAGGAATGACTATTCTTCCTTGGAACATTTGGAAGGAGCGAAACAAGTGAATATTTCAGCAAGAGAGTAGGGACATCCACTATGTCTAGCTAAAGACCATAGAAAATGTGATAGAGATTGTCCAACATTTATTAACTCATCCACACAATTCAAATCAACTATGGGAACAAATGATGGCCCGATTAAATATTAGCCATGGATTAGCCCAACACAGAAGGAAGAAAGTGACCAGTCAAATGATGGATAGAACAAAGCAATGGCAGCCTCCCCCACAGAATTTTGGAAAAATCAATACGGATGGAGCATCTAAAGGAAATCTTGGAAGAGCTAGTATAGGAGGGATAGGAATATTGGAGGATGGTACTCCGATTTTTACTTTTGCAAAAAAATTAGGAATTCTATCCAATAACTTAGCAGAAGGGTAGGGTATTTTGAGAGGTTTGTAGGAGGTACTGAAGGTAGGTTGGAGAAGGGTGATAGTAGAGTCAGACTCTCAAATTATGATCAATTACCTAAAATCAACTTCAAGGCCTGAGAAGGTAGACTAGAGAATTCAAAGGATCATAGATAAGATTAGGTTAATAGCAACTAGTTTTCAAGAGGTTGTTTTCAATCATGTGCCTAGAGAATAGAATAAAGTGGTAGATGCTATGGCAAATTGGGCTCTTGACAAAGGAGATATTAGTTGCTATGGTTTCCCTCCTAGGTGGTGGCTAGACCAAACTAGGACCGATCTTCTCCTTGTTCAGTCTCTTGATGGTAATGTCGAAAGCTATGGCTAACTTGATAAGCAATGCAAGGCTTTATTCATGACTTGACCCCAATCTTCCAAAAAGAGCAACATTCAATAACTGAAGACCTGATGCTCCTAAATCCCCTATGACTTTTTAGATCCTCACTATGGCTGTGAAGTTTTATCAAATTCTATTGAAAGTCTTAGTGTAGACTATTCTTCTCTGTTTTAGTGCAGTTCTTCAATTCTAACCTTGATAGAGGTTGTTAGAGGGTCTTGTCTCTTTAGTCAATTGCTCCAATGGCAGGATGGTTGGTTTGTTGGGTAGGCAAAATAGTTTGAATTTGTAGTTTTTATTGGTTTGCATCTTGGCTTGCAACCATAAGGCTAGAGTTTATTAGATTTGTAATATATTCTTGAGTCTCTTGCTGTAGAAAACATGTATAACATATGAAAGTTTAGAAATGATATTTCCAAACAAACGATTAATGTGGCCAAGTTTGGAATATTAAAAAACGAGACAGTAACGCTGTCATCAATGTTTGGGGGATAACATTTTACTAAATGGAATGACCTATAAGATAGTGATTTAAAAGGCTGCTTAGACAATCAGAGTGACCACACATACCGTTTATGATAATAATTAATTTTAAAACACTCAATTTTAATTATATTCTACACTAAACTCTCTTTAGAATTAAAATATTCTAATCACAAGGTCTAGCTCTTATAGCAGACGACAATAAGTCGAAATTTAGCGTTCACATCATGGCTCTCTTGGAGGTAGCACATGCTTACTCGGTGTCAGCGGAATACAATAAAAGGCATAGTAAGTCGTTTCCCAATTTGCTTAATAAAAGTGTCCTTTTTAAAACCCTCGAAAATATTCGCTAATAAAGGGCATGCTCCATAAATTTAAAAAACGAACCAACGTTTTACGGTTGAACTTTGTCATCATCTTTGAAGTGGTGGGAAAAGCTCAAATTACACACTCTATTTTAGGCCGTTGCAAGTTGCAATTCTTTTATGGAATTCAGTTATACATCGTTGTAAATTTACGTAATTCTCCATCTTGATTTGACATGAAATTAATTTTTGATACAAGCAAAATAACTTTGAATTTCAGGAGCATAATTGAGTTGACCGAAAGATGAAGCCACGTGCTCTCCTAACAAAATTTCCTGGCAAAAACATCACACAATCTGCCGTCTAGTATCACTAAAATGAGAACAATATTTTGAGAGATTGATATTGATTCTGCACCCTTCCCAAATTCTGATATAGACATAAGATTACAGCTTGTCACCATATTTTCAAGGTGGTCTGATGCGACCCCGCACATACGCAAAAAAATGTCAAATCTGCATCTACCACCTGTGAAAGACTCTATTAAGGGCCCCGCAAAATCAAAACTAACTTTTATTCTCCTTCAGATGTCGTAAGGTTGAATATCGATTCTATGATATAGTGAATTTCAGATTAGACTTGGATAAATTACGGACGTCGATAACCCCGTTGAATTGTAGTTTAATGACATGGGATTTGAAAAAAGAAATTATCTCGTCACCTACCAAACCAAATCAAGATGGCCAAATGCAGGATATGTGTGTCCAAAGTCTTTTCTCGTCATTTTCTTCTTTCGAAGAATTGTTAACTTTGGACTCATTCTTGAAGGGAAAATACATAGCATTCAATAGTATTTGGGCACTTCGAGAAGCAGAATTACTGTGCAAAATATGTAAACCATTCTATTTTGAAGTTTTCAGGCAGTCTAACGACGATTACACATGCCATTAGATGAATTATAATTCACCAGTCAAATTGCAGAGACCATCTAGAGTCTTTGCCTAAAATTTCTCAAACCATCTAGAGTCTGAGCTCCAAATTTCTCAAATATAACTCTTGTCATTTCATTCAGTCTCTTCCTCGTCTGTAATATTTTATTAATTAAATATATGAGTTTGCTCCCTCCGCACATATCTATTCTTACATTTATAGTTATTATTTGTAGAAGTATACCTCGCATCGAAATAGTGCTTTATCCTATCACTATAATTATTTCATAATTAATAAGCATGTAAGTAAGTAAAACCTATTTACATAATATAATGTATATGTTACTTTTATTTAGGTATTGCATATGCGTGTTAATATTTAGAATTAAATCATAGTATTTATAATAATTGCCAATTATATATATATAAATAATCATGTGTAAAAATAATACATATAAAGAAAATATGTGAACTAAAATTTCTAATAAAATAAATAAAATTTCCAGGATGATGCAGCAAACCACAAACAAATTTCTAATAAAATAAATAAAATTTATGATGTTGCATTTAAGACTTTTGAAGGAGTTTCTATTTTTAAAAGGATGTGTCGCCAATATTATTACATGGGATTACATACAAGGTTACTAATGAAAAAAGGATGTGTTGCCAATATTATCACATGGTTTCTATTTTTAAAAGGATGTGTCGCCAATATTATTACATGGGATTACATACAAAGTTACTAATGAAAAAATGATGTGTTGCCAATATTATCACATGGGATTACATACAAGGTTACTAAGGGAAACAAAGTGCTAAGCAATGTTGAACTAGAATCTTCAATGTTTGGTTGTAAAATATAATTCACGAAAATAACCCTAAGTTTAATGTAGGATATTTCCAACAGAAATATTGTTTATCATAATCAATGTTCTATGGATGGAACCACATATATCTCTACATATCCCACTCCTTCCTCATTACTTCCCTTCCTACTCAAAGAAAGAACTCAAAGGAAAGAGTTTATTATTGGAAAACTTATAGATTTCTTTGTATTTGTTTAAAAAATAAAATTATTTTTTAGATTGTTACTCTACTTTTTGAGAGGATTCATATGTAGATTTAATTGTTTTTGGTCCATTTTTGTGAGTGGATAGGAAAAATATTATATCTCATTTTAGACAATATTGAAATTTATCTATGTGCCCAAGGGTTTTCATTGTGCTTTTTGTACAAACATAGATTGAAATGCAATATATAGTGGTAGATCCTTATTCTATACGGTAATTGAAGTATTTATAAATCCATAGTTTCCAAATTTTGACCCTTCAAAGGAAACACTCTCTTTTATTATGTTATGACTAAGGTTATTATATTGCACTTTGCAGTTTTTTGAATGTGCTTGATGCTAGAATAAATTACTAATGTTATTGAAAATTTTATTTACCTAAACAAATTAACAACAAGAAAATGCAAGGTTATATGTATTTGTGTATGTGTGGAGATTTATCTAAGTGAAATCCATCTCTCCCTCCATTTTCACTTTGTAGTCTCTTTCCATGTACCCAGTTTCATGATATTTGAGACACCAGAATAATTTTTTTTTATAATCCACTTGCTACTCCCAATCCCTTAATTCAGATTTAATACTAATTGACTATGGTAAAGTTCTAGAAATATCCATGGTAACACATATTTGAGTATACACAACATGCCTTCTCTCCTTAGTAGTTGGTCCCTCCTGGATGAATTCACTTAGAATATTACCAATATTCTTCAAAACCTCCTTATTTATGAGTTGATAAGGAAGTCTAAAAATTATAATTCATATTGAAAACCTTTTAATATTTTTTGTGTCCATAAAAAATTACTCCAATATTTTTAATATAATGTATCTTTATGGCTAAACCATGGGCCTCTATCCATTATTTTATCCCTTATTTCTGAACTAGAGAAAATAATGAGGAAAAATCCTTTTGGAAGAAAAGTCACAAAATAATTTGAACTCAATCCGCACTTCCACTTAATCTAATTTTGAATCTCGAAAAAACCTAGTCAATATCCATGAAACTTACATATTAACCCTCTCATTTTAAGAATAATTATATCATGGTCAATCATATCATCCCCAATAATCACTAATGGTGTAGAATCTACTACAAGGACTAGGTTTGCCATAGATTTACTCTTCCTCTTATTGCAAGCTAGGGCATCCAAACTTCCAACTTGACCATTCATAATTTTAGTAAGTACTTTCACAAATGACTTTCTTTCCATGTTACCTAGATTTTCTTTAAATGAATCCTTTAAATTCTTCTAAGATATGGAACAAGAAGTGACACTTGTTCCTTGATCACACATTGCTTTCTACTTTCTGCTTTCTTGCTCACACTTCCTCCTCACTCTTAACTTGCGGTTGCACTCACTTCCAGCTTTCCGTTCACTTCTATTAACACTCACTATAAAAATGTGTCATTAAAAACAATAGCTTATATTTAAAAAAAAAATCTTTAAAAAAAATCTAACTACCTATATTTAAAAAATATAATATCTATATAAATAAAAAAATTAGTATAAACCTACAAAATGACCAACTACACACGGTAAAAAAAAATACATATTTTTTTTGGAGGGATATATAAAGGAGTTGGATACAACAACACTATTTTTAATAAGTGTCGTCAAAAAAATATTACCATACATAACAAATTAAAGTTTAAAAATGATTTTTCCAAACAAAGCATTAATGTGGCAAGTTTGGAATATTGTGAAAAATGAGACAATAACGCTCACATCAATGTTTGGGGGATGACATTTTGCTAAATGGAATGCCGTTTAAGATAAAAATTTGCTTAAACCATCAAAGCAATGACCACACATACGTTTATGATAATAATTAATACTCAATTTTTATTATACCTGTCGGCTAATACGTTTATGATAATAATTAATACTCTCAATTTTAATTATATTGTCGGCTAAATTTTCTTCAAATATAAAATATTCTAATCACAAGTTCTATGCCTTGTAGCAGACGACAATAAGTCGAAATTTAGCGTTCCCATCATGGCTTTCTTGGAGGTAGCATATGCTTACTCGGTGTTAGCGGAATACAATAAAAGGCATAGCGGCAAGTGGTTTCCCAATTTGCTCAATAAAAAGGTGTCCTTTTTAAAACCCTCGAAAACATTCGCTAAAGGCATACTCCATAAATTTCAAAAACGAGCGAACGTTTCCCGGTTACACTTTGTTATTAATATTGAAACTTTGTTTTTCAACATTGGTATAGTGGGGAAAGCTCAAATTAGAATTTCTATTTTAGGCCGTTGCAAGTTGGAATACTTTTATTGATTTCAATTCTACGTCGTTGCAAATTACGCTATCCTCCATCTTGATGTAACATGAAATTAAACTTTTAAACAATGAATTTTAGGAGAATAATTGAGTGAGAACAATATTGTGAGAGACTATTGATTCTGCACCCTCGCACAATTCTGATATAGATATAAGATTATAGCTTGTCACCATATTTTCATGGTGGTCTGATGCGACCCTGCACATGCGCAAAAAAAAATGTCAATCTGCATCTACCGCCTGTGAAGGTCTCTGCTAAAGGCCCCGCAAGATTAAAACGAACTTTTTTTCTCCGACAGATGTCGTAAGGTTGAAGATCAATTTTATGTTATAGTGAATTTTGAAGAAAATAAAATGCAATTAAATCACGTCACGGCAAACGCTTCGGCGATTTTTCAGCGAGGGAGAGAGGTTCAGAGAAAATTCGCCCGAAGTATGCACTTCGGGAAAATTATTGCCGAAGTAAATCTATTTCGGGGAGAATATTTCCGAAGTATGTACTTCCGAGGAATACTTTGTCGAAGTAAAACTACTTCGGGGAACATTACTCCCGAAGTAAGTACTTCGGGAAGAATCTGCCGAAGTAGAACTACTTCGGGGAATATCCTGGCGAAGCAACTGCTTCGCACAGTTTTCTTCCGAAGTGAAATCACTTCGGAAAGACAAGTGCCGGAATGTGCTTCGGCACAATCAAATAAACCCGAATCCTTTCTGGATCGAACGGGTATTTTGCCACTTCGGGGCAAACCCTAGTTGAGAGATGTCTGCGGACAAAATAATACTTCGAGGGCCGAGGACAAATATGCAGAGATGGAAATGCCGGATTACAAAGGGCTTCCTTCTGAAGCGAATACAAACTTATGCAAGATGGAAATCTGCAGGATAAACACAAGCTAGTTGGAGACTGCTGCTCCACTCTCCGGCTGCAAGCGGCTGCAGGTTCTGCCCTTCTGCGACTCTGCTGGTCCAGACTTTGGCTTTGCGGCTGCTCTGCGCTCTCTGTGCTTCTTCCCTTCTATCCTCCCACACTTCCAACTCCCTTACAAAATGACAAAATGGCCCCGATATTTATAGGCGGGGGATGAGGACAAAAGGCGGGAGAAGTTCACCGACCGACTGACAAGAGTTAAATGCCGAAGTGTGGTTCCTGACAAATCGCCGAACACTCCAACTACTCGCACGCTTGGACAATTAATGTCCCGATCTGCGCGCCTGAATTCTTCTTCGGCCGATTTCCGCTTCGGCTGAATTCTGCTTCGGAAGGCAATTTGATTTTAGTTCGCGGCGAAGCATTTTCGGGGGTGAGTTAAATATGCTTCGCGGCGAACCATTTTCCGAAGTCATTTCGGAAGTGCTTCGCGCCGAAGCATTTTTCGAATGCATTTCGAAAGTGCTTCGTGTCGAAGCATTTTTCGAATGCGATTCGGAAGTGCTTCGCGCCGAAGCACTTGCAGGCGTGAAGTTAGATTTAATTTTTCTAACACCCTCCTTTAAATTGAACTTCACGAGTTCTCTGACGCCCAACATTTCTCGCAATCTGGCGAAGTCCTCCTCCTTCAAGGGTTTTGTGAAGATGTCAGCTAGCTGCTCCTTGGACCTGCAAAACTGCAACTGTACTTCGCCAAATTTCACCAGCTCTCTGATGAAATGATATCGGATATCAATGTGCTTCGTCCGACCATGGAAGACTGGGTCCTTCGAGAGTGCGATGGCAGAGTTATTGTCGCAAAATATTGTTGTTGCTGCTTCGGGCGGATGATGTAGTTCACACAGAACTCTTCTCAGCCAGACTGCCTGGCAGGCGGCTGAGGTGGCAGCAACATACTCTGCCTCTGCTGTAGATAAAGCAACAATTGGCTGCTTCTTCGAGGACCAAGAGACAACTCCGGATCCAAAATGGAAGGCATATCCCGAAGTGCTCTTCCGGTCATCTACGCTACCAGCCCAATCACTATCGGTGTAGCCAATCAACTCCAACTGGTCTTGTCTGGCATAGTGAATTCCGTTGAAGTTCCTCGTGCCATTGACATATCATAGGATTCTCTTGCCTGCTTGCCAGTGAGTGTCTTTCGGAGTCTCCATAAAATGGCTGATCAGACTGACTCCGAACATCAGATCTGGCCGAGTTGCAGTCAAGTACATCAGGCTTCCAACTAACCTTTTATAGAGAGTTGGATCAACGCTTCTGTTGTTGTCTGTCTTGCTCAACTTCAAACCAGTGGCTACCGGGGTGATGGCAGGCTTGTTGTCCTCCATCTTAAAATGCTTCAGGACATCCTTTGCATACTTGCCCTGAGAAATGAAGATGCCATCCGCTGATTGGTCAACTTCAATGCCAAGAAAAAATTTCATCAGCCCCATGTCTGTCATTTCAAACTCGGTCTTCATGGTTGTTCTGAACTATGCAAATAGGCTGCTGCTATTGCCAGTATATATCAGATCATCCACATACAGGTAGACGATAATGAGCTCACCTGCTTCATTTGTCTTCATGTACAGGGAGTGCTCATATGGGCATTTCTGAAACCCATTCTCCTGAAAATAGCCTTCAATGTGGCTGTACCATGCCCGGGTGCGCCTGCTTCAAACCATATAGGGCCTTCTTCAACTTCAGGACTTTGTCCTCTTGTCCTTGTATCTCATATCCGGGTGGCTGGTCTATGTAGACCTCTTCTTCCAACACTCCATTCATGAAGGCAGACTTGACATCCATCTGGTACACACTCCATCCCTTTTGAGCCGCTAGTGCCGTAATCATTCCGACTATGTCAAGTCGGGCTACAGGTGCATACACCTCATGATAGTCAACTCCTGACTTCTGCTTGTAGCCTTTCGCCACTAATCTGGCCTTATGCCTGTCAACTTCTCCTTGGGCGTTAAACTTGGTTTTATACACCCACTTGACCCCAATGGTCTTCTTCCCTGCTGGAAGATCTGTCAGCTGCCATGTCTCATTCTTCTCAATGGTTGCTATCTCCTCATCCATCGCATTCACCCATGTGCGATTCTGACTTGCTTCTTCAAACTCCACTGGATCACACTCAGTAAATAAGGCAAAGTCAGAATATTCTTCATCTAACTGATTATGGGTTACCTCATAAATGTCTTGCAAGCTCCGAGTCTTCGTAGGTGTCCTCAAGTTTTGAATTCTACTTGCAAGTGGAGGTGACCGGGATGATGAGGGTGTGTTGTTGCTGGCACCACTATTGCTGCTTGAAGGTACAGGTGGTTGTACACTGTCTTCCTCCAAGTTTACAGGTTCAACAGTTGTTGGTTCAGGCTCACCAGTCTTTGACTTCTAGTTCCAGGCTTCGTCCTCCAAGAACTTCACATCTCGACTGATGACAAGTTTCTTCGTCACCGGATTGTACAGCCTGTATGCCTTTGCTTGTTCGTTGTACCCTGTGAAGATGCACTTTTCAGATTTGTCATCCAACTTTCGTCTTTTCTCATCTGGAACATGTGCATATGCTATGCACCCAAAAACTCGCAAATGAGCCACACTTGGCTTCAGATTGCTCCAGGCTTCCTCTGGAATTTTGTCCTTCACACTCTTGGTGGGACATCGGTTCAACAGATAAACTGCACAACTTACAGCTTCTGCCCAAAACTCATGTGGCAAACTTTTCGCCTTCAGCATGCTCCGTGCCATCTCCATGATTGTTCTGTTCTTCCTCTCAGCTACACCATTCTGCTGCGGTGTGTATCTGGCAGTGAACTGCCTTCGAATTCCATGCTGCTTGCAGAAGTTGTGGAATTCATTGGAGATGTATTCTCCACCTCCATCTATCCTGAGAGTCTTCACGTAATATCCGCTCTGTTTCTCAACCAGAGCCTTGAACTCCTTAAACTTCACAAATGCTTCTGACTTCAACTTGATGGGATAAATCCAGGTCTTCCGGCTGAAGTCATCAATGAAGGTCAGGAAGTATTTGTTGCCGATAAATGTGGTGGTCTGCATCGGACCGCAAATGTCTGAGTGCACCAGCTCCAATGGCCGTGATGCTCTCCAAGACTGTCCAACAGGGAATGCATCCCTGTGTTGCTTGTCGACCAGGCAACCTTCACAAACTTGGTTCGGTTGCTCAATAAGGGGTAAACCCTTCACCATCTGCTTCCTGTGCAGCAAATTCAGGCCACTGAAGCTCAAGTGACCGAATCTGAGATGCCACAACCAGGTAGCATCCTTCACAACTGCACTCAGAGACATTAAAGATTCATTCTAAATCTGCAATGAAAACATTTTGTTTTTCGTCATGGACACCGTTGCGATTTGTCCATGCACTTTGTCTCTGATGGAACAGACACCGTCTTTGAACTGCACAATGTGTCCCTTCTGCACAAGTTGTCCAACGCTTAGCAGGTTGTGTTTCAACCCAGGCACATAATAGACATCACAGATTTGCTTCCTTTCACCGTGCCTGGTGCGGATGAGGATTTTACCTTTCCCCATCATGGGAACCTTGTTGTTGTTCCCCATCTTGACTTTGGATTGGACTATTTCATCCAATTGTGAGAACATCTCTCTGTTCCCAGTCATGTGGTTGCTGCAACCACTGTCAAGATACCAGATGTTTTTCTTGCTCTCCTCTTCAACACTACAAGTCAGCAACATATTTCCTCCTGCCGCATTTCTAGCTTCCTCTGTATAATGGGCTTGCTGTTGATTCTCGTTCGCCATCCTCGTTCTGCACTGTGAGATGTAATGGCCAAACTTTTTGCAGTAGTAGCATTGGACCTTTGACATGTCCTTCTTCTGCTGAGAGCTACCTTGCTGATTTTTGCCAGTGCCTCTTCCTCCTTGCTGATGAAAGTTGCAACTGGTCTCACTGACATGAGGGTTTGATCTCCCTCCTTGCTTGTTACTTCTCCCACGCCTACTTCTGCCTCTTCCACCTTGAGAACTAGAGGCGCCATGGTGGGAGTCTTGTCTGCCGTTGTCTCGGACTGAGACTTACGCCTTGAATGCTTGCTCCAAAGAGGACTGAGTTGAGCGGCTCAACCTCTGCTCATGTGTCTGCAGAGAACCCATCAGTTCATCCACAGAGAGGGTTGTCAAATCCCTTGACTCCTCTATTGCAATTACCACAGAATCAAACTTCGCTGGCAGACTCTGCAAAATTTTCTCCACGATCCTTTGATTCTACACAATTTCACCATTCAACCACATCTGGTTGATGACATCTGTCATTCGGGTGAAGAAGTCACTCATCGACTCTGACTCACTCATCTGCAGGTTCTCGAACTCTCTCCTGAGCATCTGCAGTTTTACCAACTTCACTTTGTTGGTGCCCTGGTATGAACTGGCCAAAATATCCCAGGCCTGCTTGGCCTTGGTGGCTGATGCGATCCGTAGGAAGATGGTCTCCTCAATCGCTTGCATGATATAGAACAGGGCCTTTTGGTCTTTCTTCCAGTTCTCCTTCAGAAGATCTCTGTCAGCTTGGGAGAGGGCGGCCAGTGCTGCTGCATCTGCCGGTTTTGGGTAACCATTCTCGACGAAGTCCCACAAATCTTGAGACCCGAAGAGGATCTTCATCTGGATGCTCCAGTAATCGTAGTTCTTGCCATTAAATCATGGGATCTGCAACTACAGGGAATTTATTTCGAAAGCCATGCTTCTATCTCCATGTCACGGCACCACAAGCTTTGATACCAGTTTGAAGAAAATAAAATGCAATTAAATCACGTCACGGCAAACGCTTCGATGGTTTTTGAGCGAGGGAGAGAGGTTCGGGGAAAATTCTCCCGAAGTATGCACTTCGGGAAAATTATTGCCGAAGTAAATCTACTTCGGGGAGAATACTCCCGAAGTATGTACTTCGGGGGAAAACTTGTCGAAGTAAAACTACTTCGGGGAACACTACTCCCGAAGTAAGTACTTCGGGAAGAATTTGCCGAAGTAGAACTACTTCGGGGAATATCCTGGTGAAGCAACTGCTTCGCACAGTTTTCTTCCGAAGTGAAATCACTTCGAAAAGACAAGTGTCGGAATGTGCTTCGGCACAAACAAATAAACCCGACTCCTTTCTGGATCGAATAGGTATTTTGCCACTTCGGGGCAAACCCTAGTTGAGAGATGTCTGTGGACAAAACAATACTTCGAGGCCGAGAACAAATATGCAGAGACCCAAATTTGCAGAATAAGTATATTATATATTAAATATAATGTCGGATTACAAATGGCTTCCTTCTGAAGCGAATACAAACTTCTGCAAGATAAACATTTGCAGGATAAACACAAGCTAGTTGCAGACTGCTGCTCCACTCTCCGGTTGCAAGCGGTTGTAGGTTCTGCCCTTCTGCGACTCTGCTAGTCTAGACTTTGGCTCTATGGCTGCTCTGTGCTCTCTGTGCTTCCTACTCTCTATCCTCCCACACTTCCAACTCCTTGCAAAATGACAAAATGGCCCAATATTTATAGGCGGGGGATGAGGACAAAATGCGGGAGAGTTTCATCGACCGACTGACAAGAGTTAAATGCCGAAATGGCTTCCTGACAAATCGCCGAACACTCCAACTACTCGCACGCTTGGACAATTAATGTCCCGATCTGCGCGCCTGAATTCTTCTTCGGCCAATTTCTGCTTCGGCTGAATTCTGCTTCGGAAGGCAATTTGATTTTAGTTCGCGGCGAAGCATTTTCGGGGGTGAGTTAAATATGCTTCGCGGCGAACCATTTTCCGAAGTCATTTCGGAAGTGCTTCGCGCCGAAGCATTTTTCGAATGCATTTCGGAAGTGCTTCGCGCCGAAGCATTTTCCGAATGCGATTCGGAAGTGCTTCGCGCCGAAGCACTTGCAGGCGTGAAGTTAGATTTAATTTTTCTAACAAATTTCAGATTAGACATGGATAAAATAAGTACGTCGATAACCCCATTGAATTGTAGTTTACTGGCATGCGAATTGCTAAAGTTTTTAGCTCATCACCTATCAAACCAAAATAAGATCACTATATGCAGGATATGTGTGTCCAAAATCTTTTCTCGTTGGACTCATTTTTGAAGGGAAAATACATAGCATTCAATAGAAATTAGGCACCTCGAAAAGCAAAATAACCCTTCTTCTTCTATGGATGGAACTACAAATATCTCATGAATTACTTCTCTTCCTACTCATAGGAAAGATTTTATTATTGCAAAAACTTATGGATCCTTAATGTTTTGATCCAACGTTGAACTTATAGAAACAAAGTACGAAGCAACATTGATCTGGAATCCTTAATGTTTTGATACAAATTTTAATTCAAGGAAATACCCTTAAGAAAAAATAGGATATTTCCAATTGAAATATTGTTCATCATAATCAATATACTATGAATTGAACTACAAATATCTCTATCTCATGCATTACTTCTCTTCATACTCAGGGCATATTTTACTTCTCTTTCTATTTGTCTAGAAAATGAAAATATTTCTACATTTGTTACTCTACTCCTTGAGAGGCTTGACATGTAGATGTAATTGTTTTTTTTTTTCCTTGATTTTATGAGTGGATAGAAAAAAATTGAATATCTCTTATTTTAGACAATATTGAAATGCATCATTATGCATTTTTTTTCGCTTAGTTTTCACCCTTATGAGAGGTCATGGTGGGATAAAGATGTCCAGGATTGAGCATTAGTAGTAGAAGTTTCTCACATTAACCAAATCTAATAAAATTTAATAATTTAATTTATTTACTGTAATATTTAATATTTAATGCTTAAAATTATATCACCATATTTTCAACTATATTACTATATTTACTAATTTACTAGCTAAGCTTTAAAACATATTTTATTACTAAATTTTTGTTGTTGATCACTAAACAAATATGAGTCCTAAATTTTATTTTTGAAAATATATATATAAATTTTGTTGTGCATCTTAATTATTTTTTCTCTTAAATAAATTATATATGATAAATATATATTGCTTTAAATTTTGAACTAAAAAATATTTATTTTTTATTATAAATTTTTTATAAAATAAAAAATACTTAAAAGTTTACAATTGATAAATTCAAGAAATTAAAGAATTTGTGACTAATTTACACACCTCATACTAGTAATAAGTACATGTTAAATAATAATATATTTAAATTATGTCCCTGAGGGCTAGGTTGATTGGTAAGGTGTTGGGCACTTACCAAGAGGAGATCTAGTTTCAAACCTTTGGTGTATGCCCAATTTGGGCAAAGGTAGTAGTCTAACCTAAGTCTATGTGCGCCAGCTTGATGACGATGATACCAACCCGAGCCACTTGGGGTCTCCCTCACTTCAAGTGATGTTTACCAAGGTGAGATAGGGGTTACTATGATTTGACACTATGATCGTAGGCAATGTAATTTGACCCTTTCCGATTCCTTCATGTAGTAGTACTAATAATAATAATAATAATAATAAATTTAACTTATAACTAATATGAAACATATTAATATATAATTTGTTAATAATTTATAAGTGGCTTCTATTAGAGCCACCCCATAAAAATACAAAAATATTACATTTGTTATTAGATCAATTAAATTATATCTAGCATGCCTTTTTATTATGAATATATTTTTGGTTGAAGTAATGTGAAATACAACGGGTGGCACAACTGGGGCCACACTCCCTAGGGGAATAGTAACAAGAGGTCAATTTCCTTGACATCATTTTTATTAAGAGATAAAATCTCATTTGGCCAATTTCCTTCTAAAATGTAAATTTCATCAAGATGAATATCAACACCATCATTTTTGAAATTTTGTGCTACTCAATTTCCTTATTTATAAATATGCTAACATTCCAAGAGATTACATCTAATAATAGTTGATGAATCTTACCAGTAATATTATTTTTTATTCAATCCTCACATCCATTTTTGTTGATAGCATTAACAATAACTTATGAATCCCCCTTAATTAAAATATATTTCCATATTTTTTCTATTGCAATTTTAAACCTTGTGCCCTAGCTTCTACATAGTTGTTAGTTGAAGTTCCATATGATTTTGAGTAAGTAAGAAGAATTTTTCATTTATTAATTTGAAAAACATCACCTCCACTAGCTTTTCGTGGATTTCTTTTACAAGCACCATAAAAATTAATTTTGACAAACCTAGTTTATGGACAATTGAATTTTAACCTAAATCAAAGTAGATCATTTGTTTTAATTTTATTATTGCAAATTATTTGTTTCATATGTTATCAAATCCTATAACCAAATTGTTATGATCTCTTTTCTCACACTTGAGACTTCCCATGATGAGCACCTTATTTGTAAATATTATCCAAGATAAAAAATAACATGATTTAAACATTGACCATGATTTTGAGATTTATTTTTTAAACTTTTATTATTCATTTCAAGTCATAAAATCAAACAAACAGAGGGGAAAAATTTAAGCAGATCTAAGTGAGATTTGAGCAAAAGCAGGATTTGAGTGGAACCTAAATAGGATCTAAATAAAGGAGTGAGATATGAGTAGAGGAGTAAAATTTAAGTGGGATCTGAGTAGAGAAGTGGTATCTATGTATATCTAAATGAGTTATGAGCAAAGGAGTAGGAGTTGAGTAGGATCTGAGTGAGATGTGTTCAAATATTATTGATAGAAGATAATAATTCTTATTAGGGTAGTATAATTATAATGGAATTTTTTGTAGAAAAATATGGAAAAGCTTATGATAATGATCATTTAAGATCCTTTGATCTAGGGGAAACTTCCTCGAAGAAGATTGTTGAGTGAAAAAATTCTAATTTCTTTGGGAAATTTAAAACTTTAGCAATTTTGGGGAATGATAAGTTTATGGTTCAGGTTTCAAATACCCTAGTGGATAAGATTATTTTTGAGAGATAGAATCATTGGAAGGTAAATTTTCTAGAAATTTTCAGCTAGATCTAGATTCTATTCAAAATTTGATGCTTTTAGATGGAATCTAAAGGGTTATTTGCAAGTTGTAGCTCTCCCTCATGGTTTTATCCTTTTTAATTTTACTTGCAATGAAGATTTGGTTAGGTTATTTATGGGGAACCATGGTATTTTGGTAGTAGGTAATATTGTTTAAAGAAATGGTCTTTGAGTTTCAATCCATTAACATATAATGTGGAAGCTGGTCCTATCTGGATGACTTTGCTAGGTTTACAAGTGGATTTATGGCATGAAGATATTTTAGCAAAAATTACAAGCTCTATTGGAACTCTCCTAGCTTTTGATCATTCAACTAAAGTGAATTCAAGGCTTCTAGTAGCTATAATATGTGTTAATGTAGACCTGATTAAACCCTTACATCAATTAGTAAGATTCAAAAGGTGAAATATAAACTTTCTCCCATTATTTGTAGGGTATGAAATCAAGCTGTGCATTTTACTAGAAATTTTCCTCAAAATAAGGAGTGGGAGATTGAGGTAGGCAGCAAAAAATATAAAGAATACCCAACTAAGTTTCATTAGTGAAAAATGAATTAGGGAGTTGACTAAAATAATTCCAAACATAATAAAATAATGAAGCCAGATGGTTTGTTATCTCTATCAACAAAAATACAAGTCAAGGGACCTAAATTATTTTAGAATATATGGATACAAATACTCAAATATCATTAAAAAATTTATAGTAATATTGGTAGGAGACGCAACTTCAATAAGAAATAATGTAACCATCGAAGTAGATGCAATAAAAAATACAACATAGTGCAGGAGATGTGCAAAAAGTAGAAATAAGAACATGATAATTTAAGGATGAGAATCAACAATAAACTATAGATGTAAGTGCGTAAACTAAGAATCAATAATCAGGGAATAAATTGAATATAGATGAAGAATATGATGTTGAGGAATGATATTCTTTAGATGATTCAGAGGTTAAGGACATTGATCTTAACTACACATTCAAAGCAGAAAGCTAATATTGGTTGTCTTATCTCCAATGGGAAGACCAAAGGTAAGATATGTAAGATCTAAAGAGACAACCAAACAAGTGGTTGATGAGAATGTAAACACATTATATTGATTTACAATCACTGGTTACAATTTATATAAAATGATAGAAACTATTTTGGAGCAATCAAGATGGCCCAACCTCATTCTCGTAACCAAATCTTAATTTAGAAGATAATGACAAGACTTCTATTTGCACTCAACAACTTCCAGAATAGTATCTAATTTAGCTATGAATAAATGCAAAAAACTATATGCTAAACGAAAGTTATCTAAGTTCAACATTCTCCCCCTTAAATTTGAGAGAGCTAAGACAGTCTCTCAGCTTTATATATGGAGCTTTAGGAACTCCTTTGGTGGTTTCTTCTTCCCACAAGTAACCAAGTTCCTCCTTTTATGAGCTACTCCCCTTCATCAAAATATCCTTCAAATGATGGTATTTCACATACCTCTACATATATATTTAAACAAAAAATAGCTATGCAATAGCTAGTTACAAATGCAACAACAAATTGTTGTTCCTCACACAATGTTTCACTCTTTACTATGGCTTTACATGATTCCTTCCAAGGAATTTTAAATATAAAATACAACCAACACATATCCATGGTTTTCATCACCATGCTATCCATATCCTTTGTAAATGAAATAACTGCATCCAAATATGCCTCTACAAGACAATCATCTTTAATTAATGTCTTTTTAAGACATTCTCCTCCTTTATTCAAATACTTGTTCATAAAAAACAAATCATTAATCACAAAAGCATTACCTCCAGTGTGATTAGATTTTGTGCTCCCTATAAAGCTATTTTGTGGCATTTCTTCTTCATTGTATATTGCTTCAAGAGCAACCATAAAATCTTCACTAAGAGTTCTCCTCCTTTGTTCAATCCATGTTGATGTGTTGAAACACCTTGCATTCAAATAATCATACATTATTGCCTTTTCAAGATAACCTTTTTCCTTCAATGTAGTCACTCCAAGTGAGTGATCTTCAAACAAGAAGCTTATAGCTTCCATATCCTCTGTATCTAACTTTTCTTGTGGATCAACATCCCACATCACTTTATTTGCTCTTTCAAGAGAGCATACATCCATTCCAAGTGAATGGTCTTCACGCTAATGATCTTCCATGAACATTACTTCTCCATCATCATATTCTTTATTCTCCTCCACAATAATTGTAGGTACATTCTTCATAATACACTTTTCATCATCTAGGTGGTCTTCACAATAATGTCTTTGAGCAATTGTCTCTCCATTGAGACATCTATCCTCTTTGCTATCAATGTGAATGCTTTCCAAGCATGCCATTCCTGCAAAAAATTCATTAGTACAAATTTTATTTTCATATTTTTCTCCTCCTAAAAGAAATAATTGACTATTACAATTTTCCATGCCTTTACAAGACATGTCTTCAATGATGGGTGTCTCACAATGACTCTCTCCAAGGAAAGTTGTACAAGGCTCATCCTCTTTCTCATCCTCTTCTCCATGAAGGGATTCATCATCACTCTCTTCTTCAAACATGTCTTCCTCTTCAAGGAATAATTCACCATCATAAGAATGTATGTCTTCTTCAAAAAATATATCTTCATATGAGCCTTCACAAGACTCTTCAAAAGCTCCTTCAAAGAAGCAAGGCTCCTCCTTGCCAGTCATATGACTTGAGCAATCAGTATCCAAAATCCAAGTTTCATTGAGATTTGGATCTGATTCTCCATAGGCAAAGAACAAAGTGGAAGTTTCTTCTTCCTCTCCATAGTTTCCATAGTTACCTCTCTCTTCTTGAGAAGTCTTGGACCAACAATATTTAGCAAAGTGACCAATCTTACCACAATTGTAACAAGCTTTGTTTGATTTGTCACCTCCTCTTCCTCTTGATCTACCCCTTCCTCTTTCTCTTCCTCTTGAATATTGACCTCTCCTTTGACCTCGTACTTCTCCTCTTCCTTGTGCATTATCATGAGTCTCATATTGCTTAGATGAGAATATATTTCATCATCTCCAAAGCTTGATGAAGTAGAACCCTGTAGTCTCTCTTCATGAGACATAAAAGAACCAATTAGTGCATCAAAATTTAGAGTAGATAAATCTTTATATTCCTCAATAATGATTGCAATATGATTCCACTTATGAAGAAGTGTTCTCAACACTTTTTTCACAACCACTTCAATTTTGATGTCTTCTCCAAGGGTTTGTATTTTGTTTACAATGGCTTTCACTCTAACACAATAATCACCTACTTTTTCATCTTCTTGCATTTTGATATTTTCAAAATATCTCTTCAAGGTTTGAAGCCTCACTTGCTTCACTTGATTGCTGCCTTGATAGCTATCCTTCAAGGCACCCCAAGCATCTAATGCTGATGTGCAAGAAGCAATCCTTGGAAATATGCTTTTCTCCAAAGCTTCTTGGAGATGATAGAGGGCAAAAGAGTTCATATTTTGGGCATCCTTCTTGTTGGTTTTATCTACTACACTCAAGGTGGTCCAATATGCATGTTCTACATATCCTTCTTCTACTATATCCCACAAACCTTTGCCACTGAGTAAGATCTTCATCTTGATAGACCAATACTCACAATATAGCCCATTGAACTCAGGAATAGGCAGATTGTTATTGGCAGCCATTAGTAACAAAACTTAGTAAAAATATTTTGCTCCTTTATATTATGTTTGCAAAAAAATAAATTTAATCAATAATTTTAATTAATAATAAAATATTTAAGCTAAAAAATCAATTATTTTATCAAAGATATTGATTTTAAGCAAAATATATTAAATTATTAAAAAAATTTGAAATAAATTTATTTTAAAAAAAATGCAAACAAAATATTTTTTATAGATACCTCTCTTCTATGTAGTGTTGAGTGGTGATTTTTCCCAAGTGCAAAACCATGCTCACAGTTAGGATTTCGTTAAAAACCCTCTCTTGCAAAGAAGCCTAAACTTCTCCAAGGTTCCTTTTACTTTAATGTGTGCATGTGTGTCTTTTAAATGAATGTATGGAATACCTTAGGGCTCTGCAAAACAACTGTTAACAAGGGGCCCGTGTTGGGGTCATTTTAATTTGTAATGCTATTAGTGTTGATGAAACTGAGAGAGAAAATAAATGTGATCTTAAGATGGTGAGATGATTCCTTTTATCTTGATAGTTTTAGGCATGAAATAAGAAATGAGACCTGATTTCGAAACATGGATCTGGAAAGACAAAATTCCTTTGTATTACTTCAAACATAAAGATGGAATGATTTGGATGATTAGCTTTGTAGCTCTGATAGCCTTCAATATGCCTTATGACTAACTGTCCTTAATGAAATGGATTTCCATAAAGGGATTTAATGGAGGGTTTAAACTATCTTATAAATTACCCCCTTTCAAATGAAACTGTAATTCCATGAAGGAATTTAATTTAAAGTTTTTATATATAATGACCTTTGAAATTCCCAATAATGGATCTCATTATGTATGAAATTTGGACTTTCATGATATGCAAATAATTCCATTTTTTAATGAAAAACAGTCCTTTAAACTAATTTTATAAATTGTCCCCCTTTAAATGAAATCATGGTTTTCACAAAGGTGAACGAATTTATCATTTGCAAGCAAAAAGGTAAAGCTGAAAATCACTGTTTCTTTTAAGATCTGAAATCTTGTAAAGCTAGAAACTCTTGAAAAAGCAGAACTATGAGACAAAATCAAACTTCCTCTGCATGGAACTATAGATCTTATTCAAGATAACTGTGCAGCTATTTTGGGATTTTATATTTTATATTTTATTTTATTTTAAAACTAGACATTGAACAAATTTGAAAAGAACAAGGTTAGAAAAATAAAAGAAATGAAATGACAAAAAAAATAAATGTTGCAACTTAGAAGACTCCCACGGACCCTGTAATGTCACTATCCTGCATCCAAAACCTACATTAAAGTGATCCACGATTTATGCAATCTAACTTTTAACCAGGTGCAATCTCATATGGACAAATTGCAATACATAAAAGCTACAAACACATAAACCAATCACCTGCATACAATGTGCTGAAACTTGATATATATTGCTTAATAATATTTTCAATAATGGCTCAAAAAAAATGCAGAATACACATCCCAACAATGGCATCACGTGGAGAAGAAATTCCATCCAGCGACATGGAAGAAAAAAATATTAAAAACAGGTCTCATTTGCATGTAACTCTCTGTTCTCAAAATCTCCTCCCTTCCAACCTCTCACAATCTCCTTCCTCTATGGCTTTTCCTGACCTCCATATTCTTTCTTGACCCCCTCATCCTTCGACCTACCTTGCTTCTTGTATTCATCAGTTGGAGGTGTACCCAATTCATGTCTTAGGCTATGGAATCTACTTGCATCCACGTCTACACCCAAATTCTCCATTACACTGCATTATTCTTAGCACGCATCCAAGTGGTTACTATCACTACTATTTGAGCGTGGACGCCCCAGAAAGTATCTACGTCTGGATTCACATGATTCTTGATTTCATGAAATAAAAGAACAAGGTATTGTGCTTAATCAAATCGTCATATTCCCAACTGTTCGCCTTGCGATTCCATCGCTTGCTTTACGAACCATAGCCCAAAAAAAAATTAATTCGGGAAAATTCATTTTGATTAGTCATTTCAAAGACACATCGCCACTGGGAGCTTTCTTAGAACTATGAAACACCTCCTCTAATTTTGCTTTCCAATCTTGTCGCCTTGCTATCTTCATCATGCTACCATGCCATGTCAATCGTTGCACTCCCAAAATGTTAGCTATGCCCTATGTAATGCTTCATCGAGATTTGCGTCCAACATGACATTATTTGGAACTTCACACAATGTCATCTTAGTGACTTGACCGAGTGCTTATCCATGTCATGCATTGTTGGGATCTCCATTCTCATCAACAATCCTAATCCACACAAGCTCATTCGGCTCATCCCCTCTAATGTCATCGATGACTGCCCAAACTTGCTAAATTGGTTTGACACCGCCCCTGTAAGAACATGGCAAGTAGGCGATCTGTATGTTGCTTCCATTTGTAACATGGAGTACTATGTCCGCTATGTGTATTCATCCAAAATGAGTTGCCTCCCTATGTAATATCACCAATGTTGTCCAACCAATTCTCATGAGATATTATCTCAAGTATTGTGCTCATACGCCAAAATAATACGTCCATCATAGCTATGCATGTGCACCTCCCTTCTCTGTTGTAAACCATCACGATCTCAATGTCCAAGGATTTCTTTTCTATCAAGGTTAGCACTCCAAGGTGAGCGAACTTCCAAAACCAACATAAAAATATTGGTCCCCAAAATTTGGGGATAGTTGTGGAGAGGCCACAACAAATGGCGACTCTGTTGGGGAATGCTCCCGAGCATTCCGAACGAAAACCTAGAATATTCGGTTTTGAAGCCCAACAAGTCAAATATTAGAAATAAAATTATTCAACAACATCCAAAGATGATGGGGAATAGACAATTTTAATTGAAAACACATGAACCATTGCTTTAGCTAAGTGTGTGAAAGTGCTTTCATTTTAGCATTCCTGAAAACTATTCAGAATCCATCACTTGATTTGCATTAGGCTATAAAAATTACTCATTAAAGATGTGCCTTTGCATTGCTCCACAACCAGTCAAGCATTTATAGCCCCGGTGGAGATGCCTCTCTCACCCAAGTGTTGGATCACATTTGCACTTGACTATTTATTGGCATTGCTCCACTGCCAGCCATGCGTCTATAGCCCCGATGGAGATACCCTAAGCCTTTGGATTAATTTTGGCTCTTTTTTTTTTTTTTAAATTAAACATGTTTTTTGGCAAACTTCCCCTACCACCTGGGTTAGAGATCAAAAAGGTTAAATATTGAGTATATAAAATATTTTTGCCTAAAATGCAAACCAAATAACTTCATCTTTCAAGATTTCAAGAATGCCCCTTAATATGATGTGTTCATGTGTAGCCTTAGCAAATGATTCATGGTTCCCAAAATTCATTATCTTAGTCCCCAAAATCTAGGAGTAATTACTAAATAATTCTATCCCACATGATATGTGATTCATCCTTCAAGAGTCCACAAATTAGTAGCTATCATAGAACACAACCACCAATAGAGGAACCACCTCAAAACTCAAAACTTGCAAACCAAAACTTGGAAATAACCCAAAACCTAATCTAACACAAACTTGCCAAGGAAAACATCACAAAACTCACCAAAACCAGAGAAAAACTGAAAACTAAAAGAAAAACATGAAAACCAAAACTTATATACAATAATATACAAGATGATGCAAAAAAATTGGACCATCATTTCCCTGGATCCCAAACATGGTTAGCACAATTTGAAAGACCTTTAACATGAAATGCATACCAAGCTTTACAAAAATCCCAGAAAAATAAGATTGGATCAAGCCATGCAATACCTCTCATCTTGCCTCTCTCATACAACCACTTTGATTCAAGTTTATTAGCAATTCTATGTTGGACATTTGATTCATTAAACTTGCAAGTGAATGCATGATTTTCAATTATCTTTTGCTTATTCAATGAGATGCAAATTTCAAGATTAGATTCATTTTCACAAGCATGTAGGCTTTCTTCCAAACAATAGGCTATTTCTGAAAATTTTAAAGCAACATCATCATCCATGTCTTTAGGCCAATCATATTCACACAATAATTTGCAATTATCTAGGATATTTACTAAATGAGAATCATTATAATATTGTATCCTAGATTCAATTGTTAGTTGTTGATGAACATGATTTAACAATTCAAGCATGTCCACTTCTCCATCATTTAACAAAGCAATCTCATTAGTGGTATGATCAAGAATCCACTCTAAATCTTCATTTACTTCTAGTGGCATTTCATCATAAATAGCATTTGAATCCAATAAAAGATTAGACAAATTTTCACCTGAATCTTGGATGTTTGGAAACAAAAGGTTAGATTCTACCTCATGCACATTTTCATTTACCAATACTTGGTGATCCATTGTGATATTTTCTTCTTCATGGGTTCCATCATCATCATTTTGTAACACTTCCTGTGACACAACAATTTCAGCATCTTGCATATCAAATGACACAAAACCTTCATTAGTAGGAAAGTGAGAAACAAACAAGTCTTCATATCTTCCCCATCCATTGTAATAATCATCTTCTAAACCCATGGGATAAAACTCTATCATGTTTTCAAATGGCATATGATTCTCTAAAGGTTTAGAAATTGTAGGCTCTTCATGCAAGATAGCATCTTTCGAGTCATGCATATGAGATGAAGAAAATATTTTATCAGAATGCGCAAAAGGAACACATTCCTCATGTTTTCCCCAAACATCATCATAATTATCAAATTCTATCAAGGCTTCTGTATAATATTTAGATTCAACCATTGATTCACCCTCTTCAACTTCAAAGAATTCATCTTCCTCAGATTCATCCTCTTCAACTTCAAAAAATTCATCTTCCTCGGATTCATCTATTGGTGGGTCAAGGGTTTCTTCCATGGGATCCATTATTGTATTCAAACTTCTAAAGTTGTCCCAATCCTCCTTTGTAAAAAGTGACCCTAAGCCAACCTCTAGACTTTGATCAACTTGATCATCACCATCCTCATTTGCTTGATTTAAGACTACTAGGTTTGAAGGTTGGTGTTGGTTGGAATCCACTACTCTTGAAACACAATCCATCATAGGAGAAGGTGGTTCCTCAACTAGATTATTTGGTAGCATTTGATTAGAAGCTTTAGGATTTAGCAATGATAATTGTCCCACATCCACACCTTTTAAAATGCATCGTTGCTCTACCATTATTGCCTCACTATAGGCTCTAGGCAAAGATGATTCTTTAAGGACTCTCCCTAGAAATGTAGAGGTAAAAGGATCTAAGGCTTCTAGGTACACTTGGATAGCTTCTTCTTCCAAAATGATGTAATGACTCTCCATCTCGGTGTACAACCTATGGAACCTATCATTAAATTGGCTTGTGGACTCATTAGGCTCTTTACAAATAGAAACAAACTGATTTAATATCCTATCCGGATCAATCAATTTTCCAAACTATTTGAGAAATGCTACCTCTAATTGATCCCAAGAGGTGATAGAACCTGCAGGTAAACTTATATACCAATCATAAGCAAAATCATCTAATGTGGATGGAAACATCCTACAAACAACATCTTCATGTATGATTTGCAAATGAATTAAAATGCTCTTATATCCTTGAATATGCTCTTCAGCTGATTCCATCTCATCATGCCTAAACTTAGGTAGATTATTCAAAAGATCTATGGGCATAGGATGTGAAGGCCCAGGTACATTTAAAGGACAATCTACCCTTAAAGAAGCAAGAAATGCCATTAGATAACCTCAAAGAATATGACTTTAAAACCAATTTTGTTAGTCAAAGAAATATCTTGCAAAGAAGCATAAAATGACTAACAAATCTCAAAAGATATGCATCAATTAAATCATGACATTAAATACCATTCTCCAATTAGCAAAATATTAGCATAAATGTATCATCAATTGGAGAACTTTCAAATCAATAGATATGATCAATAAAACCTCATTAGTCAAGATAAATGCCTTCAAATCACTCTTTCAAATAACATGAACAAGTTAGCATCTATAATAAAAACAACCAAATCAAGCCCTCCTTCTAGCGCCAAAATGTTGAGTGGTGATTTTTCCCAAGTGCAAAACCACACTCACAGTTAGGATTTCATTAAAAAACCCTCTCTTGCAAAGAAGTATAAACTTCTCCAAGGTTCCTTTTATTTAATGTGTGCATGTGTGCTTATCAAATGAGTGCATGGAATACCTTAGGGCTCTGCAAAAAAACTATTAACAAGGGGCCTGTGTTGGGGTCATTTTAATATATAATGTTATTAGTGTTCATGAAACTAAGAGAAAATAAATGTGATCTTAATATGGTGAGATGATTCCTTTTATCTTGATAGTTTTACGCATGAAATAAGAAATGAGACCTGATTCCGAAACATAAATCTGGAAAGCCAGAATTCCTTTGTATTACTTCAAATATAAATATGGAATGATTTGAATGATTAGCTTTGTAGCTATGATAGCCTTAAATATGCCTTATGACTAACTATCCTTAATGAAATGGATTTCCATAAAGGGATTTAATGGAGGGCTTAAACTATCCTATAAATTACCCCCTTTCAAATGAAACTATAATTCCATGAAGGAATTTAATTTAAATTTTTTATATATAATGACCTTTGAAATGCCCAATAATGGATCTCATTCTGTATGAAATTTGGATTTTCATGAAAGGCCTATAATTTGTTAGGATCCTACTATAAAATACACTAAACAACACACTCTCAACTGAAATAAACACACTCTCACACATTTGCTTGGAAATAAACTCATAGAAACATTATAACAGTATTCAGAATTAAATGCATATAATAGCAAAATTTACTTAAAAGGAACAATCTCACAATAGACAGAATCGCAGGCCTCTTCGAGGGGGCAACCTCCTTAAACACTTCATTAATTTGCATAAAGATTATTACATTGGTGCCTTTTCGGGTATTTAAAGAGTTTCCTTCCAAGGTTGGCTTACATGCAAAATGCCACCTGGATTACATGCATAATGCCACCTAAATTACATGCATAGTACCACTTTGAATTACATGCACAATGCCACTCAAATTACATGCATAATGCCACATGAATTACATGCACAATGCCACCTTACCTAACCTATCTACCATGTGTTACATAGAAAAGGGTGTCATTTGTCATAGGCACTACCTAAGCTAAAACTTAGAACATTACAAAATATTAATCATGGGTACTACCCACGTTCACTAGGAATTATTACATCAAGGAAGTTATTACATTAAGGGTTAGGATGAGATCCTAACATGCCCTTCTCCTTGAAGAAGATTTGTCCTCAAAGTTGAAAATGAGGAAACTATTGCTGGAGTTGATGGAGAGACTCCCATATAGCATCCTCAGGTTGAATCCCATGCCACTAAAAAAGGACCTTTGTAATGGTATGGTTGCATAGAGTGCGAGTTAAACGATCCAGTAGCTGCTCAAGTGCAAGTAAGATGGAGCCTTCTTCATCCAATTTGGTAAGTGTTGATTGAACCTGTACCTTTTTGCCCACAACTTTCTTGAGAAGGGAAACATGAAAAACAGGGTGGAGCTTGGAAGTGGGGGGAAGAGCCAATTTGTAAGTTGTAGGGCCAATATTTTGTAGAACCTGATAAGGACCATAGAATTTTGGAGCGAGCTTCTAACACCTACGAAGTTGTAGGGATGATTGTTTGTATGGTTGTAAGCGAAGGAAGACCATATCACCCACATCAAAACTGCACTCAGAATAATGTTGATCAGCTTGTTGGTGCATCCGATTTTGGGCCATGTTCAAATTTTTCTTGAGTTGGTGGAGGACCTCGGTGTGTTGACTCAAAGCATTGTCAACGACCTGGACCTTGGAGCTGCCCAAAATGTAGGAGGAAGGCGTGAGTGGAGGGCACCCGTAAACTACCTCAAACGGTGTGATTTTGGTGGTGGTATGATAAGAAGTGTTGTACCACCATTCGGCCAAGGAAAGCCATTTTTCCAAATGAGTAGGATGATTGAAGGCAAAGCAGCGAAGGTAGGTTTACAAGCATTTATTAACCTTTTTTTGACCATCCGTTTGTAGATGGTAGGCTGAACTCATTTTGAGCCGAGTCCCCTACAACTTAAACAACTCTTGCCAAAAATTGCTAGTAAATGTGGGATCACGATCAGATACAATGGAGGTTGGCATGCCATGAAGGAAAAATATGGAGTCAAGAAAAATTTAGGTAATAGTGGATGTTGTGTAAGGATGGGCTCGGGCACAAAAGTGAGCATACTTTGAAATGCGGTCCACTACTACGAAAATAACTAACTTGCCTCCATATTTAGGTAGCCCTTCTATGAATTCCATGGAGATGTCAGTCCACACCTACTTTGGGATCGACAATGGTTGAAGAGTGCTCGGAGAGCGCACTGTTTCCCCTTTCATCCTTTGACATGTGTCGCAATCAGCTACAAAAGAGTGAATTATTGTTTCATACCTTTCCAAAAGAAGGTGCGCTTGAGTCGCTCATAAGTTTTTAGGAACCCTGAATGGCTAGCAGATGGAGTAGCATGTGATTCCTTCATGAGGAGCTCTCGAAGTGGGGACTTAGGAGGAAGAACTAGGCATTGATGGTAACATAGATCTTGACCATCCCAACTATATCTTGGTATATACTCTGGATCATCCATAAGTGAAGAAACCAAGTCTTTCAAATCTGCATCCTGAAGTATTTCTTGATGTAAGGGCTCAATCCATTGGGGAAATGGTGCAGAAAGGGCACACAACATACTAAGGGTCTCAAATTGGCGAGAGAGAGCATCTTCCACAAGATTCTCCTTTTATTTTTTGTACGTGATGTCATAATCATAGCCCATGAGTTTTGATACCCAATTTGTTTGCTTGGGGGTGGCAACCCGTTGTTCTAGAAAGTATTTCAGACTTTGGTGGTCAGTTTTGATGGAGAAATGGTGCCCAATGAGGTAAGGTCACCAATGTAGGACTGCATGCAATATTGCCAACATTTCCTTGGCATATGTGGATTTTCCTAAATTGCGATCAGATAGGGCTTTGCTGGTAAAAGCCAAAGGGCGTCCTTCTTGCATCAATACCGCCCCAATACCACGACCAGAAGCATCACTTTCAATGACAATTTTTTTAGAGAAGTCTGGCATGGCTAAAACTAGAGTGGTGGTCATGGCATGCTTGAGTTCCAAGAATGCTTGCTCAGTCGGCCCTGTCCAAGTAAAAGAATCCTTCTTCAACATGGAGGTGAGGGGGGTGGCTATCTTTCCATAATTACAGACAAATTTATGGTAATAGCCTGTAAGCCCTAAAATTCCTCGAAGTCCTTTGAGAGTGCAAGGTTTCGGCCATTCTTGGACTGCTTGGATCTTCTTAGGGTCAACCTTGACACCATCCTTTGAGACAATGTGTCCTAGATACTCCAATTTAGTCAAACCAAAGGAACACTTGGATCTTTTTACGAATAGTTTATGATCAGCCAATAGTTGTAGGGTTTGATCTACATGCTTGAGATGCTCTTCCCATGTGTGACTGTAAATCAAGATGTCATCGAAGAACACAAGGATGAACTTCCACAAAAAAATGTGAAAGATGTTGTTCATCAGGTTTTGAAATGTGGAAGGAGCATTTGTGAGACCAAATGGCATTGCCAAGAATTCATAATGACCTTCATGAGTGCAAAAAGTAGTTTTAGGAATATCTTCATCCCTGAGCCAAATTTGATGGTACCCAGATCGAAGGTCTAGATTTGTGAAGTACATGGTCCCATGTAATTCATCTAGTAATTCATCAACCACAGGGATAGGAAATTTATCCTTGATAGTTATCTTGTTGAGTTCTCGATAGTCAATACAAAATTTCCAGGAGCCATCCTTCTTGAGGACCAGTAAGACTGGTGTAGAGTAGGGACTAGTACTAGGCCTAATGATACCTGCCTTGAGTAATTCCTGTATCATTTTCTCAATATCTGACTTCATGGCATGAGGGTACCTATATGGTCTGATATTGGGAGGTGCACTATCCAAAAATAATGGAATGGCATGGTCGTGAGAGCGATGCGGTGGTAGTGTAGTTGGTTTCAAAAATATGGCCTCATGTTTGTGGAGAATCTATTGCAGGTCTGATGGGGTTTCACCCATTTGAGAGGTGGATGGTTGGATGGATAATAGTTGTGCAATGACCCCACATGATGATTTCTTTAGCAATTTCTCCATGCCATTTGAACTAATAATTTGAGGTGTTCCTGCTGGGGAGCCCTTAATGATGTGTATTTGTCCATTTTGGGAGAACTGCATCTAGAGGTCGACGGTAAAGTTCCAAATGATAGAGCCCAACGTACTCAACCATTGATATCCCAAAACAATATCACATCCACCCAAATAGAGGGCAAACATGTCCTGCTTGAGTTCATAGTCCCCTATCTTGATTTTAACATTGCAACATTTTCCTTTACAAGGTAAGGTTCCCCCATTGGTTACCATGACCTCAAAGGAATTACAAGTGTGAATATAGCAATTTGCCCACTGAGCAAATCTAGGGTCAATGAAGTTGTGCGTGCTTCCCAAATCCATAAAGATGGAAAGACATTGGCCCTTGAAAAATCTTGCAACCTTCATGGTTTGTGGAGTAGTAATGTCTGCAAGAGCATGGACTGTAATTGTTGTCTTAGGTTCCTGTTTCACTTCTTCTTATGGAGAAGGTGTTTTCGGAGAGTCCTCATCCTCATCACTCTGGTCAGAGTTATCAGGTTCTTCAACATCTATCAAGAACAATTTTTTGTGTGCACACGTATGCCCTTTAGAAAAATTTTCATCACAATTGTAGCATAATCCTTGGGCATGACGTGCATCCATCTCTTCTGTGGTTAGGCACTTGGGTGTAGCAGGTTTATTATCAACTGGGTGTTGGTATCAAGGAGGAAATGAAGGTCTATTTTGAGGAAACTTTGATGGGAACCTTTGGGCAGAGATTTTAGATTCGACCAAATGGGCCAAAATGATAGCTTCCATCGTAGTTTGTGGTTTCAACATTTTTACTTCCGCTTGGAGTTCCACCTTCAACCCACTGATATAACAACTCTGGAAGAACCCTTCATTCAATCCTCTTGTCTTATTGGCCAATTTTTCAAATTGAGCTTGGTATTCATGGACTGACCCTGTTTGTTGTAGTTTTGTCAAGGCCCCTGTAAAGTCCTGATACTCACTAGGACAAAATCGAGTGAGTAGTTGGGATTCAAAATTCTCCCAAGAGAGATTTGGGTTGGTAATACGTAACCATTGAAACCAATGTAGAGCCTCAAATTCCAAGTTAAAGGAAGCCATCTGGACTCGATGAAATATGGGGACATTATGAATTCTAAAGAATTGATCAACCCTACATAGCCACCCATCAACATCCTTCCCACTAAATTTGGAAAATTCTAATTTGGGCATTCTAAAGGATGGATCATGGTCATGATTCCTTGCAGAACCCTTAGATTGGTGTTCTATTTTGGGTGGTCCTCTTTTTAGTTTGTTGTCTACTTCTGTCAGTGCTTCTTCTAGGCAGTTACTAGTAGCCTCATGCTCTAGGCGAAGACCTTGGACTTCTCCCCTTATGGAGTGAAAAGTCGAGTGCAAGTTCTCAATGGCTTTTGTTAAGGATTCCAAGTGGTCTAGTTTTTTTTTATGTCCACGGGTACCCTGGGCCATTTTGAAACCTTTTGTGACTAGTTACTAAAAATAGAATTGAGTTTTTAGGACTTACTATTTTTAGTAACTGCCCAAAAAAGTGTTTGGGTGCTATATATCAAAATGATCAGCTCAAAGAGGTGGTCACAATGAGCTATATCTCTCAACACTACTTTTTGGCACCCCAAACTTATCTCATGTTTTGTTGAGTCTAACGGTGTTTATAGTTATGTTGTCTCTAGCCTTGCGTACTTCTGTGAAGAATTGGGTGTGGGGGTGGTTGCCCTCTATCTTTTTCTTTTTTGCTTGTTTGTTTTGCTTGGTCAAATTGGCCTGTTACTTATTACTTTACAATCATCATCCCAGTCATGTATTTCTCATTAGCTGTGAAGCCAAGCACCTCCACATACGGTCTTTGCCATACCACCTTGGGATCACAATTCAATATAAGCCAACACCTGCGCAACAGTATTGCACCTTTGGATCACATTTCATTGAAAGCTTTATCATGTCTCCTTTAGACTTCTTTTCATTGAAATTCTCCTCCTCTGCAACCAATCCCTCTTAACATGGAGAACACTTTTAAACCTTTAGCATGCCCATTCAGATCATAATTCGTTGAAATCCAACTCATCTGCAATGCCCATTAAATCCCAATAATATGGAGTTGGCTCTTAAAGTGGGAGACGCACCTTCCAGGTATATATAGGCACCCCATTCTACCACAAGAGCACACCCCTGTAGATTTATGCTGTTTTAGCCTTTGGGTGGTTTTATTTGTACATGTGTAGGTAGTAATATGGCGATTTAGTTTTCATACAGAAAGGACTGGCAGTGGTAGCAATATCATCTAATTCAACTGTTACTCACCCTCAGGTATCTTCATATTTCCCTGTACAGTTTTCAAGTAAGTAGGCCTGGTTTGCTCCATACGCTTGTAGAGCATGATTTCCCCTGTTCTTTTGCAGGATGGCCCAGAATTTATGGCCGAGGAAGCTAAGAGTTTCGAGTATCCATTTCCATATCTTTATGATGAGGTGAGCTAATGCCAATGCATCAACCTATTCTTTGTCCCTAGTAAAACATGCATGCACAATGAATGAACTGGCTTCCCAGTTGCTTGATCTTCATCAAGTGGTTCTAAGCAAATAGGCATCTGTTGAGGCATGGATTTTTTGTGTTAAGAAAAAAGTAAAATATTATTCTTAATGATGAAAAGATTACAAAAATTGAGAGTCTTTTCAGGCTTATAGAGGCCAACATTTATTTCTCAAATTCTACTTTGAATATACATAAGATGAGAAAGCACATTTGCTCTTTAAACTATTAATATAAAACTCTTTCCTATGTTTTGTACAGTTGCAAAACTAACCTTCATTACCCAAACCGGGCCTCTGAGAGCACCGAAAGCATAAATCATTTTACAGCTTAAGGAACAGTACCAATGTCTACCAACTGATTCAACTGAAGTTATCTGGATTTTACCTACTGTTTCTTCAATATTCCATCTCTCCAAAGTTTTATTGTTTAAGTTACCGACCTCTATGAACAATCCTAGGAAAGACTTTGTGAAACCTCATTCTTATTAGGTCTAAAAGTTGACAACTTTCTCAACAAAATGAAATAATGTTATCCTCGAGTAATATGAATTATTATTAGGATTTGTCAACTAGGCTATCATTTGAGAAGGTTTGATATGAAAATTTGTAGTACCTTCTCATGGATTAATTAAAAAATTGTTGTGAGTTTATGCTGAGTATTTAGTGTAGTGTTCCTTTTAAGGCTGCATTGAGACAAAGTCAGGGAACCTCATAAGGTAAAGGTTTCTTTATAAAGAAGATACATCTCATTGATTGGAAAGGCAAGAAAAAGGAAAATGTTTTGACTTTTATAGGCATAATTGAACTATCTTATTAGGCAACCTCATCTTTCTCAGATTAAGGTTGTTGGATTCAGTTCAAGTAATTTGCGGCAGGAAAAAGACTAAAGTTGAAAATATACTGTTAGAGGCTTCTAACATGGAGTTGTGGAGTAAAATATAACTATAACTGTTTAACCCTCTATTCAGATCTCTCCTTTTTAAAGACCAAAAGATTCTTGTTTTTGCTTTCCCCTAGGCACATACATGGGTTCATACATGACTGGTACACGATAGATGGGTCCAAAGAAAAGCAAGTGTCAAAAGTATTTTCTGGATTCCAGTCTGGTTATCCTATCTGTAACCCTTCCCATACTCATTATATCACCACAGAGTTGGATCCTAGATTGCATAATGATATTTGTGCCTAATATGGAATGCTTACAAATACAGAATTGAATAGAACCTTTGTTCTACTTTAAACTTTCATACATAGACTAATGCCGATTGCATAAGTTGTCAATTTGACATTGGCGTAAGGCTTTTGAACAGTGTATCACTTCTAACAATCTTGAATCTTGTGTCTATTATTTTATTTTTGACATACATATTTGTTGATATACCTAATCTTCATATTATCTGTATGCATCATTGTGTTGGATTCTCTCATTGTACCAGAATATGGTTCCTTGGATGTATTCATTTCTGTATGTTGTAGCAAATTGCGTGGACCCAAGGCTAACATCCTGAAGATACATGCCTAAATGGTGTTCTTGTTTGTTATAGCCTGTTTCCCCCAAAACCCATGTGAAGGTCATGTTTAAGCGAGAAACTGCCACAATTCATATTATGGAAGTGCCAAACATGGAAAAAAGCAAGAAACAACTTCAACAGAGGGAAATCTTTTTGGGTTGATAAGTTCTGTTTTCCTCTTGAAAGGACATTGTTGAAATTCTGTCTAATTCTAATTTTAATCTATCTTTGCACAAGATGTTTTAGGTGACCAAAGGCCTTTTTTGATCCAAGTCAGCTTCTTAAATGATTATCTTTATCAGAGGATACAGTCCTTCCTTGTTAAAGCATTTCTGCAATTTATAAGAATTTGTCTAATCTATGGAAAGGTTTGAGATGGGGGTCATGTTTAAGGGACACACCAAGGGATAGTATAGTTTGTGATGAGAAGGGATGGCATAGTTGATGAAAATTATAAAATACCCCAAAATATTGATAAAAATATGGCAAATGCATACATAATGTAATCAAATAAATCATAAACATACATTAACTAGAAAACTGTTGAAAGAAACTAATTGTCGATTTTTTGAGGATTCCACGGGATTGACATATTCTAGGGGATAGTTATGGTATTTAAAAATGTCAAGGGAAAAGGAAATAGACACCTTGTGTGTGTGCTACTTTCCTGTGCACACATATGATTCAAAAAAGTAGGCTCTAGTGTTACATAAATATCAAGGAACATACAGATATTCTTTAGAGGAATGTGGACAGTTCCTGAACATCTCAACTGTCTTCATCAATCCCCTACAAAAGGACATGCAAATAATTGGAATTAAATTGAACTTTGGATTCTTGCCTACTAATGCCAAAGAGTTGCTTAATGCAACTTTAATTGGTACATTGTGGTTTAGAGGAAAGAGATCCTCAATGACCTTAGTGAAGAAAATAATGGATAAAAGGAAAATATAAGATGAATTTAGGGAATGGATTTAAGAGGGCTTTATAGTTGTAATATGAGTGAGAAAGCAATATATCAATCATTCTACCATTCTACCATTCTCAGCAAACAAAGCTAAAAAGGAGATGGATAGCCAAATTCAGGTGATTTCTTATCCAGCTCCAACAAGTTTTCACCTTTTCCTCATCCCCTATGAAACACATGGGACACATCTTTTGGCCTTATGCAACACAAATTTGTCCTTCAATATGAAAACTTTGATCGCATGTTTGGGTCCTGTGTTTTGCATCATCCAAATGTCATCTACAAGGCCTTTCTCAAAAGATGCAATGCCCTTTATGGAAAACTGAAAGCACAATGATCTCAATCATCAAAGCTTCAAATAGAATTGGAGCTTTTACTGAGAATATTCTACTTGTATTGGAGGTTATGAATTATCCTTTAAGTGAATTATTGTGTGTGTTTAACTGATTTTGATTGCAACTCGAAGTCTACCTTATTATGTAAATTTCATAAATTGAGAAAATCCATTTGAAGCTTTGACAAATGCCCAACTGATTTGCCAAAACAAGCTAAAATACGTTTGGAACAACTTTCTTTCTTACAGCTTAAGATTCCTTGCATAAAAGAAAACAACAATAAGAACTAAATATGAAGTGAAGAATGATCCTGTAACATAACTAAGGAAGGGTTGTTTTTGTGAAAATAATAGGAAAGGGGGATTATATGAATCATCGTGTGACTTGAAATTTAGAATTGTGTAAAGTATAAATTATGGGGTATTTAATGCTATCTGACATGCCCATATTTGAATCCTTTGAGGGAAAGATATGACAACAATAAACTAGTAACTAATTAAAATAGATTTAATACCATTGGATGGTGATTAAACAAAATTAGTATGATTAATGCCCCAGTTATTGATTAAGTCCTTTTGAAATTCTTACACAACTAACAGGGTGTCTAGAACATCAAACAAAAGCCTCAATTGATAAAGAAGAGGGTGCATTTATATCAGAAGGAGCTTTTCTTGGATAAGGGCACCATTTTCTAGTCTTCACAAGAGCTACCAATAAAGTTAACTTGAGCAATGCTTACGAAAGGAAAGTTACGGATTGATTACTTCTTCAATAAAGCTTTGCAGATAAGGCACTATTGAACAAATCAGCCTTCACTCTTCCTGATTGTGGCACTTGCTGGAAAGAAGATACTTTGCTTCATACATCTTGGTAATGCAAAATATCTAGAACCTTTTTGAATTGGACCCAAGCAGTTTCAGAAAGCTTTTGGCAGCCCTTACAAGATGGAAAGGAGCTTTTATAGGGTATATCTGGATAATCAAGTAATGTAGGAAATAATCCTGTCATGATATAGAACACACATAAAATATTCTTCCAGGGAGACTATTCTTCTCTTCATCAAGGAGAGCTTGATTCCTTTACAAATGAGTCACTAGAACAGGTTGTGTTTTGTATAGGCTCCTTTATACAGGATGTCGACTCTTTTAAGTAAATTTAAAAATAATAATGGTTGCTCTGCTGACATTGTAAAGGAAGAAAGGTCAAGATTAGGTCAGAACCAAGCTAGCATGCATCTTGAGCATATGAAACCCCCTTCTATGAACAAGAGAAATTAAATGAAATGAAATATTATTAATGTTCGTGGTGGCCAAAAAAAGACCCAAGGGACTATAAGAAGGACAATAATGACTGCCAGCTAGCCGGCTAAAAAGCCCAACAAAGAAAAGAAACTAAGTTAAATACAAGACGTAACCTCTATTAAATAAAAGAGAAGGTTTTTAACTTATAGTGATCAACCCCGGATCAACACTGAAATTTCTGCCCTTTGTTTGTGTTTTGGAGTTTGTTTTTGTTTTTGGAAGGGGTTTTTGCAAATATATGATTTTTTTGTAATTTTTTTTGCAGATTAATAGTGACTGAAAAATAAATAACAACTATCTAGGAAAATCATTGAACTTCAATCTCTACGCTTCAATGCACATAAACCTCTCTACTTAGCACTTTTTAATTAAACAAGAAAACACAGTGAAAATAAAGTACCAGGACTGTATTGGACTGATTTTCAGTTCTGTAATGATTACAACAGTCACAGAAGTTCACAAATATTCCTTGATTCGTCTTGCAAGTCTGGACTTTCCCACCGTATTAATGCTGCTGAGTCATCCTCACACAAATCCGCTACCTTAGAACTCAGAAAACCACCCAGAATGCAATCGGTTTGGCCCCTATGTCTCACGCCTGGCTGACAGTGAGGATTCTGTGTACACGTGGGTCTGAAAAGATTAATTTCCCTTCTTCAGAACTTCTGATCTTCCCTTCTAACTGCCACGAAAATGACTTCTCCTATCTCCTGACGCTGATTGTGAAGTGCAACTTCATCAAACCCTTGCAATCTTGACAAATCGTACAGTTTGGGGTCTGTACTGTACGGCAGGCCTGGAATAGATAATCTGATGCAATAGAAATTATCAATGGCCCATAATCCTTCCAAACTCCTCAATTTTGAATGGTGTAATTGATCTGCAATTAGCTCCAAATCACCCCCACAGAAAATGAGAGTGCAACTGGCCAATGTAAGGAGATCTTTCACTCCCAGCAATGGCGTACCTGCATGTGGTTTTCGTCACAAGCAAGCCGAAATCTCTGCAAACCGCCTTCTACAAGAAACTGCTCCAAAATCATGAAATGAAATGCCAAGATATCCCCAAAAATGAAACCCAACGCCTCTATTTATTTCCTCTTATTTCCCTCTAGAAGAGTCCGCCAGGAAAAAGGAGGGAAAGGCCATTTGAATTTTCTTTTTTAATTATTAAGTGGGTCCATAATTGGGGTCTCACGTCTAGGACTTATTATAATAATATATTATTGCGTGACCTTTCTTTTAAGTGGTCACATGACCCCTTTACATCATTAATTTATAATGCCCAACATTATATATTATAATTTATTTAATTTATTACATTAATAACTTTCGGGCATTAAAATAATACATCTCCACATATCGGACCCATGATGTAAAAATGGAAACGGATACCCATTTCGCCGAACTATCCATCCGTGGCGTCCGCTTCCCAAGAATCCAAAACCCTAACCGACTTACTAAAAATAGTAAGTCCCCTGCAATTCTGCTCAGAACGGCCGAAAAAACTGGAATTTTGGAACACTGTCCGCCCTGACATCCACCAAAATATCACAGAGGGCTCCCACACAACTAATCCTGCCTACGGGAACCCGTGAGTAGGCAAGTCTCATTCTACACTGGTCAGGTGGCTAGGATGGGGACATTACATCTGCTGACATTGTAAAGGAAGAAAGGTCAAGATTAGGTCAGAACCAAGCTAGCATGCATCTTGAGCATATGAAACCCCCTTCTATGAACAAGAGAAATTAATGAAATGAAATATTATTAATGTCCGTGTTGGGCCAAAAAAAGACCCAAGGGACTATAAAAAGGACAATAATGACTGTCAACTAGCGGGCTAAAAAGCCCAACAAAAAAAAGAAACTAAGTTAAATACAAGACGTAACCTCTATTAAATAAAAGAGAAGGTTTTTAACTTATATTATCTCACGAGTTTACCTTTTCAAAGGGTTTGACCCTTGGATCAAGCTCATGGTAAATCTCAAGTCTTGCCAATATGTCTATACCCAATGTATGATAATAGCACCTCTATTATTTTTCCATCAAAAGTTAAATTTTGTTGTCAAATAAGCAAAATAAGAGTCTTGTACATCCACAACATCTAGGAACAACACTGTTTCAAAACCAGAATTAACTTCCAAATCCTTGCACCAACAAGCTTCTGCAAATTTGACCAGAGTTTCTAAGCATACAAAAACTGCTATAAACCATCCCCTAACGAGAATAGTTAACCCAAAAAACTGAAAAGGGCAATGGTCAGCAAAATTAGTTTGAACTCATTATAGGGATGTTACAACCTAAGGTCTATGTAGGCTGTATGTTTTCTGGACCATAGAATTAGAGAATATCAAGAACTTCTTAATCATGTTTAGAATTATGTTACAAACCTAAACGCATCTAAGAAAAGTGGTAACCTATCCGTCCATATATACAAAGTCAAAACTGTATGGAGAGTATCGTAGTATCTTATTAAGTGTACTCTGTATCCTACTGCTACGTTGGATTCGTTTATTACTTGATATCGTTTAAAATCCAAGAACAACTAGATGGTAATACTCTTACTATTTGTCAACATATGCAAAGCCTTCCTTTAGATTAAAGGACAGATCTAATTGAAATTAAAGGTAGTCGACAGTAAACATAAAGTGATTATTAAATATAAATTCCAAACTCAATTGAATTCGAATGCTGTCTTCTAACCTACAAATTTAAATGTAATCAACAAGTTAGATGTTAATTATGGGAGATGCATATGGAAGCACATTGGAATTGATGAAACAAGATTGGCTTCGTAACCTCCCATATGCCAAATTGGCAATCATATATACATATGTTCTTTTTGCCTAAAAAAAATTGCAAACAGGATTAGCTATGAATTATAGAATGTACATGTTTTTTAAGCAAAAGAAAATAAAGGCTGAAACTGTGTTATTGCTGGCTTTGTGGTCGTGGCATTGTAGGTCATATGATTAACAATCAACACTATCCATTAAATGATTTGGAAAAGGTATATTTGAATGAGCAAAGAGACCATGTAGTTGATATTTTGAGTTATTGAGAATGTTGCAGTGATCTGCAATGTATTCCATATGCCGGATGTAGAATGCCCATTACAGATCAATAAGAGAAAAATGATGATAATTTGAACTCAGTTGATTTTATGACCTTCTAACTGGCAATTTCTCTTTATTCTTGTGCATACTGCCATGATAACTGATGTCATTTCTATATATTTGTTCTTTTGTTAATAGACACAAGAAGTTGCACAGGCTTTTGGAGCTGCTTGCACTCCAGACTTCTTTCTCTTCAAGAAGGTATTAAGCAGAGGCAAGCTGCATACTTGACTCTTCTTGAAGTTTCCATGTGAATGTTATGGGACATTTCCTTTTTATCTAATAAGTATATATTGCTTTTGACCTTGTGGAATAGGATGGAAGAAGACCATTTGAGCTTGTTTATCATGGACGGTTTGATGATTCACGGCCAAATAACAACAGACCCATTACAGGACGGTATGATATTTACTCCAATTTGCTGCTTGCTAGAATTGGCATCTTGGATTAAATTTCATCTGAAAGTAAAATTTGTTGTGTATGCTTTTGCAGTGACTTAAGAATAGCTTTGGATTGTGTCCTAAGTGGCCGACCAGTAAATTTTCCACAGAAACCAAGGTATGTAGCATTGGATTTGCAACATGATAAACCAAACACACTGTTAGCTATTTATCAGAATTTAAAGTCCATCTTAACATATTTTATTCTGTTGGGTTGTTGGATTTGAAAGTATTGGATGCAGCATCAAATGGCACCCAGGTAGCTGAAACTATTCTTGTCTGTCATCTGCGGTGTGCCGTAGTAAGTTATAATCAAAAAATGCCATGCAGTTGGACTCATAATAATTGATGTTTCGAACTGTATCAAGCAGGAGAAGCATTCTTTTTTTGACAATTGTCTTTG